>OX459114.1:49780734-50980734 GCA_949775065.1 Brachyopa scutellaris | reverse complement strand
CTGGACGTTCTTCATAAACATACTGCCACTGCGATACAAAATAGTTTAATCGAAGTTCAAACGTTTGGATAAAAATGGAAAAACAAATTTAATTACATAGTTTAGTTACAGCAATGTGAGTTAAATATGTGCATATGTACATACTTTGATTTGTTAAAGAATATTTGAGCACAAATCAAAAGTATGTGCAGTCACTGTGGCCTTGTACCTAGCGCTTGATAAAACATAGTGATCGTGTTATCAGATCGTTACCTAACATGAATGAATAAGCGAATTACTTACATAGAATGTTATACTTACCTCCAAGAAAAGGCGCTGCTGGAAATTCATCGGCAGATCCTTTTTTTCGAATGTCATTCAGAAAAAGTACCCCCAAAAGGAATTGTAAACATGTCAATGTACCAGCGAAGGCAGCGATAGTTTCACTATATGGGCCGAGCAGGTCTCCCAGTGCATTTAGCATGTTTGATTAAAATATTATAAGGCATGTAGGTAACTCTTTACTTAACTAATCGAGTAAACTGTTGAAACTAAGTTGTCAATTTAACCAACCAGCCATCGTTATTTGTATTGACGGAATTGTGAGCTGTCAGCTGCAGTCAACTGACAGATATAAACAACAAAATCAAAGCGACAGAATTTAAGTTGTTTTATTGTTAGTTAATAAAATTACAGAAGTATCAACAAAATTAGAAAAAAAAAATTATTTAAATAAAAAAAAAAGGAATAAACTATTTTCGACTTGCAGGGTATGCTGTGCCCCTTAAGAATCGAGTAAGCTCAATATCTTTAACACTGAGGGTGACTCTTCCGCGATGTATCGTGCAACAATATGCATCTTGAAACAGAGCTGTTAAGTAGAATTCCGCTGATTCTTGAAGGGCTCTTAAGGCACTAACAGTTAATCGATCAGCGGTGGTAGACTCCCGGATTAAAATTTCACGAATTAGTCTACCAAAAGGTGCTTTTGGTACAATATTATCTGAATTCAAAAACAGTTAGGCACTATATTCAATTAATTGTTTACCTTTTACCTGTTCTTCTTTGTAGTGCTTTAACTGAATTCCAATATTTGCGCTCTCGCTTCTCAGGGTTTAATTGCTTTCTACGCTTCTTTGTTGGAACATTCGTGTCACTTGTATGAGAGACCTATTATTTGGCTACGCTTACTTCTTCGCGGACTGGTGGAAAATTCAAGACCATAATCTGTCTGATTATCTAAATCAGCAGATAGGAAAGTATCACCATCACCGGACGATTCGTCTGCCGTAGATTCCTCACCCAGGAAAGATTTTGCTCCTTTTGATTTGGATTCATCTTGTTTCTGTTTTGACTTAGGTTTAGGTCTACTATTAGGTTGCCTGTGCATTTTTGCAATGGTTTAAAACTTAAAACAAATTTAAAAAAATATATATATAGAAAATGCAGATTCAGAAACAGTAAAGCGAATATTTAAAAAAGCGCTGATTTAAAATACTACCTACTTTCAGTTGTCAGTTTGTCACTTTAGAAAAACAGATATGTGACTGAGGTTGTTGGTTACGACAACCCGGGTGGTATTCAGCGTTATATTTTTGCTCGTATCTCATAAATTTAAAAAAATTAAATAGCTTGATTATAAATTGCAGTAAACTTATTTATATGGGATTCACACTAGCGTCGAAATGATATAATATTGAGTTTTAAATAAAAAGTGTTCATACCTACGCTTGCTAATTTCGTGAATGGATGCATTCAGTTCCGATAGTAAATCTATGACGGTGCCATGTTATAAAATGTTTTAATATAAAACTATTTTTTTTATATACATAAGTATAGGTATAACGTATAGTAATAATAATAGTTGAATGTTATTGTTTAACAGTTGGGTAGATAAAGTGGACTATTATATAGCTAACATTGGATAGATGCGGCGCTGCCTCGGGTTAGTATGTTAAAATATCACTTTTCGGGTGGGTTTTGCCACTCCGGGTATTTCAACAATTGTCAGGCACTCACGTGGATATCAAGTCGACTATAGAGCCGACTGTAGAAAAGTGCCCCAATGGGCGCGGAGCTCAAATAAATGGACAGATATTGTGTATGCACGAATCTTATGGCCGACGCTCTTTTTTTCAGATAACATCCCATATTTATTAAACCATTCCATGAGATATTTGTGTTTTGTATGTTATTCCATTATATTTTTCGTTTTTATATCACTTTACTTGTGCTGAACGGGGCCAGTAGCTTTGACAATTGTAATCTCAACCACATAGTTCATTTACGGAAATTACTAAACACTAAATATCTCCTAAATTAGCGATATATTTTTTTTTAGTACTGAATAATTTTTCTTTTGTGTTTAGATCACCGAGATCAATAAGAATCCGCTGTTTAATCTTTGCGCAGCGAAAACTTTAATATTCCCTTATTAATTTGTTCTGTCATTGTCATTCAGAATCATTCAACTGCGTTCAAGTTAAGTTTGTTCGATTTTATTTTCACATAATTTTGAATGAATTTCAACGAAATTATGTTCAAATGAGATAACTTCGATGTGTCAATTCGTATGGGAAATTATCTCATTTCGAGCATAATTTGGAAATGCGCAACGAAATTAGTTGTTTTGCCCTGGTGTGAATACCGTATTACCCTCTGCAAAATTAAATTGCAGATTGCACTTCAATTTATAGTTTTAATGTATAATGTTTAATATATGTGGTCGAAAATTGTAATGTACTTAGAGAATTAATATCGGGACTATTACGATGGGGCGCAAAGGTTTGAAAATGCCATTTTGTAGATTTCGGTGAAATAAGCACAAAATCATGCCGACTATGGAATCCGTCGGATCAGATGCGGCTGAAGTTATCCTCAATTTTTAGATTCTCGTATTACTGAAAACGTCGTTAAGAAAGTGAACGGTTGTCGGTAAAAAAAAATTGCTATTACCGAAAACTCAATCGATTCGCACTCCATACAAAGTTTGACGTATCGCATTCACGCGAAAATACGGATGGCAGGCGAATGCAATTAAAAATCACAAATTTTCTAGTTCTAGACATGGAAAATAAATAAAAAAAAAAAAAGAAAATTACTGGAAAGTAGTATTTGCTTGGAAAACAATGATTATAAAAAAAAATAGGATTGAATCATGTTTTTTTATTTTTTATTTTAAGTGTCCTAATTAATAACTATGGACTTATTAGAATGAGACTCGTTTATTTACGACGGAAAAAGAAGAATAACACCAGTATTCATACCACTAAACCAGGAACCAGGGTAAGTTGTCTTCAATATCGAACATAGTTCTAGAATTAAATTGTGTCTTTTAATTAGAGAAATTCCTACTCCACATATAACCAGGAGCTCACGCCCAATAAGTGAAACAACTGAGAATCAATTTGTAGATTTTGCAGAGGTCTCCGCCATGAAAACTATTATAACCGAAGCAGAGCAAACGTAAGATTGACTAGCGTAACTACTTAGTTTATCAGCCCTATTATGGTTAGCGAATCGAACTCTTTTGCGAATAACCCGTATCGTGGTACTGCATAAGTACAGGAAATAAACCTACTTCGAACAGGTATATGCCGACATTTATTGGCGATAATTACTCTTGTAACAGCGTGGACCTTGTTTCTTTTGGCAAATGCGCTAATTGATTCTCTGTTGCTAATGGTTAACACGTTGACTGCCACCATACAAAAAAAAAAAATATCACCAGAGTGTCAACAGTATTTTGTACTATCAAGAACGGATTTTCTACTAGGTGCAAAGAAAAAAAATTAATCTTACTGGCAAAAAATAAAAAACATCCATTCAGAAATGTGCTGACTGTGACCACCGGTTGTTGTTGTTGTTGTAGCAGTCACACTTCTGTTCTGGGCGAGTCAGTCTCTAGGCCAAGGAATTGGGCCGCGTCTTTTGAGCTATCCCACAGAGCCTCAGGGTGTAGGTCTGTCGGTTTCGCTGCACACTTGAATAGATGTTTGGTGTCATGTGGTCCGTTTCCGCAGTCTGGGCATTTGTTTTCAATGGATGGGTCGAGACGGTTCCTGTAGCTATTTAGGGAGCAGCACCATCCTGAACGTAGTTGCGCCAATGTGGTTCTTGTCTTGCGTGGAAGGTGGCGTTCTCCTTGGCAATAGGTGGTGGGCGGCCTCCGAGTACTAAGTTGGGGTGGAGATTCTCCAAAGCGTGGGACACTGTCAGGTGGTGAATACTTTTTAAGGCGTCCTTGTATGTCTGTGCGTCAAACTCTGGGCGCTGCGTATAGGTGTTGATGAGGTTTTTGTAGCCACCGGTACAAATCCAGTACTTCGCCATGGACTACGTGCAGCAATACCAAAAGACTTCCAAAAAAAATTTCAACTTACAACAATACAATCATCAAACAACTACACTCCCAATGCAACTGAAATGTACGTATTAATTTTCTAAAAGTTAATGAAGTTAATGAATAAAAAAGTGTACGTTTGTTTTTAGCAGGAATAGAGAAGATTGGCAATCTGGTGCAAAGCTTTTATTCATAGAGAACCAAATTAAGCTTTGCGAAATTGTTAACTCTCCAAAAGAATTGCGGCATTGGTATTCAATGTTAGCATATCACCTGGCGACAAACGGAGATGAAAAAAAAAAGAATACTTCTTGATGATTTATTAGGTCCAAACTGTATACATTTAAATGATGAAAGTCTTCAGATTTTGGTAATTTTCAAATTTGTTTAAAAGGAAATGTTTTTTTTTTTTTTAATAAGGGAATACCAAAACATCCAAAGTGGCAGCGTCTTTATATGGAATACCGCGAGCTCATCGACAGAAAGAACTGAATGAATGCATGAACTAAACGTAGTTTGATAAAGAATATTTAATATATTTTTTCACAATGTGAAGCAAACCTTAATAAAAAAAAATACAAAACACCATAAAATAACAGCAGTTTCTAATAATTTTAATTATAAAAGCCAATCCGACCTCTTGGTGGAAAAATTTGCTTGAAATCTTGGGGAAAATAACATCAAAACATAGGGAATTGCGGGTTCTGTATACCTTGTCCGTATTCCACGTAATCTCTGATTAGCGATTGAAGTTAGAATAACGATGTAAAATGCAACGTGCTTTTGCCTTTTACGTATTCCACGTAAGCTCCGATTGACAACTATGAAGAAAACAGCAATGGACAATTTGGTCATTCAAAGGGGGCTTAGAATTAGCTTTTATTTCTATTTATAACATGATTGGTATAAAATCTTAACGAATGGCTGCTAAACATTAGACGCCAGTGAAAAGTACAATATTAACAAGGCATTTCAATCACTTGCTTGGCAAGTTTAATGTCCCCTATACCGCATTTGAATTACAAGGAAATTACAACTCAACTCAACCAAAGTTGTCTTGCGTAATAGGGGCATAAGATTAACCATTCCAAAAATACTCAAATTAATAATTCATGTTTATAGATGATATTAGCAATATTAATGAATTGCCCCAACGTGATAAAAAAAAAAAATCTATAATGTACTCTCCAAGTACAACTTTTTAAATATTTATTGCATATAGTGCGGACCTGTGGTTGGAACACTTCTCAATGGAGAGTCGAAATCAGCTTCTGGAGGTTCAGTTATCGGTGCCTCTAATATAGAAGTTCCAATACGTTCTTGCAATGATTCGTATAACTTATGCACGTTTTCATTATGAGCTGCTGTTGGTTGCATTACTTTTATTAACGTTGCTAGCCGACCTGAAGGCAACTTGCTATGTATTTATATACCTAGCAAAAGATAAGAAGTAAAAAAAGCTATTATAAAGTATACGGAAAATATTTTATATAAATGTAAGTACCAAAGCAATTTCAACATATGCCGTGTCACATTATCCCTAGTCGAGCCAGCAAATAAAAACTCATCAAAAATGGTGGTGCAGAAGTCTTCGGTGGTAAACTCCTCTGACATAGGTATAAGTAAAGTGATCTGAAAATGATAATGGTGATTTATATGTTCTGTATCTGAGCTGTGTCAGAACTGAAGAACGAGAAGAGAGCTTAAAATTTAAACAGGCCTCAATTAAAGCATAAACCTTTAACCATTTTTTTTTGATGAATATTTTAGTAGAAGATATTTTGATGGAAAATTCATTTTTGAATTTTTCAATGACTCATACGGACGAAATATGAAGCTCAGTCTAAAAAGTACCGTTAGGCTATAGCTAAAGTTATAAAAAGAAAAACAAAATTTAAGTTTTTTATATTTAACTATGATATTTTTTGCTTTCGAATACATAAGCATTTAATAATATTAAGGATGGAAACTGTAAAAATAGCAATTTAGTTTGTTGGTACCGAAATCGACTAAAATTAATTTCTTCAGTCTAATATGCTGTCAGAAAAACCGTTATATCTGTGGCTAAAATAAGGTAAACATACATACATAAAAAACAAATTTCATCAAGGTTATACGATACTTAAATGTCTTGTTTGGTCTGTGTCTAAAAATGTTCCTATAGGGATTTCATTTGAAGTTAAACATGCTGGCACTTATAACTACCGTCGGTCAACAAAGGGTTAATATCGTTCTAAAACATATATCTAATGAAGAGAAGGGAATAATTATAATTATCTATGGCCCATATTGTGAGTGTCGATCAACGATCGTCACGACAATTGTCGATTGCGTCGATTGATTTGCACAAAACTCTTTCACATTTCTAAAAAAAAGCATCGACTAGAAACTTGTGATCGACTATAGGCGACTGTCAAATCGACAAATATCGATCACAATCACAATATACAGTACCAAAATCAGCACTCGACGATCGATAGTTGTCGCTTATCGATCGCTGATCGACACTCGCAATAGGGGCCTATGTTATATTAAGCGTGTTATGTGGGTGTGGATGTGATTATGGTATACGGTATACCCAGTCGAAAAGAAGTTTTACGTATAAAGTTCTACAAAATACGTGTAAGTACCGGACTAAGAAAAAACATGGTATCTTGAACGATGAACTAGACTTCTGGACGTTCTTCATAAACATACTGCCACTGCGATACAAAATAGTTTAATCGAAGTTCAAACGTTTGGATAAAAATGGAAAAACAAATTTAATTACATAGTTTAGTTACAGCAATGTGAGTTAAATATGTGCATATGTACATACTTTGATTTGTTAAAGAATATTTGAGCACAAATCAAAAGTATGTGCAGTCACTGTGGCCTTGTACCTAGCGCTTGATAAAACATAGTGATCGTGTTATCAGATCGTTACCTAACATGAATGAATAAGCGAATTACTTACATAGAATGTTATACTTACCTCCAAGAAAAGGCGCTGCTGGAAATTCATCGGCAGATCCTTTTTTTCGAATGTCATTCAGAAAAAGTACCCCCAAAAGGAATTGTAAACATGTCAATGTACCAGCGAAGGCAGCGATAGTTTCACTATATGGGCCGAGCAGGTCTCCCAGTGCATTTAGCATGTTTGATTAAAATATTATAAGGCATGTAGGTAACTCTTTACTTAACTAATCGAGTAAACTGTTGAAACTAAGTTGTCAATTTAACCAACCAGCCATCGTTATTTGTATTGACGGAATTGTGAGCTGTCAGCTGCAGTCAACTGACAGATATAAACAACAAAATCAAAGCGACAGAATTTAAGTTGTTTTATTGTTAGTTAATAAAATTACAGAAGTATCAACAAAATTAGAAAAAAAAAATTATTTAAATAAAAAAAAAAGGAATAAACTATTTTCGACTTGCAGGGTATGCTGTGCCCCTTAAGAATCGAGTAAGCTCAATATCTTTAACACTGATGGTGACTCTTCCGCGATGTATCGTGCAACAATATGCATCTTGAAACAGAGCTGTTAAGTAGAATTCCGCTGATTCTTGAAGGGCTCTTAAGGCACTAACAGTTAATCGATCAGCGGTGGTAGACTCCCGGATTAAAATTTCACGAATTAGTCTACCAAAAGGTGCTTTTGGTACAATATTATCTGAATTCAAAAACAGTTAGGCACTATATTCAATTAATTGTTTACCTTTTACCTGTTCTTCTTTGTAGTGCTTTAACTGAATTCCAATATTTGCGCTCTCGCTTCTCAGGGTTTAATTGCTTTCTACGCTTCTTTGTTGGAACATTCGTGTCACTTGTATGAGAGACCTATTATTTGGCTACGCTTACTTCTTCGCGGACTGGTGGAAAATTCAAGACCATAATCTGTCTGATTATCTAAATCAGCAGATAGGAAAGTATCACCATCACCGGCCGATTCGTCTGCCGTAGATTCCTCACCCAGGAAAGATTTTGCTCCTTTTGATTTGGATTCATCTTGTTTCTGTTTTGACTTAGGTTTAGGTCTACTATTAGGTTGCCTGTGCATTTTTGCAATGGTTTAAAACTTAAAACAAATTTAAAAAAATATATATATAGAAAATGCAGATTCAGAAACAGTAAAGCGAATATTTAAAAAAGCGCTGATTTAAAATACTACCTACTTTCAGTTGTCAGTTTGTCACTTTAGAAAAACAGATATGTGACTGAGGTTGTTGGTTACGACAACCCGGGTGGTATTCAGCGTTATATTTTTGCTCGTATCTCATAAATTTAAAAAAATTAAATAGCTTGATTATAAATTGCAGTAAACTTATTTATATGGGATTCACACTAGCGTCGAAATGATATAATATTGAGTTTTAAATAAAAAGTGTTCATACCTACGCTTGCTAATTTCGTGAATGGATGCATTCAGTTCCGATAGTAAATCTATGACGGTGCCATGTTATAAAATGTTTTAATATAAAACTATTTTTTTTATATACATAAGTATAGGTATAACGTATAGTAATAATAATAGTTGAATGTTATTGTTTAACAGTTGGGTAGATAAAGTGGACTATTATATAGCTAACATTGGATAGATGCGGCGCTGCCTCGGGTTAGTATGTTAAAATATCACTTTTCGGGTGGGTTTTGCCACTCCGGGTATTTCAACAATTGTCAGGCACTCACGTGGATATCAAGTCGACTATAGAGCCGACTGTAGAAAAGTGCCCCAATGGGCGCGGAGCTCAAATAAATGGACAGATATTGTGTATGCACGAATCTTATGGCCGACGCTCTTTTTTTCAGATAACATCCCATATTTATTAAACCATTCCATGAGATATTTGTGTTTTGTATGTTATTCCATTATATTTTTCGTTTTTATATCACTTTACTTGTGCTGAACGGGGCCAGTAGCTTTGACAATTGTAATCTCAACCACATAGTTCATTTACGGAAATTACTAAACACTAAATATCTCCTAAATTAGCGATATATTTTTTTTTTAGTACTGAATAATTTTTCTTTTGTGTTTAGATCACCGAGATCAATAAGAATCCGCTGTTTAATCTTTGCGCAGCGAAAACTTTAATATTCCCTTATTAATTTGTTCTGTCATTGTCATTCAGAATCATTCAACTGCGTTCAAGTTAAGTTTGTTCGATTTTATTTTCACATAATTTTGAATGAATTTCAACGAAATTATGTTCAAATGAGATAACTTCGATGTGTCAATTCGTATGGGAAATTATCTCATTTCGAGCATAATTTGGAAATGCGCAACGAAATTAGTTGTTTTGCCCTGGTGTGAATACCGTATTACCCTCTGCAAAATTAAATTGCAGATTGCACTTCAATTTATAGTTTTAATGTATAATGTTTAATATATGTGGTCGAAAATTGTAATGTACTTAGAGAATTAATATCGGGACTATTACGATGGGGCGCAAAGGTTTGAAAATGCCATTTTGTAGATTTCGGTGAAATAAGCACAAAATCATGCCGACTATGGAATCCGTCGGATCAGATGCGGCTGAAGTTATCCTCAATTTTTAGATTCTCGTATTACTGAAAACGTCGTTAAGAAAGTGAACGGTTGTCGGTAAAAAAAAATTGCTATTATCGAAAACTCAATCGATTCGCACTCCATACAAAGTTTGACGTATCGCATTCACGCGAAAATACGGATGGCAAGCGAATGCAATTAAAAATCACAAATTTTCTAGTTCTAGACATGGAAAATAAATAAAAAAAAAAAAAGAAAATTACTGGAAAGTAGTATTTGCTTGGAAAACAATGATTATAAAAAAAAATAGGATTGAATCATGTTTTTTTATTTTTTATTTTAAGTGTCCTAATTAATAACTATGGACTTATTAGAATGAGACTCGTTTATTTATGACGGAAAAAGAAGAATAACACCAGTATTCATACCACTAAACCAGGAACCAGGGTAAGTTGTCTTCAATATCGAACATAGTTCTAGAATTAAATTGTGTCTTTTAATTAGAGAAATTCCTACTCCACATATAACCAGGAGCTCACGCCCAATAAGTGAAACAACTGAGAATCAATTTGTAGATTTTGCAGAGGTCTCCGCCATGAAAACTATTATAACCGAAGCAGAGCAAACGTAAGATTGACTAGCGTAACTACTTAGTTTATCAGCCCTATTATGGTTAGCGAATCGAACTCTTTTGCGAATAACCCGTATCGTGGTACTGCATAAGTACAGGAAATAAACCTACTTCGAACAGGTATATGCCGACATTTATTGGCGATAATTACTCTTGTAACAGCGTGGACCTTGTTTCTTTTGGCAAATGCGCTAATTGATTCTCTGTTGCTAATGGTTAACACGTTGACTGCCACCATACAAAAAAAAAAAATATCACCAGAGTGTCAACAGTATTTTGTACTATCAAGAACGGATTTTCTACTAGGTGCAAAGAAAAAAAATTAATCTTACTGGCAAAAAATAAAAAACATCCATTCAGAAATGTGCTGACTGTGACCACCGGTTGTTGTTGTTGTTGTAGCAGTCACACTTCTGTTCTGGGCGAGTCAGTCTCTAGGCCAAGGAATTGGGCCGCGTCTTTTGAGCTATCCCACAGAGCCTCAGGGTGTAGGTCTGTCGGTTTCGCTGCACACTTGAATAGATGTTTGGTGTCATGTGGTCCGTTTCCGCAGTC
This sequence comes from Brachyopa scutellaris, assembly GCA_949775065.1. NCBI lineage: Eukaryota > Metazoa > Arthropoda > Insecta > Diptera > Syrphidae > Brachyopa > Brachyopa scutellaris. Next base: position 50,969,735 of record OX459114.1, on the reverse strand, counting down.
TGGGCATTTGTTTTCAATGGATGGGTCGAGACGGTTCCTGTAGCTATTTAGGGAGCAGCACCATCCTGAACGTAGTTGCGCCAATGTGGTTCTTGTCTTGCGTGGAAGGTGGCGTTCTCCTTGGCAATAGGTGGTGGGCGGCCTCCGAGTACTAAGTTGGGGTGGAGATTCTCCAAAGCGTGGGACACTGTCAGGTGGTGAATACTTTTTAAGGCGTCCTTGTATGTCTGTGCGTCAAACTCTGGGCGCTGCGTATAGGTGTTGATGAGGTTTTTGTAGCCACCGGTACAAATCCAGTACTTCGCCATGGACTACGTGCAGCAATACCAAAAGACTTCCAAAAAAAATTTCAACTTACAACAATACAATCATCAAACAACTACACTCCCAATGCAACTGAAATGTACGTATTAATTTTCTAAAAGTTAATGAAGTTAATGAATAAAAAAGTGTACGTTTGTTTTTAGCAGGAATAGAGAAGATTGGCAATCTGGTGCAAAGCTTTTATTCATAGAGAACCAAATTAAGCTTTGCGAAATTGTTAACTCTCCAAAAGAATTGCGGCATTGGTATTCAATGTTAGCATATCACCTGGCGACAAACGGAGATGAAAAAAAAAAGAATACTTCTTGATGATTTATTAGGTCCAAACTGTATACATTTAAATGATGAAAGTCTTCAGATTTTGGTAATTTTCAAATTTGTTTAAAAGGAAATGTTTTTTTTTTTTACTTTTTTTTTAATAAGGGAATACCAAAACATCCAAAGTGGCAGCGTCTTTATATGGAATACCGCGAGCTCATCGACAGAAAGAACTGAATGAATGCATGAACTAAACGTAGTTTGATAAAGAATATTTAATATATTTTTTCACAATGTGAAGCAAACCTTAATAAAAAAAAATACAAAACACCATAAAATAACAGCAGTTTCTAATAATTTTAATTATAAAAGCCAATCCGACCTCTTGGTGGAAAAATTTGCTTGAAATCTTGGGGAAAATAACATCAAAACATAGGGAATTGCGGGTTCTGTATACCTTGTCCGTATTCCACGTAATCTCTGATTAGCGATTGAAGTTAGAATAACGATGTAAAATGCAACGTGCTTTTGCCTTTTACGTATTCCACGTAAGCTCCGATTGACAACTATGAAGAAAACAGCAATGGACAATTTGGTCATTCAAAGGGGGCTTAGAATTAGCTTTTATTTCTATTTATAACATGATTGGTATAAAATCTTAACGAATGGCTGCTAAACATTAGACGCCAGTGAAAAGTACAATATCAACAAGGCATTTCAATCACTTGCTTGGCAAGTTTAATGTCCCCTATACCGCATTTGAATTACAAGGAAATTACAACTCAACTCAACCAAAGTTGTCTTGCGTAATAGGGGCATAAGATTAACCATTCCAAAAATACTCAAATTAATAATTCATGTTTATAGATGATATTAGCAATATTAATGAATTGCCCCAACGTGATAAAAAAAAAAAATCTATAATGTACTCTCCAAGTACAACTTTTTAAATATTTATTGCATATAGTGCGGACCTGTGGTTGGAACACTTCTCAATGGAGAGTCGAAATCAGCTTCTGGAGGTTCAGTTATCGGTGCCTCTAATATAGAAGTTCCAATACGTTCTTGCAATGATTCGTATAACTTATGCACGTTTTCATTATGAGCTGCTGTTGGTTGCATTACTTTTATTAACGTTGCTAGCCGACCTGAAGGCAACTTGCTATGTATTTATATACCTAGCAAAAGATAAAAAGTAAAAAAAACTATTATAAAGTATACGGAAAATATTTTATATAAATGTAAGTACCAAAGCAATTTCAACATATGCCGTGTCACATTATCCCTAGTCGAGCCAGCAAATAAAAACTCATCAAAAATGGTGGTGCAGAAGTCTTCGGTGGTAAACTCCTCTGACATAGGTATAAGTAAAGCGATCTGAAAATGATAATGGTGATTTATATGTTCTGTATCTGAGCTGTGTCAGAACTGAAGAACGAGAAGAGAGCTTAAAATTTAAACAGGCCTCAATTAAAGCATAAACCTTTAACCATTTTTTTTGATGAATATTTTAGTAGAAGATATTTTGATGGAAAATTCATTTTTGAATTTTTCAATGACTCATACGGACGAAATATGAAGCTCAGTCTAAAAAGTACCGTTAGGCTATAGCTAAAGTTATAAAAAGAAAAACAAAATTTAAGTTTTTTATATTTAACTATGATATTTTTTGCTTTCGAATACATAAGCATTTAATAATATTAAGGATGGAAACTGTAAAAATAGCAATTTAGTTTGTTGGTACCGAAATCGACTAAAATTAATTTCTTCAGTCTAATATGCTGTCAGAAAAACCGTTATATCTGTGGCTAAAATAAGGTAAACATACATACATAAAAAACAAATTTCATCAAGGTTATACGATACTTAAATGTCTTGTTTGGTCTGTGTCTAAAAATGTTCCTATAGGGATTTCATTTGAAGTTAAACATGCTGGCACTTATAACTACCGTCGGTCAACAAAGGGTTAATATCGTTCTAAAACATATATCTAATGAAGAGCAGGGAATAATTATAATTATCTATGTTATATTAAGCGTGTTATGTGGGTGTGGATGTGATTATGGTATACGGTATACCCAGTCGAAAAGAAGTTTTACGTATAAAGTTCTACAAAATACGTGTAAGTACCGGACTAAGAAAAAACATGGTATCTTGAACGATGAACTAGACTTCTGGACGTTCTTCATAAACATACTGCCACTGCGATACAAAATAGTTTAATCGAAGTTCAAACGTTTGGATAAAAATGGAAAAACAAATTTAATTACATAGTTTAGTTACAGCAATGTGAGTTAAATATGTGCATATGTACATACTTTGATTTGTTAAAGAATATTTGAGCACAAATCAAAAGTATGTGCAGTCACTGTGGCCTTGTACCTAGCGCTTGATAAAACATAGTGATCGTGTTATCAGATCGTTACCTAACATGAATGAATAAGCGAATTACTTACATAGAATGTTATACTTACCTCCAAGAAAAGGCGCTGCTGGAAATTCATCGGCAGATCCTTTTTTTCGAATGTCATTCAGAAAAAGTACCCCCAAAAGGAATTGTAAACATGTCAATGTACCAGCGAAGGCAGCGATAGTTTCACTATATGGGCCGAGCAGGTCTCCCAGTGCATTTAGCATGTTTGATTAAAATATTATAAGTAACTCTTTACTTAACTAATCGAGTAAACTGTTGAAACTAAGTTGTCAATTTAACCAACCAGCCATCGTTATTTGTATTGACGGAATTGTGAGCTGTCAGCTGCAGTCAACTGACAGATATAAACAACAAAATCAAAGCGACAGAATTTAAGTTGTTTTATTGTTAGTTAATAAAATTACAGAAGTATCAACAAAATTAGAAAAAAAAATTATTTAAATAAAAAAAAAAGGAATAAACTATTTTCGACTTGCAGGGTATGCTGTGCCCCTTAAGAATCGAGTAAGCTCAATATCTTTAACACTGAGGGTGACTCTTCCGCGATGTATCGTGCAACAATATGCATCTTGAAACAGAGCTGTTAAATAGAATTCCGCTGATTCTTGAAGGGCTCTTAAGGCACTAACAGTTAATCGATCAGCGGTGGTAGACTCCCGGATTAAAATTTCACGAATTAGTCTACCAAAAGGTGCTTTTGGTACAATATTATCTGAATTCAAAAACAGTTAGGCACTATATTCAATTAATTGTTTACCTTTTACCTGTTCTTCTTTGTAGTGCTTTAACTGAATTCCAATATTTGCGCTCTCGCTTCTCAGGGTTTAATTGCTTTCTACGCTTCTTTGTTGGAACATTCGTGTCACTTGTATGAGAGACCTATTATTTGGCTACGCTTACTTCTTCGCGGACTGGTGGAAAATTCAAGACCATAATCTGTCTGATTATCTAAATCAGCAGATAGGAAAGTATCACCATCACCGGCCGATTCGTCTGCCGTAGATTCCTCACCCAGGAAAGATTTTGCTCCTTTTGATTTGGATTCATCTTGTTTCTGTTTTGACTTAGGTTTAGGTCTACTATTAGGTTGCCTGTGCATTTTTGCAATGGTTTAAAACTTAAAACAAATTTAAAAAAATATATATATAGAAAATGCAGATTCAGAAACAGTAAAGCGAATATTTAAAAAAGCGCTGATTTAAAATACTACCTACTTTCAGTTGTCAGTTTGTCACTTTAGAAAAACAGATATGTGACTGAGGTTGTTGGTTACGACAACCCGGGTGGTATTCAGCGTTATATTTTTGCTCGTATCTCATAAATTTAAAAAAATTAAATAGCTTGATTATAAATTGCAGTAAACTTATTTATATGGGATTCACACTAGCGTCGAAATGATATAATATTGAGTTTTAAATAAAAAGTGTTCATACCTACGCTTGCTAATTTCGTGAATGGATGCATTCAGTTCCGATAGTAAATCTATGACGGTGCCATGTTATAAAATGTTTTAATATAAAACTATTTTTTTTATATACATAAGTATAGGTATAACGTATAGTAATAATAATAGTTGAATGTTATTGTTTAACAGTTGGGTAGATAAAGTGGACTATTATATAGCTAACATTGGATAGATGCGGCGCTGCCTCGGGTTAGTATGTTAAAATATCACTTTTCGGGTGGGTTTTGCCACTCCGGGTATTTCAACAATTGTCAGGCACTCACGTGGATATCAAGTCGACTATAGAGCCGACTGTAGAAAAGTGCCCCAATGGGCGCGGAGCTCAAATAAATGGACAGATATTGTGTATGCACGAATCTTATGGCCGACGCTCTTTTTTTCAGATAACATCCCATATTTATTAAACCATTCCATGAGATATTTGTGTTTTGTATGTTATTCCATTATATTTTTCGTTTTTATATCACTTTACTTGTGCTGAACGGGGCCAGTAGCTTTGACAATTGTAATCTCAACCACATAGTTCATTTACGGAAATTACTAAACACTAAATATCTCCTAAATTAGCGATATATTTTTTTTTTAGTACTGAATAATTTTTCTTTTGTGTTTAGATCACCGAGATCAATAAGAATCCGCTGTTTAATCTTTGCGCAGCGAAAACTTTAATATTCCCTTATTAATTTGTTCTGTCATTGTCATTCAGAATCATTCAACTGCGTTCAAGTTAAGTTTGTTCGATTTTATTTTCACATAATTTTGAATGAATTTCAACGAAATTATGTTCAAATGAGATAACTTCGATGTGTCAATTCGTATGGGAAATTATCTCATTTCGAGCATAATTTGGAAATGCGCAACGAAATTAGTTGTTTTGCCCTGGTGTGAATACCGTATTACCCTCTGCAAAATTAAATTGCAGATTGCACTTCAATTTATAGTTTTAATGTATAATGTTTAATATATGTGGTCGAAAATTGTAATGTACTTAGAGAATTAATATCGGGACTATTACGATGGGGCGCAAAGGTTTGAAAATGCCATTTTGTAGATCCGTCGGATCAGATGCGGCTGAAGTTATCCTCAATTTTTAGATTCTCGTATTACTGAAAACGTCGTTAAGAAAGTGAACGGTTGTCGGTAAAAAAAAATTGCTATTACCGAAAACTCAATCGATTCGCACTCCATACAAAGTTTGACGTATCGCATTCGCGCGAAAATACGGATGGCAAGCGAATGCAATTAAAAATCACAAATTTTCTAGTTCTAGACATGGAAAATAAATAAAAAAAACAAATGAAAATTACTGGAAAGTAGTATTTGCTTGGAAAACAATGATTATAAAAAAAATAGGATTGAATCATGTTTTTTTTTTTTTTATTTTAAGTGTCCTAATTAATAACTATGGACTTATTAGAATGAGACTCGTTTATTTACGACGGAAAAAGAAGAATAACACCAGTATTCATACCACTAAACCAGGAACCAGGGTAAGTTGTCTTCAATATCGAACATAGTTCTAGAATTAAATTGTGTCTTTTAATTAGAGAAATTCCTACTCCACATATAACCAGGAGCTCACGCCCAATAAGTGAAACAACTGAGAATCAATTTGTAGATTTTGCAGAGGTCTCCGCCATGAAAACTATTATAACCGAAGCAGAGCAAACGTAAGATTGACTAGCGTAACTACTTAGTTTATCAGCCCTATTATGGTTAGCGAATCGAACTCTTTTGCGAATAACCCGTATCGTGGTACTGCATAAGTACAGGAAATAAACCTACTTCGAACAGGTATATGCCGACATTTATTGGCGATAATTACTCTTGTAACAGCGTGGACCTTGTTTCTTTTGGCAAATGCGCTAATTGATTCTCTGTTGCTAATGGTTAACACGTTGACTGCCACCATACAAAAAAAAAAAATATCACCAGAGTGTCAACAGTATTTTGTACTATCAAGAACGGATTTTCTACTAGGTGCAAAGAAAAAAAATTAATCTTACTGGCAAAAAATAAAAAACATCCATTCAGAAATGTGCTGACTGTGACCACCGGTTGTTGTTGTTGTTGTAGCAGTCACACTTCTGTTCTGGGCGAGTCAGTCTCTAGGCCAAGGAATTGGGCCGCGTCTTTTGAGCTATCCCACAGAGCCTCAGGGTGTAGGTCTGTCGGTTTCGCTGCACACTTGAATAGATGTTTGGTGTCATGTGGTCCGTTTCCGCAGTCTGGGCATTTGTTTTCAATGGATGGGTCGAGACGGTTCCTGTAGCTATTTAGGGAGCAGCACCATCCTGAACGTAGTTGCGCCAATGTGGTTCTTGTCTTGCGTGGAAGGTGGCGTTCTCCTTGGCAATAGGTGGTGGGCGGCCTCCGAGTACTAAGTTGGGGTGGAGATTCTCCAAAGCGTGGGACACTGTCAGGTGGTGAATACTTTTTAAGGCGTCCTTGTATGTCTGTGCGTCAAACTCTGGGCGCTGCGTATAGGTGTTGATGAGGTTTTTGTAGCCACCGGTACAAATCCAGTACTTCGCCATGGACTACGTGCAGCAATACCAAAAGACTTCCAAAAAAAATTTCAACTTACAACAATACAATCATCAAACAACTACACTCCCAATGCAACTGAAATGTACGTATTAATTTTCTAAAAGTTAATGAAGTTAATGAATAAAAAAGTGTACGTTTGTTTTTAGCAGGAATAGAGAAGATTGGCAATCTGGTGCAAAGCTTTTATTCATAGAGAACCAAATTAAGCTTTGCGAAATTGTTAACTCTCCAAAAGAATTGCGGCATTGGTATTCAATGTTAGCATATCACCTGGCGACAAACGGAGATGAAAAAAAAAGAATACTTCTTGATGATTTATTAGGTCCAAACTGTATACATTTAAATGATGAAAGTCTTCAGATTTTGGTAATTTTCAAATTTGTTTAAAAGGAAATGTTTTTTTTTTTTTTAATAAGGGAATACCAAAACATCCAAAGTGGCAGCGTCTTTATATGGAATACCGCGAGCTCATCGACAGAAAGAACTGAATGAATGCATGAACTAAACGTAGTTTGATAAAGAATATTTAATATATTTTTTCACAATGTGAAGCAAACCTTAATAAAAAAAAATACAAAACACCATAAAATAACAGCAGTTTCTAATAATTTTAATTATAAAAGCCAATCCGACCTCTTGGTGGAAAAATTTGCTTGAAATCTTGGGGAAAATAACATCAAAACATAGGGAATTGCGGGTTCTGTATACCTTGTCCGTATTCCACGTAATCTCTGATTAGCGATTGAAGTTAGAATAACGATGTAAAATGCAACGTGCTTTTGCCTTTTACGTATTCCACGTAAGCTCCGATTGACAACTATGAAGAAAACAGCAATGGACAATTTGGTCATTCAAAGGGGGCTTAGAATTAGCTTTTATTTCTATTTATAACATGATTGGTATAAAATCTTAACGAATGGCTGCTAAACATTAGACGCCAGTGAAAAGTACAATATTAACAAGGCATTTCAATCACTTGCTTGGCAAGTTTAATGTCCCCTATACCGCATTTGAATTACAAGGAAATTACAACTCAACTCAACCAAAGTTGTCTTGCGTAATAGGGGCATAAGATTAACCATTCCAAAAATACTCAAATTAATAATTCATGTTTATAGATGATATTAGCAATATTAATGAATTGCCCCAACGTGATAAAAAAAAAAAATCTATAATGTACTCTCCAAGTACAACTTTTTAAATATTTATTGCATATAGTGCGGACCTGTGGTTGGAACACTTCTCAATGGAGAGTCGAAATCAGCTTCTGGAGGTTCAGTTATCGGTGCCTCTAATATAGAAGTTCCAATACGTTCTTGCAATGATTCGTATAACTTATGCACGTTTTCATTATGAGCTGCTGTTGGTTGCATTACTTTTATTAACGTTGCTAGCCGACCTGAAGGCAACTTGCTATGTATTTATATACCTAGCAAAAGATAAGAAGTAAAAAAAGCTATTATAAAGTATACGGAAAATATTTTATATAAATGTAAGTACCAAAGCAATTTCAACATATGCCGTGTCACATTATCCCTAGTCGAGCCAGCAAATAAAAACTCATCAAAAATGGTGGTGCAGAAGTCTTCGGTGGTAAACTCCTCTGACATAGGTATAAGTAAAGTGATCTGAAAATGATAATGGTGATTTATATGTTCTGTATCTGAGCTGTGTCAGAACTGAAGAACGAGAAGAGAGCTTAAAATTTAAACAGGCCTCAATTAAAGCATAAACCTTTAACCATTTTTTTTTGATGAATATTTTAGTAGAAGATATTTTGATGGAAAATTCATTTTTGAATTTTTCAATGACTCATACGGACGAAATATGAAGCTCAGTCTAAAAAGTACCGTTAGGCTATAGCTAAAGTTATAAAAAGAAAAACAAAATTTAAGTTTTTTATATTTAACTATGATATTTTTTGCTTTCGAATACATAAGCATTTAATAATATTAAGGATGGAAACTGTAAAAATAGCAATTTAGTTTGTTGGTACCGAAATCGACTAAAATTAATTTCTTCAGTCTAATATGCTGTCAGAAAAACCGTTATATCTGTGGCTAAAATAAGGTAAACATACATACATAAAAAACAAATTTCATCAAGGTTATACGATACTTAAATGTCTTGTTTGGTCTGTGTCTAAAAATGTTCCTATAGGGATTTCATTTGAAGTTAAACATGCTGGCACTTATAACTACCGTCGGTCAACAAAGGGTTAATATCGTTCTAAAACATATATCTAATGAAGAGAAGGGAATAATTATAATTATCTATGGCCCATATTGTGAGTGTCGATCAACGATCGTCACGACAATTGTCGATTGCGTCGATTGATTTGCACAAAACTCTTTCACATTTCTAAAAAAAAGCATCGACTAGAAACTTGTGATCGACTATAGGCGACTGTCAAATCGACAAATATCGATCACAATCACAATATACAGTACCAAAATCAGCACTCGACGATCGATAGTTGTCGCTTATCGATCGCTGATCGACACTCGCAATAGGGGCCTATGTTATATTAAGCGTGTTATGTGGGTGTGGATGTGATTATGGTATACGGTATACCCAGTCGAAAAGAAGTTTTACGTATAAAGTTCTACAAAATACGTGTAAGTACCGGACTAAGAAAAAACATGGTATCTTGAACGATGAACTAGACTTCTGGACGTTCTTCATAAACATACTGCCACTGCGATACAAAATAGTTTAATCGAAGTTCAAACGTTTGGATAAAAATGGAAAAACAAATTTAATTACATAGTTTAGTTACAGCAACGTGAGTTAAATATGTGCATATGTACATACTTTGATTTGTTAAAGAATATTTGAGCACAAATCAAAAGTATGTGCAGTCACTGTGGCCTTGTACCTAGCGCTTGATAAAACATAGTGATCGTGTTATCAGATCGTTACCTAACATGAATGAATAAGCGAATTACTTACATAGAATGTTATACTTACCTCCAAGAAAAGGCGCTGCTGGAAATTCATCGGCAGATCCTTTTTTTCGAATGTCATTCAGAAAAAGTACCCCCAAAAGGAATTGTAAACATGTCAATGTACCAGCGAAGGCAGCGATAGTTTCACTATATGGGCCGAGCAGGTCTCCCAGTGCATTTAGCATGTTTGATTAAAATATTATAAGGCATGTAGGTAACTCTTTACTTAACTAATCGAGTAAACTGTTGAAACTAAGTTGTCAATTTAACCAACCAGCCATCGTTATTTGTATTGACGGAATTGTGAGCTGTCAGCTGCAGTCAACTGACAGATATAAACAACAAAATCAAAGCGACAGAATTTAAGTTGTTTTATTGTTAGTTAATAAAATTACAGAAGTATCAACAAAATTAGAAAAAAAAAATTATTTAAATAAAAAAAAAAGGAATAAACTATTTTCGACTTGCAGGGTATGCTGTGCCCCTTAAGAATCGAGTAAGCTCAATATCTTTAACACTGATGGTGACTCTTCCGCGATGTATCGTGCAACAATATGCATCTTGAAACAGAGCTGTTAAGTAGAATTCCGCTGATTCTTGAAGGGCTCTTAAGGCACTAACAGTTAATCGATCAGCGGTGGTAGACTCCCGGATTAAAATTTCACGAATTAGTCTACCAAAAGGTGCTTTTGGTACAATATTATCTGAATTCAAAAACAGTTAGGCACTATATTCAATTAATTGTTTACCTTTTACCTGTTCTTCTTTGTAGTGCTTTAACTGAATTCCAATATTTGCGCTCTCGCTTCTCAGGGTTTAATTGCTTTCTACGCTTCTTTGTTGGAACATTCGTGTCACTTGTATGAGAGACCTATTATTTGGCTACGCTTACTTCTTCGCGGACTGGTGGAAAATTCAAGACCATAATCTGTCTGATTATCTAAATCAGCAGATAGGAAAGTATCACCATCACCGGCCGATTCGTCTGCCGTAGATTCCTCACCCAGGAAAGATTTTGCTCCTTTTGATTTGGATTCATCTTGTTTCTGTTTTGACTTAGGTTTAGGTCTACTATTAGGTTGCCTGTGCATTTTTGCAATGGTTTAAAACTTAAAACAAATTTAAAAAAATATATATATAGAAAATGCAGATTCAGAAACAGTAAAGCGAATATTTAAAAAAGCGCTGATTTAAAATACTACCTACTTTCAGTTGTCAGTTTGTCACTTTAGAAAAACAGATATGTGACTGAGGTTGTTGGTTACGACAACCCGGGTGGTATTCAGCGTTATATTTTTGCTCGTATCTCATAAATTTAAAAAAATTAAATAGCTTGATTATAAATTGCAGTAAACTTATTTATATGGGATTCACACTAGCGTCGAAATGATATAATATTGAGTTTTAAATAAAAAGTGTTCATACCTACGCTTGCTAATTTCGTGAATGGATGCATTCAGTTCCGATAGTAAATCTATGACGGTGCCATGTTATAAAATGTTTTAATATAAAACTATTTTTTTTATATACATAAGTATAGGTATAACGTATAGTAATAATAATAGTTGAATGTTATTGTTTAACAGTTGGGTAGATAAAGTGGACTATTATATAGCTAACATTGGATAGATGCGGCGCTGCCTCGGGTTAGTATGTTAAAATATCACTTTTCGGGTGGGTTTTGCCACTCCGGGTATTTCAACAATTGTCAGGCACTCACGTGGATATCAAGTCGACTATAGAGCCGACTGTAGAAAAGTGCCCCAATGGGCGCGGAGCTCAAATAAATGGACAGATATTGTGTATGCACGAATCTTATGGCCGACGCTCTTTTTTTCAGATAACATCCCATATTTATTAAACCATTCCATGAGATATTTGTGTTTTGTATGTTATTCCATTATATTTTTCGTTTTTATATCACTTTACTTGTGCTGAACGGGGCCAGTAGCTTTGACAATTGTAATCTCAACCACATAGTTCATTTACGGAAATTACTAAACACTAAATATCTCCTAAATTAGCGATATATTTTTTTTTTAGTACTGAATAATTTTTCTTTTGTGTTTAGATCACCGAGATCAATAAGAATCCGCTGTTTAATCTTTGCGCAGCGAAAACTTTAATATTCCCTTATTAATTTGTTCTGTCATTGTCATTCAGAATCATTCAACTGCGTTCAAGTTAAGTTTGTTCGATTTTATTTTCACATAATTTTGAATGAATTTCAACGAAATTATGTTCAAATGAGATAACTTCGATGTGTCAATTCGTATGGGAAATTATCTCATTTCGAGCATAATTTGGAAATGCGCAACGAAATTAGTTGTTTTGCCCTGGTGTGAATACCGTATTACCCTCTGCAAAATTAAATTGCAGATTGCACTTCAATTTATAGTTTTAATGTATAATGTTTAATATATGTGGTCGAAAATTGTAATGTACTTAGAGAATTAATATCGGGACTATTACGATGGGGCGCAAAGGTTTGAAAATGCCATTTTGTAGATTTCGGTGAAATAAGCACAAAATCATGCCGACTATGGAATCCGTCGGATCAGATGCGGCTGAAGTTATCCTCAATTTTTAGATTCTCGTATTACTGAAAACGTCGTTAAGAAAGTGAACGGTTGTCGGTAAAAAAAAATTGCTATTATCGAAAACTCAATCGATTCGCACTCCATACAAAGTTTGACGTATCGCATTCACGCGAAAATACGGATGGCAAGCGAATGCAATTAAAAATCACAAATTTTCTAGTTCTAGACATGGAAAATAAATAAAAAAAAAAAAAGAAAATTACTGGAAAGTAGTATTTGCTTGGAAAACAATGATTATAAAAAAAAATAGGATTGAATCATGTTTTTTTATTTTTTATTTTAAGTGTCCTAATTAATAACTATGGACTTATTAGAATGAGACTCGTTTATTTATGACGGAAAAAGAAGAATAACACCAGTATTCATACCACTAAACCAGGAACCAGGGTAAGTTGTCTTCAATATCGAACATAGTTCTAGAATTAAATTGTGTCTTTTAATTAGAGAAATTCCTACTCCACATATAACCAGGAGCTCACGCCCAATAAGTGAAACAACTGAGAATCAATTTGTAGATTTTGCAGAGGTCTCCGCCATGAAAACTATTATAACCGAAGCAGAGCAAACGTAAGATTGACTAGCGTAACTACTTAGTTTATCAGCCCTATTATGGTTAGCGAATCGAACTCTTTTGCGAATAACCCGTATCGTGGTACTGCATAAGTACAGGAAATAAACCTACTTCGAACAGGTATATGCCGACATTTATTGGCGATAATTACTCTTGTAACAGCGTGGACCTTGTTTCTTTTGGCAAATGCGCTAATTGATTCTCTGTTGCTAATGGTTAACACGTTGACTGCCACCATACAAAAAAAAAAAATATCACCAGAGTGTCAACAGTATTTTGTACTATCAAGAACGGATTTTCTACTAGGTGCAAAGAAAAAAAATTAATCTTACTGGCAAAAAATAAAAAACATCCATTCAGAAATGTGCTGACTGTGACCACCGGTTGTTGTTGTTGTTGTAGCAGTCACACTTCTGTTCTGGGCGAGTCAGTCTCTAGGCCAAGGAATTGGGCCGCGTCTTTTGAGCTATCCCACAGAGCCTCAGGGTGTAGGTCTGTCGGTTTCGCTGCACACTTGAATAGATGTTTGGTGTCATGTGGTCCGTTTCCGCAGTCTGGGCATTTGTTTTCAATGGATGGGTCGAGACGGTTCCTGTAGCTATTTAGGGAGCAGCACCATCCTGAACGTAGTTGCGCCAATGTGGTTCTTGTCTTGCGTGGAAGGTGGCGTTCTCCTTGGCAATAGGTGGTGGGCGGCCTCCGAGTACTAAGTTGGGGTGGAGATTCTCCAAAGCGTGGGACACTGTCAGGTGGTGAATACTTTTTAAGGCGTCCTTGTATGTCTGTGCGTCAAACTCTGGGCGCTGCGTATAGGTGTTGATGAGGTTTTTGTAGCCACCGGTACAAATCCAGTACTTCGCCATGGACTACGTGCAGCAATACCAAAAGACTTCCAAAAAAAATTTCAACTTACAACAATACAATCATCAAACAACTACACTCCCAATGCAACTGAAATGTACGTATTAATTTTCTAAAAGTTAATGAAGTTAATGAATAAAAAAGTGTACGTTTGTTTTTAGCAGGAATAGAGAAGATTGGCAATCTGGTGCAAAGCTTTTATTCATAGAGAACCAAATTAAGCTTTGCGAAATTGTTAACTCTCCAAAAGAATTGCGGCATTGGTATTCAATGTTAGCATATCACCTGGCGACAAACGGAGATGAAAAAAAAAAGAATACTTCTTGATGATTTATTAGGTCCAAACTGTATACATTTAAATGATGAAAGTCTTCAGATTTTGGTAATTTTCAAATTTGTTTAAAAGGAAATGTTTTTTTTTTTTACTTTTTTTTTAATAAGGGAATACCAAAACATCCAAAGTGGCAGCGTCTTTATATGGAATACCGCGAGCTCATCGACAGAAAGAACTGAATGAATGCATGAACTAAACGTAGTTTGATAAAGAATATTTAATATATTTTTTCACAATGTGAAGCAAACCTTAATAAAAAAAAATACAAAACACCATAAAATAACAGCAGTTTCTAATAATTTTAATTATAAAAGCCAATCCGACCTCTTGGTGGAAAAATTTGCTTGAAATCTTGGGGAAAATAACATCAAAACATAGGGAATTGCGGGTTCTGTATACCTTGTCCGTATTCCACGTAATCTCTGATTAGCGATTGAAGTTAGAATAACGATGTAAAATGCAACGTGCTTTTGCCTTTTACGTATTCCACGTAAGCTCCGATTGACAACTATGAAGAAAACAGCAATGGACAATTTGGTCATTCAAAGGGGGCTTAGAATTAGCTTTTATTTCTATTTATAACATGATTGGTATAAAATCTTAACGAATGGCTGCTAAACATTAGACGCCAGTGAAAAGTACAATATCAACAAGGCATTTCAATCACTTGCTTGGCAAGTTTAATGTCCCCTATACCGCATTTGAATTACAAGGAAATTACAACTCAACTCAACCAAAGTTGTCTTGCGTAATAGGGGCATAAGATTAACCATTCCAAAAATACTCAAATTAATAATTCATGTTTATAGATGATATTAGCAATATTAATGAATTGCCCCAACGTGATAAAAAAAAAAAATCTATAATGTACTCTCCAAGTACAACTTTTTAAATATTTATTGCATATAGTGCGGACCTGTGGTTGGAACACTTCTCAATGGAGAGTCGAAATCAGCTTCTGGAGGTTCAGTTATCGGTGCCTCTAATATAGAAGTTCCAATACGTTCTTGCAATGATTCGTATAACTTATGCACGTTTTCATTATGAGCTGCTGTTGGTTGCATTACTTTTATTAACGTTGCTAGCCGACCTGAAGGCAACTTGCTATGTATTTATATACCTAGCAAAAGATAAAAAGTAAAAAAAACTATTATAAAGTATACGGAAAATATTTTATATAAATGTAAGTACCAAAGCAATTTCAACATATGCCGTGTCACATTATCCCTAGTCGAGCCAGCAAATAAAAACTCATCAAAAATGGTGGTGCAGAAGTCTTCGGTGGTAAACTCCTCTGACATAGGTATAAGTAAAGCGATCTGAAAATGATAATGGTGATTTATATGTTCTGTATCTGAGCTGTGTCAGAACTGAAGAACGAGAAGAGAGCTTAAAATTTAAACAGGCCTCAATTAAAGCATAAACCTTTAACCATTTTTTTTGATGAATATTTTAGTAGAAGATATTTTGATGGAAAATTCATTTTTGAATTTTTCAATGACTCATACGGACGAAATATGAAGCTCAGTCTAAAAAGTACCGTTAGGCTATAGCTAAAGTTATAAAAAGAAAAACAAAATTTAAGTTTTTTATATTTAACTATGATATTTTTTGCTTTCGAATACATAAGCATTTAATAATATTAAGGATGGAAACTGTAAAAATAGCAATTTAGTTTGTTGGTACCGAAATCGACTAAAATTAATTTCTTCAGTCTAATATGCTGTCAGAAAAACCGTTATATCTGTGGCTAAAATAAGGTAAACATACATACATAAAAAACAAATTTCATCAAGGTTATACGATACTTAAATGTCTTGTTTGGTCTGTGTCTAAAAATGTTCCTATAGGGATTTCATTTGAAGTTAAACATGCTGGCACTTATAACTACCGTCGGTCAACAAAGGGTTAATATCGTTCTAAAACATATATCTAATGAAGAGCAGGGAATAATTATAATTATCTATGTTATATTAAGCGTGTTATGTGGGTGTGGATGTGATTATGGTATACGGTATACCCAGTCGAAAAGAAGTTTTACGTATAAAGTTCTACAAAATACGTGTAAGTACCGGACTAAGAAAAAACATGGTATCTTGAACGATGAACTAGACTTCTGGACGTTCTTCATAAACATACTGCCACTGCGATACAAAATAGTTTAATCGAAGTTCAAACGTTTGGATAAAAATGGAAAAACAAATTTAATTACATAGTTTAGTTACAGCAATGTGAGTTAAATATGTGCATATGTACATACTTTGATTTGTTAAAGAATATTTGAGCACAAATCAAAAGTATGTGCAGTCACTGTGGCCTTGTACCTAGCGCTTGATAAAACATAGTGATCGTGTTATCAGATCGTTACCTAACATGAATGAATAAGCGAATTACTTACATAGAATGTTATACTTACCTCCAAGAAAAGGCGCTGCTGGAAATTCATCGGCAGATCCTTTTTTTCGAATGTCATTCAGAAAAAGTACCCCCAAAAGGAATTGTAAACATGTCAATGTACCAGCGAAGGCAGCGATAGTTTCACTATATGGGCCGAGCAGGTCTCCCAGTGCATTTAGCATGTTTGATTAAAATATTATAAGTAACTCTTTACTTAACTAATCGAGTAAACTGTTGAAACTAAGTTGTCAATTTAACCAACCAGCCATCGTTATTTGTATTGACGGAATTGTGAGCTGTCAGCTGCAGTCAACTGACAGATATAAACAACAAAATCAAAGCGACAGAATTTAAGTTGTTTTATTGTTAGTTAATAAAATTACAGAAGTATCAACAAAATTAGAAAAAAAAATTATTTAAATAAAAAAAAAAGGAATAAACTATTTTCGACTTGCAGGGTATGCTGTGCCCCTTAAGAATCGAGTAAGCTCAATATCTTTAACACTGAGGGTGACTCTTCCGCGATGTATCGTGCAACAATATGCATCTTGAAACAGAGCTGTTAAATAGAATTCCGCTGATTCTTGAAGGGCTCTTAAGGCACTAACAGTTAATCGATCAGCGGTGGTAGACTCCCGGATTAAAATTTCACGAATTAGTCTACCAAAAGGTGCTTTTGGTACAATATTAACTGAATTCAAAAACAGTTAGGCACTATATTCAATTAATTGTTTACCTTTTACCTGTTCTTCTTTGTAGTGCTTTAACTGAATTCCAATATTTGCGCTCTCGCTTCTCAGGGTTTAATTGCTTTCTACGCTTCTTTGTTGGAACATTCGTGTCACTTGTATGAGAGACCTATTATTTGGCTACGCTTACTTCTTCGCGGACTGGTGGAAAATTCAAGACCATAATCTGTCTGATTATCTAAATCAGCAGATAGGAAAGTATCACCATCACCGGCCGATTCGTCTGCCGTAGATTCCTCACCCAGGAAAGATTTTGCTCCTTTTGATTTGGATTCATCTTGTTTCTGTTTTGACTTAGGTTTAGGTCTACTATTAGGTTGCCTGTGCATTTTTGCAATGGTTTAAAACTTAAAACAAATTTAAAAAAATATATATATAGAAAATGCAGATTCAGAAACAGTAAAGCGAATATTTAAAAAAGCGCTGATTTAAAATACTACCTACTTTCAGTTGTCAGTTTGTCACTTTAGAAAAACAGATATGTGACTGAGGTTGTTGGTTACGACAACCCGGGTGGTATTCAGCGTTATATTTTTGCTCGTATCTCATAAATTTAAAAAAATTAAATAGCTTGATTATAAATTGCAGTAAACTTATTTATATGGGATTCACACTAGCGTCGAAATGATATAATATTGAGTTTTAAATAAAAAGTGTTCATACCTACGCTTGCTAATTTCGTGAATGGATGCATTCAGTTCCGATAGTAAATCTATGACGGTGCCATGTTATAAAATGTTTTAATATAAAACTATTTTTTTTATATACATAAGTATAGGTATAACGTATAGTAATAATAATAGTTGAATGTTATTGTTTAACAGTTGGGTAGATAAAGTGGACTATTATATAGCTAACATTGGATAGATGCGGCGCTGCCTCGGGTTAGTATGTTAAAATATCACTTTTCGGGTGGGTTTTGCCACTCCGGGTATTTCAACAATTGTCAGGCACTCACGTGGATATCAAGTCGACTATAGAGCCGACTGTAGAAAAGTGCCCCAATGGGCGCGGAGCTCAAATAAATGGACAGATATTGTGTATGCACGAATCTTATGGCCGACGCTCTTTTTTTCAGATAACATCCCATATTTATTAAACCATTCCATGAGATATTTGTGTTTTGTATGTTATTCCATTATATTTTTCGTTTTTATATCACTTTACTTGTGCTGAACGGGGCCAGTAGCTTTGACAATTGTAATCTCAACCACATAGTTCATTTACGGAAATTACTAAACACTAAATATCTCCTAAATTAGCGATATATTTTTTTTTTAGTACTGAATAATTTTTCTTTTGTGTTTAGATCACCGAGATCAATAAGAATCCGCTGTTTAATCTTTGCGCAGCGAAAACTTTAATATTCCCTTATTAATTTGTTCTGTCATTGTCATTCAGAATCATTCAACTGCGTTCAAGTTAAGTTTGTTCGATTTTATTTTCACATAATTTTGAATGAATTTCAACGAAATTATGTTCAAATGAGATAACTTCGATGTGTCAATTCGTATGGGAAATTATCTCATTTCGAGCATAATTTGGAAATGCGCAACGAAATTAGTTGTTTTGCCCTGGTGTGAATACCGTATTACCCTCTGCAAAATTAAATTGCAGATTGCACTTCAATTTATAGTTTTAATGTATAATGTTTAATATATGTGGTCGAAAATTGTAATGTACTTAGAGAATTAATATCGGGACTATTACGATGGGGCGCAAAGGTTTGAAAATGCCATTTTGTAGATCCGTCGGATCAGATGCGGCTGAAGTTATCCTCAATTTTTAGATTCTCGTATTACTGAAAACGTCGTTAAGAAAGTGAACGGTTGTCGGTAAAAAAAAATTGCTATTACCGAAAACTCAATCGATTCGCACTCCATACAAAGTTTGACGTATCGCATTCGCGCGAAAATACGGATGGCAAGCGAATGCAATTAAAAATCACAAATTTTCTAGTTCTAGACATGGAAAATAAATAAAAAAAACAAATGAAAATTACTGGAAAGTAGTATTTGCTTGGAAAACAATGATTATAAAAAAAATAGGATTGAATCATGTTTTTTTTTTTTTTATTTTAAGTGTCCTAATTAATAACTATGGACTTATTAGAATGAGACTCGTTTATTTACGACGGAAAAAGAAGAATAACACCAGTATTCATACCACTAAACCAGGAACCAGGGTAAGTTGTCTTCAATATCGAACATAGTTCTAGAATTAAATTGTGTCTTTTAATTAGAGAAATTCCTACTCCACATATAACCAGGAGCTCACGCCCAATAAGTGAAACAACTGAGAATCAATTTGTAGATTTTGCAGAGGTCTCCGCCATGAAAACTATTATAACCGAAGCAGAGCAAACGTAAGATTGACTAGCGTAACTACTTAGTTTATCAGCCCTATTATGGTTAGCGAATCGAACTCTTTTGCGAATAACCCGTATCGTGGTACTGCATAAGTACAGGAAATAAACCTACTTCGAACAGGTATATGCCGACATTTATTGGCGATAATTACTCTTGTAACAGCGTGGACCTTGTTTCTTTTGGCAAATGCGCTAATTGATTCTCTGTTGCTAATGGTTAACACGTTGACTGCCACCATACAAAAAAAAAAAATATCACCAGAGTGTCAACAGTATTTTGTACTATCAAGAACGGATTTTCTACTAGGTGCAAAGAAAAAAAATTAATCTTACTGGCAAAAAATAAAAAACATCCATTCAGAAATGTGCTGACTGTGACCACCGGTTGTTGTTGTTATTGTAGCAGTCACACTTCTGTTCTGGGCGAGTCAGTCTCTAGGCCAAGGAATTGGGCCGCGTCTTTTGAGCTATCCCACAGAGCCTCAGGGTGTAGGTCTGTCGGTTTCGCTGCACACTTGAATAGATGTTTGGTGTCATGTGGTCCGTTTCCGCAGTCTGGGCATTTGTTTTCAATGGATGGGTCGAGACGGTTCCTGTAGCTATTTAGGGAGCAGCACCATCCTGAACGTAGTTGCGCCAATGTGGTTCTTGTCTTGCGTGGAAGGTGGCGTTCTCCTTGGCAATAGGTGGTGGGCGGCCTCCGAGTACTAAGTTGGGGTGGAGATTCTCCAAAGCGTGGGACACTGTCAGGTGGTGAATACTTTTTAAGGCGTCCTTGTATGTCTGTGCGTCAAACTCTGGGCGCTGCGTATAGGTGTTGATGAGGTTTTTGTAGCCACCGGTACAAATCCAGTACTTCGCCATGGACTACGTGCAGCAATACCAAAAGACTTCCAAAAAAAATTTCAACTTACAACAATACAATCATCAAACAACTACACTCCCAATGCAACTGAAATGTACGTATTAATTTTCTAAAAGTTAATGAACTTAATGAATAAAAAAGTGTACGTTTGTTTTTAGCAGGAATAGAGAAGATTGGCAATCTGGTGCAAAGCTTTTATTCATAGAGAACCAAATTAAGCTTTGCGAAATTGTTAACTCTCCAAAAGAATTGCGGCATTGGTATTCAATGTTAGCATATCACCTGGCGACAAACGGAGATGAAAAAAAAAAGAATACTTCTTGATGATTTATTAGGTCCAAACTGTATACATTTAAATGATGAAAGTCTTCAGATTTTGGTAATTTTCAAATTTGTTTAAAAGGAAATGTTTTTTTTTTTTTACTTTTTTTTTAATAAGGGAATACCAAAACATCCAAAGTGGCAGCGTCTTTATATGGAATACCGCGAGCTCATCGACAGAAAGAACTGAATGAATGCATGAACTAAACGTAGTTTGATAAAGAATATTTAATATATTTTTTCACAATGTGAAGCAAACCTTAATAAAAAAAAATACAAAACACCATAAAATAACAGCAGTTTCTAATAATTTTAATTATAAAAGCCAATCCGACCTCTTGGTGGAAAAATTTGCTTGAAATCTTGGGGAAAATAACATCAAAACATAGGGAATTGCGGGTTCTGTATACCTTGTCCGTATTCCACGTAATCTCTGATTAGCGATTGAAGTTAGAATAACGATGTAAAATGCAACGTGCTTTTGCCTTTTACGTATTCCACGTAAGCTCCGATTGACAACTATGAAGAAAACAGCAATGGACAATTTGGTCATTCAAAGGGGGCTTAGAATTAGCTTTTATTTCTATTTATAACATGATTGGTATAAAATCTTAACGAATGGCTGCTAAACATTAGACGCCAGTGAAAAGTACAATATCAACAAGGCATTTCAATCACTTGCTTGGCAAGTTTAATGTCCCCTATACCGCATTTGAATTACAAGGAAATTACAACTCAACTCAACCAAAGTTGTCTTGCGTAATAGGGGCATAAGATTAACCATTCCAAAAATACTCAAATTAATAATTCATGTTTATAGATGATATTAGCAATATTAATGAATTGCCCCAACGTGATAAAAAAAAAAATCTATAATGTACTCTCCAAGTACAACTTTTTAAATATTTATTGCATATAGTGCGGACCTGTGGTTGGAACACTTCTCAATGGAGAGTCGAAATCAGCTTCTGGAGGTTCAGTTATCGGTGCCTCTAATATAGAAGTTCCAATACGTTCTTGCAATGATTCGTATAACTTATGCACGTTTTCATTATGAGCTGCTGTTGGTTGCATTACTTTTATTAACGTTGCTAGCCGACCTGAAGGCAACTTGCTATGTATTTATATACCTAGCAAAAGATAAAAAGTAAAAAAAACTATTATAAAGTATACGGAAAATATTTTATATAAATGTAAGTACCAAAGCAATTTCAACATATGCCGTGTCACATTATCCCTAGTCGAGCCAGCAAATAAAAACTCATCAAAAATGGTGGTGCAGAAGTCTTCGGTGGTAAACTCCTCTGACATAGGTATAAGTAAAGCGATCTGAAAATGATAATGGTGATTTATATGTTCTGTATCTGAGCTGTGTCAGAACTGAAGAACGAGAAGAGAGCTTAAAATTTAAACAGGCCTCAATTAAAGCATAAACCTTTAACCATTTTTTTTGATGAATATTTTAGTAGATGATATTTTGATGGAAAATTCATTTTTGAATTTTTCAATGACTCATACGGACGAAATATGAAGCTCAGTCTAAAAAGTACCGTTAGGCTATAGCTAAAGTTTTAAAAAGAAAAACAAAATTTAAGTTTTTTATATTTAACTATGATATTTTTTGCTTTCGAATACATAAGCATTTAATAATATTAAGGATGGAAACTGTAAAAATAGCAATTTAGTTTGTTGGTACCGAAATCGACTAAAATTAATTTCTTCAGTCTAATATGCTGTCAGAAAAACCGTTATATCTGTGGCTAAAATAAGGTAAACATACATACATAAAAAACAAATTTCATCAAGGTTATACGATACTTAAATGTCTTGTTTGGTCTGTGTCTAAAAATGTTCCTATAGGGATTTCATTTGAAGTTAAACATGCTGGCACTTATAACTACCGTCGGTCAACAAAGGGTTAATATCGTTCTAAAACATATATCTAATGAAGAGCAGGGAATAATTATAATTATCTATGTTATATTAAGCGTGTTATGTGGGTGTGGATGTGATTATGGTATACGGTATACCCAGTCGAAAAGAAGTTTTACGTATAAAGTTCTACAAAATACGTGTAAGTACCGGACTAAGAAAAAACATGGTATCTTGAACGATGAACTAGACTTCTGGACGTTCTTCATAAACATACTGCCACTGCGATACAAAATAGTTTAATCGAAGTTCAAACGTTTGGATAAAAATGGAAAAACAAATTTAATTACATAGTTTAGTTACAGCAATGTGAGTTAAATATGTGCATATGTACATACTTTGATTTGTTAAAGAATATTTGAGCACAAATCAAAAGTATGTGCAGTCACTGTGGCCTTGTACCTAGCGCTTGATAAAACATAGTGATCGTGTTATCAGATCGTTACCTAACATGAATGAATAAGCGAATTACTTACATAGAATGTTATACTTACCTCCAAGAAAAGGCGCTGCTGGAAATTCATCGGCAGATCCTTTTTTTCGAATGTCATTCAGAAAAAGTACCCCCAAAAGGAATTGTAAACATGTCAATGTACCAGCGAAGGCAGCGATAGTTTCACTATATGGGCCGAGCAGGTCTCCCAGTGCATTTAGCATGTTTGATTAAAATATTATAAGGCATGTAGGTAACTCTTTACTTAACTAATCGAGTAAACTGTTGAAACTAAGTTGTCAATTTAACCAACCAGCCATCGTTATTTGTATTGACGGAATTGTGAGCTGTCAGCTGCAGTCAACTGACAGATATAAACAACAAAATCAAAGCGACAGAATTTAAGTTGTTTTATTGTTAGTTAATAAAATTACAGAAGTATCAACAAAATTAGAAAAAAAAATTATTTAAATAAAAAAAAAAGGAATAAACTATTTTCGACTTGCAGGGTATGCTGTGCCCCTTAAGAATCGAGTAAGCTCAATATCTTTAACACTGAGGGTGACTCTTCCGCGATGTATCGTGCAACAATATGCATCTTGAAACAGAGCTGTTAAGTAGAATTCCGCTGATTCTTGAAGGGCTCTTAAGGCACTAACAGTTAATCGATCAGCGGTGGTAGACTCCCGGATTAAAATTTCACGAATTAGTCTACCAAAAGGTGCTTTTGGTACAATATTATCTGAATTCAAAAACAGTTAGGCACTATATTCAATTAATTGTTTACCTTTTACCTGTTCTTCTTTGTAGTGCTTTAACTGAATTCCAATATTTGCGCTCTCGCTTCTCAGGGTTTAATTGCTTTCTACGCTTCTTTGTTGGAACATTCGTGTCACTTGTATGAGAGACCTATTATTTGGCTACGCTTACTTCTTCGCGGACTGGTGGAAAATTCAAGACCATAATCTGTCTGATTATCTAAATCAGCAGATAGGAAAGTATCACCATCACCGGCCGATTCGTCTGCCGTAGATTCCTCACCCAGGAAAGATTTTGCTCCTTTTGATTTGGATTCATCTTGTTTCTGTTTTGACTTAGGTTTAGGTGTACTATTAGGTTGCCTGTGCATTTTTGCAATGGTTTAAAACTTAAAACAAATTTAAAAAAATATATATATAGAAAATGCAGATTCAGAAACAGTAAAGCGAATATTTAAAAAAGCGCTGATTTAAAAAACTACCTACTTTCAGTTGTCAGTTTGTCACTTTAGAAAAACAGATATGTGACTGAGGTTGTTGGTTACGACAACCCGGGTGGTATTCAGCGTTATATTTTTGCTCGTATCTCATAAATTTAAAAAAATTAAATAGCTTGATTATAAATTGCAGTAAACTTATTTATATGGGATTCACACTAGCGTCGAAATGATATAATATTGAGTTTTAAATAAAAAGTGTTCATACCTACGCTTGCTAATTTCGTGAATGGATGCATTCAGTTCCGATAGTAAATCTATGACGGTGCCATGTTATAAAATGTTTTAATATAAAACTATTTTTTTTATATACATAAGTATAGGTATAACGTATAGTAATAATAATAGTTGAATGTTATTGTTTAACAGTTGGGTAGATAAAGTGGACTATTATATAGCTAACATTGGATAGATGCGGCGCTGCCTCGGGTTAGTATGTTAAAATATCACTTTTCGGGTGGGTTTTGCCACTCCGGGTATTTCAACAATTGTCAGGCACTCACGTGGATATCAAGTCGACTATAGAGCCGACTGTAGAAAAGTGCCCCAATGGGCGCGGAGCTCAAATAAATGGACAGATATTGTGTATGCACGAATCTTATGGCCGACGCTCTTTGGCTCCACATGAAGTTGATCAGAGTGCCTCTGCGCGGCGTACAACTTCAATTTCTTTTTTTCAGATAACATCCCATATTTATTAAACCATTCCATGAGATATTTGTGTTTTGTATGTTATTCCATTATATTTTTCGTTTTTATATCACTTTACTTGTGCTGAACGGGGCCAGTAGCTTTGACAATTGTAATCTCAACCACATAGTTCAGTTACGGAAATAACTACTAAACACTAAATATCTCCTAAATTAGCGATATATTTTTTTTTTTAGTACTGAATAATTTTTCTTTTGTGTTTAGATCACCGAGATCAATAAGAATCCGCTGTTTAATCTTTGCGCAGCGAAAACTTTAATATTCCCTTATTAATTTGTTCTGTCATTGTCATTCAGAATCATTCGACTGCGTTCAAGTTAAGTTTGTTCGATTTTATTTTCACATAATTTTGAATGAATTTCAACGAAATTATGTTCAAATGAGATAACTTCGATGTGTCAATTCCTATGGGAAATTATCTCATTTCGAGCATAATTTGGAAATGCGCAACGAAATTAGTTGTTTTGCCCTGGTGTGAATACCGTATTACCCTCTGCAAAATTAAATTGCAGATTGCACTTCAATTTATAGTTTTAATGTATAATGTTTAATATATGTGGTCGAAAATTGTAATGTACTTAGAGAATTAATATCGGGACTATTACGATGGGGCGCAAAGGTTTGAAAATGCCATTTTGTAGATTTCGGTGAAATAAGCACAAAATCATGCCGACTATGGAATCCGTCGGATCAGATGCGGCTGAAGTTATCCTCAATTTTTAGATTCTCGTATTACTGAAAACGTCGTTAAGAAAGTGAACGGTTGTCGGTAAAAAAAAATTGCTATTACCGAAAACTCAATCGATTCGCACTCCATACAAAGTTTGACGTATCGCATTCGCGCGAAAATACGGATGGCAAGCGAATGCAATTAAAAATCACAAATTTTCTAGTTCTAGACATGGAAAATAAATAAAAAAAAAAAAAGAAAATTACTGGAAAGTAGTATTTGCTTGGAAAACAATGATTATAAAAAAAATAGGATTGAATCATGTTTTTTTATTTTTTATTTTAAGTGTCCTAATTAATAACTATGGACTTATTAGAATGAGACTCGTTTATTTACGACGGAAAAAGAAGAATAACACCAGTATTCATACCACTAAACCAGGAACCAGGGTAAGTTGTCTTCAATATCGAACATAGTTCTAGAATTAAATTGTGTCTTTTAATTAGAGAAATTCCTACTCCACATATAACCAGGAGCTCACGCCCAATAAGTGAAACAACTGAGAATCAATTTGTAGATTTTGCAGAGGTCTCCGCCATGAAAACTATTATAACCGAAGCAGAGCAAACGTAAGATTGACTAGCGTAACTACTTAGTTTATCAGCCCTATTATGGTTAGCGAATCGAACTCTTTTGCGAATAACCCGTATCGTGGTACTGCATAAGTACAGGAAATAAACCTACTTCGAACAGGTATATGCCGACATTTATTGGCGATAATTACTCTTGTAACAGCGT
This sequence comes from Brachyopa scutellaris, assembly GCA_949775065.1. Lineage (NCBI taxonomy): Eukaryota > Metazoa > Arthropoda > Insecta > Diptera > Syrphidae > Brachyopa > Brachyopa scutellaris. Next base: position 50,942,891 of record OX459114.1, on the reverse strand, counting down.
GGACCTTGTTTCTTTTGGCAAATGCGCTAATTGATTCTCTGTTGCTAATGGTTAACACGTTGACAGCCACCATACAAAAAAAAAAAAATATCACCAGAGTGTCAACAGTATTTTGTACTATCAAGAACGGATTTTCTACTAGGTGCAAAGAAAAAAAATTAATCTTACTGGCAAAAAATAAAAAACATCCATTCAGAAATGTGCTGACTGTGACCACCGGTTGTTGTTGTTGTTGTAGCAGTCACACTTCTGTTCTGGGCGAGTCAGTCTCTAGGCCAAGGAATTGGGCCGCGTCTTTTGAGCTATCCCACAGAGCCTCAGGGTGTAGGTCTGTCGGTTTCGCTGCACACTTGAATAGATGTTTGGTGTCATGTGGTCCATTTCCGCAGTCTGGGCATTTGTTTTCAATGGATGGGTCGAGACGGTTCCTGTAGCTATTTAGGGAGCAGCACCATCCTGAACGTAGTTGCGCCAATGTGGTTCTTGTCTTGCGTGGAAGGTGGCGTTCTCCTTGGCAATAGGTGGTGGGCGGCCTCCGAGTACTAAGTTGGGGTGGAGATTCTCCAAAGCGTGGGACACTGTCAGGTGGTGAATACTTTTTAAGGCGTCCTTGTATGTCTGTGCGTCAAACTCTGGGCGCTGCGTATAGGTGTTGATGAGGTTTTTGTAGCCACCGGTACAAATCCAGTACTTCGCCATGGACTACGTGCAGCAATACCAAAAGACTTCCAAAAAAAATTTCAATTTACAACAATACAATCATCAAACAACTACACTCCCAATGCAACTGAAATGTACGTATTAATTTTCTAAAAGTTAATGAAGTTAATGAATAAAAAAGTGTACGTTTGTTTTTAGCAGGAATAGAGAAGATTGGCAATCTGGTGCAAAGCTTTTATTCATAGAGAACCAAATTAAGCTTTGCGAAATTGTTAACTCTCCAAAAGAATTGCGGCATTGGTATTCAATGTTAGCATATCACCTGGCGACAAACGGAGATGAAAAAAAAAAAGAATACTTCTTGATGATTTATTAGGTCCAAACTGTATACATTTAAATGATGAAAGTCTTCAGATTTTGGTAATTTTCAAATTTGTTTAAAAGGAAATGTTTTTTTTTTTTTACTTTTTTTTTAATAAGGGAATACCAAAACATCCAAAGTGGCAGCGTCTTTATATGGAATACCGCGAGCTCATCGACAGAAAGAACTGAATGAATGCATGAACTAAACGTAGTTTGATAAAGAATATTTAATATATTTTTTCACAATGTGAAGCAAACCTTAATAAAAAAAAATACAAAACACCATAAAATAACAGCAGTTTCTAATAATTTTAATTATAAAAGCCAATCCGACCTCTTGGTGGAAAAATTTGCTTGAAATCTTGGGGAAAATAACATCAAAACATAGGGAATTGCGGGTTCTGTATACCTTGTCCGTATTCCACGTAATCTCTGATTAGCGATTGAAGTTAGAATAACGATGTAAAATGCAACGTGCTTTTGCCTTTTACGTATTCCACGTAAGCTCCGATTGACAACTATGAAGAAAACAGCAATGGACAATTTGGTCATTCAAAGGGGGCTTAGAATTAGCTTTTATTTCTATTTATAACATGATTGGTATAAAATCTTAACGAATGGCTGCTAAACATTAGACGCCAGTGAAAAGTACAATATTAACAAGGCATTTCAATCACTTGCTTGGCAAGTTTAATGTCCCCTATACCGCATTTGAATTACAAGGAAATTACAACTCAACTCAACCAAAGTTGTCTTGCGTAATAGGGGCATAAGATTAACCATTCCAAAAATACTCAAATTAATAATTCATGTTTATAGATGATATTAGCAATATTAATGAATTGCCCCAACGTGATAAAAAAAAAAAATCTATAATGTACTCTCCAAGTACAACTTTTTAAATATTTATTGCATATAGTGCGGACCTGTGGTTGGAACACTTCTCAATGGAGAGTCGAAATCAGCTTCTGGAGGTTCAGTTATCGGTGCCTCTAATATAGAAGTTCCAATACGTTCTTGCAATGATTCGTATAACTTATGCACGTTTTCATTATGAGCTGCTGTTGGTTGCATTACTTTTATTAACGTTGCTAGCCGACCTGAAGGCAACTTGCTATGTATTTATATACCTAGCAAAAGATAAGAAGTAAAAAAAGCTATTATAAAGTATACGGAAAATATTTTATATAAATGTAAGTACCAAAGCAATTTCAACATATGCCGTGTCACATTATCCCTAGTCGAGCCAGCAAATAAAAACTCATCAAAAATGGTGGTGCAGAAGTCTTCGGTGGTAAACTCCTCTGACATAGGTATAAGTAAAGCGATCTGAAAATGATAATGGTGATTTATATGTTCTGTATCTGAGCTGTGTCAGAACTGAAGAACGAGAAGAGAGCTTAAAATTTAAACAGGCCTCAATTAAAGCATAAACCTTTAACCATTTTTTTTGATGAATATTTTAGTAGAAGATATTTTAATGGAAAATTCATTTTTGAATTTTTCAATGACTCATACGGACGAAATATGAAGCTCAGTCTAAAAAGTACCGTTAGGCTATAGCTAAAGTTATAAAAAGAAAAACAAAATTTAAGTTTTTTATATTTAACTATGATATTTTTTGCTTTCGAATACATAAGCATTTAATAATATTAAGGATGGAAACTGTAAAAATAGCAATTTAGTTTGTTGGTACCGAAATCGACTAAAATTAATTTCTTCAGTCTAATATGCTGTCAGAAAAACCGTTGTATCTGTGGCTAAAATAAGGTAAACATACATACATAAAAAACAAGTTTCATCAAGGTTATACGATACTTAAATGTCTTGTTTGGTCTGTGTCTAAAAATGTTCCTATAGGGATTTCATTTGAAGTTAAACATGCTGGCACTTATAACTACCGTCGGTCAACAAAGGGTTAATATCGTTCTAAAACATATATCTAATGAAGAGCAGGGAATAATTATAATTATCTATGTTATATTAAGCGTGTTATGTGGGTGTGGATGTGATTATGGTATACGGTATACCCAGTCGAAAAGAAGTTTTACGTATAAAGTTCTACAAAATACGTGTAAGTACCGGACTAAGAAAAAACATGGTATCTTGAACGATGAACTAGACTTCTGGACGTTCTTCATAAACATACTGCCACTGCGATACAAAATAGTTTAATCGAAGTTCAAACGTTTGGATAAAAATGGAAAAACAAATTTAATTACATAGTTTAGTTACAGCAATGTGAGTTAAATATGTGCATATGTACATACTTTGATTTGTTAAAGAATATTTGAGCACAAATCAAAAGTATGTGCAGTCACTGTGGCCTTGTACCTAGCGCTTGATAAAACATAGTGATCGTGTTATCAGATCGTTACCTAACATGAATGAATAAGCGAATTACTTACATAGAATGTTATACTTACCTCCAAGAAAAGGCGCTGCTGGAAATTCATCGGCAGATCCTTTTTTTCGAATGTCATTCAGAAAAAGTACCCCCAAAAGGAATTGTAAACATGTCAATGTACCAGCGAAGGCAGCGATAGTTTCACTATATGGGCCGAGCAGGTCTCCCAGTGCATTTAGCATGTTTGATTAAAATATTATAAGGCATGTAGGTAACTCTTTACTTAACTAATCGAGTAAACTGTTGAAACTAAGTTGTCAATTTAACCAACCAGCCATCGTTATTTGTATTGACGGAATTGTGAGCTGTCAGCTGCAGTCAACTGACAGATATAAACAACAAAATCAAAGCGACAGAATTTAAGTTGTTTTATTGTTAGTTAATAAAATTACAGAAGTATCAACAAAATTAGAAAAAAAAATTATTTAAATAAAAAAAAAAGGAATAAACTATTTTCGACTTGCAGGGTATGCTGTGCCCCTTAAGAATCGAGTAAGCTCAATATCTTTAACACTGAGGGTGACTCTTCCGCGATGTATCGTGCAACAATATGCATCTTGAAACAGAGCTGTTAAGTAGAATTCCGCTGATTCTTGAAGGGCTCTTAAGGCACTAACAGTTAATCGATCAGCGGTGGTAGACTCCCGCGGATTAAAATTTCACGAATTAGTCTACCAAAAGGTGCTTTTGGTACAATATTATCTGAATTCAAAAACAGTTAGGCACTATATTCAATTAATTGTTTACCTTTTACCTGTTCTTCTTTGTAGTGCTTTAACTGAATTCCAATATTTGCGCTCTCGCTTCTCAGGGTTTAATTGCTTTCTACGCTTCTTTGTTGGAACATTCGTGTCACTTGTATGAGAGACCGAAGGTTGGTTCTGTACTTGTTTCGAAGAACTTGCTATTTGGCTACGCTTACTTCTTCGCGGACTGGTGGAAAATTCAAGACCATAATCTGTCTGATTATCTAAATCAGCAGATAGGAAAGTATCACCATCACCGGCCGATTCGTCTGCCGTAGATTCCTCACCCAGGAAAGATTTTGCTCCTTTTGATTTGGATTCATCTTGTTTCTATTTTGACTTAGGTTTAGGTCTACTATTAGGTTGCCTGGGCATTTTTGCAATGGTTTAAAACTTAAAACAAATTTAAAAAAATATATATATAGAAAATGCAGATTCAGAAACAGTAAAGCGAATATTTAAAAAAGCGCTGATTTAAAATACTACCTACTTTCAGTTGTCAGTTTGTCACTTTAGAAAAACAGATATGTGACTGAGGTTGTTGGTTACGACAACCCGGGTGGTATTCAGCGTTATATTTTTGCTCGTATCTCATAAATTTAAAAAAATTAAATAGCTTGATTATAAATTGCAGTAAACTTATTTATATGGGATTCACACTAGCGTCGAAATGAGATAATATTGAGTTTTAAATAAAAAGTGTTCATACCTACGCTTGCTAATTTCGTGAATGGATGCATTCAGTTCCGATAGTAAATCTATGACGGTGCCATGTTATAAAATGTTTTAATATAAAACTATTTTTTTTATATACATAAGTATAGGTATAACGTATAGTAATAATAATAGTTGAATGTTATTGTTTAACAGTTGGGTAGATAAAGTGGACTATTATATAGCTAACATTGGATAGATGCGGCGCTGCCTCGGGCTAGTATGTTAAAATATCACTTTTCGGGTGGGTTTTGCCACTCCGGGTATTTCAACAATTGTCAGGCACTCACGTGGATATCAAGTCGACTATAGAGCCGACTGTAGAAAAGTGCCCCAATGGGCGCGGAGCTCAAATAAATGGACAGATATTGTGTATGCACGAATCTTATGGCCGACGCTCTTTGGCTCCACATGAAGTTGATCAGAGTGCCTCTGCGCGGCGTACAACTTCAATTTCTTTTTTTCAGATAACATCCCATATTTATTAAACCATTCCATGAGATATTTGTGTTTTGTATGTTATTCCATTATATTTTTCGTTTTTATATCACTTTACTTGTGCTGAACGGGGCCAGTAGCTTTGACAATTGTAATCTCAACCACATAGTTCATTTACGGAAATTACTAAACACTAAATATCTCCTAAATTAGCGATATATTTTTTTTTTAGTACTGAATAATTTTTCTTTTGTGTTTAGATCACCGAGATCAATAAGAATCCGCTGTTTAATCTTTGCGCAGCGAAAACTTTAATATTCCCTTATTAATTTGTTCTGTCATTGTCATTCAGAATCATTCGACTGCGTTCAAGTTAAGTTTGTTCGATTTTATTTTCACATAATTTTGAATGAATTTCAACGAAATTATGTTCAAATGAGATAACTTCGATGTGTCAATTCGTATGGGAAATTATCTCATTTCGAGCATAATTTGGAAATGCGCAACGAAATTAGTTGTTTTGCCCTGGTGTGAATACCGTATTACCCTCTGCAAAATTAAATTGCAGATTGCACTTCAATTTATAGTTTTAATGTATAATGTTTAATATATGTGGTCGAAAATTGTAATGTACTTAGAGAATTAATATCGGGACTATTACGATGGGGCGCAAAGGTTTGAAAATGCCATTTTGTAGATTTCGGTGAAATAAGCACAAAATCATGCCGACTATGGAATCCGTCGGATCAGATGCGGCTGAAGTTATCCTCAATTTTTAGATTCTCGTATTACTGAAAACGTCGTTAAGAAAGTGAACGGTTGTCGGTAAAAAAAAATTGCTATTACCGAAAACTCAATCGATTCGCACTCCATACAAAGTTTGACGTATCGCATTCGCGCGAAAATACGGATGGCAAGCGAATGCAATTAAAAATCACAAATTTTCTAGTTCTAGACATGGAAAATAAATAAAAAAAAAAAAAGAAAATTACTGGAAAGTAGTATTTGCTTGGAAAACAATGATTATAAAAAAAATAGGATTGAATCATGTTTTTTTATTTTTTATTTTAAGTGTCCTAATTAATAACTATGGACTTATTAGAATGAGACTCGTTTATTTACGACGGAAAAAGAAGAATAACACCAGTATTCATACCACTAAACCAGGAACCAGGGTAAGTTGTCTTCAATATCGAACATAGTTCTAGAATTAAATTGTGTCTTTTAATTAGAGAAATTCCTACTCCACATATAACCAGGAGCTCACGCCCAATAAGTGAAACAACTGAGAATCAATTTGTAGATTTTGCAGAGGTCTCCGCCATGAAAACTATTATAACCGAAGCAGAGCAAACGTAAGATTGACTAGCGTAACTACTTAGTTTATCAGCCCTATTATGGTTAGCGAATCGAACTCTTTTGCGAATAACCCGTATCGTGGTACTGCATAAGTACAGGAAATAAACCTACTTCGAACAGGTATATGCCGACATTTATTGGCGATAATTACTCTTGTAACAGCGTGGACCTTGTTTCTTTTGGCAAATGCGCTAATTGATTCTCTGTTGCTAATGGTTAACACGTTGACTGCCACCATACAAAAAAAAAAAAATATCACCAGAGTGTCAACAGTATTTTGTACTATCAAGAACGGATTTTCTACTAGGTGCAAAGAAAAAAAATTAATCTTACTGGCAAAAAATAAAAAACATCCATTCAGAAATGTGCTGACTGTGACCACCGGTTGTTGTTGTTGTTGTAGCAGTCACACTTCTGTTCTGGGCGAGTCAGTCTCTAGGCCAAGGAATTGGGCCGCGTCTTTTGAGCTATCCCACAGAGCCTCAGGGTGTAGGTCTGTCGGTTTCGCTGCACACTTGAATAGATGTTTGGTGTCATGTGGTCCATTTCCGCAGTCTGGGCATTTGTTTTCAATGGATGGGTCGAGACGGTTCCTGTAGCTATTTAGGGAGCAGCACCATCCTGAACGTAGTTGCGCCAATGTGGTTCTTGTCTTGCGTGGAAGGTGGCGTTCTCCTTGGCAATAGGTGGTGGGCGGCCTCCGAGTACTAAGTTGGGGTGGAGATTCTCCAAAGCGTGGGACACTGTCAGGTGGTGAATACTTTTTAAGGCGTCCTTGTATGTCTGTGCGTCAAACTCTGGGCGCTGCGTATAGGTGTTGATGAGGTTTTTGTAGCCACCGGTACAAATCCAGTACTTCGCCATGGACTACGTGCAGCAATACCAAAAGACTTCCAAAAAAAATTTCAATTTACAACAATACAATCATCAAACAACTACACTCCCAATGCAACTGAAATGTACGTATTAATTTTCTAAAAGTTAATGAAGTTAATGAATAAAAAAGTGTACGTTTGTTTTTAGCAGGAATAGAGAAGATTGGCAATCTGGTGCAAAGCTTTTATTCATAGAGAACCAAATTAAGCTTTGCGAAATTGTTAACTCTCCAAAAGAATTGCGGCATTGGTATTCAATGTTAGCATATCACCTGGCGACAAACGGAGATGAAAAAAAAAAAGAATACTTCTTGATGATTTATTAGGTCCAAACTGTATACATTTAAATGATGAAAGTCTTCAGATTTTGGTAATTTTCAAATTTGTTTAAAAGGAAATGTTTTTTTTTTTTTACTTTTTTTTTAATAAGGGAATACCAAAACATCCAAAGTGGCAGCGTCTTTATATGGAATACCGCGAGCTCATCGACAGAAAGAACTGAATGAATGCATGAACTAAACGTAGTTTGATAAAGAATATTTAATATATTTTTTCACAATGTGAAGCAAACCTTAATAAAAAAAAATACAAAACACCATAAAATAACAGCAGTTTCTAATAATTTTAATTATAAAAGCCAATCCGACCTCTTGGTGGAAAAATTTGCTTGAAATCTTGGGGAAAATAACATCAAAACATAGGGAATTGCGGGTTCTGTATACCTTGTCCGTATTCCACGTAATCTCTGATTAGCGATTGAAGTTAGAATAACGATGTAAAATGCAACGTGCTTTTGCCTTTTACGTATTCCACGTAAGCTCCGATTGACAACTATGAAGAAAACAGCAATGGACAATTTGGTCATTCAAAGGGGGCTTAGAATTAGCTTTTATTTCTATTTATAACATGATTGGTATAAAATCTTAACGAATGGCTGCTAAACATTAGACGCCAGTGAAAAGTACAATATTAACAAGGCATTTCAATCACTTGCTTGGCAAGTTTAATGTCCCCTATACCGCATTTGAATTACAAGGAAATTACAACTCAACTCAACCAAAGTTGTCTTGCGTAATAGGGGCATAAGATTAACCATTCCAAAAATACTCAAATTAATAATTCATGTTTATAGATGATATTAGCAATATTAATGAATTGCCCCAACGTGATAAAAAAAAAAAATCTATAATGTACTCTCCAAGTACAACTTTTTAAATATTTATTGCATATAGTGCGGACCTGTGGTTGGAACACTTCTCAATGGAGAGTCGAAATCAGCTTCTGGAGGTTCAGTTATCGGTGCCTCTAATATAGAAGTTCCAATACGTTCTTGCAATGATTCGTATAACTTATGCACGTTTTCATTATGAGCTGCTGTTGGTTGCATTACTTTTATTAACGTTGCTAGCCGACCTGAAGGCAACTTGCTATGTATTTATATACCTAGCAAAAGATAAGAAGTAAAAAAAGCTATTATAAAGTATACGGAAAATATTTTATATAAATGTAAGTACCAAAGCAATTTCAACATATGCCGTGTCACATTATCCCTAGTCGAGCCAGCAAATAAAAACTCATCAAAAATGGTGGTGCAGAAGTCTTCGGTGGTAAACTCCTCTGACATAGGTATAAGTAAAGCGATCTGAAAATGATAATGGTGATTTATATGTTCTGTATCTGAGCTGTGTCAGAACTGAAGAACGAGAAGAGAGCTTAAAATTTAAACAGGCCTCAATTAAAGCATAAACCTTTAACCATTTTTTTTGATGAATATTTTAGTAGAAGATATTTTAATGGAAAATTCATTTTTGAATTTTTCAATGACTCATACGGACGAAATATGAAGCTCAGTCTAAAAAGTACCGTTAGGCTATAGCTAAAGTTATAAAAAGAAAAACAAAATTTAAGTTTTTTATATTTAACTATGATATTTTTTGCTTTCGAATACATAAGCATTTAATAATATTAAGGATGGAAACTGTAAAAATAGCAATTTAGTTTGTTGGTACCGAAATCGACTAAAATTAATTTCTTCAGTCTAATATGCTGTCAGAAAAACCGTTGTATCTGTGGCTAAAATAAGGTAAACATACATACATAAAAAACAAGTTTCATCAAGGTTATACGATACTTAAATGTCTTGTTTGGTCTGTGTCTAAAAATGTTCCTATAGGGATTTCATTTGAAGTTAAACATGCTGGCACTTATAACTACCGTCGGTCAACAAAGGGTTAATATCGTTCTAAAACATATATCTAATGAAGAGCAGGGAATAATTATAATTATCTATGTTATATTAAGCGTGTTATGTGGGTGTGGATGTGATTATGGTATACGGTATACCCAGTCGAAAAGAAGTTTTACGTATAAAGTTCTACAAAATACGTGTAAGTACCGGACTAAGAAAAAACATGGTATCTTGAACGATGAACTAGACTTCTGGACGTTCTTCATAAACATACTGCCACTGCGATACAAAATAGTTTAATCGAAGTTCAAACGTTTGGATAAAAATGGAAAAACAAATTTAATTACATAGTTTAGTTACAGCAATGTGAGTTAAATATGTGCATATGTACATACTTTGATTTGTTAAAGAATATTTGACCACAAATCAAAAGTATGTGCAGTCACTGTGGCCTTGTACCTAGCGCTTGATAAAACATAGTGATCGTGTTATCAGATCGTTACCTAACATGAATGAATAAGCGAATTACTTACATAGAATGTTATACTTACCTCCAAGAAAAGGCGCTGCTGGAAATTCATCGGCAGATCCTTTTTTTCGAATGTCATTCAGAAAAAGTACCCCCAAAAGGAATTGTAAACATGTCAATGTACCAGCGAAGGCAGCGATAGTTTCACTATATGGGCCGAGCAGGTCTCCCAGTGCATTTAGCATGTTTGATTAAAATATTATAAGGCATGTAGGTAACTCTTTACTTAACTAATCGAGTAAACTGTTGAAACTAAGTTGTCAATTTAACCAACCAGCCATCGTTATTTGTATTGACGGAATTGTGAGCTGTCAGCTGCAGTCAACTGACAGATATAAACAACAAAATCAAAGCGACAGAATTTAAGTTGTTTTATTGTTAGTTAATAAAATTACAGAAGTATCAACAAAATTAGAAAAAAAAATTATTTAAATAAAAAAAAAAGGAATAAACTATTTTCGACTTGCAGGGTATGCTGTGCCCCTTAAGAATCGAGTAAGCTCAATATCTTTAACACTGAGGGTGACTCTTCCGCGATGTATCGTGCAACAATATGCATCTTGAAACAGAGCTGTTAAGTAGAATTCCGCTGATTCTTGAAGGGCTCTTAAGGCACTAACAGTTAATCGATCAGCGGTGGTAGACTCCCGCGGATTAAAATTTCACGAATTAGTCTACCAAAAGGTGCTTTTGGTACAATATTATCTGAATTCAAAAACAGTTAGGCACTATATTCAATTAATTGTTTACCTTTTACCTGTTCTTCTTTGTAGTGCTTTAACTGAATTCCAATATTTGCGCTCTCGCTTCTCAGGGTTTAATTGCTTTCTACGCTTCTTTGTTGGAACATTCGTGTCACTTGTATGAGAGACCGAAGGTTGGTTCTGTACTTGTTTCGAAGAACTTGCTATTTGGCTACGCTTACTTCTTCGCGGACTGGTGGAAAATTCAAGACCATAATCTGTCTGATTATCTAAATCAGCAGATAGGAAAGTATCACCATCACCGGCCGATTCGTCTGCCGTAGATTCCTCACCCAGGAAAGATTTTGCTCCTTTTGATTTGGATTCATCTTGTTTCTATTTTGACTTAGGTTTAGGTCTACTATTAGGTTGCCTGGGCATTTTTGCAATGGTTTAAAACTTAAAACAAATTTAAAAAAATATATATATAGAAAATGCAGATTCAGAAACAGTAAAGCGAATATTTAAAAAAGCGCTGATTTAAAATACTACCTACTTTCAGTTGTCAGTTTGTCACTTTAGAAAAACAGATATGTGACTGAGGTTGTTGGTTACGACAACCCGGGTGGTATTCAGCGTTATATTTTTGCTCGTATCTCATAAATTTAAAAAAATTAAATAGCTTGATTATAAATTGCAGTAAGCTTATTTATATGGGATTCACACTAGCGTCGAAATGAGATAATATTGAGTTTTAAATAAAAAGTGTTCATACCTACGCTTGCTAATTTCGTGAATGGATGCATTCAGTTCCGATAGTAAATCTATGACGGTGCCATGTTATAAAATGTTTTAATATAAAACTATTTTTTTTATATACATAAGTATAGGTATAACGTATAGTAATAATAATAGTTGAATGTTATTGTTTAACAGTTGGGTAGATAAAGTGGACTATTATATAGCTAACATTGGATAGATGCGGCGCTGCCTCGGGTTAGTATGTTAAAATATCACTTTTCGGGTGGGTTTTGCCACTCCGGGTATTTCAACAATTGTCAGGCACTCACGTGGATATCAAGTCGACTATAGAGCCGACTGTAGAAAAGTGCCCCAATGGGCGCGGAGCTCAAATAAATGGACAGATATTGTGTATGCACGAATCTTATGGCCGACGCTCTTTGGCTCCACATGAAGTTGATCAGAGTGCCTCTGCGCGGCGTACAACTTCAATTTCTTTTTTTCAGATAACATCCCATATTTATTAAACCATTCCATGAGATATTTGTGTTTTGTATGTTATTCCATTATATTTTTCGTTTTTATATCACTTTACTTGTGCTGAACGGGGCCAGTAGCTTTGACAATTGTAATCTCAACCACATAGTTCATTTACGGAAATTACTAAACACTAAATATCTCCTAAATTAGCGATATATTTTTTTTTTAGTACTGAATAATTTTTCTTTTGTGTTTAGATCACCGAGATCAATAAGAATCCGCTGTTTAATCTTTGCGCAGCGAAAACTTTAATATTCCCTTATTAATTTGTTCTGTCATTGTCATTCAGAATCATTCGACTGCGTTCAAGTTAAGTTTGTTCGATTTTATTTTCACATAATTTTGAATGAATTTCAACGAAATTATGTTCAAATGAGATAACTTCGATGTGTCAATTCGTATGGGAAATTATCTCATTTCGAGCATAATTTGGAAATGCGCAACGAAATTAGTTGTTTTGCCCTGGTGTGAATACCGTATTACCCTCTGCAAAATTAAATTGCAGATTGCACTTCAATTTATAGTTTTAATGTATAATGTTTAATATATGTGGTCGAAAATTGTAATGTACTTAGAGAATTAATATCGGGACTATTACGATGGGGCGCAAAGGTTTGAAAATGCCATTTTGTAGATTTCGGTGAAATAAGCACAAAATCATGCCGACTATGGAATCCGTCGGATCAGATGCGGCTGAAGTTATCCTCAATTTTTAGATTCTCGTATTACTGAAAACGTCGTTAAGAAAGTGAACGGTTGTCGGTAAAAAAAAATTGCTATTACCGAAAACTCAATCGATTCGCACTCCATACAAAGTTTGACGTATCGCATTCGCGCGAAAATACGGATGGCAAGCGAATGCAATTAAAAATCACAAATTTTCTAGTTCTAGACATGGAAAATAAATAAAAAAAACAAATGAAAATTACTGGAAAGTAGTATTTGCTTGGAAAACAATGATTATAAAAAAAATAGGATTGAATCATGTTTTTTTTTTTTTTATTTTAAGTGTCCTAATTAATAACTATGGTCTTATTAGAATGAGACTCGTTTATTTACAACGGAAAAAGAAGAATAACACCAGTATTCATACCACTAAACCAGGAACCAGGGTAAGTTGTCTTCAATATCGAACATAGTTCTAGAATTAAATTGTGTCTTTTAATTAGAGAAATTCCTACTCCACATATAACCAGGAGCTCACGCCCAATAAGTGAAACAACTGAGAATCAATCATGAAAACTATTATAACCGAAGCAGAGCAAACGTAAGATTGACTAGCGTAACTACTTAGTTTATCAGCCCTATTATGGTTAGCGAATCGAACTCTTTTGCGAATAACCCGTATCGTGGTACTGCATAAGTACAGGAAATAAACCTACTTCGAACAGGTATATGCCGACATTTATTGGCGATAATTACTCTTGTAACAGCGTGGACCTTGTTTCTTTTGGCAAATGCGCTAATTGATTCTCTGTTGCTAATGGTTAACACGTTGACTGCCACCATACAAAAAAAAAAAAATATCACCAGAGTGTCAACAGTATTTTGTACTATCAAGAACGGATTTTCTACTAGGTGCAAAGAAAAAAAATTAATCTTACTGGCAAAAAATAAAAAACATCCATTCAGAAATGTGCTGACTGTGACCACCGGTTGTTGTTGTTGTTGTAGCAGTCACACTTCTGTTCTGGGCGAGTCAGTCTCTAGGCCAAGGAATTGGGCCGCGTCTTTTGAGCTATCCCACAGAGCCTCAGGGTGTAGGTCAGTCGGTTACGCTGCACACTTGAATAGATGTTTGGTGTCATGTGGTCCGTTTCCGCAGTCTGGGCATTTGTTTTCAATGGATGGGTCGAGACGGTTCCTGTAGCTATTTAGGGAGCAGCACCATCCTGAACGTAGTTGCGCCAATGTGGTTCTTGTCTTGCGTGGAAGGTGGCGTTCTCCTTGGCAATAGGTGGTGGGCGGCCTCCGAGTACTAAGTTGGGGTGGAGATTCTCCAAAGCGTGGGACACTGTCAGGTGGTGAATACTTTTTAAGGCGTCCTTGTATGTCTGTGCGTCAAACTCTGGGCGCTGCGTATAGGTGTTGATGAGGTTTTTGTAGCCACCGGTACAAATCCAGTACTTCGCCATGGACTACGTGCAGCAATACCAAAAGACTTCCAAAAAAAATTTCAACTTACAACAATACAATCATCAAACAACTACACTCCCAATGCAACTGAAATGTACGTATTAATTTTCTAAAAGTTAATGAAGTTAATGAATAAAAATGTGTACGTTTGTTTTTAGCAGGAATAGAGAAGATTGGCAATCTGGTGCAAAGCTTTTATTCATAGAGAACCAAATTAAGCTTTGCGAAATTGTTAACTCTCCAAAAGAATTGCGGCATTGGTATTCAATGTTAGCATATCACCTGGCGACAAACGGAGATGAAAAAAAAAAAGAATACTTCTTGATGATTTATTAGGTCCAAACTGTATACATTTAAATGATGAAAGTCTTCAGATTTTGGTAATTTTCAAATTTGTTTAAAAGGAAATGTTTTTTTTTTTTTACTTTTTTTTTAATAAGGGAATACCAAAACATCCAAAGTGGCAGCGTCTTTATATGGAATACCGCGAGCTCATCGACAGAAAGAACTGAATGAATGCATGAACTAAACGTAGTTTGATAAAGAATATTTAATATATTTTTTCACAATGTGAAGCAAACCTTAATAAAAAAAAATACAAAACACCATAAAATAACAGCAGTTTCTAATAATTTTAATTATAAAAGCCAATCCGACCTCTTGGTGGAAAAATTTGCTTGAAATCTTGGGGAAAATAACATCAAAACATAGGGAATTGCGGGTTCTGTATACCTTGTCCGTATTCCACGTAATCTCTGATTAGCGATTGAAGTTAGAATAACGATGTAAAATGCAACGTGCTTTTGCCTTTTACGTATTCCACGTAAGCTCCGATTGACAACTATGAAGAAAACAGCAATGGACAATTTGGTCATTCAAAGGGGGCTTAGAATTAGCTTTTATTTCTATTTATAACATGATTGGTATAAAATCTTAACGAATGGCTGCTAAACATTAGACGCCAGTGAAAAGTACAATATTAACAAGGCATTTCAATCACTTGCTTGGCAAGTTTAATGTCCCCTATACCGCATTTGAATTACAAGGAAATTACAACTCAACTCAACCAAAGTTGTCTTGCGTAATAGGGGCATAAGATTAACCATTCCAAAAATACTCAAATTAATAATTCATGTTTATAGATGATATTAGCAATATTAATGAATTGCCCCAACGTGATAAAAAAAAAAAATCTATAATGTACTCTCCAAGTACAACTTTTTAAATATTTATTGCATATAGTGCGGACCTGTGGTTGGAACACTTCTCAATGGAGAGTCGAAATCAGCTTCTGGAGGTTCAGTTATCGGTGCCTCTAATATAGAAGTTCCAATACGTTCTTGCAATGATTCGTATAACTTATGCACGTTTTCATTATGAGCTGCTGTTGGTTGCATTACTTTTATTAACGTTGCTAGCCGACCTGAAGGCAACTTGCTATGTATTTATATACCTAGCAAAAGATAAAAAGTAAAAAAAACTATTATAAAGTATACGGAAAATATTTTATATAAATGTAAGTACCAAAGCAATTTCAACATATGCCGTGTCACATTATCCCTAGTCGAGCCAGCAAATAAAAACTCATCAAAAATGGTGGTGCAGAAGTCTTCGGTGGTAAACTCCTCTGACATAGGTATAAGTAAAGCGATCTGAAAATGATAATGGTGATTTATATGTTCTGTATCTGAGCTGTGTCAGAACTGAAGAACGAGAAGAGAGCTTAAAATTTAAACAGGCCTCAATTAAACCTTTAACCATTTTTTTTGATGAATATTTTAGTAGAAGATATTTTGATGGAAAATTCATTTTTGAATTTTTCAATGACTCATACGGACGAAATATGAAGCTCAGTCTAAAAAGTACCGTTAGGCTATAGCTAAAGTTATAAAAAGAAAAACAAAATTTAAGTTTTTTATATTTAACTATGATATTTTTTGCTTTCGAATACATAAGCATTTAATAATATTAAGGATGGAAACTGTAAAAATAGCAATTTAGTTTGTTGGTACCGAAATCGACTAAAATTAATTTCTTCAGTCTAATATGCTGTCAGAAAAACCGTTATATCTGTGGCTAAAATAAGGTAAACATACATACATAAAAAACAAATTTCATCAAGGTTATACGATACTTAAATGTCTTGTTTGGTCTGTGTCTAAAAATGTTCCTATAGGGATTTCATTTGAAGTTAAACATGCTGGCACTTATAACTACCGTCGGTCAACAAAGGGTTAATATCGTTCTAAAACATATATCTAATGAAGAGCAGGGAATAATTATAATTATCTATGTTATATTAAGCGTGTTATGTGGGTGTGGATGTGATTATGGTATACGGTATACCCAGTCGAAAAGAAGTTTTACGTATAAAGTTCTACAAAATACGTGTAAGTACCGGACTAAGAAAAAACATGGTATCTTGAACGATGAACTAGACTTCTGGACGTTCTTCATAAACATACTGCCACTGCGATACAAAATAGTTTAATCGAAGTTCAAACGTTTGGATAAAAATGGAAAAACAAATTTAATTACATAGTTTAGTTACAGCAATGTGAGTTAAATATGTGCATATGTACATACTTTGATTTGTTAAAGAATATTTGACCACAAATCAAAAGTATGTGCAGTCACTGTGGCCTTGTACCTAGCGCTTGATAAAACATAGTGATCGTGTTATCAGATCGTTACCTAACATGAATGAATAAGCGAATTACTTACATAGAATGTTATACTTACCTCCAAGAAAAGGCGCTGCTGGAAATTCATCGGCAGATCCTTTTTTTCGAATGTCATTCAGAAAAAGTACCCCCAAAAGGAATTGTAAACATGTCAATGTACCAGCGAAGGCAGCGATAGTTTCACTATATGGGCCGAGCAGGTCTCCCAGTGCATTTAGCATGTTTGATTAAAATATTATAAGGCATGTAGGTAACTCTTTACTTAACTAATCGAGTAAACTGTTGAAACTAAGTTGTCAATTTAACCAACCAGCCATCGTTATTTGTATTGACGGAATTGTGAGCTGTCAGCTGCAGTCAACTGACAGATATAAACAACAAAATCAAAGCGACAGAATTTAAGTTGTTTTATTGTTAGTTAATAAAATTACAGAAGTATCAACAAAATTAGAAAAAAAAATTATTTAAATAAAAAAAAAAGGAATAAACTATTTTCGACTTGCAGGGTATGCTGTGCCCCTTAAGAATCGAGTAAGCTCAATATCTTTAACACTGAGGGTGACTCTTCCGCGATGTATCGTGCAACAATATGCATCTTGAAACAGAGCTGTTAAGTAGAATTCCGCTGATTCTTGAAGGGCTCTTAAGGCACTAACAGTTAATCGATCAGCGGTGGTAGACTCCCGGATTAAAATTTCACGAATTAGTCTACCAAAAGGTGCTTTTGGTACAATATTATCTGAATTCAAAAACAGTTAGGCACTATATTCAATTAATTGTTTACCTTTTACCTGTTCTTCTTTGTAGTGCTTTAACTGAATTCCAATATTTGCGCTCTCGCTTCTCAGGGTTTAATTGCTTTCTACGCTTCTTTTTTGGAACATTCGTGTCACTTGTATGAGAGACCTATTATTTGGCTACGCTTACTTCTTCGCGGACTGGTGGAAAATTCAAGACCATAATCTGTCTGATTATCTAAATCAGCAGATAGGAAAGTATCACCATCACCGGCCGATTCGTCTGCCGTAGATTCCTCACCCAGGAAAGATT
The DNA here is from genome assembly GCA_949775065.1 of Brachyopa scutellaris. NCBI lineage: Eukaryota > Metazoa > Arthropoda > Insecta > Diptera > Syrphidae > Brachyopa > Brachyopa scutellaris. The sequence goes on along the minus strand of OX459114.1, from coordinate 50,924,778 downwards.
TTGCTCCTTTTGATTTGGATTCATCTTGTTTCTATTTTGACTTAGGTTTAGGTCTACTATTAGGTTGCCTGGGCATTTTTGCAGTGGTTTAAAACTTAAAACAAATTTAAAAATATATATATATAGAAAATGCAGATTCAGAAACAGTAAAGCGAATATTTAAAAAAGCGCTGATTTAAAATACTAAATACTTTCAGTTGTCAGTTTGTCACTTTAGAAAAACAGATATGTGACTGAGGTTGTTGGTTACGACAACCCGGGTGGTATTCAGCGTTATATTTTTGCTCGTATCTCATAAATTTAAAAAAATTAAATAGCTTGATTATAAATTGCAGTAAACTTATTTATATGGGATTCACACTAGCGTCGAAATGAGATAATATTGAGTTTTAAATAAAAAGTGTTCATACCTACGCTTGCTAATTTCGTGAATGGATGCATTCAGTTCCGATAGTAAATCTATGACGGTGCCATGTTATAAAATGTTTTAATATAAAACTATTTTTTTTATATACATAAGTATAGGTATAACGTATAGTAATAATAATAGTTGAATGTTATTGTTTAACAGTTGGGTAGATAAAGTGGACTATTATATAGCTAACATTGGATAGATGCGGCGCTGCCTCGGGTTACTTACTTACTTAGTTGGCGCTACAGCTCGAGGTGAACCTGGGCCTGCTTCTCGCAACCATTTGTGTGTGCGTGTTATATTTTTGCACGAATGGAAGGGACCTACAGTTTTTTGCCGACTCCGAACGGCGAGTTGAGAAGCTCAATCGTGACAAATGATACTCTTTGATGCTTGTCAGACATTCGAAAGAGGTGGGCACCGTGAAAAACTTTTAGGTGTTTGCGGCGGGATTCGAACCCAAGACCGCTGGCACAGTAGTCCGACGCACTAACCACTTGCGCTACGGTGCCTCGGGTTAGTATGTTAAAATATCACTTTTCGGGTGGGTTTTGCCACTCCGGGTATTTCAACAATTGTCAGGCACTCACGTGGATATCAAGTCGACTATAGAGCCGACTGTAGAAAAGTGCCCCAATGGGCGCGGAGCTCAAATAAATGGACAGATATTGTGTATGCACGAATCTTATGGCCGACGCTCTTTGGCTCCACATGAAGTTGATCAGAGTGCCTCTGCGCGGCGTACAACTTCAATTTCTTTTTTTCAGATAACATCCCATATTTATTAAACCATTCCATGAGATATTTGTGTTTTGTATGTTATTCCATTATATTTTTCGTTTTTATATCACTTTACTTGTGCTGAACGGGGCCAGTAGCTTTGACAATTGTAATCTCAACCACATAGTTCAGTTACGGAAATAACTACTAAACACTAAATATCTCCTAAATTAGCGATATATTTTTTTTTTTAGTACTGATCAATAAGAATCCGCTGTTTAATCTTTGCGCAGCGAAAACTTTAATATTCCCTTATTAATTTGTTCTGTCATTGTCATTCAGAATCATTCAACTGCGTTCAAGTTAAGTTTGTTCGATTTTATTTTCACATAATTTTGAATGAATTTCAACGAAATTATGTTCAAATGAGATAACTTCGATGTGTCAATTCGTATGGGAAATTATCTCATTTCGAGCATAATTTGGAAATGCGCAACGAAATTAGTTGTTTTGCCCTGGTGTGAATACCGTATTACCCTCTGCAAAATTAAATTGCAGATTGCACTTCAATTTATAGTTTTAATGTATAATGTTTAATATATGTGGTCGAAAATTGTAATGTACTTAGAGAATTAATATCGGGACTATTACGATGGGGCGCAAAGGTTTGAAAATGCCATTTTGTAGATTTCGGTGAAATAAGCACAAAATCATGCCGACTGTTGGTCGGGTTTCCAACTTATTGTAGCATCCAAATGAAAAATGAAACATCTGTTTTGTTCCACTTGGAGAATGCTTTAAAAAATTTGGTCTGCCGTTGCTGCCGTTTTCTTCTACTGTCAGATTTGAAATGAAATGAGCGTGTTTAAGGTGTATTTTAAATAGAAATGAAATTGACAGTACACAGAGCTATTTTATGAGTAATGCGGCAGCATTCGGAGACCAACTGAGTTTACAATAAAAAGTCGAAGTGGTGTGTTGGTAACATTCTCCCCCCCGGTATCACGATCATCGTAAGTGCATACCTTACACTATTGAACAACACTACCACCATCTTTTTTCACATCTAAGACAGCAATCTTGGTAGCTGGCCGGAGATATTCACCATGTATGGTACGTACGGTTGCGCTCCTTACTTGTCCGTCCTTTGCTTCGTTCGTGCTCGTCACAACTCCTTTCGGCCAACAATGCCGGGGCAGATTAGGGTCGACGATAATTACCACATCCCCAACTTCAATGGGCTTAATTTTCTGGAACCACGATGTTCGCCGAGTTAACGTTGGCAAGACTTCAGCCACCCATCTCTTCCAGAACTTGTCAGCGAGGAGCTGCGAATGACGCCATGACATTCTTGCGTATTTGTCGGTGTCTTCGAATTTGCCTGGAGGCTTACAGCCGGATGATGAGCCCAAAAGATAGTGGTTAGGAGTTAGAGCTTCCTCTTCGGCGGTGTCCAAGGATAGATAGGTCAGTGGTCGATTATTAATTATACTTTCGACCTCCACCAGCACATTACAAAGCGTCTCGTCGGTCAGTTTGGTGTCGCGTGTGATGATTTGGTACAATACGGTTTTTATTGAACGAACCATACGTTCCCAGGCACCCCCCATATGAGGACTAGCAGGAGGGATAAAGGTCCACTTGCTGTCCGGACTTGTAAATTTAGCTTGGATTGCGTTAAAATCGATCATTTGGTGGGCTTCTCGAAGCTCCTTTTCTGCCCCTCTTAGGTTGGTGCCATTGTCGCTGAAGATATGAAGCGGTGTCCCTCTACGACCGATGAAGTTCCGAATTATCATCACACACGAATCCGTTGATAAGCTATGTGCCACCTCTATATGAACAGCACGGCATGTTAGGCATGTGAAGACGACACCGTATCGCTTTTCCTGGCGTCTCCCGACTGTGACCAAAAATGGGCCAAAAAAGTCAAGCCCAACGTACGAAAAAGGTCTTGTATAAGCCGACAAACGCGCTTCTGGTAGAGGTCCCATCTCTGGTGGATTAGGATGTGCTCTTCGGATTTTACATAGCTGGCAGTTACTGCGAACAGTTCTGAGAAGTGATCGTACTTTTGGAATGTGGTACCTCTGAAAGATCTCGTTGATTACTGATTCGTGGTTAACATGCTTAAACTTGCGATGGTACCAATCGACCAGCAGCCTCGTAATATAATGATCTTTCGGTAAAAGGATAGGGTTCTTAGTTGCGTCACCTATCACCTTGGCGTTCTCAAGGCGACCTCGCATTTTAATTATCTTATTTTTGTCAATAAAGGGCGACATACAACGTAGTGGACTTGATTTGGGGAGCAGGCAATCAGGATTCTTTAGCAACAGGCAGGTCTCATGGCTAAAGGTTTGGGTTTGGGCAAGGCGAAGTAAAAACTCTTGACTCCAGAGCAATTCGTCAGCAGTGAAGTTAGTTATGTTACTTATTCTTGGATCGATCTTTGAAGCCTTTTTTACGGTTTTTGTTGTTTTCAGACATGTTATAAAACGCTTAACATACGCTAGACATCTTAGCAGACGTTCCCATCTAGAGAAACGATTGTAACATACAACAGGCATTGGTTCATGGACTTGAACTGCTAATTGCTGCGGCTCCGAAGATTGTCGTAGTTCTATGTCACATTTGCTTTCGAAGTTTATTTGATACTTGGGCCATCGGTCTATTTTTTGTTTCAAAAATGCGGGCCCCGTAAACCATGGCCCGCTTGGATCGAAGTCTGGTTGTTGGCTCCACTTAGTGCCTAAATCTGCTACGTTCTGCTTCGTTGGGACATAGTACCAATTCGCTATTTCCGTCGTTTCTTGAATTTCACCTATGCGTAGCATGACGAACTGCTTGTAGCTTCTTGGATCGGAACGTAACCACAACAAAACGGTTTTTGAGTCCGACCAATACATGGTTGTTTCAATCTTGAAATCGTGGGCTTTGATGACTGTATTTCCGAGGCGGGCGCCCATGACTGCGGCGAGAAGTTCCATGCGAGGTATAGAGATAGGACGTAATGGGGCCACCTTCGTTTTCGAGCACACCAGGGACACCTCTATTCCTTTCGCGCTTAGGATTCTCAAGTACGCTACTGCGGCATATGCGGTCTCGCTGGCGTCCACGAATACATGTAATTCCATCTTACTCTCGTTGCTAACGGATAGGCCAAAGTAGCATCTTGGCACCTGAACATCTTGCACTCTCTTGAGAAATGACAGCCATCTTTTCCATGCAGTTGCCAAGTCATCCGGTATGGTTTCGTCCCAACCTATTGCACTGCGCCAGACATCTTGGAGCAATATTTTCATATAAATTGTAAAAAATGATAGCAATCCTAATGGATCAAAAATGGACATGAGCAGTCTAAGAAGCTCCCTCTTGGTCGGTAATTTTTCTCCGCGCAGAATTTCCTGACTGGCCTTTGTAAATTTTAAATTGAATGTGAATGTGTCACTAGCTGTTTGCCACCACAGTCCTAATACCTTGTCTGCTTCTACGATTTGTTCTACTACTTTTCCTGCCCGGCAAAACTTATCCGCAGTACCTATTTCTCCTAGAGCATTGGTGACCTCGATAGAATTTGATAACCAGTTTCGAATATGAAAATTCGCGCGCTTGTGGACTTCTCTGACACCCTTTGCAAGCTCAATAGCCTCTTGAACGGAATTTATACTGTCTAGCATATCGTCTACATAATGCCTCTCGACAATAGATTTGACTGCTCTTGGATAGTCCTTTATACACTCATTGGCGTTTTCGTTTTTAACAAACTGTGCAAGCGACGGTGAGCAAGTTGCACCAAAACTCATAACTCTAAGCACGAAGATATCCGGAGGCCGACTGGAATCCCCGTCTCGCCACATAAAACGCTGTGATTGCTGGTCCTCTTCATCGATGGCTACCCTGTGAAACATTTCACAAATATCGCCGCATATTCCTATTTTTCCTATTCGAAAATTGAATAGGACTCCAGTTAACGATGTCAGCAGATCTGGGCCCTTCTCAAGGCATCCATTTAGGGATATGCCATTGCATTCCGCGGCGGCATCCCATACCACTCTTATCTTATGTGGTTTGTTTGGATTCCTGACTGTAAATATCGGCAGGTACCATTTTCGCGGGAAATCTGTATTTATCTCAGCAGCACTTAACTTGCGAATATAGCCCTTAATTTCCATGCTTTTAATATGGTCGTTGACCAGTATCTTTAAATTTGGGTCCTTATTTAACTTCTTTTCGAAACAGCTTAGTCTTCGGATAGCCATTGTATAGTTGTCGGGCATAGTTATATTGCTTGAGTTCCACAGCAATCTTGCAACAAAACAATCACCATCTCGCCTTACGTGCTCTCGTAGTTTTTTATTTTCACTTGCATCCAACTTATCCTTTGGCTGTGCACCCGACAGTTCGTTTTCAATTCTCATATTCTCTGTCATTAGGTGCTGCAGAGCCACATCGTCATCGCATTCACATACATGTAATTGCCTATGGACCTCACTCGTATTTCCTTTTGTTCCTGTGGCGTCTCGATCCAGTTCACCGTATATTGTCCAGCCTAGGCGCGTTTTAGTAGCCGCAGGTTCATCTACCTTTCCTTCTCGGAATTTTAATGGCATGGCTACGCTTTTGTTGTTTATACCAATGATCACTTTCGGGACAACATTTCGATATGACTCCACTGGAAGACCTTTAAGATGTTTATATCTTTCAGTAAGTTCCGATACCATTAGTGTCTGCGAAGGTAGATCAAGTGCACTTACTGACCGCACGTTTCGTAATGAATATATTTTTCCGATGTTACCTTTAGGCGATATTTTTAAATCAAGACTATCCGAACTCTTCTCTACACGTACTGACCCATCAGTCCATTTTAGACACAGATCTGACTTTGAGCCCTGAATTTCTAATTGCGCAAGGATATCTTTCTCGATAAGAGTGGGACCAGACCCGTCGTCGAGAAACGCATATACATCGATGGATGATTTCTTTCCATGAACAGTAATTGGTACAATTCGGTATAATACTTTGGAGGTCTCTACATGGTGTACTGCGACTACATCTGGCTTGTCTTTATCATTGTTGATATGGGATTTGTGGAGTAGAGGATGGTGCTTAGCGGTGCAGTGATTGATTCCACATTCTTTGCGATCTGGACAATAGTTGGCCTCGTGACGCTTTAAACATGTGCGGCATAGTTTGTTCTTGTGCACCACGTTCCACTTTTCGCCATATTCTAACCCTTTAAACTTTTCGCATTTTACTATTAAATGTGCTTCATAGCATGCAAAGCACCTTAGTGCCTCTGTGCTCTTGTGATCCATTCTTTTTCTCGTGGACTGTCCCTCCTCTTCGTGAAAACCGACACGATGTGTTTTACGTTTCTCAAAGTCTGGTTGACTAGATTTGGTAATCGGGATAGAGATCACACTACTTGCAGCTTCCGCTAGTTCAAATAGCCAATTACTGAGAGTTGTTAAATTCTCAACATGAACTGTTTGGGCAAAAATCGCCCAACTGAGCCGCATCTGTGCTGGAAGTTTCTCGAGAAGCTCTTGAATAAGCAAAGGATTATTTAAATGTGCTTCAAGTTCAGCTGCCTCCATAGTAGCTGTAATATTTTTTACTTCCAAAGAAAAGTTCACCAGAGTTTCTAACTTGTTTGCATTTACACCTGGTGACGCACGTAGCTTTGCCAGTAAATTATATATAATGTGTTCTGGCCTTCCAAATACCATACGCAAAGTAGAAATTATCTCAGGTACTAGTGCCGGTATCATAAGTCTACTACCTACATATTCAAGAGCCTTTCCTTTCAGTGCATGTTGTAGCCGAAGTAGATTCTCATCATTACTGAATCCACACAGTCTTGTTGAATTTTCAAAACTACTTACGAAAAGTGGCCATTCCTCTGGTTTGCCACTAAAAACTGGAAGCTCTCTTGGAACGACCTGACGCGCACAAGCCTGATCTGCATTTAATGTTCGAGCAGTTGACCCTGATTGCACTCCGCTCATATTTAATGACGTTGGTAATTTATTTGTCTGAATGCCCTGTACGTTTTCGTGACAACCGTAACTAACCCTAGCACCTTTTTCACCCTTGCCTACCTTACCCAGCGTGGAACCATTGCCATCCGCCCAATGTATGCCTCGCTGAAGCTGCTGCTCCCCCAAATCAATCTCAATATCTTCGTCGGATTCATCGGAATCCTTATACATTTGCATAGCCGAATACTTTTGCTCTAAGTATTGCATGTTTATTTTTCTTTCTTCCTCCAGACGCATTAGTTCTAATTTCATACTACGTCGTTGTTTGGAGGCGCCGCACATATTTGTATTTGATGAATTAGACAAATTTTCTGTACGTACCTTTTGTCCTTCTTGCGAGGTCACCCCATTTGGTGACTGAAAGTTACCGCCGTCTGTCGCTGTAGATCGCTGTTTGTTCTGTTTTGCTGTCGATGTTGAAGCGGAACACATGTCGCAAATAAAGTCCTGCTTTGAAATCTCGTCGTCGACATGGACGCACTCGAAGTGAAACCACCCATCACATCTGTCGCACTGAACCATTCGCATAGTATCTTCCTTTTTACATATTCGGCAACTTCCCTTGGTTGGATCTTCAACCCCAGTACCACTTGTTGCTTGACTCATTATTGCTCGTTGCATCCGCGTTGAAAATGAGTAATGCGCAGTTGTGGAAGTTTCCAGGGACTCTTATGAAATCAGCAACGCTTGCCAACAAATTTTTTAAAGAAATGTTGGTCGGGTTTCCAACTTATTGTAGCATCCAAATGAAAAATGAAACATCTGTTTTGTTCCACTTGGAGAATGCTTTAAAAAATTTGGTCTGCCGTTGCTGCCGTTTTCTTCTACTGTCAGATTTGAAATGAAATGAGCGTGTTTAAGGTGTATTTTAAATAGAAATGAAATTGACAGTACACAGAGCTATTTTATGAGTAATGCGGCAGCATTCGGAGACCAACTGAGTTTACAATAAAAAGTCGAAGTGGTGTGTTGGTAACACCGACTATGGAATCCGTCGGATCAGATGCGGCTGAAGTTATCCTCAATTTTTAGATTCTCGTATTACTGAAAACGTCGTTAAGAAAGTGAACGGTTGTCGGTAAAAAAAAATTGCTATTACCGAAAACTCAATCGATTCGCACTCCATACAAAGTTTGACGTATCGCATTCGCGCGAAAATACGGATGGCAAGCGAATGCAATTAAAAATCACAAATTTTCTAGTTCTAGACATGGAAAATAAATAAAAAAAACAAATGAAAATTACTGGAAAGTAGTATTTGCTTGGAAAACAATGATTATAAAAAAAATAGGATTGAATCATGTTTTTTTTTTTTTTATTTTAAGTGTCCTAATTAATAACTATGGACTTATTAGAATGAGACTCGTTTATTTACGACGGAAAAAGAAGAATAACACCAGTATTCATACCACTAAACCAGGAACCAGGGTAAGTTGTCTTCAATATCGAACATAGTTCTAGAATTAAATTGTGTCTTTTAATTAGAGAAATTCCTACTCCACATATAACCAGGAGCTCACGCCCAATAAGTGAAACAACTGAGAATCAATCATGAAAACTATTATAACCGAAGCAGAGCAAACGTAAGATTGACTAGCGTAACTACTTAGTTTATCAGCCCTATTATGGTTAGCGAATCGAACTCTTTTGCGAATAACCCGTATCGTGGTACTGCATAAGTACAGGAAATAAACCTACTTCGAACAGGTATATGCCGACATTTATTGGCGATAATTACTCTTGTAACAGCGTGGACCTTGTTTCTTTTGGCAAATGCGCTAATTGATTCTCTGTTGCTAATGGTTAACACGTTGACTGCCACCATACAAAAAAAAAAAAATATCACCAGAGTGTCAACAGTATTTTGTACTATCAAGAACGGATTTTCTACTAGGTGCAAAGAAAAAAAATTAATCTTACTGGCAAAAAATAAAAAACATCCATTCAGAAATGTGCTGACTGTGACCACCGGTTGTTGTTGTTGTTGTAGCAGTCACACTTCTGTTCTGGGCGAGTCAGTCTCTAGGCCAAGGAATTGGGCCGCGTCTTTTGAGCTATCCCACAGAGCCTCAGGGTGTAGGTCTGTCGGTTACGCTGCACACTTGAATAGATGTTTGGTGTCATGTGGTCCGTTTCCGCAGTCTGGGCATTTGTTTTCAATGGATGGGTCGAGACGGTTCCTGTAGCTATTTAGGGAGCAGCACCATCCTGAACGTAGTTGCGCCAATGTGGTTCTTGTCTTGCGTGGAAGGTGGCGTTCTCCTTGGCAATAGGTGATGGGCGGCCTCCGAGTACTAAGTTGGGGTGGAGATTCTCCAAAGCGTGGGACACTGTCAGGTGGTGAATACTTTTTAAGGCGTCCTTGTATGTCTGTGCGTCAAACTCTGGGCGCTGCGTATAGGTGTTGATGAGGTTTTTGTAGCCACCGGTACAAATCCAGTACTTCGCCATGGACTACGTGCAGCAATACCAAAAGACTTCCAAAAAAAATTTCAACTTACAACAATACAATCATCAAACAACTACACTCCCAATGCAACTGAAATGTACGTATTAATTTTCTAAAAGTTAATGAAGTTAATGAATAAAAAAGTGTACGTTTGTTTTTAGCAGGAATAGAGAAGATTGGCAATCTGGTGCAAAGCTTTTATTCATAGAGAACCAAATTAAGCTTTGCGAAATTGTTAACTCTCCAAAAGAATTGCGGCATTGGTATTCAATGTTAGCATATCACCTGGCGACAAACGGAGATGAAAAAAAAAAAGAATACTTCTTGATGATTTATTAGGTCCAAACTGTATACATTTAAATGATGAAAGTCTTCAGATTTTGGTAATTTTCAAATTTGTTTAAAAGGAAATGTTTTTCTTTTTTTACTTTTTTTTTAATAAGGGAATACCAAAACATCCAAAGTGGCAGCGTCTTTATATGGAATACCGCGAGCTCATCGACAGAAAGAACTGAATGAATGCATGAACTAAACGTAGTTTGATAAAGAATATTTAATATATTTTTTCACAATGTGAAGCAAACCTTAATAAAAAAACATACAAAACACCATAAAATAACAGCAGTTTCTAATAATTTTAATTATAAAAGCCAATCCGACCTCTTGGTGGAAAAATTTGCTTGAAATCTTGGGGAAAATAACATCAAAACATAGGGAATTGCGGGTTCTGTATACCTTGTCCGTATTCCACGTAATCTCTGATTAGCGATTGAAGTTAGAATAACGATGTAAAATGCTTTTGCCTTTTACGTATTCCACGTAAGCTCCGATTGACAACTATGAAGAAAACAGCAATGGACAATTTGGTCATTCAAAGGGGGCTTAGAATTAGCTTTTATTTCTATTTATAACATGATTGGTATAAAATCTTAACGAATGGCTGCTAAACATTAGACGCCAGTGAAAAGTACAATATTAACAAGGCATTTCAATCACTTGCTTGGCAAGTTTAATGTCCCCTATACCGCATTTGAATTACAAGGAAATTACAACTCAACTCAACCAAAGTTGTCTTGCGTAATAGGGGCATAAGATTAACCATTCCAAAAATACTCAAATTAATAATTCATGTTTATAGATGATATTAGCAATATTAATGAATTGCCCCAACGTGATAAAAAAAAAAAATCTATAATGTACTCTCCAAGTACAACTTTTTAAATATTTATTGCATATAGTGCGGACCTGTGGTTGGAACACTTCTCAATGGAGAGTCGAAATCAGCTTCTGGAGGTTCAGTTATCGGTGCCTGTGGTGAAAAAGTAGTAAAAGACGAAAAAACGAAACAGCTACTGGAATGCGAAAAGGAGAGGAGATGATTTGAATTTGACAGATTGCATCAGAATTTTAACTGAAGAAGACGCGACAAATTTTTGAGTTCTTCTTTTTTCTTTTTTCTTGCCTTTGGCTTTTATTTTTTAATTAATTTCAAGACTGAAGTAACATTTAATTTACACAATAATTTAATAAAGTAAAACGTATAAAAAGGACCAAGTGGACTACAAGAACGCGTTTTATTCCAACATTCTCAAAAATTTATATTCTCAAAAATTTAAATACATGATGTCAATCTCAGGAATAACAGTGGTAAGCAAATGTCCAATTTGCAATAATATTTATACAGAAAAGCAAATGGCGGAATGTACGCAATGCAAAAGGTGGATTCACTACAAGTGTGCGAAAATCAGCGATGAAGTCGCAGAAGATCCCGATTGGAAATGTGAAATTTGTATTGCTTCAAATGCAACACGAGTACAATCTATGATTAACTCAATTGAAGCACCAACAAAATCAGATAAAGCGTCAGTTTTATCAAACCGTTCCAAAGGAAGATCTGAAAGAATCCGTCAGCGTATGAAAATCTTGGAAGCTGAAGAAGAAATACTACGGAAGCAGCAACAGCTGCTAACCCAACGTCAAGCGCTTTTAGATGATATGTCGGATGAGGAGCTGGAGATCCAGTCATTGCATACAGACAAGGAAGTCGGACGATCCCGTCAGGATATGATCCATCAAAAGGTCAAAGTGAATGCACAAGACCCTGTGGATGCACCGTGTGGAAAGTCAATAATAAATAAACCGAACGATATCGTCAAAAAGTACTTGGCTGAAATGCCACAAAACAAAAAAGAGTTCCAAGATTTGAAAAATAAATTTCCATCATATGAGTCACAAGCAATCGTAGATTGCAATCATTTATCTACGCATCAATTGGCCGCAAGACAAGTGGTGGCTAGAGACCTTCCAATATTTTCTGGCAATCCAGGGGAATGGCCCGTATTTGTTAGCAGCTTTCATCAGACAACAACAACTTGTGGGTTTTCAAAAAGCGAAAATCTTATACGCTTACAACGAAGTTTGAAAGGCAAGGCAAGGGAAGTGGTCGAAGCTCAACTAGCATTACCATCGTGTGTACCACAAATTATTGAAACACTAAGATTGTTCTTCGGCAGGCCTGAAATAATAATGGAGCACTATATTTCGAAAATCCAAAAGATGACATCGCCGAAATTGGAACGAATGGATACCGTAATAGAATATGCTGTTGCTGTCAGAAACCTTTGCGCGACTTTGGAGCAAGCAGATCTGCGAAACCATATGTGTAATCCAATGTTGATGAAGGAGCTCGTCGACAAGTTACCACCAGTCCTTAAGCTGCAATGGGCAAGACATAGGCGAAATGAAATAGACGTTGACAACATTTGCGTGCTTGGAGACTGGCTTAATGATCTCATTACAGACATATGCAGTGCTATGCCATCAACTTCCTGGTTTCGACCCAAAGAAGTGCAACCAAAATCAACAGCTAAAAGAGAAATATTAAATATTCATGAAGAGGCGCAAAGAAAGTCAAATCCTACAAAGCCGATTAATTATTTGAAAAAATGTCAGGTATGTCAAGGCAATTGTAAAACAGTTTCCATTTGCAGGCGTTTTTTGGATTGGAACGTGTCAGAACGATGGGAGTTTGTGAAAAAGTCAAACCTCTGTCGACAATGTCTCAAAAGGCATCAATTTAAATGTGCCACACCAGTGCCATGCTCGGAGGACAATTGTACCAGGAGACATCATCCTCTGCTGCATAACATTCAGCAGGCAAACTCAAATAACAACAATGATGAAAACGTCACCATGAGTCACCAGTCCTCCACGGCAGTTCACTTTAGAATTTTACCAGTGCTTCTGTCCAGCAACGGGAAAGAGGTGCAAACTTATGCCTTTTTGGATGAAGGGTCATCTAGTACCTTGCTAAATGTGGACATAGCGAATCAACTTCACCTTGAAGGGAAAAATGAACCATTATGTCTGAAATGGAGTGGAACAATATCCAGGCAGGAGAAGCAGTCAAGAAGAGTTGATGTAACAATCGCTGGAACTTATTTAAATGCACCAAATTTCCGAATTGCAGATATCAGGACTGTACAAAATTTAAACTTGCCAACTCAGTCGCTCGATTATGGATACGTTGCTAAAAAATATCCGCATCTACGTAATTTGCCAGTGGCGTCGTATAGTAATGCCAGTCCAGGTATTCTTATTGGTCTTCGAAATTGGCATGTGGCGATTCCTCTAAAAATCAAAGAAGCCTCTGAAGATGAACCAATTGCAGCAAAATGTCGCCTGGGCTGGACTGTCTTTTCTACCATAGAACCGGTAGAAGATATTAATAACAGGTTTGATCAACATCTTCAACTGTGTGAGTGTCAGTCAGCGAAAGATACGAAAACTCATCAGATGATAAAGGAATTCTTTTCCGTGGATAGTTTGGGTATAGCTGGACCGAAAGATTCTAAACAGATCCAAGATGAAGAACGAGCAAAATCTCTATTAACCAAAACAACAACTCATCAAAAAAATCGGTACGAATCTGGACTTCTGTGGAGATATGACAATTTTAAATTACCGGACAGTCGACCCTCGGCGATTCGCAGGATGTTGTGTTTGGAGAAGCGTCTGAAATGTGATAAAGAGTTAAAGGATAACTTAATCAGACAAATAAAAGAATATGAAGAAAAGGGTTATATTCGAAAGCTCAGCAGTAAAGAGTTGGAAGTACAATATGAACGGATTTGGTATTTGCCGATATTTCCTGTCCGTAATCCAAATAAGCCAAATAAAATTCGAATCGTCTGGGATGCTGCAGCTATGGTGGATGGTGTTTCGTTGAATACGTTACTTATGAAAGGCATCGACTGGAACTCGTCGCTACTGGGTGTTCTCATACGCAGCAGGGAAAGAAAAGTCTGCATTTCCGCAGATATAAAAGAAATGTATCAACAGGTAAAGATTCCGGAAAGGGACCAGCATGTGCTTAGGTTTTTGTGGCGAAATGATGACGATGTCAAACCTGAAACATATGTGATGCAAGTCATGACATTTGGGGCCACTTGCTCTCCCAGTTGTGCCCAGTATGTGAAGAACCACAACGCAATGCAGTTCAACGACCAGTATCCACGAGCAGTGCAAAGTATAATAAAAAATCATTACGTCGACGATTTATTGGACAGCGTTGATGTTGTGTCTGAGGCAGTACAGTTGGCAAAGCAAGTATCGATAATTCACGCAAAGGCTGGCTTCGAAATCCGAAATTGGAAATCAAATTCTTGTAGTGTTATGCGAGAATTAAACCCGGGATCATCTGATGTTAGCATGAACTTAAGCTTAAATCCGGAGTCTTCAACTGAAAAAATATTAGGATTGTGGTGGTGTTTAACGACAGATGAACTAACCTTCTCCTTACGTTATAACAAAGGCAGTCAACGAGTACTGAAAGGAGAATGCCGTCCAACCAAAAGAGAAGTCCTGTGTGTTTTAATGTCAATATACGACCCTCTCGGACTTATTTCCAATTTCCTGGTATATCTGAAAATATTGCTGCAAGACATTTGGCGAAGCCGTATAGAATGGGATGATCCCATCAAAGACGATCAATTTGATACATGGAAAAAATGGTTAGATGTCCTACCACGAGTAGAGAAATTGCGGATCCCAAGATGTGTCCTAAGGCAACTATCCAATTGGACTGATACAATAGTTCAACTTCACGTATTTACGGACGCAGGAGAGCAGGCGTGCGCCACGGTAGCATACCTACGTATTAAAAATGGCACACAAATTGAGTGCTCATTAATAGGCGCGAAAACGAAGGTTGCTCCTATAAAGCTGCGTTCCGTTCCTCGTTTAGAGCTGGATGCTGCTGTGATGGGAAGCAGATTTGCGAAACAAATATTGAACGAGCTCTCGATAACGGTGTCTAAAGTTTGCTTCTGGAGTGATTCCAAAACGGTCCTGGGATGGATAAAGAGCAACCCTCATCGCTTCAATAAGTTCGTTGCCTTCAGAGTGGCCGAAATACAGGACAATGACAGCACTGGAGTTTGGAGATATATCCCGTCCAAACAAAACGTAGCGGACGATGCCACCAAATGGATCCGACCACCAAAACTTGATATTAATGACCGTTGGTTCCAAGGTCCCGAATTTTTATTAGAGGATGAAGATAGATGGCCCAAAGATGTAACATCAGATCCCGAATTAATGGAGGAATTATTGGGGGTACATGCAAGCGTGCGACCTCTCATCGACATTACTAAGTTTTCGAGATGGAACAAACTGTTAAGGACTATGGTGTATGTTATCAGGTTTCTTAATATCAAAGTAAAAATGAAGCCTCAATTACTTACTCACGGAATTTTAAATGGTGAAGAGCTCAAGCTGGCGGAGA
Organism: Brachyopa scutellaris; assembly: GCA_949775065.1. Taxonomy (NCBI): domain Eukaryota; kingdom Metazoa; phylum Arthropoda; class Insecta; order Diptera; family Syrphidae; genus Brachyopa; species Brachyopa scutellaris. Next base: position 50,909,368 of record OX459114.1, on the reverse strand, counting down.
CTGTGTTATTTCGAATAGCTCAGAGGGATGTCTACTATGATGAAATCAATTATCTCAGAAAACAAGACGAACGTAAGGCAGATGGTTTACAACCTACAGTTCATCACACAAGCTCTATCCGACGCCTTTCACCATACTTAGACGAGCAGCAAGTTCTCCGAGTACGAGGAAGAATTGATGCAGCCACATTCGTTAACGTAGACACCAAACGTCCAGTGATTCTTCCAAGAAACCATGGAATAACTCATCTTATAGTTCAGAGATGTCATGAAAACTTTCTACATAGCAACCATGAAAGTGTAGTAAATCAGCTGCGACAAACTTACCTTATTCCAAAGTTAAGATGTGTAGTGAGGTCGATCTGCCGAAAGTGCCAATGGTGTAAAATTAAAAACGCAAAACCGAAAGATCCAGAGATGGCACCCCTTCCACGTGCAAGATTGTCAGCGTATTGTGACCCGTTCGCGTTCACAGGAGTGGACTATTTTGGTCCGTTGATAGTGGCAGTTGGGCGACGACAAGAGAAGAGATGGGGAGTGCTATTTACGTGCTTAACCATCAGGGCTGTCCATGTAGAAATAGCTCACAAAATGGACGCCGACTCATTCATCCTATGTTTCCAAGATCTCATTCAAAGACGCGGGCAGCCTAAAGAAATATACTGTGATCGAGGAACCAACTTCATTGGAGCAGAGAGGCTGTTACGTCAAGAGTTAGAAGCAGTGGATCCAGCTCACATTGCGAAACATTTTGTGAGTCCCTCGGTAAAATGGATGTTCAACCCGCCGGCGTCACCTCATATGGGCGGAGCCTGGGAACGCTTGGTACGCTCTTTCAAGAAAGCGCTATATAGCTCATTGCCTGTAAGGACACCAAACGACCCATTACTCAGAAGCTGCTTGGTGGCTGCGGAGAATATCATAAACTCAAGGCCACTTACGTATGTGCCACTGGAAGAAAACTTGGCAGAGGCTTTAACTCCAAACCACTTCCTGAGATTGACATCTGGAGGAGGCAATCCTATCGGGCAGCTGGATGAAGGCCGGAAAATTTTAAAATATACTTACCAGTATAAGGAAAGATTTGCTAATAAATGCTGGGAGCGGTTCATAAATGAATACACACCGGAGCTGACGCTGCGCTCAAAGTGGTATGATCCAGTGCAACCATTAAAAGTTGGAGACATCGTGATGATTATCGACAAAGACCTGCCAAGAAACAATTACCCAAAGGGAAAAATAATTGCTGTAAAAACATCATTGGATGGCCAGGTGCGAAGCGCAACAGTTCAGACCATCGATGGGCTCTTTGAACGACCAGCAGTCAAACTAGCTTTCCTAGAAGTACGAGAACCGAACGAGGGTACAACAAATTCCAATCCCTGATTTGTAGTACCAGGGGGAACTGTGGTGAAAAAGTAGTAAAAGACGAAAAAACGAAACAGCTACTGGAATGCGAAAAGGAGAGGAGATGATTTGAATTTGACAGATTGCATCAGAATTTTAACTGAAGAAGACGCGACAAATTTTTGAGTTCTTCTTTTTTCTTTTTTCTTGCCTTTGGCTTTTATTTTTTAATTAATTTCAAGACTGAAGTAACATTTAATTTACACAATAATTTAATAAAGTAAAACGTATAAAAAGGACCAAGTGGACTACAAGAACGCGTTTTATTCCAACAGTGCCTCTAATATAGAAGTTCCAATACGTTCTTGCAATGATTCGTATAACTTATGCACGTTTTCATTATGAGCTGCTGTTGGTTGCATTACTTTTATTAACGTTGCTAGCCGACCTGAAGGCAACTTGCTATGTATTTATATACCTAGCAAAAGATAAAAAGTAAAAAAAACTATTATAAAGTATACGGAAAATATTTTATATAAATGTAAGTACCAAAGCAATTTCAACATATGCCGTGTCACATTATCCCTAGTCGAGCCAGCAAATAAAAACTCATCAAAAATGGTGGTGCAGAAGTCTTCGGTGGTAAACTCCTCTGACATAGGTATAAGTAAAGCGATCTGAAAATGATAATGGTGATTTATATGTTCTGTATCTGAGCTGTGTCAGAACTGAAGAACGAGAAGAGAGCTTAAAATTTAAACAGGCCTCAATTAAAGCATAAACCTTTAACCATTTTTTTTGATGAATATTTTAGTAGAAGATATTTTGATGGAAAATTCATTTTTGAATTTTTCAATGACTCATACGGACGAAATATGAAGCTCAGTCTAAAAAGTACCGTTAGGCTATAGCTAAAGTTATAAAAAGAAAAACAAAATTTAAGTTTTTTATATTTAACTATGATATTTTTTGCTTTCGAATACATAAGCATTTAATAATATTAAGGATGGAAACTGTAAAAATAGCAATTTAGTTTGTTGGTACCGAAATCGACTAAAATTAATTTCTTCAGTCTAATATGCTGTCAGAAAAACCGTTATATCTGTGGCTAAAATAAGGTAAACATACATACATAAAAAACAAATTTCATCAAGGTTATACGATACTTAAATGTCTTGTTTGGTCTGTGTCTAAAAATGTTCCTATAGGGATTTCATTTGAAGTTAAACATGCTGGCACTTATAACTACCGTCGGTCAACAAAGGGTTAATATCGTTCTAAAACATATATCTAATGAAGAGCAGGGAATAATTATAAATATCTATGTTATATTAAGCGTGTTATGTGGGTGTGGATGTGATTATGGTACACGGTATACCCAGTCGAAAAGAAGTTTTACGTATAAAGTTCTACAAAATACGTGTAAGTACCGGACTAAGAAAAAACATGGTATCTTGAACGATGAACTAGACTTCTGGACGTTCTTCATAAACATACTGCCACTGCGATACAAAATAGTTTAATCGAAGTTCAAACGTTTGGATAAAAATGGAAAAACAAATTTAATTACATAGTTTAGTTACAGCAATGTGAGTTAAATATGTGCATATGTACATACTTTGATTTGTTAAAGAATATTTGACCACAAATCAAAAGTATGTGCAGTCACTGTGGCCTTGTACCTAGCGCTTGATAAAACATAGTGATCGTGTTATCAGATCGTTACCTAACATGAATGAATAAGCGAATTACTTACATAGAATGTTATACTTACCTCCAAGAAAAGGCGCTGCTGGAAATTCATCGGCAGATCCTTTTTTTCGAATGTCATTCAGAAAAAGTACCCCCAAAAGGAATTGTAAACATGTCAATGTACCAGCGAAGGCAGCGATAGTTTCACTATATGGGCCGAGCAGGTCTCCCAGTGCATTTAGCATGTTTGATTAAAATATTATAAGGCATGTAGGTAACTCTTTACTTAACTAATCGAGTAAACTGTTGAAACTAAGTTGTCAATTTAACCAACCAGCCATCGTTATTTGTATTGACGGAATTGTGAGCTGTCAGCTGCAGTCAACTGACAGATATAAACAACAAAATCAAAGCGACAGAATTTAAGTTGTTTTATTGTTAGTTAATAAAATTACAGAAGTATCAACAAAATTAGAAAAAAAAATTATTTAAATAAAAAAAAAAGGAATAAACTATTTTCGACTTGCAGGGTATGCTGTGCCCCTTAAGAATCGAGTAAGCTCAATATCTTTAACACTGAGGGTGACTCTTCCGCGATGTATCGTGCAACAATATGCATCTTGAAACAGAGCTGTTAAGTAGAATTCCGCTGATTCTTGAAGGGCTCTTAAGGCACTAACAGTTAATCGATCAGCGGTGGTAGACTCCCGGATTAAAATTTCACGAATTAGTCTACCAAAAGGTGCTTTTGGTACAATATTATCTGAATTCAAAAACAGTTAGGCACTATATTCAATTAATTGTTTACCTGTTCTTCTTTGTAGTGCTTTAACTGAATTCCAATATTTGCGCTCTCGCTTCTCAGGGTTTAATTGCTTTCTACGCTTCTTTGTTGGAACATTCGTGTCACTTGTATGAGAGACCGAAGGTTGGTTCTGTACTTGTTTCGAAGAACTTGCTATTTGGCTACGCTTACTTCTTCGCGGACTGGTGGAAAATTCAAGACCATAATCTGTCTGATTATCTAAATCAGCAGATAGGAAAGTATCACCATCACCGGCCGATTCGTCTGCCGTAGATTCCTCACCCAGGAAAGATTTTGCTCCTTTTGATTTGGATTCATCTTGTTTCTATTTTGACTTAGGTTTAGGTCTACTATTAGGTTGCCTGGGCATTTTTGCAATGGTTTAAAACTTAAAACAAATTTAAAAAAATATATATATAGAAAATGCAGATTCAGAAACAGTAAAGCGAATATTTAAAAAAGCGCTGATTTATTGCCCCTATTCCATAACACAACTCAATTTATTCGAGTTGGCTGTCATTCAACTCCACTTTCGCGCAACTCAACGAATTTTTCATATTACATAAAACAACCTTTTTCAGTTGTGATTGTAAAAAAAATTGCATACTTTTAGATGCGAATAACAACTACAAATTGACTATTTAACGTAAATCTGACCTCTGGTGATCGAAGTAGAAAATAATTTTGCCAACAGAAACTCAATATTCGATAAAAACAGAATGAAAAGAAGTTTTGATTTGTTTTTTTTAATGATAATAATGATGAAGATAATATTGTTATTGTTGTGCGCATATGAAAATCTATCCGTGACATATTCCAATTCCAACTAGAAAAAATGCTAAGTAAATAATATGCATTTGCAATGTGTAAACTACTTCTGTTATTTTTAAATATTTACAAGTGTTTTTGTACTGAACACAGAAGCATTTTGCTTCGTTCAAATCGAAACCAAAGATTTGTTAAAATTGCATGGACGCTCGATTGCAATTGCAATACCACTACCAGTTCCGAGTGCTGAAGATGTAAAACTATTTTCTCGAATTAATGTGGACTATATGCTTTTAAGCTGCACACATTGTTTAATGACGTTATTAATAATATTGCATTATTTAATTTGTCCGATATACGTCTTTTTGCCCATTTTCCATCTTTCGTATCTCAACATTTACTCTCAAACAACTGCTTAAACCCAGTTGTTAGTTTTTGACAGCTCTAGCAACCAAAACATAACTGCGTTGTCTACCATAATACCAGAAAAATTCCCACACAACTCTAGAGAGGATTCGCCATCTTGGTTTTATGTTGACAGGCAACTCTTTTTCTCAGAGTTGTGTTCAGTAATACCGAATTTCAAATTTCAACCAAATTTCAACTCAACTTAACAAAAGTTGTCTTACGGAATAGGGGCATAAAATACTACCTACTTTCAGTTGTCAGTTTGTCACTTTAGAAAAACAGATATGTGACTGAGGTTGTTGGTTACGACAACCCGGGTGGTATTCAGCGTTATATTTTTGCTCGTATCTCATAAATTTAAAAAAATTAAATAGCTTGATTATAAATTGCAGTAAACTTATTTATATGGGATTCACACTAGCGTCGAAATGAGATAATATTGAGTTTTAAATAAAAAGTGTTCATACCTACGCTTGCTAATTTCGTGAATGGATGCATTCAGTTCCGATAGTAAATCTATGACGGTGCCATGTTATAAAATGTTTTAATATAAAACTATTTTTTTTATATACATAAGTATAGGTATAACGTATAGTAATAATAATAGTTGAATGTTATTGTTTAACAGTTGGGTAGATAAAGTGGACTATTATATAGCTAACATTGGATAGATGCGGCGCTGCCTCGGGTTAGTATGTTAAAATATCACTTTTCGGGTGGGTTTTGCCACTCCGGGTATTTCAACAATTGTCAGGCACTCACGTGGATATCAAGTCGACTATAGAGCCGACTGTAGAAAAGTGCCCCAATGGGCGCGGAGCTCAAATAAATGGACAGATATTGTGTATGCACGAATCTTATGGCCGACGCTCTTTGGCTCCACATGAAGTTGATCAGAGTGCCTCTGCGCGGCGTACAACTTCAATTTCTTTTTTTCAGATAACATCCCATATTTATTAAACCATTCCATGAGATATTTGTGTTTTGTATGTTATTCCATTATATTTTTCGTTTTTATATCACTTTACTTGTGCTGAACGGGGCCAGTAGCTTTGACAATTGTAATCTCAACCACATAGTTCAGTTACGGAAATAACTACTAAACACTAAATATCTCCTAAATTAGCGATATATTTTTTTTTTTAGTACTGATCAATAAGAATCCGCTGTTTAATCTTTGCGCAGCGAAAACTTTAATATTCCCTTATTAATTTGTTCTGTCATTGTCATTCAGAATCATTCAACTGCGTTCAAGTTAAGTTTGTTCGATTTTATTTTCACATAATTTTGAATGAATTTCAACGAAATTATGTTCAAATGAGATAACTTCGATGTGTCAATTCGTATGGGAAATTATCTCATTTCGAGCATAATTTGGAAATGCGCAACGAAATTAGTTGTTTTGCCCTGGTGTGAATACCGTATTACCCTCTGCAAAATTAAATTGCAGATTGCACTTCAATTTATAGTTTTAATGTATAATGTTTAATATATGTGGTCGAAAATTGTAATGTACTTAGAGAATTAATATCGGGACTATTACGATGGGGCGCAAAGGTTTGAAAATGCCATTTTGTAGATTTCGGTGAAATAAGCACAAAATCATGCCGACTATGGAATCCGTCGGATCAGATGCGGCTGAAGTTATCCTCAATTTTTAGATTCTCGTATTACTGAAAACGTCGTTAAGAAAGTGAACGGTTGTCGGTAAAAAAAAATTGCTATTACCGAAAACTCAATCGATTCGCACTCCATACAAAGTTTGACGTATCGCATTCGCGCGAAAATACGGATGGCAAGCGAATGCAATTAAAAATCACAAATTTTCTAGTTCTAGACATGGAAAATAAATAAAAAAAACAAATGAAAATTACTGGAAAGTAGTATTTGCTTGGAAAACAATGATTATAAAAAAAATAGGATTGAATCATGTTTTTTTTTTTTATTTTAAGTGTCCTAATTAATAACTATGGACTTATTAGAATGAGACTCGTTTATTTACGACGGAAAAAGAAGAATAACACCAGTATTCATACCACTAAACCAGGAACCAGGGTAAGTTGTCTTCAATATCGAACATAGTTCTAGAATTAAATTGTGTCTTTTAATTAGAGAAATTCCTACTCCACATATAACCAGGAGCTCACGCCCAATAAGTGAAACAACTGAGAATCAATTTGTAGATTTTGCAGAGGTCTCCGCCATGAAAACTATTATAACCGAAGCAGAGCAAACGTAAGATTGACTAGCGTAACTACTTAGTTTATCAGCCCTATTATGGTTAGCGAATCGAACTCTTTTGCGAATAACCCGTATCGTGGTACTGCATAAGTACAGGAAATAAACCTACTTCGAACAGGTATATGCCGACATTTATTGGCGATAATTACTCTCGTAACAGCGTGGACCTTGTTTCTTTTGGCAAATGCGCTAATTGATTCTCTGTTGCTAATGGTTAACACGTTGACTGCCACCATACAAAAAAAAAAAAATATCACCAGAGTGTCAACAGTATTTTGTACTATCAAGAACGGATTTTCTACTAGGTGCAAAGAAAAAAAATTAATCTTACTGGCAAAAAATAAAAAACATCCATTCAGAAATGTGCTGACTGTGACCACCGGTTGTTGTTGTTGTTGTAGCAGTCACACTTCTGTTCTGGGCGAGTCAGTCTCTAGGCCAAGGAATTGGGCCGCGTCTTTTGAGCTATCCCACAGAGCCTCAGGGTGTAGGTCTGTCGGTTACGCTGCACACTTGAATAGATGTTTGGTGTCATGTGGTCCGTTTCCGCAGTCTGGGCATTTGTTTTCAATGGATGGGTCGAGACGGTTCCTGTAGCTATTAAGGGAGCAGCACCATCCTGAACGTAGTTGCGCCAATGTGGTTCTTGTCTTGCGTGGAAGGTGGCGTTCTCCTTGGCAATAGGTGGTGGGCGGCCTCCGAGTACTAAGTTGGGGTGGAGATTCTCCAAAGCGTGGGACACTGTCAGGTGGTGAATACTTTTTAAGGCGTCCTTGTATGTCTGTGCGTCAAACTCTGGGCGCTGCGTATAGGTTGATGAGGTTTTTGTAGCCACCGGTACAAATCCAGTACTTCGCCATGGACTACGTGCAGCAATACCAAAAGACTTCCAAAAAAAATTTCAACTTACAACAATACAATCATCAAACAACTACACTCCCAATGCAACTGAAATGTACGTATTAATTTTCTAAAAGTTAATGAAGTTAATGAATAAAAAAGTGTACGTTTGTTTTTAGCAGGAATAGAGAAGATTGGCAATCTGGTGCAAAGCTTTTATTCATAGAGAACCAAATTAAGCTTTGCGAAATTGTTAACTCTCCAAAAGAATTGCGGCATTGGTATTCAATGTTAGCATATCACCTGGCGACAAACGGAGATGAAAAAAAAAAAGAATACTTCTTGATGATTTATTAGGTCCAAACTGTATACATTTAAATGATGAAAGTCTTCAGATTTTGGTAATTTTCCAATTTGTTTAAAAGGAAATGTTTTTTTTTTTTTACTTTTTTTTTAATAAGGGAATACCAAAACATCCAAAGTGGCAGCGTCTTTATATGGAATACCGCGAGCTCATCGACAGAAAGAACTGAATGAATGCATGAACTAAACGTAGTTTGATAAAGAATATTTAATATATTTTTTCACAATGTGAAGCAAACCTTAATAAAAAAAAATACAAAACACCATAAAATAACAGCAGTTTCTAATAATTTTAATTATAAAAGCCAATCCGACCTCTTGGTGGAAAAATTTGCTTGAAATCTTGGGGAAAATAACATCAAAACATAGGGAATTGCGGGTTCTGTATACCTTGTCCGTATTCCACGTAATCTCTGATTAGCGATTGAAGTTAGAATAACGATGTAAAATGCAACGTGCTTTTGCCTTTTACGTATTCCACGTAAGCTCCGATTGACAACTATGAAGAAAACAGCAATGGACAATTTCGTCATTCAAAGGGGGCTTAGAATTAGCTTTTATTTCTATTTATAACATGATTGGTATAAAATCTTAACGAATGGCTGCTAAACATTAGACGCCAGTGAAAAGTACAATATTAACAAGGCATTTCAATCACTTGCTTGGCAAGTTTAATGTCCCCTATACCGCATTTGAATTACAAGGAAATTACAACTCAACTCAACCAAAGTTATCTTGCGTAATAGGGGCATAAGATTAACCATTCCAAAAATACTCAAATTAATAATTCATGTTTATAGATGATATTAGCAATATTAATGAATTGCCCCAACGTGATAAAAAAAAAAAATCTATAATGTACTCTCCAAGTACAACTTTTTAAATATTTATTGCATATAGTGCGGACCTGTGGTTGGAACACTTCTCAATGGAGAGTCGAAATCAGCTTCTGGAGGTTCAGTTATCGGTGCCTCTAATATAGAAGTTCCAATACGTTCTTGCAATGATTCGTATAACTTATGCACGTTTTCATTATGAGCTGCTGTTGGTTGCATTACTTTTATTAACGTTGCTAGCCGACCTGAAGGCAACTTGCTATGTATTTATATACCTAGCAAAAGATAAAAAGTAAAAAAAACTATTATAAAGTATACGGAAAATATTTTATATAAATGTAAGTACCAAAGCAATTTCAACATATGCCGTGTCACATTATCCCTAGTCGAGCCAGCAAATAAAAACTCATCAAAAATGGTGGTGCAGAAGTCTTCGGTGGTAAACTCCTCTGACATAGGTAATAAGTAAAGCGATCTGAAAATGATAATGGTGATTTATATGTTCTGTATCTGAGCTGTGTCAGAACTGAAGAACGAGAAGAGAGCTTAAAATTTAAACAGGCCTCAATTAAAGCATAAACCTTTAACCATTTTTTTTGATGAATATTTTAGTAGAAGATATTTTGATGGAAAATTCATTTTTGAATTTTTCATGACTCATACGGACGAAATATGAAGCTCAGTCTAAAAAGTACCGTTAGGCTATAGCTAAAGTTATAAAAAGAAAAACAAAATTTAAGTTTTTTATATTTAACTATGATATTTTTTGCTTTCGAATACATAAGCATTTAATAATATTAAGGATGGAAACTGTAAAAATAGCAATTTAGTTTGTTGGTACCGAAATCGACTAAAATTAATTTCTTCAGTCTAATATGCTGTCAGAAAAACCGTTATATCTGTGGCTAAAATAAGGTAAACATACATACATAAAAAACAAATTTCATCAAGGTTATACGATACTTAAATGTCTTGTTTGGTCTGTGTCTAAAAATGTTCCTATAGGGATTTCATTTGAAGTTAAACATGCTGGCACTTATAACTACCGTCGGTCAACAAAGGGTTAATATCGTTCTAAAACATATATCTAATGAAGAGCAGGGAATAATTATAATTATCTATGTTATATTAAGCGTGTTATGTGGGTGTGGATGTGATTATGGTACACGGTATACCCAGTCGAAAAGAAGTTTTACGTATAAAGTTCTACAAAATACGTGTAAGTACCGGACTAAGAAAAAACATGGTATCTTGAACGATGAACTAGACTTCTGGACGTTCTTCATAAACATACTGCCACTGCGATACAAAATAGTTTAATCGAAGTTCAAACGTTTGGATAAAAATGGAAAAACAAATTTAATTACATAGTTTAGTTACAGCAATGTGAGTTAAATATGTGCATATGTACATACTTTGATTTGTTAAAGAATATTTGACCACAAATCAAAAGTATGTGCAGTCACTGTGGCCTTGTACCTAGCGCTTGATAAAACATAGTGATCGTGTTATCAGATCGTTACCTAACATGAATGAATAAGCGAATTACTTACATAGAATGTTATACTTACCTCCAAGAAAAGGCGCTGCTGGAAATTCATCGGCAGATCCTTTTTTTCGAATGTCATTCAGAAAAAGTACCCCCAAAAGGAATTGTAAACATGTCAATGTACCAGCGAAGGCAGCGATAGTTTCACTATATGGGCCGAGCAGGTCTCCCAGTGCATTTAGCATGTTTGATTAAAATATTATAAGGCATGTAGGTAACTCTTTACTTAACTAATCGAGTAAACTGTTGAAACTAAGTTGTCAATTTAACCAACCAGCCATCGTTATTTGTATTGACGGAATTGTGAGCTGTCAGCTGCAGTCAACTGACAGATATAAACAACAAAATCAAAGCGACAGAATTTAAGTTGTTTTATTGTTAGTTAATAAAATTACAGAAGTATCAACAAAATTAGAAAAAAAAATTATTTAAATAAAAAAAAAAGGAATAAACTATTTTCGACTTGCAGGGTATGCTGTGCCCCTTAAGAATCGAGTAAGCTCAATATCTTTAACACTGAGGGTGACTCTTCCGCGATGTATCGTGCAACAATATGCATCTTGAAACAGAGCTGTTAAGTAGAATTCCGCTGATTCTTGAAGGGCTCTTAAGGCACTAACAGTTAATCGATCAGCGGTGGTAGACTCCCGGATTAAAATTTCACGAATTAGTCTACCAAAAGGTGCTTTTGGTACAATATTATCTGAATTCAAAAACAGTTAGGCACTATATTCAATTAATTGTTTACCTTTTACCTGTTCTTCTTTGTAGTGCTTTAACTGAATTCCAATATTTGCGCTCTCGCTTCTCAGGGTTTAATTGCTTTCTACGCTTCTTTGTTGGAACATTCGTGTCACTTGTATGAGAGACCGAAGGTTGGTTCTGTACTTGTTTCGAAGAACTTGCTATTTGGCTACGCTTACTTCTTCGCGGACTGGTGGAAAATTCAAGACCATAATCTGTCTGATTATCTAAATCAGCAGATAGGAAAGTATCACCATCACCGGCCGATTCGTCTGCCGTAGATTCCTCACCCAGGAAAGATTTTGCTCCTTTTGATTTGGATTCATCTTGTTTCTATTTTGACTTAGGTTTAGGTCTACTATTAGGTTGCCTGGGCATTTTTGCAATGGTTTAAAACTTAAAACAAATTTAAAAAAATATATATATAGAAAATGCAGATTCAGAAACAGTAAAGCGAATATTTAAAAAAGCGCTGATTTATTGCCCCTATTCCATAACACAACTCAATTTATTCGAGTTGGCTGTCATTCAACTCCACTTTCGCGCAACTCAACGAATTTTTCATATTACATAAAACAACCTTTTTCAGTTGTGATTGTAAAAAAAATTGCATACTTTTAGATGCGAATAACAACTACAAATTGACTATTTAACGTAAATCTGACCTCTGGTGATCGAAGTAGAAAATAATTTTGCCAACAGAAACTCAATATTCGATAAAAACAGAATGAAAAGAAGTTTTGATTTGTTTTTTTTAATGATAATAATGATGAAGATAATATTGTTATTGTTGTGCGCATATGAAAATCTATCCGTGACATATTCCAATTCCAACTAGAAAAAATGCTAAGTAAATAATATGCATTTGCAATGTGTAAACTACTTCTGTTATTTTTAAATATTTACAAGTGTTTTTGTACTGAACACAGAAGCATTTTGCTTCGTTCAAATCGAAACCAAAGATTTGTTAAAATTGCATGGACGCTCGATTGCAATTGCAATACCACTACCAGTTCCGAGTGCTGAAGATGTAAAACTATTTTCTCGAATTAATGTGGACTATATGCTTTTAAGCTGCACACATTGTTTAATGACGTTATTAATAATATTGCATTATTTAATTTGTCCGATATACGTCTTTTTGCCCATTTTCCATCTTTCGTATCTCAACATTTACTCTCAAACAACTGCTTAAACCCAGTTGTTAGTTTTTGACAGCTCTAGCAACCAAAACATAACTGCGTTGTCTACCATAATACCAGAAAAATTCCCACACAACTCTAGAGAGGATTCGCCATCTTGGTTTTATGTTGACAGGCAACTCTTTTTCTCAGAGTTGTGTTCAGTAATACCGAATTTCAAATTTCAACCAAATTTCAACTCAACTTAACAAAAGTTGTCTTACGGAATAGGGGCATAAAATACTACCTACTTTCAGTTGTCAGTTTGTCACTTTAGAAAAACAGATATGTGACTGAGGTTGTTGGTTACGACAACCCGGGTGGTATTCAGCGTTATATTTTTGCTCGTATCTCATAAATTTAAAAAAATTAAATAGCTTGATTATAAATTGCAGTAAACTTATTTATATGGGATTCACACTAGCGTCGAAATGAGATAATATTGAGTTTTAAATAAAAAGTGTTCATACCTACGCTTGCTAATTTCGTGAATGGATGCATTCAGTTCCGATAGTAAATCTATGACGGTGCCATGTTATAAAATGTTTTAATATAAAACTATTTTTTTTATATACATAAGTATAGGTATAACGTATAGTAATAATAATAGTTGAATGTTATTGTTTAACAGTTGGGTAGATAAAGTGGACTATTATATAGCTAACATTGGATAGATGCGGCGCTGCCTCGGGTTAGTATGTTAAAATATCACTTTTCGGGTGGGTTTTGCCACTCCGGGTATTTCAACAATTGTCAGGCACTCACGTGGATATCAAGTCGACTATAGAGCCGACTGTAGAAAAGTGCCCCAATGGGCGCGGAGCTCAAATAAATGGACAGATATTGTGTATGCACGAATCTTATGGCCGACGCTCTTTGGCTCCACATGAAGTTGATCAGAGTGCCTCTGCGCGGCGTACAACTTCAATTTCTTTTTTTCAGATAACATCCCATATTTATTAAACCATTCCATGAGATATTTGTGTTTTGTATGTTATTCCATTATATTTTTCGTTTTTATATCACTTTACTTGTGCTGAACGGGGCCAGTAGCTTTGACAATTGTAATCTCAACCACATAGTTCAGTTACGGAAATAACTACTAAACACTAAATATCTCCTAAATTAGCGATATATTTTTTTTTTTAGTACTGATCAATAAGAATCCGCTGTTTAATCTTTGCGCAGCGAAAACTTTAATATTCCCTTATTAATTTGTTCTGTCATTGTCATTCAGAATCATTCAACTGCGTTCAAGTTAAGTTTGTTCGATTTTATTTTCACATAATTTTGAATGAATTTCAACGAAATTATGTTCAAATGAGATAACTTCGATGTGTCAATTCGTATGGGAAATTATCTCATTTCGAGCATAATTTGGAAATGCGCAACGAAATTAGTTGTTTTGCCCTGGTGTGAATACCGTATTACCCTCTGCAAAATTAAATTGCAGATTGCACTTCAATTTATAGTTTTAATGTATAATGTTTAATATATGTGGTCGAAAATTGTAATGTACTTAGAGAATTAATATCGGGACTATTACGATGGGGCGCAAAGGTTTGAAAATGCCATTTTGTAGATTTCGGTGAAATAAGCACAAAATCATGCCGACTATGGAATCCGTCGGATCAGATGCGGCTGAAGTTATCCTCAATTTTTAGATTCTCGTATTACTGAAAACGTCGTTAAGAAAGTGAACGGTTGTCGGTAAAAAAAAATTGCTATTACCGAAAACTCAATCGATTCGCACTCCATACAAAGTTTGACGTATCGCATTCGCGCGAAAATACGGATGGCAAGCGAATGCAATTAAAAATCACAAATTTTCTAGTTCTAGACATGGAAAATAAATAAAAAAAACAAATGAAAATTACTGGAAAGTAGTATTTGCTTGGAAAACAATGATTATAAAAAAAATAGGATTGAATCATGTTTTTTTTTTTTATTTTAAGTGTCCTAATTAATAACTATGGACTTATTAGAATGAGACTCGTTTATTTACGACGGAAAAAGAAGAATAACACCAGTATTCATACCACTAAACCAGGAACCAGGGTAAGTTGTCTTCAATATCGAACATAGTTCTAGAATTAAATTGTGTCTTTTAATTAGAGAAATTCCTACTCCACATATAACCAGGAGCTCACGCCCAATAAGTGAAACAACTGAGAATCAATTTGTAGATTTTGCAGAGGTCTCCGCCATGAAAACTATTATAACCGAAGCAGAGCAAACGTAAGATTGACTAGCGTAACTACTTAGTTTATCAGCCCTATTATGGTTAGCGAATCGAACTCTTTTGCGAATAACCCGTATCGTGGTACTGCATAAGTACAGGAAATAAACCTACTTCGAACAGGTATATGCCGACATTTATTGGCGATAATTACTCTCGTAACAGCGTGGACCTTGTTTCTTTTGGCAAATGCGCTAATTGATTCTCTGTTGCTAATGGTTAACACGTTGACTGCCACCATACAAAAAAAAAAAAATATCACCAGAGTGTCAACAGTATTTTGTACTATCAAGAACGGATTTTCTACTAGGTGCAAAGAAAAAAAATTAATCTTACTGGCAAAAAATAAAAAACATCCATTCAGAAATGTGCTGACTGTGACCACCGGTTGTTGTTGTTGTTGTAGCAGTCACACTTCTGTTCTGGGCGAGTCAGTCTCTAGGCCAAGGAATTGGGCCGCGTCTTTTGAGCTATCCCACAGAGCCTCAGGGTGTAGGTCTGTCGGTTACGCTGCACACTTGAATAGATGTTTGGTGTCATGTGGTCCGTTTCCGCAGTCTGGGCATTTGTTTTCAATGGATGGGTCGAGACGGTTCCTGTAGCTATTAAGGGAGCAGCACCATCCTGAACGTAGTTGCGCCAATGTGGTTCTTGTCTTGCGTGGAAGGTGGCGTTCTCCTTGGCAATAGGTGGTGGGCGGCCTCCGAGTACTAAGTTGGGGTGGAGATTCTCCAAAGCGTGGGACACTGTCAGGTGGTGAATACTTTTTAAGGCGTCCTTGTATGTCTGTGCGTCAAACTCTGGGCGCTGCGTATAGGTTGATGAGGTTTTTGTAGCCACCGGTACAAATCCAGTACTTCGCCATGGACTACGTGCAGCAATACCAAAAGACTTCCAAAAAAAATTTCAACTTACAACAATACAATCATCAAACAACTACACTCCCAATGCAACTGAAATGTACGTATTAATTTTCTAAAAGTTAATGAAGTTAATGAATAAAAAAGTGTACGTTTGTTTTTAGCAGGAATAGAGAAGATTGGCAATCTGGTGCAAAGCTTTTATTCATAGAGAACCAAATTAAGCTTTGCGAAATTGTTAACTCTCCAAAAGAATTGCGGCATTGGTATTCAATGTTAGCATATCACCTGGCGACAAACGGAGATGAAAAAAAAAAAGAATACTTCTTGATGATTTATTAGGTCCAAACTGTATACATTTAAATGATGAAAGTCTTCAGATTTTGGTAATTTTCCAATTTGTTTAAAAGGAAATGTTTTTTTTTTTTTACTTTTTTTTTAATAAGGGAATACCAAAACATCCAAAGTGGCAGCGTCTTTATATGGAATACCGCGAGCTCATCGACAGAAAGAACTGAATGAATGCATGAACTAAACGTAGTTTGATAAAGAATATTTAATATATTTTTTCACAATGTGAAGCAAACCTTAATAAAAAAAAATACAAAACACCATAAAATAACAGCAGTTTCTAATAATTTTAATTATAAAAGCCAATCCGACCTCTTGGTGGAAAAATTTGCTTGAAATCTTGGGGAAAATAACATCAAAACATAGGGAATTGCGGGTTCTGTATACCTTGTCCGTATTCCACGTAATCTCTGATTAGCGATTGAAGTTAGAATAACGATGTAAAATGCAACGTGCTTTTGCCTTTTACGTATTCCACGTAAGCTCCGATTGACAACTATGAAGAAAACAGCAATGGACAATTTCGTCATTCAAAGGGGGCTTAGAATTAGCTTTTATTTCTATTTATAACATGATTGGTATAAAATCTTAACGAATGGCTGCTAAACATTAGACGCCAGTGAAAAGTACAATATTAACAAGGCATTTCAATCACTTGCTTGGCAAGTTTAATGTCCCCTATACCGCATTTGAATTACAAGGAAATTACAACTCAACTCAACCAAAGTTATCTTGCGTAATAGGGGCATAAGATTAACCATTCCAAAAATACTCAAATTAATAATTCATGTTTATAGATGATATTAGCAATATTAATGAATTGCCCCAACGTGATAAAAAAAAAAAATCTATAATGTACTCTCCAAGTACAACTTTTTAAATATTTATTGCATATAGTGCGGACCTGTGGTTGGAACACTTCTCAATGGAGAGTCGAAATCAGCTTCTGGAGGTTCAGTTATCGGTGCCTCTAATATAGAAGTTCCAATACGTTCTTGCAATGATTCGTATAACTTATGCACGTTTTCATTATGAGCTGCTGTTGGTTGCATTACTTTTATTAACGTTGCTAGCCGACCTGAAGGCAACTTGCTATGTATTTATATACCTAGCAAAAGATAAAAAGTAAAAAAAACTATTATAAAGTATACGGAAAATATTTTATATAAATGTAAGTACCAAAGCAATTTCAACATATGCCGTGTCACATTATCCCTAGTCGAGCCAGCAAATAAAAACTCATCAAAAATGGTGGTGCAGAAGTCTTCGGTGGTAAACTCCTCTGACATAGGTATAAGTAAAGCGATCTGAAAATGATAATGGTGATTTATATGTTCTGTATCTGAGCTGTGTCAGAACTGAAGAACGAGAAGAGAGCTTAAAATTTAAACAGGCCTCAATTAAAGCATAAACCTTTAACCATTTTTTTTGATGAATATTTTAGTAGAAGATATTTTGATGGAAAATTCATTTTTGAATTTTTCAATGACTCATACGGACGAAATATGAAGCTCAGTCTAAAAAGTACCGTTAGGCTATAGCTAAAGTTATAAAAAGAAAAACAAAATTTAAGTTTTTTATATTTAACTATGATATTTTTTGCTTTCGAATACATAAGCATTTAATAATATTAAGGATGGAAACTGTAAAAATAGCAATTTAGTTTGTTGGTACCGAAATCGACTAAAATTAATTTCTTCAGTCTAATATGCTGTCAGAAAAACCGTTATATCTGTGGCTAAAATAAGGTAAACATACATACATAAAAAACAAATTTCATCAAGGTTATACGATACTTAAATGTCTTGTTTGGTCTGTGTCTAAAAATGTTCCTATAGGGATTTCATTTGAAGTTAAACATGCTGGCACTTATAACTACCGTCGGTCAACAAAGGGTTAATATCGTTCTAAAACATATATCTAATGAAGAGCAGGGAATAATTATAATTATCTATGTTATATTAAGCGTGTTATGTGGGTGTGGATGTGATTATGGTACACGGTATACCCAGTCGAAAAGAAGTTTTACGTATAAAGTTCTACAAAATACGTGTAAGTACCGGACTAAGAAAAAACATGGTATCTTGAACGATGAACTAGACTTCTGGACGTTCTTCATAAACATACTGCCACTGCGATACAAAATAGTTTAATCGAAGTTCAAACGTTTGGATAAAAATGGAAAAACAAATTTAATTACATAGTTTAGTTACAGCAATGTGAGTTAAATATGTGCATATGTACATACTTTGATTTGTTAAAGAATATTTGACCACAAATCAAAAGTATGTGCAGTCACTGTGGCCTTGTACCTAGCGCTTGATAAAACATAGTGATCGTGTTATCAGATCGTTACCTAACATGAATGAATAAGCGAATTACTTACATAGAATGTTATACTTACCTCCAAGAAAAGGCGCTGCTGGAAATTCATCGGCAGATCCTTTTTTTCGAATGTCATTCAGAAAAAGTACCCCCAAAAGGAATTGTAAACATGTCAATGTACCAGCGAAGGCAGCGATAGTTTCACTATATGGGCCGAGCAGGTCTCCCAGTGCATTTAGCATGTTTGATTAAAATATTATAAGGCATGTAGGTAACTCTTTACTTAACTAATCGAGTAAACTGTTGAAACTAAGTTGTCAATTTAACCAACCAGCCATCGTTATTTGTATTGACGGAATTGTGAGCTGTCAGCTGCAGTCAACTGACAGATATAAACAACAAAATCAAAGCGACAGAATTTAAGTTGTTTTATTGTTAGTTAATAAAATTACAGAAGTATCAACAAAATTAGAAAAAAAAATTATTTAAATAAAAAAAAAAGGAATAAACTATTTTCGACTTGCAGGGTATGCTGTGCCCCTTAAGAATCGAGTAAGCTCAATATCTTTAACACTGAGGGTGACTCTTCCGCGATGTATCGTGCAACAATATGCATCTTGAAACAGAGCTGTTAAGTAGAATTCCGCTGATTCTTGAAGGGCTCTTAAGGCACTAACAGTTAATCGATCAGCGGTGGTAGACTCCCGGATTAAAATTTCACGAATTAGTCTACCAAAAGGTGCTTTTGGTACAATATTATCTGAATTCAAAAACAGTTAGGCACTATATTCAATTAATTGTTTACCTTTTACCTGTTCTTCTTTGTAGTGCTTTAACTGAATTCCAATATTTGCGCTCTCGCTTCTCAGGGTTTAATTGCTTTCTACGCTTCTTTGTTGGAACATTCGTGTCACTTGTATGAGAGACCGAAGGTTGGTTCTGTACTTGTTTCGAAGAACTTGCTATTTGGCTACGCTTACTTCTTCGCGGACTGGTGGAAAATTCAAGACCATAATCTGTCTGATTATCTAAATCAGCAGATAGGAAAGTATCACCATCACCGGCCGATTCGTCTGCCGTAGATTCCTCACCCAGGAAAGATTTTGCTCCTTTTGATTTGGATTCATCTTGTTTCTATTTTGACTTAGGTTTAGGTCTACTATTAGGTTGCCTGGGCATTTTTGCAATGGTTTAAAACTTAAAACAAATTTAAAAAAATATATATATAGAAAATGCAGATTCAGAAACAGTAAAGCGAATATTTAAAAAAGCGCTGATTTATTGCCCCTATTCCATAACACAACTCAATTTATTCGAGTTGGCTGTCATTCAACTCCACTTTCGCGCAACTCAACGAATTTTTCATATTACATAAAACAACCTTTTTCAGTTGTGATTGTAAAAAAAATTGCATACTTTTAGATGCGAATAACAACTACAAATTGACTATTTAACGTAAATCTGACCTCTGGTGATCGAAGTAGAAAATAATTTTGCCAACAGAAACTCAATATTCGATAAAAACAGAATGAAAAGAAGTTTTGATTTGTTTTTTTTAATGATAATAATGATGAAGATAATATTGTTATTGTTGTGCGCATATGAAAATCTATCCGTGACATATTCCAATTCCAACTAGAAAAAATGCTAAGTAAATAATATGCATTTGCAATGTGTAAACTACTTCTGTTATTTTTAAATATTTACAAGTGTTTTTGTACTGAACACAGAAGCATTTTGCTTCGTTCAAATCGAAACCAAAGATTTGTTAAAATTGCATGGACGCTCGATTGCAATTGCAATACCACTACCAGTTCCGAGTGCTGAAGATGTAAAACTATTTTCTCGAATTAATGTGGACTATATGCTTTTAAGCTGCACACATTGTTTAATGACGTTATTAATAATATTGCATTATTTAATTTGTCCGATATACGTCTTTTTGCCCATTTTCCATCTTTCGTATCTCAACATTTACTCTCAAACAACTGCTTAAACCCAGTTGTTAGTTTTTGACAGCTCTAGCAACCAAAACATAACTGCGTTGTCTACCATAATACCAGAAAAATTCCCACACAACTCTAGAGAGGATTCGCCATCTTGGTTTTATGTTGACAGGCAACTCTTTTTCTCAGAGTTGTGTTCAGTAATACCGAATTTCAAATTTCAACCAAATTTCAACTCAACTTAACAAAAGTTGTCTTACGGAATAGGGGCATAAAATACTACCTACTTTCAGTTGTCAGTTTGTCACTTTAGAAAAACAGATATGTGACTGAGGTTGTTGGTTACGACAACCCGGGTGGTATTCAGCGTTATATTTTTGCTCGTATCTCATAAATTTAAAAAAATTAAATAGCTTGATTATAAATTGCAGTAAACTTATTTATATGGGATTCACACTAGCGTCGAAATGAGATAATATTGAGTTTTAAATAAAAAGTGTTCATACCTACGCTTGCTAATTTCGTGAATGGATGCATTCAGTTCCGATAGTAAATCTATGACGGTGCCATGTTATAAAATGTTTTAATATAAAACTATTTTTTTTATATACATAAGTATAGGTATAACGTATAGTAATAATAATAGTTGAATGTTATTGTTTAACAGTTGGGTAGATAAAGTGGACTATTATATAGCTAACATTGGATAGATGCGGCGCTGCCTCGGGTTAGTATGTTAAAATATCACTTTTCGGGTGGGTTTTGCCACTCCGGGTATTTCAACAATTGTCAGGCACTCACGTGGATATCAAGTCGACTATAGAGCCGACTGTAGAAAAGTGCCCCAATGGGCGCGGAGCTCAAATAAGTGGACAGATATTGTGTATGCACGAATCTTATGGCCGACGCTCTTTGGCTCCACATGAAGTTGATCAGAGTGCCTCTGCGCGGCGTACAACTTCAATTTCTTTTTTTCAGATAACATCCCATATTTATTAAACCATTCCATGAGATATTTGTGTTTTGTATGTTATTCCATTATATTTTTCGTTTTTATATCACTTTACTTGTGCTGAACGGGGCCAGTAGCTTTGACAATTGTAATCTCAACCACATAGTTCAGTTACGGAAATAACTACTAAACACTAAATATCTCCTAAATTAGCGATATATTTTTTTTTTTAGTACTGATCAATAAGAATCCGCTGTTTAATCTTTGCGCAGCGAAAACTTTAATATTCCCTTATTAATTTGTTCTGTCATTGTCATTCAGAATCATTCAACTGCGTTCAAGTTAAGTTTGTTCGATTTTATTTTCACATAATTTTGAATGAATTTCAACGAAATTATGTTCAAATGAGATAACTTCGATGTGTCAATTCGTATGGGAAATTATCTCATTTCGAGCATAATTTGGAAATGCGCAACGAAATTAGTTGTTTTGCCCTGGTGTGAATACCGTATTACCCTCTGCAAAATTAAATTGCAGATTGCACTTCAATTTATAGTTTTAATGTATAATGTTTAATATATGTGGTCGAAAATTGTAATGTACTTAGAGAATTAATATCGGGACTATTACGATGGGGCGCAAAGGTTTGAAAATGCCATTTTGTAGATTTCGGTGAAATAAGCACAAAATCATGCCGACTATGGAATCCGTCGGATCAGATGCGGCTGAAGTTATCCTCAATTTTTAGATTCTCGTATTACTGAAAACGTCGTTAAGAAAGTGAACGGTTGTCGGTAAAAAAAAATTGCTATTACCGAAAACTCAATCGATTCGCACTCCATACAAAGTTTGACGTATCGCATTCGCGCGAAAATACGGATGGCAAGCGAATGCAATTAAAAATCACAAATTTTCTAGTTCTAGACATGGAAAATAAATAAAAAAAACAAATGAAAATTACTGGAAAGTAGTATTTGCTTGGAAAACAATGATTATAAAAAAAATAGGATTGAATCATGTTTTTTTTTTTTATTTTAAGTGTCCTAATTAATAACTATGGACTTATTAGAATGAGACTCGTTTATTTACGACGGAAAAAGAAGAATAACACCAGTATTCATACCACTAAACCAGGAACCAGGGTAAGTTGTCTTCAATATCGAACATAGTTCTAGAATTAAATTGTGTCTTTTAATTAGAGAAATTCCTACTCCACATATAACCAGGAGCTCACGCCCAATAAGTGAAACAACTGAGAATCAATTTGTAGATTTTGCAGAGGTCTCCGCCATGAAAACTATTATAACCGAAGCAGAGCAAACGTAAGATTGACTAGCGTAACTACTTAGTTTATCAGCCCTATTATGGTTAGCGAATCGAACTCTTTTGCGAATAACCCGTATCGTGGTACTGCATAAGTACAGGAAATAAACCTACTTCGAACAGGTATATGCCGACATTTATTGGCGATAATTACTCTCGTAACAGCGTGGACCTTGTTTCTTTTGGCAAATGCGCTAATTGATTCTCTGTTGCTAATGGTTAACACGTTGACTGCCACCATACAAAAAAAAAAAAATATCACCAGAGTGTCAACAGTATTTTGTACTATCAAGAACGGATTTTCTACTAGGTGCAAAGAAAAAAAATTAATCTTACTGGCAAAAAATAAAAAACATCCATTCAGAAATGTGCTGACTGTGACCACCGGTTGTTGTTGTTGTTGTAGCAGTCACACTTCTGTTCTGGGCGAGTCAGTCTCTAGGCCAAGGAATTGGGCCGCGTCTTTTGAGCTATCCCACAGAGCCTCAGGGTGTAGGTCTGTCGGTTACGCTGCACACTTGAATAGATGTTTGGTGTCATGTGGTCCGTTTCCGCAGTCTGGGCATTTGTTTTCAATGGATGGGTCGAGACGGTTCCTGTAGCTATTAAGGGAGCAGCACCATCCTGAACGTAGTTGCGCCAATGTGGTTCTTGTCTTGCGTGGAAGGTGGCGTTCTCCTTGGCAATAGGTGGTGGGCGGCCTCCGAGTACTAAGTTGGGGTGGAGATTCTCCAAAGCGTGGGACACTGTCAGGTGGTGAATACTTTTTAAGGCGTCCTTGTATGTCTGTGCGTCAAACTCTGGGCGCTGCGTATAGGTTGATGAGGTTTTTGTAGCCACCGGTACAAATCCAGTACTTCGCCATGGACTACGTGCAGCAATACCAAAAGACTTCCAAAAAAAATTTCAACTTACAACAATACAATCATCAAACAACTACACTCCCAATGCAACTGAAATGTACGTATTAATTTTCTAAAAGTTAATGAAGTTAATGAATAAAAAAGTGTACGTTTGTTTTTAGCAGGAATAGAGAAGATTGGCAATCTGGTGCAAAGCTTTTATTCATAGAGAACCAAATTAAGCTTTGCGAAATTGTTAACTCTCCAAAAGAATTGCGGCATTGGTATTCAATGTTAGCATATCACCTGGCGACAAACGGAGATGAAAAAAAAAAAGAATACTTCTTGATGATTTATTAGGTCCAAACTGTATACATTTAAATGATGAAAGTCTTCAGATTTTGGTAATTTTCCAATTTGTTTAAAAGGAAATGTTTTTTTTTTTTTACTTTTTTTTTAATAAGGGAATACCAAAACATCCAAAGTGGCAGCGTCTTTATATGGAATACCGCGAGCTCATCGACAGAAAGAACTGAATGAATGCATGAACTAAACGTAGTTTGATAAAGAATATTTAATATATTTTTTCACAATGTGAAGCAAACCTTAATAAAAAAAAATACAAAACACCATAAAATAACAGCAGTTTCTAATAATTTTAATTATAAAAGCCAATCCGACCTCTTGGTGGAAAAATTTGCTTGAAATCTTGGGGAAAATAACATCAAAACATAGGGAATTGCGGGTTCTGTATACCTTGTCCGTATTCCACGTAATCTCTGATTAGCGATTGAAGTTAGAATAACGATGTAAAATGCAACGTGCTTTTGCCTTTTACGTATTCCACGTAAGCTCCGATTGACAACTATGAAGAAAACAGCAATGGACAATTTCGTCATTCAAAGGGGGCTTAGAATTAGCTTTTATTTCTATTTATAACATGATTGGTATAAAATCTTAACGAATGGCTGCTAAACATTAGACGCCAGTGAAAAGTACAATATTAACAAGGCATTTCAATCACTTGCTTGGCAAGTTTAATGTCCCCTATACCGCATTTGAATTACAAGGAAATTACAACTCAACTCAACCAAAGTTGTCTTGCGTAATAGGGGCATAAGATTAACCATTCCAAAAATACTCAAATTAATAATTCATGTTTATAGATGATATTAGCAATATTAATGAATTGCCCCAACGTGATAAAAAAAAAAAATCTATAATGTACTCTCCAAGTACAACTTTTTAAATATTTATTGCATATAGTGCGGACCTGTGGTTGGAACACTTCTCAATGGAGAGTCGAAATCAGCTTCTGGAGGTTCAGTTATCGGTGCCTCTAATATAGAAGTTCCAATACGTTCTTGCAATGATTCGTATAACTTATGCACGTTTTCATTATGAGCTGCTGTTGGTTGCATTACTTTTATTAACGTTGCTAGCCGACCTGAAGGCAACTTGCTATGTATTTATATACCTAGCAAAAGATAAAAAGTAAAAAAAACTATTATAAAGTATACGGAAAATATTTTATATAAATGTAAGTACCAAAGCAATTTCAACATATGCCGTGTCACATTATCCCTAGTCGAGCCAGCAAATAAAAACTCATCAAAAATGGTGGTGCAGAAGTCTTCGGTGGTAAACTCCTCTGACATAGGTATAAGTAAAGCGATCTGAAAATGATAATGGTGATTTATATGTTCTGTATCTGAGCTGTGTCAGAACTGAAGAACGAGAAGAGAGCTTAAAATTTAAACAGGCCTCAATTAAAGCATAAACCTTTAACCATTTTTTTTTATGAATATTTTAGTAGAAGATATTTTGATGGAAAATTCATTTTTGAATTTTTCAATGACTCATACGGACGAAATATGAAGCTCAGTCTAAAAAGTACCGTTAGGCTATAGCTAAAGTTATAAAAAGAAAAACAAAATTTAAGTTTTTTATATTTAACTATGATATTTTTTGCTTTCGAATACATAAGCATTTAATAATATTAAGGATGGAAACTGTAAAAATAGCAATTTAGTTTGTTGGTACCGAAATCGACTAAAATTAATTTCTTCAGTCTAATATGCTGTCAGAAAAACCGTTATATCTGTGGCTAAAATAAGGTAAACATACATACATAAAAAACAAATTTCATCAAGGTTATACGATACTTAAATGTCTTGTTTGGTCTGTGTCTAAAAATGTTCCTATAGGGATTTCATTTGAAGTTAAACATGCTGGCACTTATAACTACCGTCGGTCAACAAAGGGTTAATATCGTTCTAAAACATATATCTAATGAAGAGCAGGGAATAATTATAATTATCTATGTTATATTAAGCGTGTTATGTGGGTGTGGATGTGATTATGGTATACGGTATACCCAGTCGAAAAGAAGTTTTACGTATAAAGTTCTACAAAATACGTGTAAGTACCGGACTAAGAAAAAACATGGTATCTTGAACGATGAACTAGACTTCTGGACGTTCTTCATAAACATACTGCCACTGCGATACAAAATAGTTTAATCGAAGTTCAAACGTTTGGATAAAAATGGAAAAACAAATTTAATTACATAGTTTAGTTACAGCAATGTGAGTTAAATATGTGCATATGTACATACTTTGATTTGTTAAAGAATATTTGATCACAAATCAAAAGTATGTGCAGTCACTGTGGCCTTGTACCTAGCGCTTGATAAAACATAGTGATCGTGTTATCAGATCGTTACCTAACATGAATGAATAAGCGAATTACTTACATAGAATGTTATACTTACCTCCAAGAAAAGGCGCTGCTGGAAATTCATCGGCAGATCCTTTTTTTCGAATGTCATTCAGAAAAAGTACCCCCAAAAGGAATTGTAAACATGTCAATGTACCAGCGAAGGCAGCGATAGTTTCACTATATGGGCCGAGCAGGTCTCCCAGTGCATTTAGCATGTTTGATTAAAATATTATAAGGCATGTAGGTAACTCTTTACTTAACTAATCGAGTAAACTGTTGAAACTAAGTTGTCAATTTAACCAACCAGCCATCGTTATTTGTATTGACGGAATTGTGAGCTGTCAGCTGCAGTCAACTGACAGATATAAACAACAAAATCAAAGCGACAGAATTTAAGTTGTTTTATTGTTAGTTAATAAAATTACAGAAGTATCAACAAAATTAGAAAAAAAAATTATTTAAATAAAAAAAAAAGGAATAAACTATTTTCGACTTGCAGGGTATGCTGTGCCCCTTAAGAATCGAGTAAGCTCAATATCTTTAACACTGAGGGTGACTCTTCCGCGATGTATCGTGCAACAATATGCATCTTGAAACAGAGCTGTTAAGTAGAATTCCGCTGATTCTTGAAGGGCTCTTAAGGCACTAACAGTTAATCGATCAGCGGTGGTAGACTCCCGGATTAAAATTTCACGAATTAGTCTACCAAAAGGTGCTTTTGGTACAATATTATCTGAATTCAAAAACAGTTAGGCACTATATTCAATTAATTGTTTACCTTTTACCTGTTCTTCTTTGTAGTGCTTTAACTGAATTCCAATATTTGCGCTCTCGCTTCTCAGGGTTTAATTGCTTTCTACGCTTCTTTGTTGGAACATTCGTGTCACTTGTATGAGAGACCGAAGGTTGGTTCTGTACTTGTTTCGAAGAACTTGCTATTTGGCTACGCTTACTTCTTCGCGGACTGGTGGAAAATTCAAGACCATAATCTGTCTGATTATCTAAATCAGCAGATAGGAAAGTATCACCATCACCGGCCGATTCGTCTGCCGTAGATTCCTCACCCAGGAAAGATTTTGCTCCTTTTGATTTGGATTCATCTTGTTTCTATTTTGACTTAGGTTTAGGTCTACTATTAGGTTGCCTGGGCATTTTTGCAATGGTTTAAAACTTAAAACAAATTTAAAAAAATATATATATAGAAAATGCAGATTCAGAAACAGTAAAGCGAATATTTAAAAAAGCGCTGATTTAAAATACTACCTACTTTCAGTTGTCAATTTGTCACTTTAGAAAAACAGATATGTGACTGAGGTTGTTGGTTACGACAACCCGGGTGGTATTCAGCGTTATATTTTTGCTCGTATCTCATAAATTTAAAAAAATTAAATAGCTTGATTATAAATTGCAGTAAACTTATTTATATGGGATTCACACTAGCGTCGAAATGAGATAATATTGAGTTTTAAATAAAAAGTGTTCATACCTACGCTTGTTAATTTCGTGAATGGATGCATTCAGTTCCGATAGTAAATCTATGACGGTGCCATGTTATAAAATGTTTTAATATAAAACTATTTTTTTTATATACATAAGTATAGGTATAACGTATAGTAATAATAATAGTTGAATGTTATTGTTTAACAGTTGGGTAGATAAAGTGGACTATTATATAGCTAACATTGGATAGATGCGGCGCTGCCTCGGGTTAGTATGTTAAAATATCACTTTTCGGGTGGGTTTTGCCACTCCGGGTATTTCAACAATTGTCAGGCACTCACGTGGATATCAAGTCGACTATAGAGCCGACTGTAGAAAAGTGCCCCAATGGGCGCGGAGCTCAAATAAATGGACAGATATTGTGTATGCACGAATCTTATGGCCGACGCTCTTTGGCTCCACATGAAGTTGATCAGAGTGCCTCTGCGCGGCGTACAACTTCAATTTCTTTTTTTCAGATAACATCCCATATTTATTAAACCATTCCATGAGATATTTGTGTTTTGTATGTTATTCCATTATATTTTTCGTTTTTATATCACTTTACTTGTGCTGAACGGGGCCAGTAGCTTTGACAATTGTAATCTCAACCACATAGTTCAGTTACGGAAATAACTACTAAACACTAAATATCTCCTAAATTAGCGATATATTTTTTTTTTTAGTACTGAATAATTTTTCTTTTGTGTTTAGATCACCGAGATCAATAAGAATCCGCTGTTTAATCTTTGCGCAGCGAAAACTTTAATATTCCCTTATTAATTTGTTCTGTCATTGTCATTCAGAATCATTCAACTGCGTTCAAGTTAAGTTTGTTCGATTTTATTTTCACATAATTTTGAATGAATTTCAACGAAATTATGTTCAAATGAGATAACTTCGATGTGTCAATTCGTATGGGAAATTATCTCATTTCGAGCATAATTTGGAAATGCGCAACGAAATTAGTTGTTTTGCCCTGGTGTGAATACCGTATTACCCTCTGCAAAATTAAATTGCAGATTGCACTTCAATTTATAGTTTTAATGTATAATGTTTAATATATGTGGTCGAAAATTGTAATGTACTTAGAGAATTAATATCGGGACTATTACGATGGGGCGCAAAGGTTTGAAAATGCCATTTTGTAGATTTCGGTGAAATAAGCACAAAATCATGCCGACTATGGAATCCGTCGGATCAGATGCGGCTGAAGTTATCCTCAATTTTTAGATTCTCGTATTACTGAAAACGTCGTTAAGAAAGTGAACGGTTGTCGGTAAAAAAAATTGCTATTACCGAAAACTCAATCGATTCGCACTCCATACAAAGTTTGACGTATCGCATTCGCGCGAAAATACGGATGGCAAGCGAATGCAATTAAAAATCACAAATTTTCTAGTTCTAGACATGGAAAATAAATAAAAAAAACAAATGAAAATTACTGGAAAGTAGTATTTGCTTGGAAAACAATGATTATAAAAAAAATAGGATTGAATCATGTTTTTTTTTTTTTTTTTTTAAGTGTCCTAATTAATAACTATGGACTTATTAGAATGAGACTCGTTTATTTACGACGGAAAAAGAAGAATAACACCAGTATTCATACCACTAAACCAGGAACCAGGGTAAGTTGTCTTCAATATCGAACATAGTTCTAGAATTAAATTGTGTCTTTTAATTAGAGAAATTCCTACTCCACATATAACCAGGAGCTCACGCCCAATAAGTGAAACAACTGAGAATCAATTTGTAGATTTTGCAGAGGTCTCCGCCATGAAAACTATTATAACCGAAGCAGAGCAAACGTAAGATTGACTAGCGTAACTACTTAGTTTATCAGCCCTATTATGGTTAGCGAATCGAACTCTTTTGCGAATAACCCGTATCGTGGTACTGCATAAGTACAGGAAATAAACCTACTTCGAACAGGTATATGCCGACATTTATTGGCGATAATTACTCTTGTAACAGCGTGGACCTTGTTTCTTTTGGCAAATGCGCTAATTGATTCTCTGTTGCTAATGGTTAACACGTTGACTGCCACCATACAAAAAAAAAAAAATATCACCAGAGTGTCAACAGTATTTTGTACTATCAAGAACGGATTTTCTACTAGGTGCAAAGAAAAAAAATTAATCTTACTGGCAAAAAATAAAAAACATCCATTCAGAAATGTGCTGACTGTGACCACCGGTTGTTGTTGTTGTTGTAGCAGTCACACTTCTGTTCTGGGCGAGTCAGTCTCTAGGCCAAGGAATTGGGCCGCGTCTTTTGAGCTATCCCACAGAGCCTCAGGGTGTAGGTCTGTCGGTTTCGCTGCACACTTGAATAGATGTTTGGTGTCATGTGGTCCGTTTCCGCAGTCTGGGCATTTGTTTTCAATGGATGGGTCGAGACGGTTCCTGTAGCTATTTAGGGAGCAGCACCATCCTGAACGTAGTTGCGCCAATGTGGTTCTTGTCTTGCGTGGAAGGTGGCGTTCTCCTTGGCAATAGGTGGTGGGCGGCCTCCGAGTACTAAGTTGGGGTGGAGATTCTCCAAAGCGTGGGACACTGTCAGGTGGTGAATACTTTTTAAGGCGTCCTTGTATGTCTGTGCGTCAAACTCTGGGCGCTGCGTATAGGTGTTGATGAGGTTTTTGTAGCCACCGGTACAAATCCAGTACTTCGCCATGGACTACGTGCAGCAATACCAAAAGACTTCCAAAAAAAATTTCAACTTACAACAATACAATCATCAAACAACTACACTCCCAATGCAACTGAAATGTACGTATTAATTTTCTAAAAGTTAATGAAGTTAATGAATAAAAAAGTGTACGTTTGTTTTTAGCAGGAATAGAGAAGATTGGCAATCTGGTGCAAAGCTTTTATTCATAGAGAACCAAATTAAGCTGTGCGAAATTGTTAACTCTCCAAAAGAATTGCGGCATTGGTATTCAATGTTAGCATATCACCTGGCGACAAACGGAGATGAAAAAAAAAAAGAATACTTCTTGATGATTTATTAGGTCCAAACTGTATACATTTAAATGATGAAAGTCTTCAGATTTTGGTAATTTTCAAATTTGTTTAAAAGGAAATGTTTTTTTTTTTTTAATAAGGGAATACCAAAACATCCAGAGTGGCAGCGTCTTTATATGGAATACCGCGAGCTCATCGACAGAAAGAACTGAATGAATGCATGAACTAAACGTAGTTTGATAAAGAATATTTAATATATTTTTTCACAATGTGAAGCAAACCTTAATAAAAAAAAATACAAAACACCATAAAATAACAGCAGTTTCTAATAATTTTAATTATAAAAGCCAATCCGACCTCTTGGTGGAAAAATTTGCTTGAAATCTTGGGGAAAATAACATCAAAACATAGGGAATTGCGGGTTCTGTATACCTTGTCCGTATTCCACGTAATCTCTGATTAGCGATTGAAGTTAGAATAACGATGTAAAATGCAAAGTGCTTTTGCCTTTTACGTATTCCACGTAAGCTCCGATTGACAACTATGAAGAAAACAGCAATGGGCAATTTGGTCATTCAAAGGGGGCTTAGAATTAGCTTTTATTTCTATTTATAACATGATTGGTATAAAATCTTAACGAATGGCTGCTAAACATTAGACGCCAGTGAAAAGTACAATATTAACAAGGCATTTCAATCACTTGCTTGGCAAGTTTAATGTCCCCTATACCGCATTTGAATTACAAGGAAATTACAACTCAACTCAACCAAAGTTGTCTTGCGTAATAGGGGCATAAGATTAACCATTCCAAAAATACTCAAATTAATAATTCATGTTTATAGATGATATTAGCAATATTAATGAATTGCCCCAACGTGATAAAAAAAAAAAATCTATAATGTACTCTCCAAGTACAACTTTTTAAATATTTATTGCATATAGTGCGGACCTGTGGTTGGAACACTTCTCAATGGAGAGTCGAAATCAGCTTCTGGAGGTTCAGTTATCGGTGCCTCTAATATAGAAGTTCCAATACGTTCTTGCAATGATTCGTATAACTTATGCACGTTTTCATTATGAGCTGCTGTTGGTTGCATTACTTTTATTAACGTTGCTAGCCGACCTGAAGGCAACTTGCTATGTATTTATATACCTAGCAAAAGATAAGAAGTAAAAAAAGCTATTATAAAGTATACGGAAAATATTTTATATAAATGTAAGTACCAAAGCAATTTCAACATATGCCGTGTCACATTATCCCTAGTCGAGCCAGCAAATAAAAACTCATCAAAAATGGTGGTGCAGAAGTCTTCGGTGGTAAACTCCTCTGACATAGGTATAAGTAAAGCGATCTGAAAATGATAATGGTGATTTATATGTTCTGTATCTGAGCTGTGTCAGAACTGAAGAACGAGAAGAGAGCTTAAAATTTAAACAGGCCTCAATTAAAGCATAAACCTTTAACCATTTTTTTTGATGAATATTTTAGTAGAAGATATTTTGATGGAAAATTCATTTTTGAATTTTTCAATGACTCATACGGACGAAATATGAAGCTCAGTCTAAAAAGTACCGTTAGGCTATAGCTAAAGTTATAAAAAGAAAAACAAAATTTAAGTTTTTTATATTTAACTATGATATTTTTTGCTTTCGAATACATAAGCATTTAATAATATTAAGGATGGAAACTGTAAAAATAGCAATTTAGTTTGTTGGTACCGAAATCGACTAAAATTAATTTCTTCAGTCTAATATGCTGTCAGAAAAACCGTTATATCTGTGGCTAAAATAAGGTAAACATACATACATAAAAAACAAATTTCATCAAGGTTATACGATACTTAAATGTCTTGTTTGGTCTGTGTCTAAAAATGTTCCTATAGGGATTTCATTTGAAGTTAAACATGCTGGCACTTATAACTACCGTCGGTCAACAAAGGGTTAATATCGTTCTAAAACATATATCTAATGAAGAGCAGGGAATAATTATAATTATCTATGTTATATTAAGCGTGTTATGTGGGTGTGGATGTGATTATGGTATACGGTATACCCAGTCGAAAAGAAGTTTTACGTATAAAGTTCTACAAAATACGTGTAAGTACCGGACTAAGAAAAAACATGGTATCTTGAACGATGAACTAGACTTCTGGACGTTCTTCATAAACATACTGCCACTGCGATACAAAATAGTTTAATCGAAGTTCAAACGTTTGGATAAAAATGGAAAAACAAATTTAATTACATAGTTTAGTTACAGCAATGTGAGTTAAATATGTGCATATGTACATACTTTGATTTGTTAAAGAATATTTGACCACAAATCAAAAGTATGTGCAGTCACTGTGGCCTTGTACCTAGCGCTTGATAAAACATAGTGATCGTGTTATCAGATCGTTACCTAACATGAATGAATAAGCGAATTACTTACATAGAATGTTATACTTACCTCCAAGAAAAGGCGCTGCTGGAAATTCATCGGCAGATCCTTTTTTTCGAATGTCATTCAGAAAAAGTACCCCCAAAAGGAATTGTAAACATGTCAATGTACCAGCGAAGGCAGCGATAGTTTCACTATATGGGCCGAGCAGGTCTCCCAGTGCATTTAGCATGTTTGATTAAAATATTATAAGGCATGTAGGTAACTCTTTACTTAACTAATCGAGTAAACTGTTGAAACTAAGTTGTCAATTTAACCAACCAGCCACCGTTATTTGTATTGACGGAATTGTGAGCTGTCAGCTGCAGTCAACTGACAGATATAAACAACAAAATCAAAGCGACAGAATTTAAGTTGTTTTATTGTTAGTTAATAAAATTACAGAAGTATCAACAAAATTAGAAAAAAAAATTATTTAAATAAAAAAAAAAGGAATAAACTATTTTCGACTTGCAGGGTATGCTGTGCCCCTTAAGAATCGAGTAAGCTCAATATCTTTAACACTGAGGGTGACTCTTCCGCGATGTATCGTGCAACAATATGCATCTTGAAACAGAGCTGTTAAGTAGAATTCCGCTGATTCTTGAAGGGCTCTTAAGGCACTAACAGTTAATCGATCAGCGGTGGTAGACTCCCGGATTAAAATTTCACGAATTAGTCTACCAAAAGGTGCTTTTGGTACAATATTATCTGAATTCAAAAACAGTTAGGCACTATATTCAATTAATTGTTTACCTTTTACCTGTTCTTCTTTGTAGTGCTTTAACTGAATTCCAATATTTGCGCTCTCGCTTCTCAGGGTTTAATTGCTTTCTACGCTTCTTTGTTGGAACATTCGTGTCACTTGTATGAGAGACCGAAGGTTGGTTCTGTACTTGTTTCGAAGAACTTGCTATTTGGCTACGCTTACTTCTTCGCGGACTGGTGGAAAATTCAAGACCATAATCTGTCTGATTATCTAAATCAGCAGATAGGAAAGTATCACCATCACCGGCCGATTCGTCTGCCGTAGATTCCTCACCCAGGAAAGATTTTGCTCCTTTTGATTTGGATTCATCTTGTTTCTATTTTGACTTAGGTTTAGGTCTACTATTAGGTTGCCTGGGCATTTTTGCAATGGTTTAAAACTTAAAACAAATTTAAAAAAATATATATATAGAAAATGCAGATTCAGAAACAGTAAAGCGAATATTTAAAAAAGCGCTGATTTAAAATACTACCTACTTTCAGTTGTCAGTTTGTCACTTTAGAAAAACAGATATGTGACTGAGGTTGTTGGTTACGATAACCCGGGTGGTATTCAGCGTTATATTTTTGCTCGTATCTCATAAATTTAAAAAAATTAAATAGCTTGATTATAAATTGCAGTAAACTTATTTATATGGGATTCACACTAGCGTCGAAATGAGATAATATTGAGTTTTAAATAAGAAGTGTTCATACCTACGCTTGCTAATTTCGTGAATGGATGCATTCAGTTCCGATAGTAAATCTATGACGGTGCCATGTTATAAAATGTTTTAATATAAAACTATTTTTTTTATATACATAAGTATAGGTATAACGTATAGTAATAATAATAGTTGAATGTTATTGTTTAACAGTTGGGTAGATAAAGTGGACTATTATATAGCTAACATTGGATAGATGCGGCGCTGCCTCGGGTTAGTATGTTAAAATATCACTTTTCGGGTGGGTTTTGCCACTCCGGGTATTTCAACAATTGTCAGGCACTCACGTGGATATCAAGTCGACTATAGAGCCGACTGTAGAAAAGTGCCCCAATGGGCGCGGAGCTCAAATAAATGGACAGATATTGTGTATGCACGAATCTTATGGCCGACGATCTTTGGCTCCACATGAAGTTGATCAGAGTGCCTCTGCGCGGCGTACAACTTCAATTTCTTTTTTTCAGATAACATCCCATATTTATTAAACCATTCCATGAGATATTTGTGTTTTGTATGTTATTCCATTATATTTTTCGTTTTTATATCACTTTACTTGTGCTGAACGGGGCCAGTAGCTTTGACAATTGTAATCTCAACCACATAGTTCAGTTACGGAAATAACTACTAAACACTAAATATCTCCTAAATTAGCGATATATTTTTTTTTTTAGTACTGAATAATTTTTCTTTTGTGTTTAGATCACCGAGATCAATAAGAATCCGCTGTTTAATCTTTGCGCAGCGAAAACTTTAATATTCCCTTATTAATTTGTTCTGTCATTGTCATTCAGAATCATTCAACTGCGTTCAAGTTAAGTTTGTTCGATTTTATTTTCACATAATTTTGAATGAATTTCAACGAAATTATGTTCAAATGAGATAACTTCGATGTGTCAATTCGTATGGGAAATTATCTCATTTCGAGCATAATTTGGAAATGCGCAACGAAATTAGTTGTTTTGCCCTGGTGTGAATACCGTATTACCCTCTGCAAAATTAAATTGCAGATTGCACTTCAATTTATAGTTTTAATGTATAATGTTTAATATATGTGGTCGAAAATTGTAATGTACTTAGAGAATTAATATCGGGACTATTACGATGGGGCGCAAAGGTTTGAAAATGCCATTTTGTAGATTTCGGTGAAATAAGCACAAAATCATGCCGACTATGGAATCCGTCGGATCAGATGCGGCTGAAGTTATCCTCAATTTTTAGATTCTCGTATTACTGAAAACGTCGTTAAGAAAGTGAACGGTTGTCGGTAAAAAAAATTGCTATTACCGAAAACTCAATCGATTCGCACTCCATACAAAGTTTGACGTATCGCATTCGCGCGAAAATACGGATGGCAAGCGAATGCAATTAAAAATCACAAATTTTCTAGTTCTAGACATGGAAAATAAATAAAAAAAACAAATGAAAATTACTGGAAAGTAGTATTTGCTTGGAAAACAATGATTATAAAAAAAATAGGATTGAATCATGTTTTTTTTTTTTTTTTTTTTAAGTGTCCTAATTAATAACTATGGACTTATTAGAATGAGACTCGTTTATTTACGACGGAAAAAGAAGAATAACACCAGTATTCATACCACTAAACCAGGAACCAGGGTAAGTTGTCTTCAATATCGAACATAGTTCTAGAATTAAATTGTGTCTTTTAATTAGAGAAATTCCTACTCCACATAAAACCAGGAGCTCACGCCCAATAAGTGAAACAACTGAGAATCAATTTGTAGATTTTGCAGAGGTCTCCGCCATGAAAACTATTATAACCGAAGCAGAGCAAACGTAAGATTGACTAGCGTAACTACTTAATTTATCAGCCCTATTATGGTTAGCGAATCGAACTCTTTTGCGAATAACCCGTATCGTGGTACTGCATAAGTACAGGAAATAAACCTACTTCGAACAGGTATATGCCGACATTTATTGGCGATAATTACTCTTGTAACAGCGTGGACCTTGTTTCTTTTGGCAAATGCGCTAATTGATTCTCTGTTGCTAATGGTTAACACGTTGACTGCCACCATACAAAAAAAAAAAAAATATCACCAGAGTGTCAACAGTATTTTGTACTATCAAGAACGGATTTTCTACTAGGTGCAAAGAAAAAAAATTAATCTTACTGGCAAAAAATAAAAAACATCCATTCAGAAATGTGCTGACTGTGACCACCGGTTGTTGTTGTTGTTGTAGCAGTCACACTTCTGTTCTGGGCGAGTCAGTCTCTAGGCCAAGGAATTGGGCCGCGTCTTTTGAGCTATCCCACAGAGCCTCAGGGTGTAGGTCTGTCGGTTTCGCTGCACACTTGAATAGATGTTTGGTGTCATGTGGTCCGTTTCCGCAGTCTGGGCATTTGTTTTCAATGGATGGGTCGAGACGGTTCCTGTAGCTATTTAGGGAGCAGCACCATCCTGAACGTAGTTGCGCCAATGTGGTTCTTGTCTTGCGTGGAAGGTGGCGTTCTCCTTGGCAATAGGTGGTGGGCGGCCTCCGAGTACTAAGTTGGGGTGGAGATTCTCCAAAGCGTGGGACACTGTCAGGTGGTGAATACTTTTTAAGGCGTCCTTGTATGTCTGTGCGTCAAACTCTGGGCGCTGCGTATAGGTGTTGATGAGGTTTTTGTAGCCACCGGTACAAATCCAGTACTTCGCCATGGACTACGTGCAGCAATACCAAAAGACTTCCAAAAAAAATTTCAACTTACAACAATACAATCATCAAACAACTACACTCCCAATGCAACTGAAATGTACGTATTAATTTTCTAAAAGTTAATGAAGTTAATGAATAAAAAAGTGTACGTTTGTTTTTAGCAGGAATAGAGAAGATTGGCAATCTGGTGCAAAGCTTTTATTCATAGAGAACCAAATTAAGCTTTGCGAAATTGTTAACTCTCCAAAAGAATTGCGGCATTGGTATTCAATGTTAGCATATCACCTGGCGACAAACGGAGATGAAAAAAAAAAAGAATACTTCTTGATGATTTATTAGGTCCAAACTGTATACATTTAAATGATGAAAGTCTTCAGATTTTGGTAATTTTCAAATTTGTTTAAAAGGAAATGTTTTTTTTTTTTTTAATAAGGGAATACCAAAACATCCAAAGTGGCAGCGTCTTTATATGGAATACCGCGAGCTCATCGACAGAAAGAACTGAATGAATGCATGAACTAAACGTAGTTTGATAAAGAATATTTAATATATTTTTTCACAATGTGAAGCAAACCTTAATAAAAAAAAATACAAAACACCATAAAATAACAGCAGTTTCTAATAATTTTAATTATAAAAGCCAATCCGACCTCTTGGTGGAAAAATTTGCTTGAAATCTTGGGGAAAATAACATCAAAACATAGGGAATTGCGGGTTCTGTATACCTTGTCCGTATTTCACGTAATCTCTGATTAGCGATTGAAGTTAGAATAACGATGTAAAATGCAAAGTGCTTTTGCCTTTTACGTATTCCACGTAAGCTCCGATTGACAACTATGAAGAAAACAGCAATGGACAATTTGGTCATTCAAAGGGGGCTTAGAATTAGCTTTTATTTCTATTTATAACATGATTGGTATAAAATCTTAACGAATGGCTGCTAAACATTAGACGCCAGTGAAAAGTACAATATTAACAAGGCATTTCAATCACTTGCTTGGCAAGTTTAATGTCCCCTATACCGCATTTGAATTACAAGGAAATTACAACTCAACTCAACCAAAGTTGTCTTGCGTAATAGGGGCATAAGATTAACCATTCCAAAAATACTCAAATTAATAATTCATGTTAATAGATGATATTAGCAATATTAATGAATTGCCCCAACATGATAAAAAAAAAAAATCTATAATGTACTCTCCAAGTACAACTTTTTAAATATTTATTGCATATAGTGCGGACCTGTGGTTGGAACACTTCTCAATGGAGAGTCGAAATCAGCTTCTGGAGGTTCAGTTATCGGTGCCTCTAATATAGAAGTTCCAATACGTTCTTGCAATGATTCGTATAACTTATGCACGTTTTCATTATGAGCTGCTGTTGGTTGCATTACTTTTATTAACGTTGCTAGCCGACCTGAAGGCAACTTGCTATGTATTTATATACCTAGCAAAAGATAAGAAGTAAAAAAAGCTATTATAAAGTATACGGAAAATATTTTATATAAATGTAAGTACCAAAGCAATTTCAACATATGCCGTGTCACATTATCCCTAGTCGAGCCAGCAAATAAAAACTCATCAAAAATGGTGGTGCAGAAGTCTTCGGTGGTAAACTCCTCTGACATAGGTATAAGTAAAGCGATCTGAAAATGATAATGGTGATTTATATGTTCTGTATCTGAGCTGTGTCAGAACTGAAGAACGAGAAGAGAGCTTAAAATTTAAACAGGCCTCAATTAAAGCATAAACCTTTAACCATTTTTTTTGATGAATATTTTAGTAGAAGATATTTTGAATTTTTCAATGACTCATACGGACGAAATATGAAGCTCAGTCTAAAAAGTACCGTTAGGCTATAGCTAA
Organism: Brachyopa scutellaris; assembly: GCA_949775065.1. Taxonomy (NCBI): domain Eukaryota; kingdom Metazoa; phylum Arthropoda; class Insecta; order Diptera; family Syrphidae; genus Brachyopa; species Brachyopa scutellaris. The sequence continues at coordinate 50,870,174 of OX459114.1, read as the reverse complement.
AGTTATAAAAAGAAAAACAAAATTTAAGTTTTTTATATTTAACTATGATATTTTTTGCTTTCGAATACATAAGCATTTAATAATATTAAGGATGGAAACTGTAAAAATAGCAATTTAGTTTGTTGGTACCGAAATCGACTAAAATTAATTTCTTCAGTCTAATATGCTGTCAGAAAAACCGTTATATCTGTGGCTAAAATAAGGTAAACATACATACATAAAAAACAAATTTCATCAAGGTTATACGATACTTAAATGTCTTGTTTGGTCTGTGTCTAAAAATGTTCCTATAGGGATTTCATTTGAAGTTAAACATGCTGGCACTTATAACTACCGTCGGTCAACAAAGGGTTAATATCGTTCTAAAACATATATCTAATGAAGAGCAGGGAATAATTATAATTATCTATGTTATATTAAGCGTGTTATGTGGGTGTGGATGTGATTATGGTATACGGTATACCCAGTCGAAAAGAAGTTTTACGTATAAAGTTCTACAAAATACGTGTAAGTACCGGACTAAGAAAAAACATGGTATCTTGAACGATGAACTAGACTTCTGGACGTTCTTCATAAACATACTGCCACTGCGATACAAAATAGTTTAATCGAAGTTCAAACGTTTGGATAAAAATGGAAAAACAAATTTAATTACATAGTTTAGTTACAGCAATGTGAGTTAAATATGTGCATATGTACATACTTTGATTTGTTAAAGAATATTTGACCACAAATCAAAAGTATGTGCAGTCACTGTGGCCTTGTACCTAGCGCTTGATAAAACATAGTGATCGTGTTATCAGATCGTTACCTAACATGAATGAATAAGCGAATTACTTACATAGAATGTTATACTTACCTCCAAGAAAAGGCGCTGCTGGAAATTCATCGGCAGATCCTTTTTTTCGAATGTCATTCAGAAAAAGTACCCCCAAAAGGAATTGTAAACATGTCAATGTACCAGCGAAGGCAGCGATAGTTTCACTATATGGGCCGAGCAGGTCTCCCAGTGCATTTAGCATGTTTGATTAAAATATTATAAGGCATGTAGGTAACTCTTTACTTAACTAATCGAGTAAACTGTTGAAACTAAGTTGTCAATTTAACCAACCAGCCATCGTTATTTGTATTGACGGAATTGTGAGCTGTCAGCTGCAGTCAACTGACAGATATAAACAACAAAATCAAAGCGACAGAATTTAAGTTGTTTTATTGTTAGTTAATAAAATTACAGAAGTATCAACAAAATTAGAAAAAAAAATTATTTAAATAAAAAAAAAAGGAATAAACTATTTTCGACTTGCAGGGTATGCTGTGCCCCTTAAGAATCGAGTAAGCTCAATATCTTTAACACTGAGGGTGACTCTTCCGCGATGTATCGTGCAACAATATGCATCTTGAAACAGAGCTGTTAAGTAGAATTCCGCTGATTCTTGAAGGGCTCTTAAGGCACTAACAGTTAATCGATCAGCGGTGGTAGACTCCCGGATTAAAATTTCACGAATTAGTCTACCAAAAGGTGCTTTTGGTACAATATTATCTGAATTCAAAAACAGTTAGGCACTATATTCAATTAATTGTTTACCTTTTACCTGTTCTTCTTTGTAGTGCTTTAACTGAATTCCAATATTTGCGCTCTCGCTTCTCAGGGTTTAATTGCTTTCTACGCTTCTTTGTTGGAACATTCGTGTCACTTGTATGAGAGACCGAAGGTTGGTTCTGTACTTGTTTCGAAGAACTTGCTATTTGGCTACGCTTACTTCTTCGCGGACTGGTGGAAAACTCAAGACCATAATCTGTCTGATTATCTAAATCAGCAGATAGGAAAGTATCACCATCACCGGCCGATTCGTCTGCCGTAGATTCCTCACCCAGGAAAGATTTTGCTCCTTTTGATTTGGATTCATCTTGTTTCTATTTTGACTTAGGTTTAGGTCTACTATTAGGTTGCCTGGGCATTTTTGCAATGGTTTAAAACTTAAAACAAATTTAAAAAAATATATATATAGAAAATGCAGATTCAGAAACAGTAAAGCGAATATTTAAAAAAGCGCTGATTTAAAATACTACCTACTTTCAGTTGTCAGTTTGTCACTTTAGAAAAACAGATATGTGACTGAGGTTGTTGGTTACGACAACCCGGGTGGTATTCAGCGTTATATTTTTGCTCGTATCTCATAAATTTAAAAAAATTAAATAGCTTGATTATAAATTGCAGTAAACTTATTTATATGGGATTCACACTAGCGTCGAAATGAGATAATATTGAGTTTTAAATAAAAAGGGTTCATACCTACGCTTGCTAATTTCGTGAATGGATGCATTCAGTTCCGATAGTAAATCTATGACGGTGCCATGTTATAAAATGTTTTAATATAAAACTATTTTTTTTATATACATAAGTATAGGTATAACGTATAGTAATAATAATAGTTGAATGTTATTGTTTAACAGTTGGGTAGATAAAGTGGACTATTATACAGCTAACATTGGATAGATGCGGCGCTGCCTCGGGTTAGTATGTTAAAATATCACTTTTCGGGTGGGTTTTGCCACAGTAGCTTTGACAATTGTAATCTCAACCACATAGTTCAGTTACGGAAATAACTACTAAACACTAAATATCTCCTAAATTAGCGATATATTTTTTTTTTTAGTACTGAATAATTTTTCTTTTGTGTTTAGATCACCGAGATCAATAAGAATCCGCTGTTTAATCTTTGCGCAGCGAAAACTTTAATATTCCCTTATTAATTTGTTCTGTCATTGTCATTCAGAATCATTCAACTGCGTTCAAGTTAAGTTTGTTCGATTTTATTTTCACATAATTTTGAATGAATTTCAACGAAATTATGTTCAAATGAGATAACTTCGATGTGTCAATTCGTATGGGAAATTATCTCATTTCGAGCATAATTTGGAAATGCGCAACGAAATTAGTTGTTTTGCCCTGGTGTGAATACCGTATTACCCTCTGCAAAATTAAATTGCAGATTGCACTTCAATTTATAGTTTTAATGTATAATGTTTAATATATGTGGTCGAAAATTGTAATGTACTTAGAGAATTAATATCGGGACTATTACGATGGGGCGCAAAGGTTTGAAAATGCCATTTTGTAGATTTCGGTGAAATAAGCACAAAATCATGCCGACTATGGAATCCGTCGGATCAGATGCGGCTGAAGTTATCCTCAATTTTTAGATTCTCGTATTACTGAAAACGTCGTTAAGAAAGTGAACGGTTGTCGGTAAAAAAAATTGCTATTACCGAAAACTCAATCGATTCGCACTCCATACAAAGTTTGACGTATCGCATTCGCGCGAAAATACGGATGGCAAGCGAATGCAATTAAAAATCACAAATTTTCTAGTTCTAGACATGGAAAATAAATAAAAAAAAACAAATGAAAATTACTGGAAAGTAGTATTTGCTTGGAAAACAATGATTATAAAAAAAATAGGATTGAATCATGTTTTTTTTTTTTTATTTTAAGTGTCCTAATTAATAACTATGGACTTATTAGAATGAGACTCGTTTATTTACGACGGAAAAAGAAGAATAACACCAGTATTCATACCACTAAACCAGGAACCAGGGTAAGTTGTCTTCAATATCGAACATAGTTCTAGAATTAAATTGTGTCTTTTAATTAGAGAAATTCCTACTCCACATATAACCAGGAGCTCACGCCCAATAAGTGAAACAACTGAGAATCAATCATGAAAACTATTATAACCGAAGCAGAGCAAACGTAAGATTGACTAGCGTAACTACTTAGTTTATCAGCCCTATTATGGTTAGCGAATCGAACTCTTTTGCGAATAACCCGTATCGTGGTACTGCATAAGTACAGGAAATAAACCTACTTCGAACAGGTATATGCCGACATTTATTGGCGATAATTACTCTTGTAACATCGTGGACCTTGTTTCTTTTGGCAAATGCGCTAATTGATTCTCTGTTGCTAATGGTTAACACGTTGACTGCCACCATACAAAAAAAAAAAAAATATCACCAGAGTGTCAACAGTATTTTGTACTATCAAGAACGGATTTTCTACTAGGTGCAAAGAAAAAAAATTAATCTTACTGGCAAAAAATAAAAAACATCCATTCAGAAATGTGCTGACTGTGACCACCGGTTGTTGTTGTTGTTGTAGCAGTCACACTTCTGTTCTGGGCGAGTCAGTCTCTAGGCCAAGGAATTGGGCCGCGTCTTTTGAGCTATCCCACAGAGCCTCAGGGTGTAGGTCTGTCGGTTTCGCTGCACACTTGAATAGATGTTTGGTGTCATGTGGTCCGTTTCCGCAGTCTGGGCATTTGTTTTCAATGGATGGGTCGAGACGGTTCCTGTAGCTATTTAGGGAGCAGCACCATCCTGAACGTAGTTGCGCCAATGTGGTTCTTGTCTTGCGTGGAAGGTGGCGTTCTCCTTGGCAATAGGTGGTGGGCGGCCTCCGAGTACTAAGTTGGGGTGGAGATTCTCCAAAGCGTGGGACACTGTCAGGTGGTGAATACTTTTTAAGGCGTCTTTGTATGTCTGTGCGTCAAACTCTGGGCGCTGCGTATAGGTGTTGATGAGGTTTTTGTAGCCACCGGTACAAATCCAGTACTTCGCCATGGACTACGTGCAGCAATACCAAAAGACTTCCAAAAAAAATTTCAACTTACAACAATACAATCATCAAACAACTACACTCCCAATGCAACTGAAATGTACGTATTAATTTTCTAAAAGTTAATGAAGTTAATGAATAAAAAAGTGTACGTTTGTTTTTAGCAGGAATAGAGAAGATTGGCAATCTGGTGCAAAGCTTTTATTCATAGAGAACCAAATTAAGCTTTGCGAAATTGTTAACTCTCCAAAAGAATTGCGGCATTGGTATTCAATGTTAGCATATCACCTGGCGACAAACGGAGATGAAAAAAAAAAGAATACTTCTTGATGATTTATTAGGTCCAAACTGTATACATTTAAATGATGAAAGTCTTCAGATTTTGGTAATTTTCAAATTTGTTTAAAAGGAAATGTTTTTTTTTTTTTTAATAAGGGAATACCAAAACATCCAAAGTGGCAGCGTCTTTATATGGAATACCGCGAGCTCATCGACAGAAAGAACTGAATGAATGCATGAACTAAACGTAGTTTGATAAAGAATATTTAATATATTTTTTCACAATGTGAAGCAAACCTTAATAAAAAAAATACAAAACACCATAAAATAACAGCAGTTTCTAATAATTTTAATTATAAAAGCCAATCCGACCTCTTGGTGGAAAAATTTGCTTGAAATCTTGGGGAAAATAACATCAAAACATAGGGAATTGCGGGTTCTGTATACCTTGTCCGTATTCCACGTAATCTCTGATTAGCGATTGAAGTTAGAATAACGATGTAAAATGCAAAGTGCTTTTGCCTTTTACGTATTCCACGTAAGCTCCGATTGACAACTATGAAGAAAACAGCAATGGACAATTTGGTCATTCAAAGGGGGCTTAGAATTAGCTTTTATTTCTATTTATAACATGATTGGTATAAAATCTTAACGAATGGCTGCTAAACATTAGACGCCAGTGAAAAGTACAATATTAACAAGGCATTTCAATCACTTGCTTGGCAAGTTTAATGTCCCCTATACCGCATTTGAATTACAAGGAAATTACAACTCAACTCAACCAAAGTTGTCTTGCGTAATAGGGGCATAAGATTAACCATTCCAAAAATACTCAAATTAATAATTCATGTTTATAGATGATATTAGCAATATTAATGAATTGCCCCAACGTGATAAAAAAAAAAAATCTATAATGTACTCTCCAAGTACAACTTTTTAAATATTTATTGCATATAGTGCGGACCTGTGGTTGGAACACTTCTCAATGGAGAGTCGAAATCAGCTTCTGGAGGTTCAGTTATCGGTGCCTCTAATATAGAAGTTCCAATACGTTCTTGCAATGATTCGTATAACTTATGCACGTTTTCATTATGAGCTGCTGTTGGTTGCATTACTTTTATTAACGTTGCTAGCCGACCTGAAGGCAACTTGCTATGTATTTATATACCTAGCAAAAGATAAGAAGTAAAAAAAGCTATTATAAAGTATACGGAAAATATTTTATATAAATGTAAGTACCAAAGCAATTTCAACATATGCCGTGTCACATTATCCCTAGTCGAGCCAGCAAATAAAAACTCATCAAAAATGGTGGTGCAGAAGTCTTCGGTGGTAAACTCCTCTCACATAGGTATAAGTAAAGCGATCTGAAAATGATAATGGTGATTTATATGTTCTGTATCTGAGCTGTGTCAGAACTGAAGAACGAGAAGAGAGCTTAAAATTTAAACAGGCCTCAATTAAAGCATAAACCTTTAACCATTTTTTTTGATGAATATTTTAGTAGAAGATATTTTGATGGAAAATTCATTTTTGAATTTTTCAATGACTCATACGGACGAAATATGAAGCTCAGTCTAAAAAGTACCGTTAGGCTATAGCTAAAGTTATAAAAAGAAAAACAAAATTTAAGTTTTTTATATTTAACTATGATATTTTTTGCTTTCGAATACATAAGCATTTAATAATATTAAGGATGGAAACTGTAAAAATAGCAATTTAGTTTGTTGGTACCGAAATCGACTAAAATTAATTTCTTCAGTCTAATATGCTGTCAGAAAAACCGTTATATCTGTGGCTAAAATAAGGTAAACATACATACATAAAAAACAAATTTCATCAAGGTTATACGATACTTAAATGTCTTGTTTGGTCTGTGTCTAAAAATGTTCCTATAGGGATTTCATTTGAAGTTAAACATGCTGGCACTTATAACTACCGTCGGTCAACAAAGGGTTAATATCGTTCTAAAACATATATCTAATGAAGAGCAGGGAATAATTATAATTATCTATGTTATATTAAGCGTGTTATGTGGGTGTGGATGTGATTATGGTATACGGTATACCCAGTCGAAAAGAAGTTTTACGTATAAAGTTCTACAAAATACGTGTAAGTACCGGACTAAGAAAAAACATGGTATCTTGAACGATGAACTAGACTTCTGGACGTTCTTCATAAACATACTGCCACTGCGATACAAAATAGTTTAATCGAAGTTCAAACGTTTGGATAAAAATGGAAAAACAAATTTAATTACATAGTTTAGTTACAGCAATGTGAGTTAAATATGTGCATATGTACATACTTTGATTTGTTAAAGAATATTTGACCACAAATCAAAAGTATGTGCAGTCACTGTGGCCTTGTACCTAGCGCTTGATAAAACATAGTGATCGTGTTATCAGATCGTTACCTAACATGAATGAATAAGCGAATTACTTACATAGAATGTTATACTTACCTCCAAGAAAAGGCGCTGCTGGAAATTCATCGGCAGATCCTTTTTTTCGAATGTCATTCAGAAAAAGTACCCCCAAAAGGAATTGTAAACATGTCAATGTACCAGCGAAGGCAGCGATAGTTTCACTATATGGGCCGAGCAGGTCTCCCAGTGCATTTAGCATGTTTGATTAAAATATTATAAGGCATGTAGGTAACTCTTTACTTAACTAATCGAGTAAACTGTTGAAACTAAGTTGTCAATTTAACCAACCAGCCATCGTTATTTGTATTGACGGAATTGTGAGCTGTCAGCTGCAGTCAACTGACAGATATAAACAACAAAATCAAAGCGACAGAATTTAAGTTGTTTTATTGTTAGTTAATAAAATTACAGAAGTATCAACAAAATTAGAAAAAAAAATTATTTAAATAAAAAAAAAAGGAATAAACTATTTTCGACTTGCAGGGTATGCTGTGCCCCTTAAGAATCGAGTAAGCTCAATATCTTTAACACTGAGGGTGACTCTTCCGCGATGTATCGTGCAACAATATGCATCTTGAAACAGAGCTGTTAAGTAGAATTCCGCTGATTCTTGAAGGGCTCTTAAGGCACTAACAGTTAATCGATCAGCGGTGGTAGACTCCCGGATTAAAATTTCACGAATTAGTCTACCAAAAGGTGCTTTTGGTACAATATTATCTGAATTCAAAAACAGTTAGGCACTATATTCAATTAATTGTTTACCTTTTACCTGTTCTTCTTTGTAGTGCTTTAACTGAATTCCAATATTTGCGCTCTCGCTTCTCAGGGTTTAATTGCTTTCTACGCTTCTTTGTTGGAACATTCGTGTCACTTGTATGAGAGACCGAAGGTTGGTTCTGTACTTGTTTCGAAGAACTTGCTATTTGGCTACGCTTACTTCTTCGCGGACTGGTGGAAAATTCAAGACCATAATCTGTCTGATTATCTAAATCAGCAGATAGGAAAGTATCACCATCACCGGCCGATTCGTCTGCCGTAGATTCCTCACCCAGGAAAGATTTTGCTCCTTTTGATTTGGATTCATCTTGTTTCTATTTTGACTTAGGTTTAGGTCTACTATTAGGTTGCCTGGGCATTTTTGCAATGGTTTAAAACTTAAAACAAATTTAAAAAAATATATATATAGAAAATGCAGATTCAGAAACAGTAAAGCGAATATTTAAAAAAGCGCTGATTTAAAATACTACCTACTTTCAGTTGTCAGTTTGTCACTTTAGAAAAACAGATATGTGACTGAGGTTGTTGGTTACGACAACCCGGGTGGTATTCAGCGTTATATTTTTGCTCGTATCTCATAAATTTAAAAAAATTAAATAGCTTGATTATAAATTGCAGTAAACTTATTTATATGGGATTCACACTAGCGTCGAAATGAGATAATATTGAGTTTTAAATAAAAAGTGTTCATACCTACGCTTGCTAATTTCGTGAATGGATGCATTCAGTTCCGATAGTAAATCTATGACGGTGCCATGTTATAAAATGTTTTAATATAAAACTATTTTTTTTATATACATAAGTATAGGTATAACGTATAGTAATAATAATAGTTGAATGTTATTGTTTAACAGTTGGGTAGATAAAGTGGACTATTATATAGCTAACATTGGATAGATGCGGCGCTGCCTCGGGTTAGTATGTTAAAATATCACTTTTCGGGTGGGTTTTGCCACTCCGGGTATTTCAACAATTGTCAGGCACTCACGTGGATATCAAGTCGACTATAGAGCCGACTGTAGAAAAGTGCCCCAATGGGCGCGGAGCTCAAATAAATGGACAGATATTGTGTATGCACGAATCTTATGGCCGACGCTCTTTGGCTCCACATGAAGTTGATCAGAGTGCCTCTGCGCGGCGTACAACTTCAATTTCTTTTTTTCAGATAACATCCCATATTTATTAAACCATTCCATGAGATATTTGTGTTTTGTATGTTATTCCATTATATTTTTCGTTTTTATATCACTTTACTTGTGCTGAACGGGGCCAGTAGCTTTGACAATTGTAATCTCAACCACATAGTTCAGTTACGGAAATAACTACTAAACACTAAATATCTCCTAAATTAGCGATATATTTTTTTTTTTAGTACTGAATAATTTTTCTTTTGTGTTTAGATCACCGAGATCAATAAGAATCCGCTGTTTAATCTTTGCGCAGCGAAAACTTTAATATTCCCTTATTAATTTGTTCTGTCATTGTCATTCAGAATCATTCAACTGCGTTCAAGTTAAGTTTGTTCGATTTTATTTTCACATAATTTTGAATGAATTTCAACGAAATTATGTTCAAATGAGATAACTTCGATGTGTCAATTCGTATGGGAAATTATCTCATTTCGAGCATAATTTGGAAATGCGCAACGAAATTAGTTGGTGAAATAAGCACAAAATCATGCCGACTATGGAATCCGTCGGATCAGATGCGGCTGAAGTTATCCTCAATTTTTAGATTCTCGTATTACTGAAAACGTCGTTAAGAAAGTGAACGGTTGTCGGTAAAAAAAATTGCTATTACCGAAAACTCAATCGATTCGCACCCCATACAAAGTTTGACGTATCGCATTCGCGCGAAAATACGGATGGCAAGCGAATGCAATTAAAAATCACAAATTTTCTAGTTCTAGACATGGAAAATAAATAAAAAAAACAAATGAAAATTACTGGAAAGTAGTATTTGCTTGGAAAACAATGATTATAAAAAAAATAGGATTGAATCATGTTTTTTTTTTTTTTTTTTAAGTATCCTAATTAATAACTATGGACTTATTAGAATGAGACTCGTTTATTTACGACGGAAAAAGAAGAATAACACCAGTATTCATACCACTAAACCAGGAACCAGGGTAAGTTGTCTTCAATATCGAACATAGTTCTAGAATTAAATTGTGTCTTTTAATTAGAGAAATTCCTACTCCACATATAACCAGGAGCTCACGCCCAATAAGTGAAACAACAACATCCGTCATCTGTCACGCGTCATCTGTCACGCGTCATCCGTCAGCCGTCACGTATCATCCATCATCTGTCACGCGTCATCTGTCATCCGTCACGCGTCTTCTGTCACGCGTCACGCGTCATCTGTCACGCGTCATCCGTCAGCCGTCACGCGTCATCTGTCATCCGTTACGCGTCTTCTGTCACGCGTCATCCGTCAGCCGTCACGCGTCATCTGTCATCCGTCACGCGTCTTCTGTCACGCGTCACGCGTCATCCGTCATCTGTCACACGTCATCAGTCACGCGTCATTCGTCAGCCGTCACGCGTCATCTGTCATCCGTCACGCGTCATCCGTCATCTGTCACGCGTCATCTGTCACGCTTCACGCGTCACGCGTCATCCGTCATCTGTCACGCGTCTTCTGTCACGCGTCACGCATCATCCGTCATCTGTCACGCGTCATCCGTCAGCCGTCACGTGTCATCTGTCACGCGTCACGCGTCATCTGTCATCCGTAACGCGTCACGCGTCATCTGTCAAGCGTCACGCGTCATCCGTCATCTGTCACGCGTCATCTGTCATCCGTCACGCGTCTTCTGTCACGCGTCACGCGTCATCCGTCATCTGTCATCAGTCACGCGTCATCCGTCAGCCGTCACGCGTCATCCGTCATCTGTCACGCGTCATCTGTCATCCGTCACGCGTCTTCTGTCACGCGTCACGCGTCATCTGTCACGCGTCATCCGTCAGCCGTCACGCGTCATCTGTCATCCGTTACGCGTCTTCTGTCACGCGTCATCCGTCAGCCGTCACGCGTCATCTGTCATCTGTCATCCGTCACGCGTCATCCGTCATCTGTCACGCGTCACGCGTCTTCTGTCACGCGTCACGCGTCATCCGTCATCTGTCACGCGTCTTCTGTCAGGCGTCACGCGTCATCCGCCATCTGTCACGCGTCATCCGTCACGCGTCATCCGTCAGCCGTCACGCGTCATCTGTCATCCGTCACTTGTCATCTGTCACGCGTCATCCGTCATCTGTCACACGTCATCAGTCACGCGTCATCCGTCAGCCGTCACGCGTCATCTGTCATCCGTCACGCGTCATCCGTCATCTGTCACGCGTCATCTGTCACGCGTCACGCGTCATCCGTCATCTGTCACGCGTCTTCTGTCACGCGTCACGCGTCATCCGTCACGCGTCATCCGTCAGCCGTCACGCGTCATCTGTCATCCGTCACTTGTCATCTGTCACGCGTCATCCGTCATCTGTCACGCGTCATCTGTCACGCGTCATCCGTCACGCGTCATCCGTCAGCCGTCACGCGTCCTCTGTCATCCGTCACGCGTCATCTGTCATCCGTCACGCGTCATCTGTCACGCGTCACGCGTCATCCGTCATCTGTCACGCGTCATCAGTCAGCCGTCACGCGTCATCTGTCACGCGTCACGCGTCATCTGTCACGCGTCACGCGTCATCTGTCACGCGTCATCCGTCATCTGTCACGCGTCATCCATCATCAGTCACGCGTCATCCGTCATCAGTCACGCGTCATCCGTCACGCATCATCTGTCATCCGTCACGCGTCATCTGTCACGCGTCATCTGTCATCTGTCACGCGTCATCCGTCACGCGTCATCCGTCAGCCGTCACGCGCCATCTGTCATCTGTCACGCGTCATCTGTCACGCGTCATTTGTCACGCGTCATCCGTCAGCCGTCATGCGTCATCTGTCATCCGTCACGCGTCTTCTGTCACGCGTCACGCGTCATCCGTCATCTGTCACACGTCATCAGTCACGCGTCATCCGTCAGCCGTCACGCGTCATCTGTCATCCGTCACGCGTCTTCTGTCACGCGTCACGCGTCATCCGTCATCCGTCACGCGTCATCTGTCATCCGTCACGCGTCATCTGGCACGCGTCATCAGTCACGCGTCATCAGTCACGCGTCATCCGTCAGCCCTCACGCGTCATCTGTCACGTGTCATCCGTCACTCGTCATCAGTCATCCGTCATCAGTCATCAGTCATCAGTCATCAGTCATCAGTCATCAGTCATCAGTCATCAGTCATCAGTCATCAGTCATCAGTCATCAGTCATCAGTCATCAGTCATCAGTCATCAGTCATCAGTCATCAGTCATCAGTCATCAGTCATCAGTCATCAGTCATCAGTCATCAGTCATCAGTCATCAATCATCAGTCATCAGTCATCAGTCATCAGTCATCAGTCATCAGTAATCAGGTAGTACATCACTATATTAAACACAACTAAACTAAAAGAAGCATATAAAGAACTAGACAAAGTATTTATCCAACTTAATACTGTGAGCGGCAGAAACAAGGCGCTGTATACAATTTATCAAGTCCCAGTACCCAATGAATTTGGATATAATTCCAATTTTTTCATAAAAGCATAAATGGCATGAATTTAGTTGACAAGGATTATATGCCCCTATTTCGTAAGACAACTTTTGTTAAGTTGAGTTGAAATTTGGTTGAAATTTGAAATTCGGTATTACTGAACACAACTCTGAGAAAAAGAGTTGCCTGTCAACATAAAACCAAGATGGCGAATCCTCTCTAGAGTTGTGTGGGAATTTTTCTGGTATTATGGTAGACAACGCAGTTATGTTTTGGTTGCTAGAGCTGTCAAAAAATAACAACTGGGTTTAAGCAGTTGTTTGAGAGTAAATGTTGAGATACGAAAGATGGAATATAAACAAAAAGACGTATATCGGACAAATGAAATAATGCAATATTATTAATAACATCATTAAAAAAATGTGTGCAGCTTAAAAGCATATAGTCCACATCAGTTGGAGAAAATAGTTTTACATCTTCAGCACTCGGAAGTGGTAGTGGTATTGCAATTGCAATCGAGCGTCCATGCAATTTTAACAAATCTTTGGTTTCGATTTGAACGAAGCAAAATGCTTCTGTGTTCAGTACACAAACACTTGTAAATATTTAAAAATAACAGAAGTAATTTACACATTGCAAATGCATATTCTTTACTTAGCATTTTTTCTAGTTGGAATTGGAATATGTCACGGATAGATTTTCATATGCGCACAACAATAACAATATTATCTGCATCATTATTATCATTAAAAAAAACAAATCAAAACTTCTTTTCATTCTGTTTTTATTGAATATTGAGTTTCTGTTGGCAAAATTATTTTCTACTTCGACCACCAGAGGTCAGATTTACGTTAAATAGTCAATTTGTAGTTGTTATTCGCATGTAAAAGTATGCAATTTTTTTTACAATCACAACTGAAAAAGGTTGTTTTATGTAATATGAAAAATTCGTTGAGTTGCGCGAAAGTGGAGTTGAATGACAGCCAACTCGAATAAATTGAGTTGTGTTATGGAATAGGGGCATTAATTACCCCACGCCTTAGGGTATACTACAAAAGTTTCTCGTTTGCTCTGACGACTATAATTGATATTATATCATATATATATATATTCCTTTTATTTATATTCTCGGTTTCAGAAGTAAACCGAGATTCGAAATGCTCCTTATTATATTATATTATAATATAATCTATATATTATATTATGTATAAAAATCTAAATGAAAGATGCTTAAATTTGATAATTATGTCTAGGTTTAACTTTATCTTTGCTTCCATATATGCTAGTATATATATATTCTGACAAGCACACAGATTTATATATATCGCATGTATACGATATATTATATTTGCGGTTGCTTTTCTCCTCGGTTGACCTTGAAGTCACCCTTGCAGTTAGGGCGGCAAGTTATTGGCGGTTCTAAATCAATGCCAAACTTAGTATTTATACATGTACGTAGGTATCTATGTGTGCACTAAGGTATCCGCATGCCATGAACTACCATAAATTAAAGGTGTGGCGGCCACGATCCCAATTGAAATTTATGCCCCTATTCCGTAAGACAATTTTTGTTAAGTTGAGTTGAAATTTGGCTGAAATTTGAAATTCGGTATTACTGAACACAACTCTGAGAAAAAGAGTTGCCTGTCAACATAAAACCAAGATGGCGAATCCTCTCAAGAGTTGTGTGGGAATTTTTCTGGTATTATGGTAGACAACGCAGCTATGTTTTGGTTGCTAGAGCTGTCAAAAACTAACAACTGGGTTTAAGTAGTTGTTTGAGAGTAAATGTTGAGATACGAAAGATGGAAAATGAACAAAAAGACGTATATCGGACAAATGAAATAATGCAATATTATTAATAACGTCATTAAAAAAATGTGTGCAGCTTAAAAGCATGTAGTCCACATCAGTTGGAGAAAATAGTTTTACATCTTCGGCACTCGGAAGTGGTAGTGGTATTGCAATTGCAATCGAGCGTCCACGCAATTTTACTTAGCATTTTTTCTAGTTGGAATTGGAATATGTCACGGATAGATTTTCATATGCGCACAACAATAACAATACATATTATCTTCATCATTATTATCATTAAAAAAACCAAATCAAAACTTCTTTTCGTTCTGTTTTTATTGAATATTGAGTTTCTGTTGGCAAAATTACTTTCTACTTCGACCACCAAAGGTCAGATTTACGTTAAGTAGTCAATTTGTGGTTGTTATTCGCATCTAAAAGTATGCAATTTTTTTTACAATCACAACTGAAAAAGGTTGTTTTATGTAATATGAAAAATTCGTTAAGTTGCGCGAAAGTGGAGTTGAATGACAGCCAACTCGAATAAATTGAGTTGTGTTATGGAATAGGGGCATTAATGTGTGGCCGCCTACATGCACTATATATATGTAAAAAAAAAAACACATGCTACATATATATAAATCAAAAACAAAAAAAACTTAATTCACTCACCCCAAAAATCGTAAACTGATAGTATACAAATGTACACAAGTATTACGGCGACAACCCTGCTTCGAATTAATTCGGTGGCCGCGTAATATCACTACGGCATTATTACGATAACCGGGGCGCCGAGGTTTGAAAATGCCATTTTGTAGATCTCGGTGAAATAAGCACAAAATGAACTTGGTTCTGTCCCCAGGTGGGATTGGGTTCTGTCCCCGGGTTGGGAACAGAAACATCCCATCTGTTGTCCCCACTAAATGGACTTGACAGATAAAGAAGGTGAAACAAAAGAAGACAGCAATGACAGACACCAGATGTTTAGTACCCGTTTGCCTAGAGTGTATTTTATTTGGCAATTTTATTTGTAATAAGAATAATATTTTTTCTTCTTTTTTTTTTATAATATAGGCGGACGTAACAGTCTATCCAGCAACCTATCCAAACCAACTACTTATTAAATTCAGTTTGACGTCGACTCGCCCGGTTGTTCTCTACTTACTAGCGCACCAACTCAAAGGAAATATCCATATAAAAAAAAGTTCTACCACATCCAAAGTCCCAACAATCGTCTGTACAAAAACATGAATTTGGGTTCTCCAGCAAACTGCGCACGCAGTCTCGATACAACATTTTCTACCCTTTTCTTTAGCGATGAAGATGTTAGCTGTGGGTATGATGTTGCTTCTCATATTCTATTTTATTTCGCATCAATTCGAGTTCTCCAGCAAACTGCGCACGCAGTCTCGATACAACATTTTCTACCCTTTTCTTTAGCGATGAAGATGTTAGCTGTGGGTATGAAGTATGATGTTGCTTCTCATATTCTGTTTTATTTCGCATCAATTCGAGTTCTCCAGCAAACTGCGCACGCAGGCTCGATACAACATTTTCTACCATTTTATTTAGCGAGGAAAATGTTAGCTGTGGGTATTATGTTGCTTCTCATATTCTGTTTTATTTCGCATGTTTAACGTTTGTTTGGTTGAATTTTGTTCGATTCTCTTCTTGTTATTGTTCAATTTCGATGTGCTCTATATTTTTGTAGAACTCCATATCGACTGAAGCGAAAGCAAAAAGCAACACAACAATAGGCGTTTTTTTTCCAAAGTTGTACATTGAAAACATGTTGCGGAAACATGTTTATTCTTTACAGGCTACAAATAAAACACGGCTAATAATCGTTGATCATTCGCATTTTAGCAGTAGTTAGATATGCATGTCGTTCTTTTAAGGCAAATCACATAAAAGAAAAATATGACCTGTCGATGCGCTATTGAAAAGTTATTGAAGAAAGCTGTTTCTCAATTAAATTCGGGAGAAAAACTGGACATAATTAGTTCTGGAAGGCCAACACCATCTCTTCCGGATTTGATTTGTCAGCGTATCGTAATGGCGATGGCCAAGCGCCCGAGTATGCAATCAGAGTAAATGGGCCTACAGGTATACGTGCTTGTTGTCTCTATGGGATAACTCCCCTCTAAATACAATGCAATCAGAATGGTTTACACCCGGTATATTTTGACAAAATGCGACGATAGACAGTTATAGGTAGTGAAGGATTTTGTCACGGAGATAAAACTAAGGATAACCCTTGGCAATCTTTGTTTCTTTGGGCTTATAAGTAGCGGAGCCCTCTCATGAGTAACTAAGGAGAAGTTCTATAAGACCCTTATCATCCCACTCGGGTTATATGTTTGGTTCAGAAGCATATACCCTTTCCAAAGCGAATGAAAACTCAATCATATACAATGTATAGTATACATACTGTGAACAAAAAAAAATCGTGTGATCTAAGGTTCCGTGTGTACCGGCAGAGTCTATGGAGGGCATAATGACGAACTGTACAAGGATATCAACCTATTTAAAAAGGTTGATTTCATCGACTAAGATGGTTAGGGAATTTAGAGCGAATGGACAAC
Source organism: Brachyopa scutellaris (assembly GCA_949775065.1). Classification (NCBI taxonomy): domain Eukaryota; kingdom Metazoa; phylum Arthropoda; class Insecta; order Diptera; family Syrphidae; genus Brachyopa; species Brachyopa scutellaris. The sequence continues at coordinate 50,853,108 of OX459114.1, read as the reverse complement.
ATTCCGGCTCGGAAAACCTTAGAATCGACAACTCAGAGTAGGGCCAGCTAAAGTAAAAAAGTGTCGTTTTAACTCCATATATTTAACGTGTTTATTTATTTTAATCAATAGAACAGGCACACACACAACTAAACTATAACATGGCATTTACAAATCAGAAATCGTTTGCGATGGGTGCAATAAATCAAGAGATTTCAGCAATGCTTCAACAGATGGATCCCTTCCGCGGAATCTTCGAAAAACTTCTGCTGTGCAAACCGAACCACCTGAAGCTAGGAATGTATCTCTGAAGCGTTTACCCGTTTCCAGAGTATTTTCCTTCTTATCTACAAATGCATCGTAAATATCGGCTGCAATAACCTTGGAATATAAATGACTAAAGTGTGCTGCTGCCCAATCGCCTGAGAAGATATCCGTCATCGAACATGGATGTGCGTCTTTTTTGTCCAAGGGCAAACAACGGTACACAGGCCAAAGTTTCTTCATTACATCCAGCCAAAAATCGTCCGAATGATGAAGCTCTAAATCCAAATCAGAATAGTACAACTCTTCGCAGTCTATAGCCTGCCATGCTTTTCTTTAAAAGCTTTATATTTTCAATAACATTGTCTGGAACAATTTCATCACTCGCATAATGTCCCGAGATCTGTCTTAATGTTTTGTCATTGTCTAAAAAACTGGCCAAAACTTGTCCGCTCACTTGAGATGCATCCCATTCGATGTTCGATAAGCCTGCCAAGTCTGTATAGTTTGCTTGAGTAAGCAGGTGTTGCAAAGTAGTACCAAATGTCTTGAATACCATGCGTAAATCCTCAATGCTGAGCAAGTACGGTTTACCGTACATGGGTTCATTGAAATTAAATACTAGTGCGCATAGCGGGTTGTTGCCAGCTGATTTGTTTCGGTTTCTTATGCTCACCATCCAACCAGAGTTCTTGCCATATCTATTTTCTTTTGAGTAATAATCAAGATAGAAGCCTCCTACTGGTTTAGCAGAATCACTAGCATCGTACACGTCGTAGTACTTAACGTTAGGTTGCCAAACCTCTGCAGTGGTCCGCTCAAGAATTTTAACGTGGAACAGCTCCTCGCAGAATTGGAAAAGACCTGCGAATACCCTTGGTAGCGGGAAGTATTCCCTAATCGACTCCTCATTGAGGCCAAATTTGCTGAGCAAGTACTTACGTTGCCAATAGGGGATATCGTATTGGTCCAGCTGGTGCTCAAAACCACTTCCGATGGCAAATTCTTGTAAAGTCTGAATCTCTACCGATTGTCGCGGACCGGCATACTGCAACAATTTTCCAAAAACTTGTTTCGCGTTATTCAGGTGTTTTATCATTTTTGTTTGCATCGACATCGTGGTATACGACGGATACCCCAAAAGTTTAGCTTGTCTCTTGCGAAGCTCACGGATTTTTTCCAAATGTGTACTGTTTTCTAAACTCTTTTCTGTCTGTCCAGATGCTTTGCGATTATTGGCCTGCCAAAGATTCCATCTCTCTGTTCGATCTGGACAATACTTAAGAAAGTTTTCGACTATTTGCGGTTGTAGTGTTATAAGCCACGGACCATTGTTCGGTTGATGTGGGTCGTTCGAAATAGTTTCCAACACGTTCAGTGGAAAATCACGGACCAAGTTATAATTACTTATGCTGTGTGAGAAGGTATTAACGGACATGTTCACTTTATTCTTAAAGTTGGCTCGCTCTTTACTAAGATTTGATAGAACTTCCTTAAGAATTTCTGAATCATTGTTCGACAAGGTGAGGCCATTCAGTTTCCCTTCCAGCAAATACTTTTCCATTAGGCGGCCCTTTTCTGGTTCTATATTTGACTTTTCCTCATACTCAGATTTTATTTTTTCGAAAATGGTTTTATTTGTGAATTTCGAAGCTCTTGCACTTCGCGCTCGGTCGTGTATGTTTAAATAGGACTTTGTAGGAATTAGTGTACTATTGCCTAAATACAATGCTTTTGCAATACCCCATGTTGTATCCAATGGTCCGGTGACTATATCTAATTCTGTAAATATGCTATGTGTTTATTCTTTCCTGGGCGTTAATTCTTTCATCCAACTTTTTTACAGTATTTTCGACATCCAATGCCTGATGACCGACCGCACCTATACAGGTCTCAATAGTTATGGTATTGAATTGTGGTAAGCCATCAGATTTTAATATCGCTTCAACTGAATTCGCATCTTCTCCGATTTCTGGCACCCTGAAATGAGGTTTCGTAATGAGTTGAAATGGTATGTGCAAAAGAAAATTGTAGCGCTTACAGAACTATGTAACCCTTGTTGCATTTACTTGTCGATATGTGCCGTTGTAAAAAGCGTATATTTTTATTACGACAAATCGATAATAACATATTTACTTTATAATTATATTTAAATGGTAGGAAAGAACGAAGAACCTGCTGTGCCTGTACTGTAATGTCAAAAAAAACTAAATCCGGCAAGCAAATTTGACAACATGAGAGGAAAGAAAGTACTGTTTCCTCGTGAAACCTAGTGTAAATATCTCTAGAATAGTAGGTCTGTTCGCGTACCCTCCCAAAACAACGAAAATCCACGAAAAATAACGAAAACCCGTTCGCGTACGCAAAAATTTCGTAGTTTTTCGTAGAAGAGAGGGCTCACGAGAGAGTAAAAAACTTCCCCATGCTACGAATTTTAGTCCAAAGAATTTCTTTGGGGTGTATTATGAAAACTGTCAAATCACATACATTCTTTATTTTTTGGTGCTTAATGCGTTCGATTACTTTTTTGTGATTTTTCTGTATTGGAGAGAATTTTACCCCCACTCTTCGAGATTTGACAGAAAACCCATATTTAGTGCAAAAAGTACGCGAAAGGACCTAGTGATGCCTGATGCACGAACTGGTTATGCACTTGTCTTTATACTACGTAGTACCTTTCATTGCGTGTAATACAATATTTCATATACAATGGTAGCATGTACTTTCTGTTCTCAACTCATCCCAGTTTTTTCTTCGGTGAGAATAATCAGTTCTGGGTAAATTTATGTTGTTCGTGAGGCAATTACGTTAAAATTGCATCGACTGGCTAATTTTTGACGTTTATACAGAGGTGGATAAAATTTTAGTTTTTTGCTCTGTCAATTCGATTAATCAGAGATGTAAAATGTAAATAAATTTGCCACTGGTTAAATTTTTATGCAGCTCTAGAGCCGGAAAAATTCTCGAAGTTTATATTCACCAAACATGCATCAACAATTAGCCGGTAATTAAGAATTGACTGCAATTGGCACACGGCACGAACGTAGGTAGGTGATGAGTGATGACTGATGAAGTGTAATGATCCAGAGAAAGTTAGGGGAGAAATAAATAAAGTTCGATTTGAAGTTTCGCTTTCTGAAAAGCTTGACGCTAGCGAAAATAATATTTTCTTCACTAAGTTGTTTTAGTAAGAAGTGGGACCAATTATTTGACTTATCTATATACCTATGTGAATGTTTATTATATTTTAACCACAAAAATATTTATGAATTTCTTAAAATGAATTCGTTAGTAAAATATTTTCTAATATGAGTTCTAACGTGGCAAGTACCGTACCATTAGTGTTAAAAATTGATTTATCTCATCTGCCAGATTACTATTATGATAATTTGTGGTATGTACTTTACTTAAAGGTGGAAAATGTGGGAGATAAAGCTAACTGGCTGATCACAATGGTGAAGCTTCAGTTAAAGTGTGCAGCACTGTCAAAGTCAAAAGACACGTAAACTCTATAGCGCGAACACAATGCGAAGTTACAGCTGTAGTATGAATATTTATGCTGAAGCGCAAAGTTGAGCCAACTTCAACTTTCGAACGTGCTGCTGCTACTTTCCATTGTGTTCTGGCAGTAAAGAATTAAATAGTTAGTCGCAGTCCACACGTCGACTCACGAGTCACGACTCTTGTAGTTTCTGTTTTCAACTTTCATTCGGTAAGGCGCTTGCATCCATGCGTTGACTTTTGAGTCACGACTCTTTTATAATTTTTGTTTTCATAATTTGACAGTTTTCTTTTATATTTTCTTTCGCTGTTGAGGGTGTTAAAGGCAGAGTATATCTAATAATGAGCAGGCTTGCCAGATTTTTATAAGCTCACAACGCAAAATTTTAATTTTTTTTCACAAAAACCGCAAAATCAAAAAAAAAATATTCGCAAAAGCCGCAAAATGCTAAAAATTAATAATAAGAACATATGAAAACTTATTTAATTTTTTTTATACATTTAGTCAACAAAAGACAACGAAGGAAACGAAAGAATAAATATTTTGGAATGAATTCTAATGCGCATCAATGGTTTTAAAAATGTAACTTCAATCTTAGCAAGGCTTTTTATTTTAAATGCATTCATGCTTGAATATGCTCTTTCCACTAAGGCATTCCTTGCTGACAAAGAAAGTGCACTTACAGCAAACTGACTAAGCTCCAAAAATTGAGATTCCTTAACGGCATTTGTTTTTTTTTTTTTGCATAGCTTATTTTGACCCAAAACTGTACTTGCATCTTCTTTTGGTATTGGCTCAGGTTGGAACTCTTCAACCCACTTGAAAAAAATTAATTTATTACACTATTATTGCACTATCAGATTAAAATAATAAAACAAACTAAATCAAAGTTCTGTGTTGTGGTGATTGTACAATCTAAGTACATTTTGAAATTCTGTGCGAAGTTGCCATGCGAATTAATATTTTCTTTTAAATGAAAATTTAATGCGCTTGTTTTATTATCTTAGGAGGAAATTGTTAATTCTGATTAACAGATACCGAATGAGAGTAATATTTCGTAGCTATAATTTCATCTTCACATCGCTTAGATATCATTGTGAGCATAAAAATTAATTTATTCGAAGAAAATAACATTAATGATAATTGGATTGCCAATAATATTTTTATATTCTAATCTGGCAACATTTACCATTGACAATTGTCGATAATACAGCAACATTAACAAACGAAAGTGTATCATAGTGAGAAATAGTCGCACTAATTTTAGGATCACGAAAATTGATCTTGATAAAGAGTAAGATCTCATATTGTTGTTGTAATGCACACAAACTTATGAGTTGATCTGATCCGGATCAGATCACGGGGATAACAAAACACGGCCTATGTAACGAGTAACTGACTGGGTTGTTTTGGTAGCACTGGCAGATATAGAACGGTTGGGTTGCATTGGCACCACAGACGGATCGAGATTTTGCGCATTCTCGTTTTTAGTCAACCCCCTCTCGTAATTGTAACTAATGCTACTTACATAAAACATCCACTAAGTCTTCCATTAATATATGTTTGTTTTAACTCTTCTTTTCTTTAAAAATAGTTTTGTTGTCTAGATACATATCTTGCAATCACAATTCTCAAACCAACCCAATTGAAAATAGAAAGTACAATCACGTTTGTGACATGTGAACTGTCAACTAAATAGTTAATCAAGTTTTGCATTCCTTTTTTTAGAATTGACTAAATGGTTAGTCACTAAAAAACGGTATGCGCCCATTGGTCTTCTGAGAAGAAGACGTACTTTGAAGTTTGAACGGAAACTAATTAATTGAAGTGGGTAGGATTTAAAGCTAAATGTTTTTATTTAATCGGTTATAACTGCGATTCTACGTGTTCATGGGATACATGCTTCATTTAGTAATGACACAAAATACCGCAAATATCGCGCAAAATATAAGATCTCGCAAATTTTACACCGCAAAGTAAAAAAAATAATCGCACGTTTTGCGATATATCGCACAATCTGGCAAGCCTGATAATGAGTAGGAACACTCTTCCTACACATACAACTGCTACTAGTCCAAAGAAAAGCGTGAAAAAAATCGCCCAATAAGTAAAAACAGCTCAGAAGGATAGATTGCAACCCTTACCTGCGATTGCAAATAATGAAAAGAGTCGGCAATACTTTTCAGCAGCACCACCACATGCGGCTACCTAAGTAAGATAAATTGCGTGTGGTTTTCCCATAATGCTTTTTTAAAGGCGGACCGCAGAGCACGTCTGTGTGGTAGTAAGGCAGAGCATGTCATCATAAGATATGGAGTGACCGAAATTGCTGCTGTGAATTTGGTTTCATTTATGATTTTTTTCATTTGTTTTTTATTAAATAGGATTAGATATGGATCTCTCAAATATATATTTCAATGTTAAATATGAAAATAAACATTCGTACATTGTAACAAATTCTCTAAAGCTCCTATTAGTCTTAAATTCAATACTTTTCAGAAGCCACATTTGACATAGCACAGCATAGCATCTTGTCACACTACTGTATTCACATTGGGGTGGGGTTTGTTTACTTTTTTTTATGCACGTATCTTAAAAACGGACCGAGCACGAATGTTATCAGTTGAGCGAAAGACAAAAAACAGCAAAGAATAGGGTGACATGTTTGAGTTAGGTATGTACATGCATGCGGGAAATAAGTAAAATGTTTTATGGACAGGTGGTATAAAAAAATTAAAACTGCGTTTTTTTTCGGGATTTCCTATTATGATGAATGAAAATGCACAGTTGCGAAATTAGGTAGCCATTAACGTATAGATATTGACTAGGAAAATGCAAAGTAGATATTTTTTATTGAGAGTATGTTTATGACGGTCGAATAAACTAATGTCGTTTTCTATTGGGCTCTTCAGATTTTGCTCGCAGATTTCAGATCTTTCGTGCTGAATGAAAATAAAACGAGATTGATTTGTTTTTCTACATTTGCATTCGTGTGTCATTTGACATTTTGTTCATAAAATTAAAACAAAGGAAATAAATAAAAAAAGAAAAATAATAAATATAAATTTAAATACCTACTCTTTCTTTCTATTTTCTAAACTTTGTATGGAGTTTCTGATAATATTTGTGTAGATTGATAGCATTATGATGTGCTGAGTTTTAATTTCATAAAATGCACATTAGCTCTATATTTAGTTTTTATATCTCAACCTTTCTCACAGAAGATATTTTTCAAGTTTTTATGCTTTGTAAATTTTTTTTTATAAAAAAAACCAACCATTTTACTACTTCTACTGCTAAAATGTTTTGGTGTAAGTTCAAGTAGGTGTGAATCTCGAGTTGGAATCGAGATTCACGAAAATTGATCTCGAGCAAAAAAAAACTTATTTATTTATTGAAAAGAAAAAAATGAAGTTCGTTTTCTAAAAATATAAATTAAACAATGCGTGATAATTTTTATAAGTGCTTGGCGGTAGGAAAACTAAAATTCAAGTGCAAAATATTTTAGCGTGCCGAAAAATTGTGAGATTTAAGCAAAATTACAAAAAATTGTCAATTGTCATTTTCCATGTTTTAGATAAGCGGAAGTTGTTCCACTGTTTTACCAAACATTTCGAAAAAAACACGCTTTTCAAGTGTTTGAAATATTCGGGAACACCTGATTTGGTCATTTAAAAAAGCTAATACAAAAGAAGGTAAAAACGAGTATCGAAACGCGGAAATGTATACCAATATTTTTTTTAACAATAATGTATTACAAATTCATTTTTTTGGATTTTAAAAAGAACACCCTGTTTCAAATTCTGAAATAATTTTGTTTCTCTTCTATCTCTCTTTCACGACAACCCTTCTTATTACCGTCTATTTCTCCGTGTCGGTGTCAGTGCTGTCGTTTTCCAATTTTCAAGAGTATCAGAATTTGAAATTTTTGGGTATCATTTTCAACCGAAGGGTATCATAAAATAATAGACACATGTTCGTCTTTTTAAAAATATGTACATGGTGTTTCCAAGTTAAATGTCAAGACTTTGGGAAATTATTTTTGGGTATAATCTAAGAAAAAAATCGTTTAACAGCAAGGGTCTATCTCCAATGTGAACATCATTTATCTTATCATTAAATTTAAGAAAATACCTACCTAGACCCATGCTTACACAAATATTTTCGTTAATCGCTACAGAAACTTTATTTAGGGCTACAATTTTACGAAAAATAATACTCTTTTTAAATCAAATTGATACCTTTTTCGGCTCTGCAGATATTCTATTATTGAATCGGTTTTATTTATCTTCCCAATGCAAATTTTTGACATTCAGATCGCTTTTCCACAAAAAATGCGTAATAAACATACCGTTTTATTATTTTTTCCTTATCAATAGGCGTGTTTTTAGGCTTAGAAAATGTGGTAGTTATCAAGCGCTCATAAATAAGTTGGTGGACAGAATTTTTTTTCGTCAAATTTAATTCAATTAAATAGTAAAATAAGGAACATTATTCACTTAATTCATTACAATTTTCTTTTCCTTGTCGGATAAATTCGTATTTCTTTTTTTCCTACCCATTTTAAAATGAACAGAAATAATTTAAATTTGAAATGACAGTAGAGTTCGGCTGATAGCTACCGGCCTTCATATTTCTCCTTCACTTTCATGTCATATTTGACATTTCGATAAAATTTTCGATAACTATCAACGAAAAACAGTTTGGTAGCACATTTTTCTATCCAGGCTAAGCACCTAAGACTGGATAATTATCCAGGTTTCGTAAGTCAGCTTTTACATTGGCCGAGAAAGGTCGGCTGACTTATCGTTATTCTCTTTTGGGCTCAGGCCGTACTTATACACGTCCCGATTCCGACAGCCGACTATTTAATCCTTTTCTCCCTTCATTCTTAACGCGTTGTGTTCGAAAGATGTTGCTATCAGTATAGAACTAAAAACAAAAAAAAGTCTTTAAAATGCATGGAAAAAATATTGATATTGTGAATGATTACATATAGTGTATTTATGGTTTTATTGATGTCTTGGATCTAGACGGTAGCAATGACCAGCGAATACTTCTTGATTTACTTAAATGATGTGAAACATCACCAGATTTACCTAAGAAAAGGAAGAAAAATCAGAATTTCAGTAATTGAATTTGCTTTCTTAACCATTTTAATATAATCTAGATGAGCTAGATTATAAAGATTTTCGTGCATTTGAAAATGTAAAATCAAATGTTTGATTAAATCATGAGACCACTCAAAACTTTCCATAAAACACAGAACACTCACCGAACACAGTCTCTAAAAAAAACTCCTCCGGCGACACGAACTCAACTCTGAGAACACAAGAATAAAGCAAGTGAATGGAAATACGAAACGAGATAAAAGAGAACACGCAAAAATCGTCTCGGTTGCGCTACCCAGCCGAAGCGAGCTACCCCCTGCACTTCTCACCTCCCTTTCCTAGACATTCGGGTCCCGGCCGATCTTTCTCGGCCAATGTAAAAGGTGACTAAGCCTATATAAGCTTAGTTGTTAGTGTAATTAACATGGAAAAATGTTTCTAAGCCTATATAGTTTTGAAAAAAAACACGCCTATTATCTACGTTCATGGGCTGTGTCATGGAAGTTCCAATAGAGCACGACAAAAATACTGTAAGTCTTCCTTCCTAACCTTGTTTTTATTCTCTTTTCCAATGTTTCACATAATTGTCTCTTTCTTTCTCCCAGCGATGCAAGCAAAGCCATGTGCTTTGCCGTTTTGATTAAGTTGATTCATAACTTCTTCCCATTTTTGTAAAGGAGCTAAGCGCTGCGAACATAGAGTGTAAGAAGCCAATACACCAAGGCAATAGAGATTCGGGATTAGTGATGTGCAATTTATTTATTGGAGTAGGACTTTGCAAAAAAAAGCACATTTTATTTTTGTTTTTGATTTAAAGTATCATTTTTAAGCTTTGGGTATCACAGTATCACCAGCTCTGAAATAGTATCAAAAGGATACTATAGTATCACCTTCGGCAGCGCTGGTCGGTGTGACTGAAAATGGAACTGATAAGAAACACGTGGAGAGTGTCCCTACTCATTATTAGATATACTCTGGTTAAAGGTCTGTATCTATGAGTTTCGATAAAGAAATAGTGCTTAAATTGTTAAATTTTCCTAAAATAGTAGATATGGAGGCTAAATACTTGGTATTATATAAATTTGGATGTATTCCATATATGCATATTCTCTATAACATCAGTTTTGTTGGCCCAATTAAATTTTTCCGTAATTTTCAAAACAACTGCGTCTTACGCACAACAAAAAGAAATGCAGCGAATAAGCAAAATAACGAACAAGAGAGAAAAGAAACGTCAAAAAGAGTCACGGAAAATTCTGCCCGCGATTCACCGGCAGCTCGTTTTCTATCTCATCGTTCTTCTCTTTCGCACTCGTGTGAGTCGCTCAACGTGTGGACTACGACTTACGACAAACTGGCCGAACACAATGGTGAAGCTGCAGTTGAAGTATCCAGCGCTGTCAAAGTTATAATACACGTAAACCCTATAGCGCGAACACAGTGCGAAGTTACAACTGTAGTATGAGTATACATATAATGATGAAGCGCAGTTCCAACTTCAGCATTTGAGCGTGCTGCGCTACTTTCCATTGTGTTCGGGCAGAAAAGGTTATAATCCTTTATAATAAAATGTCACAGAATCCGAGTTCCACTAACAAAACCATCAAAAAAATTAAATGCGGCAAGCAAAGAAATTAATCACGCCTTTTTTGAAATTAAAAGCATAGCCTGCTTTCAAATGTTGCAAATCTTTCGGTGCCGCTATCGTTGATTTTTTTTGTTTTCTTTTTGCTACGCAGGCAAAGGTACTTTTAAACGGGGCAACTATGCGACTCTTTTTTGATATTCCTTTTCATTTCATGTTCGCGAGTGAGAATGCAAGTTATAGTCTACTAGTACACTGGTCGCTCGCTTTGCGCGGGGGTTAAGGGAATCAAAAGTGTCGCGCAGTGCGAAGTACCTATGAATTTCATGTAATTTAGGGTATTGCGTTCCTGATAAAGGAAATGTAAGCATTTATTTAGGTCGCGCAAATCGAGTTAGTGTAGGCAAATGCATTTCGCGCAAAGCGAAGGACCAGTGTACGTACATACATCTTGTTTTATTTCCACATACGATTCTCTCCTAAAATCGCAAACAAAAGAGTGACAAACAAACGAATCACAAGCAAGAACTGCAACGTTTAGAAGTAGGCAGTCATAAGTTCGGGCTTCACCGACTGAATGTTGAAAACAGAAACTACAAAAGTGGCTCAAGAGTCGCCGTGGAATAGCGGACTAAAAGAAACAAATGCAGGCACTGCCCAAATTCAACGTACCCACTGTTCGAGTCTTGAGCTATTCCTACCATATTTACCAAAAATAGATCTGGCATCACTTTCCGGTTGAGTTTTTTTTAATAGCGACCGTGAGAGAATAAAGTACTATCCTACATCTACGTGTTTTGTCAATCTCAAAAATTTATTTCACAGGGTTTAACTGAATTAGTGCTGAGTGTTTTTAAATTATCACGCAATTACATCTTTTCATAAAAAACAATATGGCACGTCTAACGAATGTGTACCACGCTGAAAATATAAATAGCGTGAAAATCGGGAGGAGGCAGCTACCCGTGATTGCTGGCGATAATTTAATGGTAGGAATGTAAACCTTGAATTTTTGTTAAAATACTTTAATTTCACTGTCGAATATTTTCTACATATGTCTGTATTCGATTTTCTACTTGTTTGATGTCGAATTTTCTCGGCCTATCTTATAAGTGAAAACGAGTTCCTTTTAATGTCTGGCTTAAATTTTCTTAGAAATGATGATCATGTTTTTGACCCATTAATTAATATTTAATACTTAGTCAAAACAATTTTTTTACTTTGGGTATCTTATGTTGCAAAGACGGGGTCATGAGCCTTGAGTCACAACTCACAAGTACTTCACTTGAGTATAAAATGTTGCTATTTTCAGATGCTTATGGACCTAAATAGCAAAGGGCTGGCAATCGATAGCCCCAACATTAAAGGGAAAGAATTGGAGGAGTTTACACGAAAATTCAACCTTCTTACTCCCGAAGAACTAAGGGAATCACTTGAAATAGATAGTACTGATTTCATATCTGATCTAAACCAATGTGTTCAATGTGTAGGTTGTAGACGAAGTGTAGAGCGATTATTCTACCAATTAACATTGTCTGGGCACCCCACGCTTGATCCAATAGTACTTAAAAGTTCTTGTTTCTTGAGTATAGCTGAAGATAAAATCAAGACTCCACAAGCACTTGGAACACTACTCTATCGACACCACGACATTCTCAACAATTTAGTTGAAAATAAGTTGCGAAACAAGACAAGATGTGTGCTGCATTCCTTGGATGCGTTTCGTTCGAAACCATTCTCGGAGACTTGGCGCGAGGTTTGGTCATCTATGAAGCAGAGATGCCGGGAAGAACTATCTGTGATTAAAAATTCGGAATTGCACGAAGTGCTGGAGAACTACTTGAAGAAACATAAGTTTTGCCAAGGGTGTCGAACTAAGGTAATGAAGTTGCCCACAAATATAGGGAACATAGTACTTTTGAATGTATAAATTTTTTGGTTGTTATAGATTGAGAAAGCCTACAATATCTTGGTAGGAGAGACAACAACGAAGGAAAAAGGCTACGTGGCAGCGCTCTACTCAAATGTTAAAAAGTGCCAACCCGAGCAACATATTCATGTTCAAACTAAGGCTGATTTTTTGGACGAACTTTTACGTCGGGCCGAGCCGGAAGTAAATGGAAGGTAAACCCATCTATTAACGTACATTTGTAAGTTTATTTATTGTTTTTCATTTTTAAAGCTATTCCAAACAAAGGGAGCGTCACGCTAAAACACTGGAAATTGCTCAAGAGGAGGTACTAACGTGCGTTGGCATGATTATGTACGAACGATTGCGTAGGATCTATGTTAGTTTAAGAGAAGAAGAACGAGCTTGTCAAGTCTTGGCTGCCGTTGGTGTGCATTCCTTGTGTCGTAGCTTTGATATGTCAGTTGAAAAAAAACAGGGAATCAGTGATTTAGAACTGCTGTACAATGAAATAAGTAGGGCGGAGAAAGCTAAAGAGCACAAGCGCGAGCTGAAGAAGCTCAAGAAAAAGAAGAAGAAGAGCGAGAAAAAGAATAGCTTTAGGACATGTGACAATAGTATAGTGGACGACTCAATCGACCTGGATGACGACGGTGAGGACCAGGAAATAATTCACCCTCAGAAAGAAAAATGCATTGACTGCAATGAGGATATTCCCAATTGCCCATGCGACAGTGACGGCGAGGTGTGTACGAAGTCGTTGGATGCAGGTTATGGCTCTGATCCAAACTCAAGGACGTCGAGTGTAGTGAGCTCTCCGGAGGGATCCGAGGTGTCTTGTTCCGATGGATTCTGTAATCATGATCAGCACAACAACGGGGCATACTTTGTCAGTGATAAATATGATTCTCTTAATCATTTTGAGAACGATACATTTATGTGTTCTCGCGAGAAGAATCTAAGACGGATGACAGATGACGCGTGACGGCTGACGGATGACGCGTGACAGATGACGGATGACGCGTGACGCGTGACAGAAGACGCGTGACGCGTGACAGATGACGCGTGACAGATGACGGATGACGCGAGACGGATGACAGATGACGCGTGACGGATGACAGATGACACGTGACGGCTGACGGATGACGCGTGACGCGTGACTGATGACGCGTGACAGATGACGGATGACGCGTGACAGATGACAGATGACGCGTGACAGATGACGGATGACGCGTGACGCGTGACAGAAGACGCGTGACGGATGACAGATGACGCGTGACGGCTGACGGATGACGCGTGACGGCTGACGGATGACGCGTGACGCGTGACAGATGACGCGTGACAGATGACGGATGACGCGTGACGCGTGACAGAAGACGCGTGACGGATGACAGATGACGCGTGACGCGTGACTGATGCCGCGTGACAGATGACAGATGACACGTGACGGCTGACGGATGACGCGTGACAGATGACAGATGACGCGTGACAGATGACGGATGACGCGTGACGCGTGACAGATGACGCGTGACAGATGACGGATGACGCGTGACGCGTGACAGAAGACGCGTGACGGATGACAGATGACGCGTGACGCGTGACTGATGACGCGTGACAGATGACGCGTGACGGATGACAGATGACGCGTGACGGCTGACGGATGACGCGTGACGGCTGACGGATGACGCGTGATGGATGACGCGTGACGCGTGACAGATGACGCGTGACGCGTGACAGAAGACGCGTGACGGATGACAGATGACGCGTGACGGCTGACGCGTGACGGATGACACGTGACGCGTGGCGCGTGACAGATGACGCGTGACGCGTGACAGAAGACGCGTGACTGATGACGGATGACGCGTGACGGCTGACGGATGACGCGTGACGGATGACGGATGACGCGTGACAGATGACGCGTGACAGATGACGGATGACGCGTGACGCGTGACAGAAGACGCGTGACGGATGACAGATGACGCGTGACGGCTGACGGATGACGCGTGATGGATGACGCGTGACGCGTGACAGATGACGCGTGACGCGTGACAGAAGACGCGTGACGGATGACAGATGACGCGTGACGGCTGACGCGTGACGGATGACACGTGACGCGTGGCGCGTGACAGATGACGCGTGACGCGTGACAGAAGACGCGTGACTGATGACGGATGACGCGTGACGGCTGACGGATGACGCGTGACGGATGACGGATGACGCGTGACAGATGACGCGTGACAGATGACGGATGACGCGTGACGCGTGACAGAAGACGCGTGACGGATGACAGATGACGCGTGACGCGTGACAGATGACGCGTGACAGGTGACGGATGACGCGTGACGCGTGACAGAAGACGCGTGACGGATGGCAGATTACGCATGACGGCTGACGGATGACGCGTGACTGATGACGGATGACTCGTGACTGATGATGGATGACGCGTGACGGATGACGCGTGACGGATGACGGATGACGGATGACGCGTGACGGATGACGGATGACGCGTAACGCGTGACAGATGACGCGTGACGGATGACGCGTGACGGATGACAGATGACACGTGACGGCTGACGGATGGCGCGTGACGGATGACGCGTGACAGATGACGCGTGACAGATGACGGATGACGCGTGACGCGTGACAGAAGACGCGTGACGGATGACAGATGACGCGTGACGGCTGACGGATGACGCGTCACGCGTGACTGATGACGTGTGACAGCTGACGGATGACGCGGGACAGAAGACGCGTGACGGATGACAGATGACGCGTGACGGCTGACGGATGACGCGTGACAGATGACGCGTGACAGATGACGGATGACGCGTGACGCGTGACAGAAGACGCGTGACGGATGACGCGTGACGCGTGACAGAAGACGCGTGACGGATGACAGATGACGCGTGACGCGTGACAGAACACGCGTGACGGATGACAGATGACGCGTGACGGATGACAGATGACGCGTGACGGCTGACGGATGACGCGTGACGGATGACGCGTGACAGATGACGCGTGACGGATGACGGATGACGCGTGACGGCTGACGGATGACGCGTGACGGATGACGCGTGACGCGTGACGGCTGACGGATGACGCGCGACGGATGATGGATGACGCGTGACTGATGACGGATGACGCGTGACGCCTGACTGATGACGCGTGACATCTGACGGATGACGCGTGACTGATGACGCGTGACAGATGACGGATGAAGCGTGACAGATGACGGATGACGCGTGACAGATGACGCGTGACGGATGACAGATGACGCGTGACGGCTGACGCGTGACAGATGACGCGTGACGCGTGACGGCTGACGGATGACGCGTGACGGATGACGCGTGATGCGTGACAGAAGACGCGTGACGGCTGACGCGTGACAGATGACGCGTGACGCGTGACGGATGACGCGCGACGGATGATGGATGACGCGTGACTGATGACGGATGACGGATGACGCGTGATGCCTGACAGATGACGCGTGACATCTGACGGATGACGCGTGACTGATGACGCGTGACAGATGACGCGTGACGCGTGACAGATGACGGATGAAGCGTGACAGATGACGCGTGACGGATGACAGATGATGAGTGACGGATGACGCGTGACAGATGACGCGTGACGGATGACAGATGACTCGTGACGGATGGCAGATGATGAGTGACGGATGACGCGTGACAGATGACGGATGACGCGTGACGCGTGACAGATGACGCGTGACGGATGACAGATGACTCGTGACGGCTGACGGATGACGCGTGACGGATGACGCGTGACTGATGACGCGTGACAGATGACGCGTGACGGATGACGCGTGACGGATGACAGATGACGCGTGACGCGTGACGGATGACAAATGACGCGTGACGGATGACGGATGACGCGTGACGGGTGACGGATGACGCGTGACGGATGACGCGTGACAGATGACGCGTGACAGATGACGGATGACGCGTGACGCGTGACGTATGACTGATGACGCTTGACGGCTGACGGACGACGCGTGACGCGTGACTGATGACGTGTGACAGATGACGGATGACGCGTGACGCGTGACAGAAGACGCGTGATGGCTGACGGATGACGCGTGACTGTTGACGTGTGACAGATGACGGATGACAGATGACGCGAGACAGATGACGCGTCACGCGTGACAGAAGACGCGTGACGGATGACAGATGACGCGTGACGGCTGACAGATGACGCGTGACGGCTGACGGATGACGCGTGACTGATGACGTGTGACAGATGACGGATGACGCGTGACGCGTGACAGAAGACGCGTGACGGATGACAGATGACGCGTGACGGCTGACGGATGACGCGTGACAGAAGACGCGTGACGGATGACAGATGACGCGTGACAGATGACGGATGACGCGTGACGCGTGATTGATGACGTGTGACAGATGACGGATGACGCGTGACGCGTGACAGAAGACGCGTAACGGATGACAGATGACGCGTGACGGCTGACGGATGACGCGTGACAGATGACGCGTGACGCGTGGCAGAAGACGTGTGACGGATGACAGATGACGCGTGACAGATGACGGATGACGCGTGATGCGTGACAGAAGACGCGTGACGGATGACAGATGACGCGTGACGGCTGACGGATGACGCGTGACTGATGACGTGTGACTGATGACGTATGACAGATGACGGATGACGAGTGACAGAAGACGCGTGACAGATGACGGATGACGCGTGACGCGTGGCAGAAGACGCGTGACGGCTGACGGATGACGCGTGACTGATGACGTGTGACAGATGACGGATGACGCGTGACAGAAGACGCGTGACAGATGACGGATGACGCGTGGCAGAAGACGCGTGACGGCTGACGGATGACGCGTGACTGATGACGTGTGACTGATGACGTGTGACGGATGACGGATGACGCGTGACAGAAGACGCGTGACAGATGACGCGTGGTAGAAGACGCGTGACGGCTGACGGATGACGCGTGACGGATGACGCGTGACGCGTGACAGAACACGCGTGACGGATGACAGATGACGCGTGACGGATGACAGATGACGCGTGACGGCTGACGGATGACGCGTGACGGATGACGCGTGACAGATGACGCGTGACGGATGACGGATGACGCGTGACGGCTGACGGATGACGCGTGACGGATGACGCGTGACGCGTGACGGCTGACGGATGACGCGCGACGGATCATGGATGACGCGTGACTGATGACGGATGACGCGTGACGCCTGACTGATGACGCGTGACATCTGACGGATGACGCGTGACTGATGACGCGTGACAGATGACGGATGAAGCGTGACAGATGACGCGTGACAGATGACGCGTGACGGATGACAGATGATGAGTGACGGATGACGCGTGACAGATGACGCGTGACGGATGACAGATGACGCGGGACGGCTGACGCGTGACAGATGACGCGTGACGCGTGACGGCTGACGGATGACGCGTGACGGATGACGCGTGATGCGTGACAGAAGACGCGTGACGGCTGACGCGTGACGCGTGACGGATGACGCGCGACGGATGATGGATGACGCGTGACTGATGACGGATGACGGATGACGCGTGACGCCTGACAGATGACGCGTGACATCTGACGGATGACGCGTGACTGATGACGCGTGACAGATGACGCGTGACGCGTGACAGATGACGGATGAAGCGTGACAGATGACGCGTGACGGATGACAGATGATGAGTGACGCGTGACTGATGACGCGTGACAGATGACGCGTGACGGATGACAGATGACGCGTGACGGCTGACGGATGACGCGTGACGGCTGACGGATGACGCGTGATGGATGACGCGTGACGCGTGACAGATGACGCGTGACGCGTGACAGAAGACGCGTGACGGATGACAGATGACGCGTGACGCGTGACTGATGACGCGTGACAGATGACGCGTGACGGATGACAGATGACGCGTGACGGCTGACGGATGACGCGTGACGGCTGACGGATGACGCGTGATGGATGACGCGTGACGCGTGACAGATGACGCGTGACGCGTGACAGAAGACGCGTGACGGATGACAGATGACGCGTGACGGCTGACGCGTGACGGATGACACGTGACGCGTGGCGCGTGACAGATGACGCGTGACGCGTGACAGAAGACGCGTGACTGATGACGGATGACGCGTGACGGCTGACGGATGACGCGTGACGGATGACGGATGACGCGTGACAGATGACGCGTGACAGATGACGGATGACGCGTGACGCGTGACAGAAGACGCGTGACGGATGACAGATGACGCGTGACGGCTGACGGATGACGCGTGATGGATGACGCGTGACGCGTGACAGATGACGCGTGACGCGTGACAGAAGACGCGTGACGGATGACAGATGACGCGTGACGGCTGACGCGTGACGGATGACACGTGACGCGTGGCGCGTGACAGATGACGCGTGACGCGTGACAGAAGACGCGTGACTGATGACGGATGACGCGTGACGGCTGACGGATGACGCGTGACGGATGACGGATGACGCGTGACAGATGACGCGTGACAGATGACGGATGACGCGTGACGCGTGACAGAAGACGCGTGACGGATGACAGATGACGCGTGACGCGTGACAGATGACGCGTGACAGGTGACGGATGACGCGTGACGCGTGACAGAAGACGCGTGACGGATGGCAGATTACGCATGACGGCTGACGGATGACGCGTGACTGATGACGGATGACTCGTGACTGATGATGGATGACGCGTGACGGATGACGCGTGACGGATGACGGATGACGGATGACGCGTGACGGATGACGGATGACGCGTAACGCGTGACAGATGACGCGTGACGGATGACGCGTGACGGATGACAGATGACACGTGACGGCTGACGGATGGCGCGTGACGGATGACGCGTGACAGATGACGCGTGACAGATGACGGATGACGCGTGACGCGTGACAGAAGACGCGTGACGGATGACAGATGACGCGTGACGGCTGACGGATGACGCGTCACGCGTGACTGATGACGTGTGACAGCTGACGGATGACGCGGGACAGAAGACGCGTGACGGATGACAGATGACGCGTGACGGCTGACGGATGACGCGTGACAGATGACGCGTGACAGATGACGGATGACGCGTGACGCGTGACAGAAGACGCGTGACGGATGACGCGTGACGCGTGACAGAAGACGCGTGACGGATGACAGATGACGCGTGACGCGTGACAGAACACGCGTGACGGATGACAGATGACGCGTGACGGATGACAGATGACGCGTGACGGCTGACGGATGACGCGTGACGGATGACGCGTGACAGATGACGCGTGACGGATGACGGATGACGCGTGACGGCTGACGGATGACGCGTGACGGATGACGCGTGACGCGTGACGGCTGACGGATGACGCGCGACGGATGATGGATGACGCGTGACTGATGACGGATGACGCGTGACGCCTGACTGATGACGCGTGACATCTGACGGATGACGCGTGACTGATGACGCGTGACAGATGACGGATGAAGCGTGACAGATGACGGATGACGCGTGACAGATGACGCGTGACGGATGACAGATGACGCGTGACGGCTGACGCGTGACAGATGACGCGTGACGCGTGACGGCTGACGGATGACGCGTGACGGATGACGCGTGATGCGTGACAGAAGACGCGTGACGGCTGACGCGTGACAGATGACGCGTGACGCGTGACGGATGACGCGCGACGGATGATGGATGACGCGTGACTGATGACGGATGACGGATGACGCGTGATGCCTGACAGATGACGCGTGACATCTGACGGATGACGCGTGACTGATGACGCGTGACAGATGACGCGTGACGCGTGACAGATGACGGATGAAGCGTGACAGATGACGCGTGACGGATGACAGATGATGAGTGACGGATGACGCGTGACAGATGACGCGTGACGGATGACAGATGACTCGTGACGGATGGCAGATGATGAGTGACGGATGACGCGTGACAGATGACGGATGACGCGTGACGCGTGACAGATGACGCGTGACGGATGACAGATGACTCGTGACGGCTGACGGATGACGCGTGACGGATGACGCGTGACTGATGACGCGTGACAGATGACGCGTGACGGATGACGCGTGACGGATGACAGATGACGCGTGACGCGTGACGGATGACAAATGACGCGTGACGGATGACGGATGACGCGTGACGGGTGACGGATGACGCGTGACGGATGACGCGTGACAGATGACGCGTGACAGATGACGGATGACGCGTGACGCGTGACGTATGACTGATGACGCTTGACGGCTGACGGACGACGCGTGACGCGTGACTGATGACGTGTGACAGATGACGGATGACGCGTGACGCGTGACAGAAGACGCGTGATGGCTGACGGATGACGCGTGACTGTTGACGTGTGACAGATGACGGATGACAGATGACGCGAGACAGATGACGCGTCACGCGTGACAGAAGACGCGTGACGGATGACAGATGACGCGTGACGGCTGACAGATGACGCGTGACGGCTGACGGATGACGCGTGACTGATGACGTGTGACAGATGACGGATGACGCGTGACGCGTGACAGAAGACGCGTGACGGATGACAGATGACGCGTGACGGCTGACGGATGACGCGTGACAGAAGACGCGTGACGGATGACAGATGACGCGTGACAGATGACGGATGACGCGTGACGCGTGATTGATGACGTGTGACAGATGACGGATGACGCGTGACGCGTGACAGAAGACGCGTAACGGATGACAGATGACGCGTGACGGCTGACGGATGACGCGTGACAGATGACGCGTGACGCGTGGCAGAAGACGTGTGACGGATGACAGATGACGCGTGACAGATGACGGATGACGCGTGATGCGTGACAGAAGACGCGTGACGGATGACAGATGACGCGTGACGGCTGACGGATGACGCGTGACTGATGACGTGTGACTGATGACGTATGACAGATGACGGATGACGAGTGACAGAAGACGCGTGACAGATGACGGATGACGCGTGACGCGTGGCAGAAGACGCGTGACGGCTGACGGATGACGCGTGACTGATGACGTGTGACAGATGACGGATGACGCGTGACAGAAGACGCGTGACAGATGACGGATGACGCGTGGCAGAAGACGCGTGACGGCTGACGGATGACGCGTGACTGATGACGTGTGACTGATGACGTGTGACGGATGACGGATGACGCGTGACAGAAGACGCGTGACAGATGACGCGTGGTAGAAGACGCGTGACGGCTGACGGATGACGCGTGACGGATGACGCGTGACGCGTGACAGAACACGCGTGACGGATGACAGATGACGCGTGACGGATGACAGATGACGCGTGACGGCTGACGGATGACGCGTGACGGATGACGCGTGACAGATGACGCGTGACGGATGACGGATGACGCGTGACGGCTGACGGATGACGCGTGACGGATGACGCGTGACGCGTGACGGCTGACGGATGACGCGCGACGGATCATGGATGACGCGTGACTGATGACGGATGACGCGTGACGCCTGACTGATGACGCGTGACATCTGACGGATGACGCGTGACTGATGACGCGTGACAGATGACGGATGAAGCGTGACAGATGACGCGTGACGGATGACAGATGATGAGTGACGGATGACGCGTGACAGATGACGCGTGACGGATGACAGATGACGCGGGACGGCTGACGCGTGACAGATGACGCGTGACGCGTGACGGCTGACGGATGACGCGTGACGGATGACGCGTGATGCGTGACAGAAGACGCGTGACGGCTGACGCGTGACGCGTGACGGATGACGCGCGACGGATGATGGATGACGCGTGACTGATGACGGATGACGGATGACGCGTGACGCCTGACAGATGACGCGTGACATCTGACGGATGACGCGTGACTGATGACGCGTGACAGATGACGCGTGACGCGTGACAGATGACGGATGAAGCGTGACAGATGACGCGTGACGGATGACAGATGATGAGTGACGGATGACGCGTGACAGATGACGCGTGACGGATGACAGATGACTCGTGACGGATGGCAGATGATGAGTGACGGATGACGCGTGACGGATGACGGATGACGCGTGACGCGTGACAGATGACGCGTGACGGATGACAGATGACTCGTGACGGCTGACGGATGACGCGTGACGGATGACGCGTGACTGATGACGCGTGACAGATGACGCGTGACGGATGACGCGTGACGGATGACGGATGACGCGTGACGCGTGACGGATGACAGATGACGCGTGACGGATGACAGATGACGCGTGACGGCTGACGGATGACGCGTGAAGGATGACGCGTGACAGATGACGGATGACGCGTGACGCGTGACGTATGACAGATGACGCTTGACGGCTGACGGATGACGCGTGACGCGTGACGCGTGACTGATGACGTGTGACAGATGACGGATGACGCGTGACGCGTGACAGAAGACGCGTGACGGCTGACGGATGACGCGTGACTGTTGACGTGTGACAGATGACGGATGACAGATGACGCGAGACAGATGACGCGTCACGCGTGACAGAAGACGCGTGACGGATGACAGATGACGCGTGACGGATGACAGATGACGCGTGACGGCTGACAGATGACGCGTGACGGCTGACGGATGACGCGTGACTGATGACGTGTGACAGATGACGGATGACGCGTGACGCGTGACAGAAGACGCGTGACGGATGACAGATGACGCGTGACGGCTGACGGATGACGCGTGACAGAAGACGCGTGACGGATGACAGATGACACGTGACAGATGACGGATGACGCGTGATTGATGACGTGTGACAGATGACGGATGACGCGTGACGCGTGACAGAAGACGCGTAACGGATGACAGATGACGCGTGACGGCTGACGGATGACGCGTGACGCGTGGCAGAAGACGTGTGACGGATGACAGATGACGCGTGACAGATGACGGATGACGCGTGATGCGTGACAGAAGACGCGTGACGGATGACAGATGACGCGTGACGGCTGACGGATGACGCGTGACTGATGACGTGTGACTGATGACGTATGACAGATGACGGATGACGAGTGACAGAAGACGCGTGACAGATGACGGATGACGCGTGACGCGTGGCAGAAGACGCGTGACGGCTGACGGATGACGCGTGACTGATGACGTGTGACAGATGACGGATGACGCGTGACAGATGACGGATGACGCGTGGCAGAAGACGCGTGACGGCTGACGGATGACGCGTGACTGATGACGTGTGACTGATGACGTGTGACGGATGACGGATGACGCGTGACAGAAGACGCGTGACAGATGACAGATGACGCGTGACGCGTGACGCGTGGTAGAAGACGCGTGACGGCTGACGGATGACGCGTGACTGATGACGTGTGACTGATGACGTGTGACAGATGACGGATGACGCGTGACAGATGACGGATGACGCGTGACGCGTGACGCGTGACGGATGACAGATGACGCGTGATGGATGACAGATGACGCGTGACTGATGACGTGTGACAGATGACGCGTGGCGCGTGACAGATGACGCGTGACGCGTGACAGAAGACGCGTGACGGATGACAGATGACGCGTGACGCGTGACGCGTGGTAGAAGACGCGTGACGGCTGACAGATGACGCGTGACGGATGACAGATGACGTGTGACGGATGACGCGTGACAGAAGACGCGTGACAGATGACAGATGACGCGTGACGGCTGACAGATGACGCGTGACGGCTGACGGATGACGCGTGACGGATGACAGATGACGCGTGATGGATGACAGATGACGCGTGACTGATGACGTGTGACAGATGACGCGTGGCGCGTGACAGATGACGCGTGGCGCGTGACAGATGACGCGTGACGCGTGACAGAAGACGCGTGACGTATGACAGATGACGCTTGACGGCTGACGGATGACGCGTGACGCGTGACGCGTGACTGATGACGTGTGACAGATGACGGATGACGCGTGACGCGTGACAGAAGACGCGTGACGGCTGACGGATGACGCGTGACTGTTGACGTGTGACAGATGACGGATGACAGATGACGCGAGACAGATGACGCGTCACGCGTGACAGAAGACGCGTGACGGATGACAGATGACGCGTGACGGCTGACAGATGACGCGTGACGGCTGACGGATGACGCGTGACTGATGACGTGTGACAGATGACGGATGACGCGTGACGCGTGACAGATGACGCGTGACGGATGACAGATGACGTGTGACGGATGACGCGTGACAGAAGACGCGTGACAGATGACAGATGACGCGTGACGGCTGACAGATGACGCGTGACGGCTGACGGATGACGCGTGACGGATGACAGATGACGCGTGATGGATGACAGATGACGCGTGACTGATGACGTGTGACAGATGACGCGTGGCGCGTGACAGATGACGCGTGGCGCGTGACAGATGACGCGTGACGCGTGACAGAAGACGCGTGACGTATGACAGATGACGCTTGACGGCTGACGGATGACGCGTGACGCGTGACGCGTGACTGATGACGTGTGACAGATGACGGATGACGCGTGACGCGTGACAGAAGACGCGTGACGGCTGACGGATGACGCGTGACTGTTGACGTGTGACAGATGACGGATGACAGATGACGCGAGACAGATGACGCGTCACGCGTGACAGAAGACGCGTGACGGATGACAGATGACGCGTGACGGATGACAGATGACGCGTGACGGCTGACAGATGACGTGTGACGGATGACGGATGACGCGTGACAGAAGACGCGTGACAGATGACAGATGACGCGTGACGGCTGACGGATGACGCGTGACGCGTGACTGATGACGCGTGACGCGTGCCAGATGACGCGTGACGCGTGCCAGATGATGCGTGACGGCTGACGGATGACGCGTGACGCCTGACGGATGACGGATGACGCGTGACGCGTGACAGATGACGCGTAACGGATGACGGATGACGCGTGACGCGTGACAGATGACGTATGACGCGTGACGGATGACAGATGACGCGCGACGGCTGACGGATGACGCGTGACAGATGACGCGTGACAGATGACGGATGACGCGTGACGCGTGACAGATGACGCGTGACGCGTGACGGATGACAGATGACGCGTGACGGCTGACGGATGACGGATGACGCGTGACGGATGACGCGTGACGCGTGACAGTTGACGCGTGACAGATGACGCGTGACGGATGACAGATGACGCGTGACAGATGACGCGTGACGGATGACAGATGACGCGTGACGGCTGACGGATGACGCGTGACTGATGACGTGTGACAGATGACGGATGACGCGTGACACGTGACAGAAGACGCGCAACGGATGACAGATGACGCGTGACGGCTGACGGATGACGCGTGACAGATGACGCGTGACGCGTGACGGATGACAGATGACGCGTGACGGCTGACGGATGACGCGTGACGGATGACGCGTGACGCGTGACAGAACACGCGTGACGGATGACAGATGACGCGTGACGGATGACAGATGACGCGTGACGGCTGACGGATGACGCGTGACGGATGACGCGTGACAGATGACGCGTGACGGATGACGGATGACGCGTGACGGCTGACGGATGACGCGTGACAGATGACGCGTGACGCGTGACGGCTGACGGATGACGCGCGACGGATCATGGATGACGCGTGACTGATGACGGATGACGCGTGACGCCTGACTGATGACGCGTGACATCTGACGGATGACGCGTGACTGATGACGCGTGACAGATGACGGATGAAGCGTGACAGATGACGCGTGACGGATGACAGATGATGAGTGACGGATGACGCGTGACAGATGACGCGTGACGGATGACAGATGACGCGTGACGGCTGACGCGTGACAGATGACGCGTGACGCGTGACGGCTGACGGATGACGCGTGACGGATGACGCGTGATGCGTGACAGATGACGCGTGACGGATGACAGATGACTCGTGACGGCTGACGGATGACGCGTGACGGATGACGCGTGACTGATGACGCGTGACAGATGACGCGTGACGGATGACGCGTGACGGATGACGGATGACGCGTGACGCGTGACGGATGACAGATGACGCGTGACGGATGACAGATGACGCGTGACGGCTGACGGATGACGCGTGAAGGATGACGCGTGACAGATGACGCGTGACAGATGACGGATGACGCGTGACGCGTGACGTATGACAGATGACGCTTGACGGCTGACGGATGACGCGTGACTGTTGACGTGTGACAGATGACGGATGACAGATGACGCGAGACAGATGACGCGTCACGCGTGACAGAAGACGCGTGACGGATGACAGATGACGCGTGACGGATGACAGATGACGCGTGACGGCTGACAGATGACGCGTGACGGCTGACGGATGACGCGTGACTGATGACGTGTGACAGATGACGGATGACGCGTGACGCGTGACAGAAGACGCGTGACGGATGACAGATGACGCGTGACGGCTGACGGATGACGCGTGACAGAAGACGCGTGACGGATGACAGATGACGCGTGACAGATGACGGATGACGCGTGACGCGTGATTGATGACGTGTGACAGATGACGGATGACGCGTGACGCGTGACAGAAGACGCGTAACGGATGACAGATGACGCGTGACGGCTGACGGATGACGCGTGACAGATGACGCGTGACGCGTGGCAGAAGACGTGTGACGGATGACAGATGACGCGTGACAGATGACGGATGACGCGTGATGCGTGACAGAAGACGCGTGACGGATGACAGATGACGCGTGACGGCTGACGGATGACGCGTGACTGATGACGTGTGACTGATGACGTATGACAGATGACGGATGACGAGTGACAGAAGACGCGTGACAGATGACGGATGACGCGTGACGCGTGGCAGAAGACGCGTGACGGATGACGCGTGACTGATGACGTGTGACAGATGACGGATGACGCGTGACAGAAGACGCGTGACAGATGACGGATGACGCGTGGCAGAAGACGCGTGACGGCTGACGGATGACGCGTGACTGATGACGTGTGACTGATGACGTGTGACGGATGACGGATGACGCGTGACAGAAGACGCGTGACAGATGACAGATGACGCGTGACGCGTGACGCGTGGTAGAAGACGCGTGACGGCTGACGGATGACGCGTGACTGATGACGTGTGACTGATGACGTGTGACAGATGACGGATGACGCGTGACAGATGACGGATGACGCGTGACGCGTGACGCGTGACGGATGACAGATGACGCGTGATGGATGACAGATGACGCGTGACTGATGACGTGTGACAGATGACGCGTGGCGCGTGACAGATGACGCGTGACGCGTGACAGAAGACGCGTGACGGATGACAGATGACGCGTGACGCGTGACGCGTGGTAGAAGACGCGTGACGGCTGACAGATGACGCGTGACGGATGACAGATGACGTGTGACGGATGACGCGTGACAGAAGACGCGTGACAGATGACAGATGACGCGTGACGGCTGACAGATGACGCGTGACGGCTGACGGATGACGCGTGACGCGTGACGCGTGACGGATGACAGATGACGCGTGATGGATGACAGATGACGCGTGACTGATGACGTGTGACAGATGACGCGTGGCGCGTGACAGATGACGCGTGGCGCGTGACAGATGACGCGTGACGCGTGACAGAAGACGCGTGACGGATGACAGATGACGCGTGACGCGTGACGCGTGGTAGAAGACGCGTGACGGCTGCCAGATGACGCGTGACGGATGACAGATGACGTGTGACGGATGACGCGTGACAGAAGACGCGTGACAGATGACAGATGACGCGTGACGGCTGACAGATGACGCGTGACGGCTGACGGATGACGCGTGACGCGTGACTGATGACGCGTGACGCGTGCCAGATGACGCGTGACGGATGACAGATGACGCGTGACGCGTGACAGAAGACGCGTGACGGATGACAGATGACGCGTGACGGCTGACGGATGACGCGTGACGGATGACGCGTGACAGATGACGCGTGACGGATGACGGATGACGCGTGACGGCTGACGGATGACGCGTGACGGATGACGCGTGACGCGTGACGGCTGACGGATGACGCGCGACGGATCATGGATGACGCGTGACTGATGACGGATGACGCGTGACGCCTGACTGATGACGCGTGACATCTGACGGATGACGCGTGACTGATGACGCGTGACAGATGACGGATGAAGCGTGACAGATGACGCGTGACGGATGACAGATGATGAGTGACGGATGACGCGTGACAGATGACGCGTGACGGATGACAGATGACGCGTGACAGATGACGCGTGACGCGTGACGGCTGACGGATGACGCGTGACGGATGACGCGTGATGCGTGACAGAAGACGCGTGACGGCTGACGCGTGACAGATGACGCGTGACGCGTGACGGATGACGCGCGACGGATGATGGATGACGCGTGACTGATGACGGATGACGGATGACGCGTGACGCCTGACAGATGACGCGTGACATCTGACGGATGACGCGTGACTGATGACGCGTGACAGATGACGCGTGACGCGTGACAGATGACGGATGAAGCGTGACAGATGACGCGTGACGGATGACAGATGATGAGTGACGGATGACGCGTGACAGATGACGCGTGACGGATGACAGATGACTCGTGACGGATGGCAGATGATGAGTGACGGATGACGCGTGACAGATGACGCGTGACGGATGACAGATGACTCGTGACGGCTGACGGATGACGCGTGACGGATGACGCGTGACTGATGACGCGTGACAGATGACGCGTGACGGATGACGCGTGACGGATGACGCGTGACGCGTGACGGATGACAGATGACGCGTGACGGATGACAGATGACGCGTGACGGCTGACGGATGACGCGTGAAGGATGACGCGTGACAGATGACGCGTGACAGATGACGGATGACGCGTGACGCGTGACGTATGACAGATGACGCTTGACGGCTGACGGATGACGCGTGACGCGTGACGCGTGACTGATGACGTGTGACTGATGACGGATGACGAGTGACAGAAGACGCGTGACAGATGACGGATGACGCGTGACGCGTGGCAGAAGACGCGTGACGGCTGACGGATGACGCGTGACTGATGACGTGTGACAGATGACGGATGACGCGTAACAAAAGACGCGTGACAGATGACGGATGACGCGTGACGCGTGGCAGAAGACGCGTGACGGCTGACGGATGACGCATGACTGATGACGTGTGACTGATGACGTGTGACGGATGATGGATGACGCGTGACAGAAGACGCGTGACAGATGACAGATGACGCGTGGTAGAAGACGCGTGACGGCTGACGGATGACGCGTGACTGATGACGTGTGACTGATGACGTGTGACAGATGACGGATGACGCGTGACAGATGACGGATGACGCGTGACGCGTGACGCGTGATGGATGACAGATGACGCGTGACGGCTGACGGATGACGCGTGACTGATGACGTGTGACAGATGACGCGTGGCGCGTGACAGATGACGCGTGACGCGTGACAGAAGACGCGTGACGGATGACAGATGACGCGCGACGCGTGACGCGTGGTAGAAGACGCGTGACGGCTGACAGATGACGCGTGACGGCTGACGGATGACGCGTGACGCGTGACTGATGACGCGTGACGCGTGCCAGATGACGCGTGACGCGTGCCAGATGACGCGTGACGCGTGCCAGATGACGCGTGACGGATGACAGATGACGCGTGACGCGTGACGCGTGACAGATGACGTGTGACGGATGACGGATGACGCGTGACAGATGACAGATGACGCGTGACGCGTGACGCGTGGTAGAAGACGCGTGACGGCTGACAGATGACGCGTGACGGCTGACGGATGACGCGTGACGCGTGACTGATGACGCGTGACGCGTGCCAGATGACGCGTGACGCGTGACGGA
This sequence comes from Brachyopa scutellaris, assembly GCA_949775065.1. Classification (NCBI taxonomy): domain Eukaryota; kingdom Metazoa; phylum Arthropoda; class Insecta; order Diptera; family Syrphidae; genus Brachyopa; species Brachyopa scutellaris. Next base: position 50,822,836 of record OX459114.1, on the reverse strand, counting down.
TGACAGATGACGCGTGACGGCTGACGGATGACGCGTGACGCCTGACGGATGACGGATGACGCGTGACGCGTGACAGATGACGCGTGACGCGTGACGGATGACAGATGACGCGTGACGGCTGACGGATGACGCGTGACGGATGACGCGTGACGGATGACGCGTGACAGATGACGCGTGACAGATGACGGATGACGCGTGACGCGTGACAGATGACGAGTGACGGATGTCAGATGACGCGTGACGGCTGACGGATAACCCGTGACGCGTGACGCCTGACGGATGACGGATGACGGATGACGCGTGACGGATGACGGATGACGCGTGACAGATGACGTATGACGCGTGACAGATGACGCGTGACGGATGACAGATGACGCCTGACGGCTGACGGATGACGCGTGACGGATGACGCGTGACAGATGACGCGTGACAGATGACGGATGACGCGTGACGGCTGACGGATGACGCGTGACGGATGACGCGTGACAGATGACGCGTGACGGATGACGCGTGACGCGTGACAGAAGACGCGTAACGGATGACAGATGACGCGTGACGGCTGACGGATGACGCGTGACAGATGACGCGTGACGCGTGACAGAAGACGCGTGACGGATGACAGATGACGCGTGACAGATGACGGATGACGCGTGACAGATGACGCGTGACGCGTGACAGAAGACGCGTGACGGATGACAGATGACGCGTGACAGAAGACGCGTGACGGATGACAGATGACGCGTGACGGCTGACGGATGACGCGTGACGGATGACGCGTGACAGATGACGCGTGACAGATGACGCGTGACGGATGACAGATGACGCGTGACGGCTGACGGATGACGCGTGACTGATGACGTGTGACAGATGACGGATGACGCGTGACAGAAGACGCGCAACGGATGACAGATGACGCGTGACGGCTGACGGATGACGCGTGACAGATGACGCGTGACGCGTGACGGATGACAGATGACGCGTGACGGCTGACGGATGACGCGTGACTGTTGACGTGTGACAGATGACGGATGACGTGTGACGCGTGACAGCAGACGCGTGACGGATGACAGATGACGCGTGACAGATGACGTGTGACGGATGACGCGTGACAGAAGACGCGTGACAGATGACAGATGACGCGTGACGCGTGACGCGTGGTAGAAGACGCGTGACGGCTGACAGATGACGCGTGACGGCTGACGGGTGACGCGTGACGCGTGACTGATGACGCGTGACACGTGCCAGATGACGCGTGACGCGTGCCAGATGACGCGTGACGGATGACAGATGACGCGTGACGCGTGACAGAAGACGCGTGACGGATGACAGATGACGCGTGACGGCTGACGGATGACGCGTGACGCCTGACGGATGACGGATGACGCGTGACGCGTGACAGATGACGCGTAACGGATGACGCGTGACGCGTGACAGATGACGTATGACGCGTGACGGATGACAGATGACGCGCGACGGCTGACAGATGACGCGTGACAGATGACGGATGACGCGTGACGCGTGACAGATGACGCGTGACAGATGACGGATGACGCGTGACGCGTGACAGATGACGAGTGACGGATGTCAGATGACGCGTGACGGCTGACGGATGACGCGTGACGGATGACGCGTGACAGATGACGCGTGACAGATGACGGATGACGCGTGACGCGTGACAGATGACGAGTGACGGATGTCAGATGACGCGTGACGGCTGACGGATAACCCGTGACGCGTGACGCCTGACGGATGACGGATGACGCGTGACGGATGACGGATGACGCGTGACAGATGACGTATGACGCGTGACAGATGACGCGTGACGGATGACGGATGACGCGTGACAGATGACGCGTGACAGATGACGGATGACGCGTGACAGATGACGCGTGACGCGTGACAGAAGGCGCGTGACGGATGACAGATGACGCGTGACAGATGACGGATGACGCGTGACGCGTGACAGAAGACGCGTGACGGATGACAGATGACGCGTGACGGATGACGCGTGACAGAACACGGATGACGCGTGACGCCATCCGTCACGCGTCATCCGTCAGCCGTCACGCGTCATCTGTCATCCGTCACGCGTCATCTGTCATCCGTCACGCGTCACGCGTCATCCGTCATCCGTCACGCGTCATCCGTCACGCGTCATCTGTCACGCGTCATCAGTCACGCGTCATCCGTCAGATGTCACGCGTCATCCGTCATCCGTCATCCGTCAGGCGTCACGCGTCACGGGTTATCCGTCAGCCGTCACGCGTCATCTGTCATCCGTTACGCGTCTTCTGTCACGCGTCACGCGTCATCCGTCATCTGTCACACGTCATCAGTCACGCGTCATCCGTCAGCCGTCACGCGTCATCTGTCACGCGTCATCCGTCAGCCGTCGCGCGTCATCTGTCATCCGTCACGCGTCATACGTCATCTGTCACGCGTCACGCGTCATCCGTCATCCGTTACGCGTCATCTGTCACGCGTCACGCGTCATCCGTCATCCGTTACGCGTCATCTGTCACGCGTCACGCGTCATCCGTCATCCGTCAGGCGTCACGCGTCATCCGTCAGCCGTCACGCGTCATCTGTCATCCGTCACGCGTCTTCTGTCACGCGTCACGCGTCATCTGTCATCCGTCACGCGTCATCTGGCACGCGTCATCTGGCACGCGTCACGCGTCATCCGTCAGCCGTCACGCGTCATCTGTCAGCCGTCACGCGTCATCTGTCATCTGTCACGCGTCTTCTGTCACGCGTCATCCGTCACACGTCATCTGTCATCCGTCACGCGTCATCTGGCACGCGTCACGCGTCATCCGTCAGCCGTCACGCGTCATCTGTCAGCCGTCACGCGTCTTCTACCACGCGTCACGCGTCACGCGTCATCTGTCATCCGTCACGCGTCTTCTGTCACGCGTCACGCGTCATCTGTCACGCGCCACGCGTCATCTGTCACACGTCATCAGTCACGCGTCATCTGTCATCCATCACGCGTCATCTGTCATCCGTCACGCGTCATCCGTCATCTGTCACGCGTCATCCGTCATCTGTCACACGTCATCAGTCACACGTCATCAGTCACGCGTCATCCGTCAGCCGTCACGCGTCTTCTACCACGCGTCACGCGTCACGCGTCATCTGTCATCTGTCACGCGTCTTCTGTCACGCGTCATCCGTCATCCGTCACACGTCATCAGTCACACGTCATCAGTCACGCGTCATCCGTCAGCCGTCACGCGTCTTCTGCCACGCGTCATCCGTCATCTGTCACGCGTCTTCTGTCACGCGTCATCCGTCATCTGTCACACGTCATCAGTCACGCGTCATCCGTCAGCCGTCACGCGTCTTCTGCCACGCGTCACGCGTCATCCGTCATCTGTCACGCGTCTTCTGTCACTCGTCATCCGTCATCTGTCATACGTCATCAGTCACACGTCATCAGTCACGCGTCATCCGTCAGCCGTCACGCGTCATCTGTCATCCGTCACGTGTCTTCTGTCACGCATCACGCGTCATCCGTCATCTGTCACGCGTCATCAGTCACGCGTCATCCGTCAGCCGTCACGCGTCATCTGTCAGCCGTCACGCGTCATCTGTCATCCGTCACGCGTCTTCTGTCACGCGTGACGCGTCATCTGTCTCGCGTCATCTGTCATCCGTCATCTGTCACACGTCAACAGTCACGCGTCATCCGTCAGCCGTCACGCGTCTTCTGTCACGCGTCACGCGTCATCCGTCATCTGTCACACGTCATCAGTCACGCGTCACGCGTCACCCGTCATCCGTCAGCCGTCACGCGTCATCTGTCATCCGTCACGCGTCACGCGTCATCCGTCATCTGTCACGCGTCATCTGTCACGCGTCATCCGTCACGCGTCATCCGTCACGCGTCATCCGTCACGCGTCATCTGTCATCCGTCACGCGTCACGCGTCATCCGTCATCCGTCACGCGTCATCCGTCACGCGTCATCTGTCACGCGTCATCAGTCACGCGTCATCCGTCAGATGTCACGCGTCATCCGTCATCCGTCAGGCGTCACGCGTCACGGGTTATCCGTCAGCCGTCACGCGTCATCTGTCATCCGTCACGCGTCTTCTGTCACGCGTCACGCGTCATCCGTCATCTGTCACACGTCATCAGTCACGCGTCATCCGTCAGCCGTCACGCGTCATCTGTCATCCGTCACGCGTCATCCGTCATCTGTCACGCGTCTTCTGTCACGCGTCACGCGTCATCCGTCATCTGTCACGCGTCATCCGTCACGCGTCATCCGTCAGCCGTCACGCGTCATCTGTCAACCGTCACTTGTCATCTGTCACGCGTCATCCGTCATCTGTCACGCGTCATCTGTCACGCGTCATCCGTCAGCCGTCACGCGTCATCTGTCATCCGTCACGCGTCATCTGTCATCCGTCACGCGTCACGCGTCATCCGTCATCTGTCACGCGTCATCAGTCAGCCGTCACGCGTCATCTGTCACGCGTCACGCGTCATACGTCATCTGTCACGCGTCACGCGTCACGCGTCATCCGTCTGCCGTCACGCGTCATCCGTCATCTGTCACGCGTCATCCATCATCAGTCACGCGTCATCCGTCATCAGTCACGCGTCATCCGTCACGCGTCATCTGTCATCCGTCACGCGTCATCTGTCACGCGTCATCTGTCGCGCGTCATCCGTCACGCGTCATCCGTCAGCCGTCACGCGCCATCTGTCATCTGTCACGCGTCATCTGTCACGCGTCATCTGTCACGCGTCATCCGTCAGCCGTCACGCGTCATCTGTCATCCGTCACGCGTCTTCTGTCACGCGTCACGGGTCATCCGTCATCTGTCACACGTCATCAGTCACGCGTCATCCGTCAGCCGTCACGCGTCATCTGTCATCCGTCACGCGTCTTCTGTCACGCGTCACGCGTCATCCGTCACTCGTCATACGTCATCAGTCATCAGTCATCCATCATCAGTCATCAGTCATCAGTCATCAGTCATCAGTCATCAGTCATCAGTCATCAGTGATCAGTCATCAGTCATCAGTCATCAGTCATCAGTCATCAGTCATCAGTCATCAGTCATCAGTCATCAGTCATCAGTCATCAGTCATCAGTCATCAGTCATCAGTCATCAGTCATCAGTCATCAGTCATCAGTCAGCAGTCATCAGTCATCAGTCATCAGTCAACAGTCATCAGTCATCAGGTAGTACATCACTATATTAAACACAACTAAACTAAAAGAAGCATATAAAGAACTAGACAAAGTATTTATCCAACATAATACTGTGAGCGGCAGAAACAAGGCGCTGTATACAATTTATCAAGTCCCAGTACCCAATGAATTTGGATATAATTCCAATTTTTTCATAAAAGCATAAATGGCATGAATTTAGTTGACAAGGATTATATGCCCCTATTTCGTAAGACAACTTTTGTTAAGTTGAGTTGAAATTTGGTTGAAATTTGAAATTCGGTATTACTGAACACAACTCTGAGAAAAAGAGTTGCCTGTCAACATAAAACCAAGATGGCGAATCCTCTCTAGAGTTGTGTGGGAATTTTTCTGGTATTATGGTAGACAACGCAGTTATGTTTTGGTTGCTAGAGCTGTCAAAAAATAACAACTGGGTTTAAGCAGTTGTTTGAGAGTAAATGTTGAGATACGAAAGATGGAATATAAACAAAAAGACGTATATCGGACAAATGAAATAATGCAATATTATTAATAACATCATTAAAAAAATGTGTGCAGCTTAAAAGCATATAGTCCACATCAGTTGGAGAAAATAGTTTTACATCTTCAGCACTCGGAAGTGGTAGTGGTATTGCAATTGCAATCGAGCGTCCATGCAATTTTAACAAATCTTTGGTTTCGATTTGAACGAAGCAAAATGCTTCTGTGTTCAGTACACAAACACTTGTAAATATTTAAAAATAACAGAAGTAATTTACACATTGCAAATGCATATTCTTTACTTAGCATTTTTTCTAGTTGGAATTGGAATATGTCACGGATAGATTTTCATATGCGCACAACAATAACAATATTATCTGCATCATTATTATCATTAAAAAAAACAAATCAAAACTTCTTTTCATTCTGTTTTTATTGAATATTGAGTTTCTGTTGGCAAAATTATTTTCTACTTCGACCACCAGAGGTCAGATTTACGTTAAATAGTCAATTTGTAGTTGTTATTCGCATGTAAAAGTATGCAATTTTTTTTACAATCACAACTGAAAAAGGTTGTTTTATGTAATATGAAAAATTCGTTGAGTTGCGCGAAAGTGGAGTTGAATGACAGCCAACTCGAATAAATTGAGTTGTGTTATGGAATAGGGGCATTAATTACCCCACGCCTTAGGGTATACTACAAAAGTTTCTCGTTTGCTCTGACGACTATAATTGATATTATATCATATATATATATATTCCTTTTATTTATATTCTCGGTTTCAGAAGTAAACCGAGATTCGAAATGCTCCTTATTATATTATATTATAATATAATCTATATATTATATTATGTATAAAAATCGAAATGAAAAGATGCTTAAATTTGATAATTATGTCTAGGTTTAACTTTATCTTTGCTTCCATATATGCTAGTATATATATATTCTGACAAGCACACAGATTTATATATATCGCATGTATACGATATATTATATTTGCGGTTGCTTTTCTCCTCGGTTGACCTTGAAGTCACCCTTGCAGTTAGGGCGGCAAGTTATTGGCGGTTCTAAATCAATGCCAAACTTAGTATTTATACATGTACGTAGGTATCTATGTGTGCACTAAGGTATCCGCATGCCATGAACTACCATAAATTAAAGGTGTGGCGGCCACGATCCCAATTGAAATTTATGCCCCTACTCCGTAAGACAATTTTTGTTAAGTTGAGTTGAAATTTGGCTGAAATTTGAAATTCGGTATTACTGAACACAACTCTGAGAAAAAGAGTTGCCTGTCAACATAAAACCAAGATGGCGAATCCTCTCTAGAGTTGTGTGGGAATTTTTCTGGTATTATGGTAGACAACGCAGCTATGTTTTGGTTGCTAGAGCTGTCAAAAACTAACAACTGGGTTTAAGTAGTTGTTTGAGAGTAAATGTTGAGATACGAAAGATGGAAAATGAAAAAAACAGACGTATATCGGGAAAAAATGAAATAATGCAATATTATTAATAACGTCATTAAAAAAATGTGTGCAGCTTAAAAGCATGTAGTCCACATCAGTTGGAGAAAATAGTTTTACATCTTCGGCACTCGGAAGTGGTAGTGGTATTGCAATTGCAATCGAGCGTCCACGCAATTTTACTTAGCATTTTTTCTAGTTGGAATTGGAATATGTCACGGATAGATTTTCATATGCGCACAACAATAACAATACATATTATCTTCATCATTATTATCATTAAAAAAACCAAATCAAAACTTCTTTTCGTTCTGTTTTTATTGAATATTGAGTTTCTGTTGGCAAAATTACTTTCTACTTCGACCACCAGAGGTCAGATTTACGTTAAGTAGTCAATTTGTGGTTGTTATTCGCATCTAAAAGTATGCAATTTTTTTTACAATCACAACTGAAAAAGGTTGTTTTATGTAATATGAAAAATTCGTTAAGTTGCGCGAAAGTGGAGTTGAATGACAGCCAACTCGAATAAATTGAGTTGTGTTATGGAATAGGTGCATTAATGTGTGGCCGCCTACATGCACTATATATATGTAAAAAAAAAACACATGCTACATATATATAAATCAAAAACAAAAAAAACTTAATTCACTCACCCCAAAAATCGTAAACTGATAGTATACAAATGTACACAAGTATTACGGCGACAACCCTGCTTCGAATTAATTCGGTGGCCGCGTAATATCACTACGGCATTATTACGATAACCGGGGCGCCGAGGTTTGAAAATGCCATTTTGTAGATCTCGGTGAAATAAGCACAAAATGAACTTGGTTCTGTCCCCAGATGGGATTGGGTTCTGTCCCCGGGTTGGGAACAGAAACATCCCATCTGTTGTCCCCACTAAATGGACTTGACAGATAAAGAAGGTGAAACAAAAGAAGACAGCAATGACAGACACCAGATGTTTAGTACCCGTTTGCCTAGAGTGTATTTTATTTGGCAATTTTATTTGTAATAAGAATAATATTTTTTCTTCTTTTTTTTTTATAATATAGGCGGACGTAACAGTCTATCCAGCAAGCTATCCAAACCAACTACTTATTAAATTCAGTTTGACGTCGACTCGCCCGGTTGTTCTCTACTTACTAGCGCACCAACTCAAAGGAAATATCCATATAAAAAAAAGTTCTACCACATCCAAAGTCCCAACAATCGTCTGTACAAAAACATGAATTTGGGTTCTCCAGCAAACTGCGCACGCAGTCTCGATACAACATTTTCTACCCTTTTCTTTAGCGATGAAGATGTTAGCTGTGGGTATGATGTTGCTTCTCATATTCTATTTTATTTCGCATCAATTCGAGTTCTCCAGCAAACTGCGCACGCAGTCTCGATACAACATTTTCTACCCTTTTCTTTAGCGATGAAGATGTTAGCTGTGGGTATGAAGTATGATGTTGCTTCTCATATTCTGTTTTATTTCGCATCAATTCGAGTTCTCCAGCAAACTGCGCACGCAGGCTCGATACAACATTTTCTACCATTTTATTTAGCGAGGAAAATGTTAGCTGTGGGTATTATGTTGCTTCTCATATTCTGTTTTATTTCGCATGTTTAACGTTTGTTTGGTTGAATTTTGTTCGATTCTCTTCTTGTTATTGTTCAATTTCGATGTGCTCTATATTTTTGTAGAACTCCATATCGACTGAAGCGAAAGCAAAAAGCAACACAACAATAGGCGTTTTTTTTCCAAATTTGTACATTGAAAACATGTTGCGGAAACATGTTTATTCTTTACAGGCTACAAATAAAACACGGCTAATAATCGTTGATCATTCGCATTTTAGCAGTAGTTAGATATGCATGTCGTTCTTTTAAGGCAAATCACATAAAAGAAAAATATGACCTGTCGATGCGCTATTGAAAAGTTATTGAAGAAAGCAGTTTCTCAATTAAATTCGGGAGAAAAACTGGACATAATTAGTTCTGGAAGGCCAACACCATCTCTTCCGGATTTGATTTGTCAGCGTATCGTAATGGCGATGGCCAAGCGCCCGAGTATGCAATCAGAGTAAATGGGCCTACAGGTATACGTGCTTGTTGTCTCTATGGGATAACTCCCCTCTAAATACAATGCAATCAGAATGGTTTGCACCCGGGATATTTTGACAAAATGCGACGATAGACAGTTATAGGTAGTGAAGGATTTTGTCACGGAGATAAAACTAAGGATAACCCTTGGCAATCTTTGTTTCTTTGGGCTTATAAGTAGCGGAGCCCTCTCATGAGTAACTAAGGAGAAGTTCTATAAGACCCTTATCATCCCACTCGGGTTATATGTTTGGTTCAGAAGCATATACCCTTTCTAAAGCGAATGAAAACTCAATCATATACAATGTATAGTATACATACTGTGAACAAAAAAAAATCGTGTGATCTAAGGTTCCGTGTGTACCGGCAGAGTCTATGGAGGGCATAATGACGAACTGTACAAGGATATCAACCTATTTAAAAAGGTTGATTTCATCGACTAAGATGGTTAGGGAATTTAGAGCGAATGGACAACATTCCGGCTCGGAAAACCTTAGAATCGACAACTCAGAGTAGGGCCAGCTAAAGTAAAAAAGTGTCGTTTTAACTCCATACATTTAACGTGTTTATTTATTTTAATCAATAGAACAGGCACACACACAACTAAATTATAACATGGCATTTACAAATCAGAAATCGTTTGCGATGGGTGCAATAAATCAAGAGATTTCAGCAATGCTTCAACAGATGGATCCCTTCCGCGGAATCTTCGAAAAACTTCTGCTGTGCAAACCGAACCACCTGAAGCTAGGAATGTATCTCTGAAGCGTTTACCCGTTTCCAGAGTATTTTCCTTCTTATCTACAAATGCATCGTAAATATCGGCTGCAATAACCTTGGAATATAAATGACTAAAGTGTGCTGCTGCCCAATCGCCTGAGAAGATATCCGTCATCGAACATGGATGTGCGTCTTTTTTGTCCAAAGGCAAACAACGGTACACAGGCCAAAGTTTCTTCATTACATCCAGCCAAAAATCGTCCGAATGATGAAGCTCTAAATCCAAATCAGAATAGTACAACTCTTCGCAGTCTATAGCCTGCCATGCTTTTCTTTAAAAGCTTTATATTTTCAATAACATTGTCTGGAACAATTTCATCACTCGCATAATGTCCCGAGATCTGTCTTAATGTTTTGTCATTGTCTAAAAAACTGGCCAAAACTTGTCCGCTCACTTGAGATGCATCCCATTCGATGTTCGATAAGCCTGCCAAGTCTGTATAGTTTGCTTGAGTAAGCAGGTGTTGCAAAGTAGTACCAAATGTCTTGAATACCATGCGTAAATCCTCAATGCTGAGCAAGTACGGTTTACCGTACATGGGTTCATTGAAATTAAATACTAGTGCGCATAGCGGGTTGTTGCCAGCTGATTTGTTTCGGTTTCTTATGCTCACCATCCAACCAGAGTTCTTGCCATATCTATTTTCTTTTGAGTAATAATCAAGATAGAAGCCTCCTACTGGTTTAGCAGAATCACTAGCATCGTACACGTCGTAGTACTTAACGTTAGGTTGCCAAACCTCTGCAGTGGTCCGCTCAAGAATTTTAACGTGGAACAGCTCCTCGCAGAATTGGAAAAGACCTGCGAATACCCTTGGTAGCGGGAAGTATTCCCTAATCGACTCCTCATTGAGGCCAAATTTGCTGAGCAAGTACTTACGTTGCCAATAGGGGATATCGTATTGGTCCAGCTGGTGCTCAAAACCACTTCCGATGGCAAATTCTTGTAAAGTCTGAATCTCTACCGATTGTCGCGGACCGGCATACTGCAACAATTTTCCAAAAACTTGTTTCGCGTTATTCAGGTGTTTTATCATTTTTGTTTGCATCGACATCGTGGTATACGACGGATACCCCAAAAGTTTAGCTTGTCTCTTGCGAAGCTCACGGATTTTTTCCAAATGTGTACTGTTTTCTAAACTCTTTTCTGTCTGTCCAGATGCTTTGCGATTATTGGCCTGCCAAAGATTCCATCTCTCTGTTCGATCTGGACAATACTTAAGAAAGTTTTCGACTATTTGCGGTTGTAGTGTTATAAGCCACGGACCATTGTTCGGTTGATGTGGGTCGTTCGAAATAGTTTCCAACACGTTCAGTGGAAAATCACGGACCAAGTTATAATTACTTATGCTGTGTGAGAAGGTATTAACGGACATGTTCACTTTATTCTTAAAGTTGGCTCGCTCTTTACTAAGATTTGATAGAACTTCCTTAAGAATTTCTGAATCATTGTTCGACAAGGTGAGGCCATTCAGTTTCCCTTCCAGCAAATACTTTTCCATTAGGCGGCCCTTTTCTGGTTCTATATTTGACTTTTCCTCATACTCAGATTTTATTTTTTCGAAAATGGTTTTATTTGTGAATTTCGAAGCTCTTGCACTTCGCGCTCGGTCGTGTATGTTTAAATAGGACTTTGTAGGAATTAGTGTACTATTGCCTAAATACAATGCTTTTGCAATACCCCATGTTGTATCCAATGGTCCGGTGACTATATCTAATTCTGTAAATATGCTATGTGTTTATTCTTTCCTGGGCGTTAATTCTTTCATCCAACTTTTTTACAGTATTTTCGACATCCAATGCCTGATGACCGACCGCACCTATACAGGTCTCAATAGTTATGGTATTGAATTGTGGTAAGCCATCAGATTTTAATATCGCTTCAACTGAATTCGCATCTTCTCCGATTTCTGGCACCCTGAAATGAGGTTTCGTAATGAGTTGAAATGGTATGTGCAAAAGAAAATTGTAGCGCTTACAGAACTATGTAACCCTTGTTGCATTTACTTGTCGATATGTGCCGTTGTAAAAAGCGTATATTTTTATTACGACAAATCGATAATAACATATTTACTTTATAATTATATTTAAATGGTAGGAAAGAACGAAGAACCTGCTGTGCCTGTACTGTAATGTCAAAAAAAATTAAATCCGGCAAGCAAATTTGACAACATGAGAGGAAAGAAAGTACTGTTTCCTCGTGAAACCTAGTGTAAATATCTCTAGAATAGTAGGTCTGTTCGCGTACCATCCCAAAACAACGAAAATCCACGAAAAATAACGAAAACCCGTTCGCGTACGCAAAAATTTCGTAGTTTTTCGTAGAAGAGAGGGCTCACGAGAGAGTAAAAAATTTCCCCATGCTACGAATTTTAGTCCAAAGAATTTCTTTGGGGTGTATTATGAAAACTGTCAAATCACATACATTCTTTATTTTTTGCTGCTTAATGCGTTCGATTACTTTTTTGTGATTTTTCTGTATTGGAGAGAATTTTACCCCCACTCTTCGAGATTTGACAGAAAACCCATATTTAGTGCAAAAAGTACGCGAAAGGACCTAGTGATGCCTGATGCACGAACTGGTTATGCACTTGTCTTTATACTACGTAGTACCTTTCATTGCGTGTAATACAATATTTCATATACAATGGTAGCATGTAGTTTCTGTTCTCAACTCATCCCAGTTTTTTCTTCGGTGAGAATAATCAGTTCTGGGTAAATTTATGTTGTTCGTGAGGCAATTACGTTAAAATTGCATCGACTGGCTAATTTTTGACGTTTATGGAGGTGGATAAAATTTTAGTTTTTTGCTGTGTCAATTCGATTAATCAGGGATGTAAAATGTAAATAAATTTGCCACTGGTTAAATTTTTATGCAGCTCTAGAGCCGGAAAAATTCTCGAAGTTTATATTCACCAAACATGCATCAACAATTAGCCGGTAATTAAGATTTGACTGCAATTGGCACACGGCACGAACGTAGGTAGGTGATGAGTGATGACTGATGAAGTGTAATGATCCAGAGAAAGTTAGGGGAGAAATAAATAAAGTTCGATTTGAAGTTTCGCTTTCTGAAAAGCTTGACGCTAGCGAAAATAATATTTTCTTCACTAAGTTGTTTTAGTAAGAAGTGGGACCAATTATTTGACTTATCTATATACCTATGTGAATGTTTATTATATTTTAACCACAAAAATATTTATGAATTTCTTAAAATGAATTCGTTAGTAAAATATTTTCTAATATGAGTTCTAACGTGGCAAGTACCGTACCATTAGTGTTAAAAATTGATTTATCTCATCTGCCAGATTACTATTATGATAATTTGTGGTATGTACTTTACTTAAAGGTGGAAAATGTGGGAGATAAAGCTAACTGGCTGATCACAATGGTGAAGCTTCAGTTAAAGTGTGCAGCATTGTCAAAGTCAAAAGACACGTAAACTCTATAGCGCGAACAGAATGCGAAGTTACAGCTGTAGTATGAATATTTATGCTGAAGCGCAAAGTTGAGCCAACTTCAACTTTCGAACGTGCTGCTGCTACTTTCCATTGTGTTCTGGCAGTAAAGAATCAAATAGTTAGTCGCAGTCCACACGTCGACTCACGAGTCATGACTCTTGTAGTTTCTGTTTTCAACTTTCATTCGGTAAGGCGCTTGCATCCATGCGTTGACTTTTGAGTCACGACTCTTTTATAATTTTTGTTTTCATAATTTGACAGTTTTCTTTTATATTTTCTTTCGCTGTTGAGGGTGTTAAAGGCAGAGTATATCTAATAATGAGCAGGCTTGCCAGATTTGTATAAGCTCACAACGCAAAATTTGAATTTTTTTTCGCAAAAACCGCAAAATCAAAAAAAAAATATTCGCAAAAGCCGCAAAATGCTAAAAATTAATAATAAGAACATATAAAAACTTATTTCATTTTTTTTATACATTTAGTCAACAAAAGACAACGAAGGAAACGAAAGAATAAATATTTTGGAATGAATGAATGAATTCTAATACTGTACTTGCATCTTCTTTTGGTATTGGTTCAGGTTGGAACTCTTCAACCCACTTGAAAAAAATTAATTTATTACACTATTATTGCACTATCAGATTAAAATAATAAAACAAACTAAATCAAAGTTCTGTGTTGTGGTGATTGTACAAGCTAAGTACATTTTGAAATTCTGTGCGAAGTTGCCATGCGAATTAATATTTTCTTTTAAATAAAAATTGAATGCGCTTATTTTATTATCTTAGGAGGAAATTGTTAATTCTGATTAACAGATACCGAATGAGAGTAATATTTCGTAGCTATAATTTCATCTTCACATCGCTTAGATATCATTGTGAGCATAAAAATTAATTTATTCGAAGAAAATAACATTAATGATATTTGGATTGCCAATAATATTTTTATATTCTAATCTGGCAACATTTACCATTGACAATTGTCGATAATACAGCAACATTAACAAACGAAAGTGTATCATAGTGAGAAATAGTCGCACTAATTTTAGGATCACGAAAATTGATCTTGATAAAGAGTAAGATCTCATATTGTTGTTGTAATGCACACAAACTTATGAGTTGATCTGATCCGGATCAGATCACGGGGATAACAAAACACGGCCTATGTAACGAGTAACTGACTGGGTTGTTTTGGTAGCACTGGCAGATATAGAACGGTTGGGTTGCATTGGCACCACAGACGGATCGAGATTTTGCGCATTCTCGTTTTTAGTCAACCCCCTCTCGTAATTGTAACTAATGCTACTTACATAAAACATCCACTAAGTCCTCCATTAATATATGTTTGTTTTAACTCTTCTTTTCTTTAAAAATAGTTTTGTTGTCTAGATAGATATCTTGCAATCACAATTCTCAAACCAACCCAATTGAAAATAGAAAGTACAATCACGTTTGTGACATGTGAACTGTCAACTAAAAAGTTAATCAAGTTTTGCATTCCTTTTTTTAGAATTGACTAAATGGTTAGTCACTAAAAAACGGTATGCGCCCATTGGTCTTCTGAGAAGAAGACGTACTTTGAAGTTTGAACGGAAACTAATTAATTGAAGTGGGTAGGATTTAAAGCTAAATGTTTTTATTTAATCGGTTATAACTGCGATTCTACGTGTTCATGGGATACATGCTTCATTTAGTAATGACACAAAATACCGCAAATATCGCGCAAAATATAAGATCTCGCAAAATCAAATTTTACACCGCAAAGTAAAAAAAATAATCGCACGTTTTGCGATACGTTTTACGAGTAGGAACACTCTTCCTACACATACAACTGCTACTAGTCCAAAGAAAAGCGTGAAAAAAATCGCCCAATAAGTAAAAACAGCTCAGAAGGATAGATTGCAACCCTTACCTGCGATTGCAAATAATGAAAAGAGTCGGCAATACTTTTCAGCAGCACCACCACATGCGGCTACCTAAGTAAGATAAATTGCGTGTGGTTTTCCCATAATGCTTTTTTAAAGGCGGACCGCAGAGCACGTCTGTGTGGTAGTAAGGCAGAGCATGTCATCATAAGATATGGAGTGACCGAAATTGCTGCTGTGAATTTGGTTTCATTTATGATTTTTTTCATTTGTTTTTTATTAAATAGGATTAGATATGGATCTCTCAAATATATATTTCAATGTTAAATATGAAAATAAACATTCGTACATTGTAACAAATTCTCTAAAGCTCCTATTAGTCTTAAATTCAACACTTTTCAGAAGCCACATTTGACATAGCACAGCATAGCATCTTGTCACACTACTGTATTCACATTGGGGTGGGGTTTGTTTACATTTTTTATGCACGTATCTTAAAGACGGACCGAGCACGAATGTTATCAGTTGAGCGAAAAACAAAAAACAGCAAAGAATAGGGTGACATGTTTGAGTTAGGTATGTACATGCATGCGGGAAATAAGTAAAATGTTTTATGGACAGGTGGTATAAAAAAATTAAAACTGCGTTTTTTTTCGGGATTTCCTATTATGATGAATGAAAATGCACAGTTGCGAAATTAGGTAGCCATTAACGTATAGATATTGACTAGGAAAATGCAAAGTAGATATTTTTTATTGAGAGTATGTTTATGACGGTCGAATAAACTAATGTCGTTTTCTATTGGGCTCTTCAGATTTTGCTCGCAGATTTCAGATCTTTCGTGCTGAATGGAAATAAAACGAGATTGATTTGTTTTTCTACATTTGCATTCGTGTGTCATTTGACATTTTGGTCATAAAATTAAAACAAAGGAAATAAATAAAAAAAGAAAAATAATAAATATAAATTTAAATACCTACTCTTTCTTTCTATTTTCTAAACTTTGTATGGAGTTTCTGATAATATTTGTGTAGATTGATAGCATTATGATGTGCTGAGTTTTAATTTCATAAAATGCACATTAGCTCTATATTTAGTTTTTATATCTCAACCTTTCTCACAGAAGATATTTTTCAAGTTTTTATGCTTTGTAAAATTTTTTTTATAAAAAAAACCAACCATTTTTCTACTTCTACTGCTAAAATGTTTTGGTGTAAGTTCAAGTAGGTATGAATCTCGAGTTGGAATCGAGATTCACGAAAATTGATCTCGAGCAAAAAAAAACTTATTTATTTATTGAAAAGAAAAAAATGAAGTTCGTTTTCCAAAAATATAAATTAAACAATGCGTGATAATTTTTATAAGTGCTCGGTGGTAGGAAAACTAAAATTCAAGTGCAAAATATTTTAGCGTGCCGAAAAATTGTGAGATTTAAGCAAAATTACAAAAAATTGTCAATTGTCCTTTTCCATGTTTTAGATGAGCGGAAGTTGTTCCACTGTTTTACCAAACATTTCGAAAAAAACACGCTTTTCAAGTGTTTGAAATATTCGGGAACACCTGATTTGGTCATTTAAAAAAGCTAATACAAAAGAAGGTAAAAACGAGTATCGAAACGCGGAAATGTATACCAATATTTTTTTTAACAATAATGTATTACAAATTCATTTTTTTGGATTTTAAAAAGAACACCCTGTTTCAAATTCTGAAATAATTTTGTTTCTCTTCTATATCTCTTTCACGACAACCCTTCTTATTACCGTCTATTTCTCCGTGTCGGTGTCAGTGCTGTCGTCTTCCAATTTTCAAGAGTATCAGAATTTGAAATTTTTGGGTATCATTTTCAACCGAAGGGTATCATAAAATAATAAACACATTTTCGTCTTTTTAAAAATATGTACATGGTGTTTCCAAGTTAAATGTCAAGACTTTGGGAAATTATTTTTGGGTATAATCTAAGAAAAAAATCGTTTAACAGCAAGGGTCTATCTCCAATGTGAACATCATTTATCTTATCATTAAATTTAAGAAAATACCTACCTAGACCCATGCTTACACAAATATTTTCGTTAATCGCTACAGAAACTTTATTTAGGGCTACAATTTTACGAAAAATAATACTCTTTTTAAATCAAATTGATACCTTTTTCGGCTCTGCAGATATTCTATTATTGAATCGGTTTTATTTATCTTCCCAATGCAAATTTTTGACATTCAGATCGCTTTTCCACAAAAAATGCGTAATAAACATACCGTTTTATTATTTTTTCCTTATCAATAGGCGTGTTTTTAGGCTTAGAAAATGTGGTAGTTATCAAGCGCTCATAAATAAGTTGGTGGACAGAATTTTTTTTCGTCAAATTTAATTCAATTAAATAGTAAAATAAGGAACATTATTCACTTAATTCATTACAATTTTCTTTTCCTTGTCGGATAAATTCGTATTTCTTTTTTTCCTACCCATTTTAAAATGAACAGAAATAATTTAAATTTGAAATGACAGTAGAGTTCGGCTGATAGCTACCGGCCTTCATATTTCTCCTTCACTTTCATGTCATATTTGACATTTCGATAAAATTTTCGATAACTATCGACGAAAAACAGTTTGGTAGCACATTTTTCTATCCAGGCTAAGCACCTAAGACTGGATAATTATCCAGGTTTCGTAAGTCAGCTTTTACATTGGCCGAGAAAGGTCGGCTGACTTATCGTTATTCTCTTTTGGGCTCAGGCCGTACTTATACACGTCCCGATTCCGACAGCCGACTATTTAATCCTTTTCTCCCTTCATTCTTAACGCGTTGTGTTCGAAAGATGTTGCTATCAGTATAGAACTAAAAACAAAAAAAAGTCTTTAAAATGCATGAAAAAAATATTGAAATTGTGAATGATTAGATATAGTGTATTTATGGTTTTATTGATGTCTTGGATCTAGACGGTAGCAATGACCAGCGAATACTTCTTGATTTACTTAAATGATGTGAAACATCACCAGATTTACCTAAGAAAAGGAAGAAAAATCAGAATTTCAGTAATTGAATTTGCTTTCTTAACCATTTTAATATAATCTAGATGAGCTAGATTATAAAGATTTTCGTGCATTTGAAAATGTAAAATCAAATGTTTGATTAAATCATGAGACCACTCAAAACTTTCCATAAAACACAGAACACTCACCGAACACAGTCTCTAAAAAAAACTCCTCCGGCGACACGAACTCAACTCTGAGAACACAAGAATAAAGCAAGTGAATGGAAATACGAAACGAGATAAAAGAGAACACGCAAAAATCGTCTCGGTTGCGCTACCCAGCCGAAGCGAGCTACCCCCTGCACTTCTCACCTCCCTTTCCTAGACATTCGGGTCCCGGCCGATCTTTCTCGGCCAATGTAAAAGGTGACTAAGCCTATATAAGCTTAGTTGTTAGTGTAATTAACATGGAAAAATGTTTCTAAGCCTATATAGTTTTGAAAAAAAACACGCCTATTATCTACGTTCATGGGCTGTGTCATGGAAGTTCCAATAGAGCACGACAAAAATACTGTAAGTCTTCCTTCCTAACCTTGTTTTTATTCTCTTTTCCAATATTTCACATAATTGTCTCTTTCTTTCTCCCAGCGATGCAAGCAAAGCCATGTGCTTTGCCGTTTTGATTAAGTTGATTCATAACTTCTTCCCATTTTTGTAAAGGAGCTAAGCGCTGCGAACATAGAGTGTAAGAAGCCAATACACCAAGGCAATAGAGATTCGGGATTAGTGATGTGCAATTTATTTATTGGAGTAGGACTTTGCAAAAAAAAGCACATTTTATTTTTGTTTTTGATTTAAAGTATCATTTTTAAGCTTTGGGTATCACAGTATCACCAGCTCTGAAATAGTATCAAAAGGATACTATAGTATCACCTTCGGCAGCGCTGGTCGGTGTGACTGAAAATGGAACTGATAAGAAACACGTGGAGAGTGTCCCTACTCATTATTAGATATACTCTGGGTAAAGGTCTGTATCTATGAGTTTCGATAAAGAAATAGTGCTTAAATTGTTAAATTTTCCTAAAATAGTAGATATGGAGGCTAAATACTTGGTATTATATAAATTTGGATGTATTCCATATATGCATATTCTCTATAACATCAATTTTGTTGGCCCAATTAAATTTTTCCGTAATTTTCAAAACAACTGCGTCTTACGCACAACAAAAAGAAATGCAGCGAATAAGCAAAATAACGAACAAGAGAGAAAAGAAACGTCAAAAAAAATCACGGAAAATTCTGCCCGCGATTCACCGGCAGCTCGTTTTCTATCTCATCGTTCTTCTCTTTCGCACTCGTGTGAGTCGCTCAACGTGTGGACTACGACTTACGACAAACTGGCCGAACACAATGGTGAAGCTGCAGTTGAAGTATCCAGCGCTGTCAAAGTTATAATACACGTAAACCCTATAGCGCGAACACAGTGCGAAGTTACAACTGTAGTATGAGTATACATATAATGATGAAGCGCAGTTCCAACTTCAGCATTTGAGCGTGCTGCGCTACTTTCCATTGTGTTCGGGCAGAAAAGGTTATAATCCTTTATAGTAAAATGTCACAGAATCCGAGTTCCACTAACAAAACCATCAAAAAAATTAAATGCGGCAATCAAAGAAATTAATCACGCCTTTTTTGAAATTAAAAGCATAGCCTGCTTTCAAATGTTGCAAATCTTTCGGTGCCGCTATCGTTGATTTTTTTTGTTTTCTTTTTGCTACGCAGGCAAAGGTACTTTTAAACGGGGCAACTATGCGACTCTTTTTTGATATTCCTTTTCATTTCATGTTCGCGAGTGAGAATGCAAGTTATAGTCTACTAGTACACTGGTCGCTCGCTTTGCGCGGGGGTTAAGGGAATCAAAAGTGTCGCGCAGTGCGAAGTACCTATGAATTTCATGTAATTTAGGGTGTTGTGTTCCTGATAAAGGAAATGTAAGCATTTATTTAGGTCGCGCAAATCGAGTTAGTGTAGGCAAATGCATTTCGCGCAAAGCGAAGGACCAGTGTACGTACATACATCTTGCTTTATTTCCACATACGATTCTCTCCTAAAATCGCAAACAAAAGAGTGACAAACAAACGAATCACAAGCAAGAACTGCAACGTTTAGAAGTAGGCAGTCATAAGTTCGGGCTTCACCGACTGAATGTTGAAAACAGAAACTACAAAAGTGGCTCAAGAGTCGCCGTGGAATAGCGGACTAAAAGAAACAAATGCAGGCACTGCCCAAATTCAACGTATCCACTGTTCGAGTCTTTAGCTATTCCTACCATATTTACCAAAAATAGATCTGGCATCACTTTCCGGTTGAGTTTTTTTTAATGGCGACCGTGAGAGAATAAAGTACTATCCTACATCTACGTGTTTTGTCAATCTCAAAAATTTATTTCACAGGGTTTAACTGAATTAGTGCTGAGTGTTTTTAAATTATCACGCAATTACATCTTTTCATAAAAAACAATATGGCACGTCTAACGAATGTGTACCACGCTGAAAATATAAATAGCGTGAAAATCGGGAGGAGGCAGCTACCCGTGATTGCTGGCGATAATTTAATGGTAGGAATGTAAACCTTGAATTTTTGTTAAAATACTTTAATTTCACTGTCGAATATTTTCTACATATGTCTGTATTCGATTTTCTACTTGTTTGGTGTCGAATTTTCTCGGCCTATCTTATAAGTGAAAACGAGTTCCTTTTAATGTCTGGCTTAAATTTTCTTAGAAATGAGCATCATAAGACCATGTTTTTGACCGATTAATTAATATTTAATACTTAGTCAAAACAATTTTTTTACTTTGGGTATCTTATGTTGCAAAGACGGGGTCATGAGCTTTGAGTCACAACTCACAAGTACTTCACTTGAGTATAAAATGTTGCTATTTTCAGATGCTTATGGACCTAAATAGCAAAGGGCTGGCAATCGATAGCCCCAACATTAAAGGGAAAGAATTGGAGGAGTTTACACGAAAATTCAACCTTCTTACTCCCGAAGAACTAAGGGAATCACTTGAAATAGATAGTACTGATTTCATATCTGTTCTAAACCAATGTGTTCAATGTGTAGGTTGTAGACGAAGTGTAGAGCGATTATTCTACCAATTAACATTGTCTGGGCACCCCACGCTTGATCCAATAGTACTTAAAAGTTCTTGTTTCTTGAGTATAGCTGAAGATAAAATCAAGACTCCACAAGCACTTGGAACACTACTCTATCGACACCACGACATTCTCAACAATTTAGTTGAAAATAAGTTGCGAAACAAGACAAGATGTGTGCTGCATTCCTTGGATGCGTTTCGTTCGAAACCATTCTCGGAGACTTGGCGCGAGGTTTGGTCATCTATGAAGCAGAGATGCCGGGAAGAACTATCTGTGATTAAAAATTCGGAATTGCACGAAGTGCTGGAGAACTACTTGAAGAAACATAAGTTTTGCCAAGGGTGTCGAACTAAGGTAATGAAGTTGCCCACAAATATAGGGAACATAGTACTTTTGAATGAACATATTTTTTTGTTGTTATAGTTTGAGAAAGCCTACAATATCTTGGTAGGAGAGACAACAACGAAGGAAAAAGGCTACGTGGCAGCGCTCTACTCAAATGTTAAAAAGTGCCAACCCGAGCAACATATTCATGTTCAAACTAAGGCTGATTTTTTGGACGAACTTTTACGTCGGGCCGAGCCGGAAGTAAATGGAAGGTAAACCCATCTATTAACGTACATTTGTAAGTTTATTTATTGTTTTTCATTTTTAAAGCTATTCCAAACAAAGGGAGCGTCACGCTAAAACACTGGAAATTTCTCAAGAGGAGGTACTAACGTGCGTTGGCATGATTATGTACGAACGATTGCGTAGGATCTATGTTAGTTTAAGAGAAGAAGAACGAGCTTGTCAAGTCTTGGCTGCCGTTGGTGTGCATTCCTTGTGTCGTAGCTTTGATATGTCAGTTGGAAAAAAACAGGGAATCAGTAATTTAGAACTGCTGTACAATGAAATAAGTAGGGCGGAGAAAGCTAAAGAGCACAAGAGCGAGCAGAAGAAGCTCAAGAAAAAGAAGAAGAAGAACGAGAAAAAGAATAGCTTTAGGATATGTGACAATAGTATAGTGGACGACTCAATCGACCTGGATGACGACGGTGAGGACCACGAAATAATTCACCCTCAGAAAGAAAAATGCATTGACTGCAATGAGGATATTCCCAATTGCCCATGCGACAGTGACGGCGAGGTGTGTACGAAGTCGTTGGATGCAGGTTATGGCTCTGATCCAAACTCAAGGACGTCGAGTGTAGTGAGCTCTCCGGAGGGATCCGAGGTGTCTTGTTCCGATGGATTCTGTAATCATGATCAGCACAACAACGGGGCAGACTTTGTCAGTGATAAATATGATTCTCTTAATCATTTTGAGAACGATACATTTATGTGTTCTCGCGAGAAGAATCTAAGACGGATGACAGATGACGCGTGACGGCTGACGGATGACGCGTGACAGAAGACGCGTGACAGATGACGGATGACGCGTGACGCGTGACGCGTGACAGATGACGCGTGACAGATGACGGATGACGCGAGACGGATGACAGATGACGCGTGACGGATGACAGATGACACGTGACGGCTGACGGATGACGCGTGACGCGTGACAGATGACGGATGACGCGTGACAGATGACAGATGACGCGTGACAGATGACGCGTGACAGATGACGGATGACGCGTGACGCGTGACGGATGACAGATGACGCGTGACGCGTGACTGATGACGCGTGACAGATGACGCGTGACGGATGACAGATGACGCGTGACGGCTGACGGATGACGCGTGACAGATGACGGATGACGCGTGACGCGTGACAGATGACGGATGACGCGCGACAGAAGACGCGTGACGGATGACAGATGACGCGTGACGCGTGACTGATGACGCGTGACAGATGACGCGTAACGCGTGACAGATGACGCGTGACGGATGACAGATGACGCGTGACGGCTGACGGATGACGCGTGACGGATGACGCGTGACGGCTGACGGATGACGCGTGACGGATGACGCGTGACGCGTGACAGATGACGCGTGACGCGTGACAGAAGACGCGTGACGGATGACAGATGACGCGTGACGGCTGACGGATGACGCGTGACGCGTGACAGATGACGGATGACGCGTGACAGAAGACGCGTGACGGATGACAGATGACGCGTGACGCGTGACTGATGACGCGTGACAGATGACGCGTAACGCGTGACAGATGACGCGTGACGGATGACAGATGACGCGTGACGGCTGACGGATGACGCGTGACGGATGACGCGTGACGGCTGACGGATGACGCGTGACGGATGACGCGTGACGCGTGACAGATGACGCGTGACGCGTGACAGAAGACGCGTGACGGATGACAGATGACGCGTGACGGCTGACGGATGACGCGTAACGGATGACGCGTGACGCGTGACAGATGACGCGTGACGGATGACAGATGACACGTGACGGCTGACGGATGACGCGTGACAGATGACAGATGACGCGTGACAGATGACGGATGACGCGTGACGCGTGACAAGACGCGTGACGGATGACAGATGACGCGTGACAGATGACGCGTGACGCGTGACAGATGACGCGTGACGGATGACAGATGACGCGTGACGGCTGACGGATGACGCGTGACGCCTGACGGATGACGCGTGACGCGTGACAGAAGACGCGTGACGGATGACAGATGACGCGTGACGGCTGACGCGTGACGGCTGACGCGTGACGGATGACACGTGACGCGTGACGGCTGACGGATGACGCGTGACAGATGACGCGTGACGCGTGACAGAAGACGCGTGACTGATGACGGATGACGCGTGACGGCTGACGGATGACGGATGACGCGTGACAGATGACGCGTGACAGATGACGGATGACGCGTGACGCGTGACAGAAGACGCGTGACGGATGACAGATGACGCGTGACGCGTGATCAGTCTGACTGATGACTGATGACTGATGACTGATGACTGATGACTAATGACTGATGACTAATGACTGATGACTGATGACTGATGACTGATGACTGATGACTGATGACTGATGACTGATGACTGACGACTGATGACGGATGACGGATGACTGATGACTGTTGACTGATGACTGATTACTGATGACTGATGACCGCTGACTGATGACTGATGACTGATGACTGATGACTGATGACTGATGACTGATGACTGATGACTGATGACTGATGACTGATGACTGATGACCGATGACCGATGACTGATGACTGATGACTGATGACTGATGACTGACGACTGATGACGGATGACTGATGACTGATGACTGATGACTGATGACTGATGACTAATGACTGATGACTGATGACTGATGACTGATGACTGATGACTGACGACTGATGACGGATGACGGATGACTGATGACTGTTGACTGATTACTGATGACTGATGACTGATGACTGATGACTGATGACTGATGACTGATGACTGATGACTGATGACTGATGACTGTTGACAGATGACTGATGACTGATGACTGATGACTGATGACTGATGACTGATGACTGATGACCGATGACTGATGACTGATGACTGATGACTGATGACTGATGACTGATGACTGACGACTGATGACGGATGACTGATGACTGATGACTGATGACTGATGACTGATGACCGATGACCGATGACTGATGACTGATGACTGATGACTGATGACTGATGACCGATGACCGATGACTGATGACTGATGACTGACGACTGATGACTCGCGTGAACCGTCATCCGTCAACCGTCATCTGTCACGCGTCGCGCGTCATCCGTTATCTGTCACGCGTCATCCGTCAACCGTCATCTGTCACGCGTCATCCGTCATCCGTCACGCGTCACGTGTCATCCGTCAACCGTCATGTCACGCGTCACGCGTCATCCGTCATCAGTCACGCGCCATCCATCGTCCGTCACGCGTCATCCATCATCCGTCATCAGTCACGCGTCACGTGTCATCCGTCAACCGTCACCTGTCACGCGTCACGCGTCATCCGTCATCAGTCCTGCGTCACGCGTCACGCGTCATCCGTAATCCGTCACGCGTCATCTGTCACGCGTCATCTGTCAACCGTCATCTGTCACGCGTCACGCGTCATCCGTCATCAGTCACGCGTCACGCGTCATCCGTCACTCGTCATACGTCATCTGTCACGCGTCACGCGTCATCCGTCAACCGTCATCTGTCACGCGTCACGCGTCATCCGTCATCAGTCACGCGTCATCCGTCACTCATCAACAGTCATCTGTCACGCGTCATCCGTCATCAGTCACGCGTCACGCGTCACGCGTCATCTGTCAACCGTCATCTGTCACGCGTCACGCGTCATCCGTCATCAGTCACGCGTCACGCGTCACGCGTCATCCGTCATCCGTCATCAGTCACGCGTCATCCGTCACTCGTCATACGTCATCTGTCACGCGTCATCCGTCATCTGTCACGCGTCATCTGTCATCCGTCACGCGTCATCTGTCACGCGTCATCCGTCATCAGTCACGCGTCACGCGTCACGCGTCATCCGTCACTCATCATCCGTCATCTGTCACGCGTCATCCGTCACGCGTCATCCGTCATCCGTCACGCGTCATCTGTCACGCGTCACGCGTCATCCGCCATCTGTCACGCGTCATCCATCATCCGTCATCTCTCACGCGTCATCTGTCACGCGTCATCCGTCACGCGTCATCCATCATCCGCCGCGCGTCATCCGTCAGCCGTCAAGCGTCATCTGTCATCCGTCACGCGTCCTCTGTCACGCGTCATCCGTCACGCGTCATCCGTCATCTGTCACGCGTCATCCGTCACGCGTCATCCGTCAGCCGTCACGCGGGATCTGTCATCCGTCACGCATCATCTGTCATCCGTCACGCGTCAGCTGTCACGCGTCATCCGTCATCTGTCACGCGTCACGCGTCATCTGTCACGCGTCATCCGTCACGCGTCATCCGTCAGCCGTTACGCGTCATCTGTCATCCGTCATCCGTCAGCAATCACGCGTCACGCGTCATCTGTCACGCGTCACGCGTCATCCGTCAGCCGTTACGCGTCATCCGTCAGCCGTCACGCGTCATCTGTCACGCGTCACGCGTCATCCGTCATGCGTCATCATCAGTCACGCGTCACGCGTCATCCGTCAGCCGTCACGCGTCATCTGTCATCCGTCACGCGTCTTCTGTCACGCGTCACTCGTCATCCGTCATCTGTCACACGTCATCAGTCACGCGTCATCCGTCAGCCGTCACGCGTCATCTGTCATCCGTCACGCGTCTTCTGTCACGCGTCACGCGTCATCCGTCATCTGTCACGCGTCATCCGTCACGCGTCATCCGTCATCCGTCACGCGTCATCTGTCATCCGTCACGCGTCTTCTGTCATCCGTCACGCGTCATCCGTCATCCGTCAGGTGTCATCTGTCGCGCGTCACGCGTCATCCGTCATCTGTCACGCGTCATCTGTCACGCGTCATCCGTCACGCGTCATCCGTCAGCCGTCACGCGTCATCTGTCATCCGTCACGCGTCTTCTGTCATCCGTCACGCGTCATCCGTCATCCGTCAGGTGTCATCTGTCGCGCGTCACGCGTCATCCGTCATCTGTCACGCGTCATCTGTCACGCGTCATCCGTCACGCGTCATCCATCATCCGTCGCGCGTCATCCGTCAGCCGTCAAGCGTCATCTGTCACCCGTCACGCGTCATCCGTCATCTGTCACGCGTCTTCTGTCACGCGTCACGCGTCATCCGTCATCTGTCACGCGTCATCCGTCACGCGTCACGCGTCATCCGTCACGCGTCACGCGTCATCCATCACGCGTCACGCGTCATCTGTCACGCGTCACGCGTCATCCGTCATCTGTCACGCGTCACGCGTCATCCGTCACCTGTCACGCGTCATCTGTCACGCGTCAGCCGTCAAGCGTCATCTGTCATCCGTCACGCGTCATCTGTCACGCGTCATCCGTCACGCGTCACCCGCCAGCCGTCACGCGTCATCTGTCATCCGTCACGCGTCATCCGTCATCAGTCATCTGTCACGCGTCACCTGTCACGCGTCACGCGTCATCCGTCACACGTCATCCGTCATTCGTCATCCATCATCAGTCACGCGTCATCCGTCACGCGTCACGCGTCATCCGTCATCCGTCATCTGTCATCCGTCACGCGTCACGCGTCATCTGTCACGCGTCATACGTCAGAAGTCACGCGTCATCTGTCATCCGTCACGCGTCATCTGTCACGCGTCATCCGTCAGCCATCAAGCGTCACGCGTCACGCGTCATCCGTCAGCCGTCACGCGTCATCAGTCACGCGTCACGCGTCACGCGTCATCCGTCAGCCGTCACGCGTCATCTGTCATCCGTCACGCGTCTTCTGTCACGCGTCACGTGTCCTCCGTCATCTGTCACACGTCATCAGTCACGCGTCATCCGTCAGCCGTCACGCGTCATCTGTCATCCGTCACGCGTCATACGTCATCTGTCACGCGTCATCTGTCACGCGTCACGCGTCACGCGTCATCCGTCATCTGTCACGCGTCTTCTGTCACGCGTCACGCGTCATCCGTCATCTGTCACGCGTCATCTGTCACGCGTCATCCGTCAGCCGTCACGTGTCATCTGTCATCCGTCACGCGTCATCTGTCCTCCGTCACGCGTCACGCGTCATCCGTCATCATCAGTCACGCGTCACGCGTCATCCGTCAGCCGTCACGCGTCATCTGTCATCCGTCACGCGTCTTCTGTCATCCGTCACGCGTCTTCTGTCACGCGTCACGCGTCATCCGTCATCTGTCACGCGTCATCTGTCACGCGTCATCCGTCATCTGTCACGCGTCATCTGTCACGCGTCATCCGTCACGCGTCATCCATCATCCGTCGCGCGTCATCCGTCAGCCGTCAAGCGTCATCTGTCATCCGTCACGCGTCATCTGTCACGCGTCATCCGTCACGCGTCATCCGTCAGCCGTCACGCGTCATCTGTCATCCGTCACGCGTCTTCTGTCACGCGTCACGCGTCATCTGTCATCCGTCACGCGTCATCTGTCATCCGTCACGCGTCATCCGTCAGCCGTCACGTGTCATCTGTCATCCGTCACGCGTCATCTGTCATCCGTCACTCGTCATCTGTCATCTGTCACGCGTCACGCGTCATCTGTCATCCGTCACGCGTCTTCTGTCACGCGACATCTGTCACGCGTCATCCGTCAGCCGTCACGCGTCATCTGTCATCCGTCACGCGTCACGCGTCACGCGTCATCCGTCATCTGTCACGCGTCATCTGTCACGCGTCACCCGTCAGCCGTCACGTGTCATCTGTCATCCGTCACGCGTCATCTGTCATTCGTCACGCGTCATCTGTCATCAGTCACGCGTCACGCGTCATCTGTCACGCGTCATCCGTCATCCGTCATCATCAGTCACGCGTCATCCGTCAGCCGTCACGCGTCATCTGTCATCCGTCACGCGTCACGCGTCATCCGTCATCTGTCACGCGTCATCTGTTACGCGTCACCCGTCAGCCGTCACGTGTCATCTGTCATCCGTCACGCGTCATCTGTCATCCGTCACGCGTCACGCGTCACGCGTCATCCGTCATCCGTCACCATCAGTCACGCGTCATCCGTCAGCCGTCACGCGTCATCTGTCATCCGTCACGCGTCTTCTGTCACGCGTCACTCGTCATCCGTCATCTGTCACACGTCATCAGTCACGCGTCATCCGTCAGCCGTCACGCGTCACGCGTCATCCGTCATCTGTCACGCGTCACCCGTCAGCCGTCACGTGTCATCTGTCATCCGTCACGCGTCATCTGTCATCCGTCACGCGTCATCTGTCATCCGTCACGCGTCACGCGTCATCTGTCACGCGTCATCTGTCACGCGTCACCCGTCATCCGTCATCATCAGTCACGCGTCATCTGTCATCCGTCACGCGTCTTGTCACGCGTCACTCGTCATCCGTCATCTGTCACACGTCATCAGTCACGCGTCATCCGTCAGCCGTCACGCGTCATCTGTCATCCGTCACGCGTCTTCTGTCACGCGTCACTCGTCATCCGTCATCTGTCACACGTCATCAGTCACGCGTCATCCGTCAGCCGTCACGCGTCATCTGTCACGCGTCATCTGTCACGCGTCACGCGTCATCCGTCATGCGTCATCATCAGTCACGCGTCACGCGTCACGCGTCATCCGTCAGCCGTCACGCGTCATCTGTCATCCGTCACGCGTCTTCTGTCACGCGTCACTCGTCATCCGTCATCTGTCACACGTCATCAGTCACGCGTCATCCGTCAGCCGTCACGCGTCATCTGTCATCCGTCACGCGTCTTCTGTCACGCGTCACGCGTCATCCGTCACCTGTCACGCGTCATCTGTCGCGCGTCATCCGTCACTCGTCATCCGTTAAGGGATAAGGACAGTTTACAAGAAGTAAAGAAAATATTATATGACGGGTTGGGTACGAAATCCCGAACTACGAAATCCCGAAAACAAAATCCCGAAAACAAAATCCCGAAACACGAAATCCCGAAACACGAAATCCCGAAACACAAAATCCCGAACTACGAAATCCCGAAACACGAAATCCCGAATTTGGAGAAAATAATAGTTTAAAATTCGCGCGCGAGTTACATATATGCCAGCGCCAGCAAAGGTAAAAACACCGGACGACCAATACGACACGTTTATCCGGTCACTAACCGATGAGCTGAGCAAACATTAATTGTCTTATGTTAGTTCTAAGAATTATTATTTGAACTGAATTTATTGTAAAATCGCTGACGCTATGTCTACGATTGAAATGCATGAAATTTGTATCCAATAAATAGAGGTACATGATACGAACTCGTGAGTAGTATTCCGTCAGTTGTATTCCGTGTTATATCTCGTGTAGCATTAGTGGTTTTGAATTAAATAAATAATTGCCTTCATATAAAATAAAAAGTTGTTTTTTTTATGTCACTTGGAATCAAGTGTTGTGTCAGTGGCGCAGTCGGTAGGATTCTTATAAAATAAGAGTCCTGTGAAACGAACCTACGTCGTGTGAAGTTAATAAATAAAAGTGTTTCTAAACTAAACATTTAAATTAATAAACACGTACCCGAAAGGAAGATTAGTGTATTCAATAAAATAAATTTGCAAAAACATACAGAAAATCGACAAAGATTAGTGTGTTCAAGAAAAGTAAAAGAAATAAAAAGTTAACAAAATATACAGTTAAATCGACAAAGATTAGTGTATTCGAAAAAAAAATTATAAGAAAAACAAAAGTGAAGTGCAAGCAATTTATGAAAAGACAACAGATACACGATAGCAACAGAAACATGGAAAATCATAATCAACTAGTCGCTGAATTGGAACTCAGAACACAACAGTTGGAACAAGTACGAGCTGCATATGTACAACTCCAACAACGGGAACATCGCGAGGAGAGGGAAAGACTTCTTAAACAAATTCGATATATGTCTGTATTTACTGGACAAGGAGAAGTCACAATAAATTCCTTCCTCAGTTGTGTAGAATACTATCTCAACCAAATAGAAGACCCAGAACAGAAAAAGATCTTAGTGAGGACAGTCTTCTATGAAAAGATACAAGGCGATGCGAAGAATGCAGTGATCAACATACCTCAGACGGACAACTGGACTACCCTCAAAGAGACATTGAAGCTGAGATACAAGCCGGACATCGAGCCACATGAAATATACAAGAAGATCACTAGCCTTAAAGTGAATACGGTGAGCGATCTTGCTATAGAATTACAAAATATTAAATTTAAAACAGATGAGTTAATTGTGTATTATAAAGAAGATAATTGCATAGATCTTAGTAATGTTGACGTAATATTGGTGAATACGGCAAAAGAAATGGCACAGGGCACATTGTTAGACAGGATATATGAGGAACATAGTTTAAACATAATAATATCAATGATGCGTAAGAGAAGGTTTGAGGATTCCTGCATTAGGCCGGAATTCAGAAGAACAGTTAGACAGAAAACATTTGTTTTACCAGAGAAGCCGAGAAAAAATAATTATACGGAAGAGCATCAAAATAGATCAGGACACTATAGGCAGAACAATTATCAGGGACAACAAAGAAATTATTCAGGACACTATAGGCAGAACAATTATCAGGGACAACAAAGAAATTATTCAGGGCATCATAGGCAAAACAACAATCAGGGACAGCAGAGAAACTTCTCGGGCAATATAGGCAAAATGACAGATCGAATCCGCCAGCTGAAAATATGGAGGTTGATAACATACAGAGAAATAACAGCTGCAGACAAATAAACAATTCTCAGGGTCAGGACCAAATTTCAGGACACCTCAGATTATCTCCAGGCCAACATAGCCATCAACAGGAGATAACTGAGCAAAGAATGGTTAGGACTTATGAAGTAGTTAACGATGAAAGTAGAAATCAAAATAAACAAAATACGTTTTTTATGAACTAGCCTCGGATGATTTACCAATAATTAAAATAACTATTTGTTCGAAAAATTTTATAGCACTTATTGATACAGGTTCAACTTTAAGTATAGTAGACGATAGGTTGACAGAATTTAAAAAATTACCCATTGAACCAATACATTTTACAACAGTGACGGGTAGAGACACAATTTCGTATGAAATACATACACCACCACCAGAAGAATTCAAAGCCCCACCAAACGTATTAATTAGATGGAAAGTTAAAAGACTTTCTAATAGGGGATACCAATTTATTATTGGTATGGACTTACTAAAGAATTTGAATACTTTAATTAATCTAGATGAGGGAATTATTAACTTAAATAGTCAAATTTTAAAATTTATAAATACACCATATATACTGAACGAAATATGTTCTTTAGAATCCGTTGATAGCAATACGAATCACATTAATTTAGACCACCTTAATAATGAGGAACGCGTTGAAACAGAAAAACTAATTAAGAGATTTGATAGTCTGTTCTTCAAAGAAGGAGACAAACTAACCAGTACTCCGGAAATAGAACATGAGATCGTAACAACAACCGATCAACAAGTTAACGCTAAGTTATACAGATACCCCCCGCAACATGAAGAAGAGGTAAGACGACAGATTAAGGAAATGGAAGAGCAGGGAATCATTAAGAAAAGTAATTCAAAATATTCAAGTCCTTTAATTGTAGTACCTAAAAAGAAAGATAACTCGGGAAAGAAAAAATTTAGAATCGTTATTGATTATAGGAAGCTTAATGACGTCACCGTTGACGATAAGTTTCCCTTGCCTAATATAGACTCAATCTTGGACAAACTCGGGAAAGCCCAGTACTTTACCACGATAGACCTCGCAAAAGGCTATCATCAAATTTTGATAAAAGAAGAAGACCGAAAGAAAACGGCCTTCGTAACACCACATGGATTATATGAATTCGTAAGAATGCCATTCGGTCTGAAGAATGCCCCAGCGACATTCCAAAGGCTCATGAATGATGTTCTGAGGGATTATATAAATAAAACATGTATAGTTTACCTGGACGATATTTTAATCTTTAATACGACATTAACAGAACATGTCAAAGTCATAACTGATATATTCAAAGTTCTAGAGTCCAAGAAACTAAAAATTCAAATAGACAAATGTAATTTTATGAGAAAAGAAACTGAGTTTTTAGGACACGTCCTTACGAAAGAAGGATTGAAACCTAACCCCGATAAGATAGCTTGTATTGAAAAATTAGAACTTCCGAAAAACCAAAAGCAGATTAAGAGTTTCTTAGGCATAACCGGATATTATCGAAAATTTATCCGAGATTACGCCAAGGTAGCTCAGCCTATAACAAAATATCTTAAGAAAAACGCTAAAATAAATACGAATGATCCCAACTACATTGAAGCATTCGAAAAACTGAAAGGACTAATAAGCAGTCACCCAATATTGAGATACCCTAATTTTCAAAAGCAATTTACGCTAACAACTGATGCATCAAACTATGCGATTGGTGCAGTTCTCTCGCAAGAAGGACATCCCATTTGCTACGCATCACGTACTCTCAATAATCATGAAATTAATTACTCTGCTACAGATAAAGAATTTCTAGCGATTATGTGGTCAACTAATTACTTCAGGCCCTACCTTTACGGTAATAAATTTAAAATATTTACAGACCACCAGCCAATAAAGTATCTTCATGCTAAATATAGAGGAAAGGACCTATCACCTAGACATCAACGATGGCTCCTTAAATTAGGAGAATATCAGTTTGAAATTGAATACCTTAAAGGCAAAGAGAACAGAGTGGCAGATTTCTTAAGCAGAATAGAAATTAACGAGGACGTTAAACCTAAGGAGGGAGAAAATCCCACTCAAACAGAAAATTTTTCGCTTAAAGGTAACGTAAGTGATTCAATATCAGAATTTGTATTTAACGTAGAAGAAGATGAGACCAATGAGACTGTACATTCAGCAGACGAAGAACTAATGGATCATATACCCATTATAGAAGACATCGTAAATAAATATAGGACGCAACTTATTCTGACAAATAACAAAATAAAGGACATTGAGATTTTGCATGGTAAACGAATTATTTATATAGCAGAACATGATTTCGAAAGATTAGGAGATATACTAAGAAGATTTATAAAAAAAGGAAAAATAGGAATATTTTCAGAACTTGAGGACAGCATATATAATATTCTTCAAGATAAAATAAGAGAAATGTTTTCAAACGATAAATCAGTTAAATTCGTCAAGTGTTCATTTAGGGCACAAGACATCGAAACGGAGGTAGAAGTCGTAAAACAAATATCCTTTTATCATGTACAGGAAAGTCTGCATTCTGGAATTCAAGAAACATATAATCAAATAAAAAACAAAATATACTATCCAAAATTAATGGAATTTATTCATATTGTTATTAATCAATGTGATATCTGTCAAGCCGTCAAATATGACCGCAACCCTATAAAAGCCAAATTCTATCATACAGAAACTGCTTCCGATATCAATCAAATCATTCATATTGATACATACGTAATAAGAAAGGTTAGTTTCTTAACTATAATAGACAAGTTCTCTAAGTTCGGATCAGTCTATCATCTAGCAGATAGAAATCACGTAACAATTATAGAGCAGTTAGAAGAACATCTTACAAAAATAGGAAAACCAAATAAAATCATTGCAGATAACGAATTTAAAGCAGTTCAGATAAAAGAGTTTTTAGACGAAGAAGGAATTTCGCTGCATCTTACAAAACCAAATAGTCACACCGGCAATGCCGATATCGAACGATTCCATAACACAATAGCAGAAAAATTTAGAATCCTTTCATTTAATAAACAAAAATATTCAGTAAAAAGACTCATGCAAAAAGCAGTAAGGAATTACAATCATAGATTCCATTCCACTATTAAATGCAATCCTATAGATGCACACACCCATAAGATTGATTTAGAAAGAATTCGCCAGAATATAGAGGAAACGAAAGGAAAGAAATTAAGAAGGTTAAATGAGACTAGAGAAGATTATGAAGAAAAAAGGTCTAGAGGATTTATTAAGAACTACAGGGCAGTTAGACACAAACATGAACCGAAATATAAAAAAGCTTACTTAAAAAATATTCACTCAACAAATATTAAACGACCGTTAAAATTTTCAGATCATAACATGGATAGTATTTCTGACGCTAATTACACAGACTAATTGTCAACAACTTCTTGACGTACAAACAATAAACGAACAGAACGGATATGTGAAACTCCAATTGACTGACATTAGCATTGTAAACGAGACGGATATTATACTGCATATAATAGACCCAGCTGAAATCATTGCATTAGTAAAAAACATTTCATTTAATTTAGCTCCACTACAACCCGAACAAAGACAAATGTTGAATGAAGCAATTTCGGACATCGTACATAAAATTAGGACTCTAGTACCGTTACAACACAGACAAAGACGTGGACTATTCAATATAGTAGGGACTACACAAAAATGGTTATTCGGTACCATGGACGAGGAAGACCGACAGACAATTGAAGAACACTTAGATAACGTAGCAAAGAATAGTCATAACTCAATAGTAGCAGTGAATAAACAAATTAAAATTAATGAATTTTTCAACAATACTTTTAAAATATTAAAGGAAACAATTAATAATGACAGAGAAGCAATTTTAAACCAGATTAATGCCATACATAAGGTAGAGAGAGAATTAGTCATGAAGCAAATATACCTTGATCAGTTTTTTAAACTTAAATACATAGAGTCAAAAATAGAACTCATCCAAGATAATATTGTATCAGCAAAAAGTAATATTTTACATCCCAATATCCTGACAAACAGTGAAATAGAAACGTATAAAATAGATTTCTTTAAATTAAATCAAATTAGATTAGGAGTTACAAAATACAAAGAAAACGTGCTAGTTTTTGCCATTAAAATTCCCAAAAATTATATAACTTTACCACTTAAACTTTTAACTCCAGTTCCTAATAAAAATTATCTAGAGATCGATGCTGAAAAAGAATTCATTCTAGAATATGGAAATAAAATTTATAAATACGAACAAAATAAAAATCTTAATGAACTAATTGAAAGCAAACATTGTGTAATAAAACAAAATTGTAAATTAAACAAAAATGAACAAACTGAAATTGTACCGTTAGACGATGAAACTCTTTTTATAAAAAATATAAATATAAAATTGAATCACACTTGTGACGATAGAGACATTAAGCTCAGTGGAAGTTATCTGATCAATTTTAATAATTGTACTCTGTATTTCTTAGGTCAAAAATATTCTAATGTAAAGAATATACAAAAGCAAAGATTTTATTATCCAAACTATAATGAAAAATTAAATTTCACGGAAACAATAAAATTTGACAAAATTATTTTAAAAACCGTTGAAAACATTAACGAAATACAAGAAATAGAATTTAAGAAAGATGTACACTATAAAGTAAATATAATTTGTGTTGTAATAATTCTAATTATGTTTACAATATTATCATGTATCTGTATACAACAAAAAAGGATACAAATTAAATTTAGTAATCAAATTCAGGAGAATTTTACTCATAAGGAGGGAGAAGTTACATATATGCCAGCGCCAGCAAAGGTAAAAACACCGGACGACCAATACGACACGTTTATCCGGTCACTAACCGATGAGCTGAGCAAACATTAATTGTCTTATGTTAGTTCTAAGAATTATTATTTGAACTGAATTTATTGTAAAATCGCTGACGCTATGTCTACGATTGAAATGCATGAAATTTGTATCCAATAAATAGAGGTACATGATACGAACTCGTGAGTAGTATTCCGTCAGTTGTATTCCGTGTTATATCTCGTGTAGCATTAGTGGTTTTGAATTAAATAAATAATTGCCTTCATATAAAATAAAAAGTTGTTTTTTTTATGTCACTTGGAATCAAGTGTTGTGTCAGTCGCGCGAATCTTAAACTATTATTTTCTCCAAATTCGGGATATGGTGATTCCTGAATAGGCGGCTATTTTTTTTTTTCGTTTGAATGAAATATCATATTATCTCTTCGCGGAATTTTTTTCTCATTCTTAAAAGAACGATTTCCCCTCTCACCACGCACAAAAAAAAAATCAAATTAAGAACAACAAAACACTATAAACCAGACACAGAAAACGTTTGCTTAAGTGCACATGATGAGAATCGAAAAGAGCTGTTCTTCGTGATTCTCATGATATCATATACCCTTTCGAACTGCATGTTTTGTATATGGTGATGAAATATTGATTTCTTAGAACTTGAAATTATACTTCTTAGAATTTGGCAGTTGGAGTCCTTTTTTTTTAATACACACTTGTATATACATATAAACAAACATTATTTCAAAGGTCCTTTTCAGGACCACAAAACGACAAAGAGATTAAATAGCATTGAAATTTAATTAATTAAAATGTTTTTTGTAGACACATACAAATACATATGAATAAATTACTTGGCTAGAGGAATTAGTTCCGAGGTATACGGTTCCATGAGAATCAAGAAGAACAGCTCTTTTCGATTCTCATCACATGCACTTAAGCAAACGATTTTGCTCGCAAATTCATAGTGTGTTCTGGTAAGTTTCTTGGTTTTTTCTGGTAGTGTCATGGAGGGGTAATGGAAAAAAACGTTCTTTTGAGAATGTGGAAAAAAATTATTAAGAGGTATGAAATATTCAATTTTTTTTTTCGCAAAAATCCACCGCGAATCGAAAATCCCGAAAAATTCGGGATTTTTCACTTAAGTTCATTTTTCGGGATTTTGTAATTCGGGATTTTGTGTTTCGGGATTTCTAGAAATGCGTGAATTTTTCTTTCGGGATTTTGTTATTTCGGGATTTCGTAATTCGGGATTTTGTGACGTTCCCTTATATGACTATGCAACTTATGAGCAAGGGAATTTTCAATCAAACCAATATAGATTAACTGACCAAAAAACACAGAATTCCAGAAACTTTCAATCAAATCAAGTTAGATTTATGGGCCAAAACCCGCAAGTTTTAAGAAGTTTTCAACAAACTGACTCTAGGCAGGATTATGCTAGGTCTCCGAATGTACAATATAGTAATCACCCGAACTCCAGGCCTGACAATAGACAGTATAGGGGTAGATCTAGCTACCAATCGAACTCTAGCTCAGCCAAACAATTTAGAAGTTCACAGAAAAACTTTGAACCCAGAGACGTCAATACGTTGGAAGCAATTTCTCAGTGCCCAGTTGAAGAAGTTCATTCCGTGGAGGACCAGGTTTTTCTCAACGGAGCCTCGGTAACAAAGTATTAACACCCTTTATCAGAAATAACGAAAAACACTATTGTCTATGGGATACAGGTAGTACTATCACTATATTAAACACAACTAAACTAA
This sequence comes from Brachyopa scutellaris, assembly GCA_949775065.1. Taxonomy (NCBI): domain Eukaryota; kingdom Metazoa; phylum Arthropoda; class Insecta; order Diptera; family Syrphidae; genus Brachyopa; species Brachyopa scutellaris. Next base: position 50,784,557 of record OX459114.1, on the reverse strand, counting down.
AAGAAGCATATAAAGAACTAGACAAAGTATTTATCCAACTTAATACTGTGAGCGGCAGAAACAAGGCGCTGTATACAATTTATCAAGTCCCAGTACCCAATGAATTTGGATATAATTCCAATTTTTTCATAAAAGCATATGGCATGAATTTAGTTGACAAGGATTAAAGTTTATTATTAGGGATGGACGTCATTCAAAACATAGTAGAGAATATAAATGTAGGAAAGAAGCAAATTCAGTTAAAAAATGATACCATATTACCCATGGCTCAGAACAGCATAGGTGATTGGGAGTGTTTTGAATTAAAAGATGAAGGCTTAATAGCTACAGAGGAATTAAATGGGGAAGAAAAAACTCAACTAGAAAATCTGCTTGGAAAATATGAAAATCTACACTACAGAGAAGGAAATGTACTGACTAGTACAGACACCATTATGCATCAAATAGACTTAGTCCCAGGAAATACAGGGTTTCACAGTAGGTTATACCGACTACCTCAGAAACATGAGGACGAGGTAATTAAACAGGTCTCTGAGTTGGAGGCACAGGGAGTCATTAGAAAATCCAAAAGTCGGTATGCCTCACCAGTGGTTATAGTTGCCAAAAAGCCTAATACCAATGGTGAAGTTAAGTACAGAATATGTGTTGATTACAGAAAGCTTAACGAGATCACTGTCGATGAAAAGTTTCCACTACCCAACATTGAGGGAATCCTTACAAAATTAGGAAGATCACAGTATTTCTCAACGCTGGACCTTGCGAAGGGCTATCACCAAATATTAATGAGGCCCCAAGACATAGATAAGACAGCATTTGCAACGCCAATGGGTCTATATGAAAATGTCAGAATGCCGTTCGGGCTCAAGAATGCCCCGGCTACATTTCAGCGTCTGATGAACGAAATTCTTAGGGAATATATTAATAAAATTTGTATTGTCTATTTAGACGATATTTTAATTTTTTCAACAACCATTGAAGAACATTTATTAGCTTTGGAAAAAATTTTCAAGAGACTTCAGGAACACAATTTAAAAATACAAACCACTAAATGTTCATTTCTCCGTAAAGACACTGAATTCTTAGGACACATCCTAACTTCAGAGGGCATGAAACCTAATCCTAACAAGATCGAAGTAATCCACAAATACAAAATACCCAGCACCGAAAAGCAGCTTAAAGGTTTTTTAGGAGTCACGGGATATTATAGGAAATTTATTCAAGGATATGCTAAAATCGCATACCCTATGATTAAGTACTTAAAGAAACAGAACACCAAAATAAACACAAACGACCCTGAATATATAGAAGCATTCGAGAAATTAAAAGTTATGATAATCCTCAGATATCCAGATTTCTCCAAACCGTTTACGCTTTTCACGGATGCAAGCAACTATGCTGTAGGGGCTGTTTTAACCCAAGAAGGGCAACCTGTTTCATATGCTTCTAGGACAATGAATGATCATGAACAAAATTATTCAACGACCGACAAGGAACTCCTAGCAATTGTTTGGGCCACAGGATACTTTAGGCCTTACTTGTGGGGAAAAAAGTTTAAGCTCAAGACAGATCACATGCCAATTAAATACATGAAAAATAAATACTCAGGTAAAGAATTTAGCTAACGGAATCAGAGGTGGTTGCTCAAACTTCAAGAGTTTGATTTCGAGATAGAGTACCTGAAAGGTAGAGAAAATATTGTAGCCGACTTCCTAAGTCGTATGCATGAAAGCAATGCACTATCAGAAACGGAACCCTCAGAAAATGATAACATAACAACACATATACCTGTTAGGGATGGAATAGTAAACCCATGTAAAACGCAGATCATCTTAACAAAACAACCCCGAAATCAAGTAGAAGTACTCCATGGTAGACGTATTATTTTTTTAGATATGGAACAGAATGAAAGTACCTGGAAAGACAGCTTAAAAACTTATATCACCTCCGGAAGAGTAGGAATATTTTCAGAAACAACAGAACAAGATTATCGTGTAATTCAAAATATAGTCCTAGAAATGTTCGCAGCAAACACAAAAGTACAGTTTGTCAGATTCACAAAAAGAGCACAGGAATTTCAAATACTGAGAGAAGTTCAAAAGCAAATATCGTTATACCATATAAGAGAATCAGGGCATTCAGGAATAATGGAAACATACAATACCCTAAAGAATAAAATATATTATCCTAAATTGGTAAAAGAAATTACTCAAATTATAAAGATGCTATCATGATAAAGGAGCTAAGTTACCAATTTTTTAAAGCAAACCCAACTGAGGAAAACCGAAATAAGTTCGAACAAGAGAAATAACTGCAATGCTCATATTCATATATTACATCAAGAATTCTGACGCTCATTTCCAATGACATTTCAGCTGTCAGCTTTTTGGACAAAGCCAATCTGCTCGCCGCGTAGTTTGCAGCTAGCTCAACGCTTCCAAATTGGGTTTGGGGCATGATTACCATTACCCTGGCGCAAAGGTATGAAAATGCCATTTTGTAGATCTCGGGGAAATAAGCACAAAATCTAAAGTAAATCATATTGATTAATCGCTTAGGTTAGGCGATATCGAGGTTTGAAAATTCGAGTAAAGAAATTCATAAAAAGCGATTGTTTTAGTTTTACACCTAGATGTATGCAACACTTTTTTGCCTTCGTGAATTATAAAAAAAAATCGCTCAAGATTTGCCGCTCAATAAATGGCCACAGAAGTTCCATTCTTGAATTTCTTTGTGATTTTAACTCGGTTTTGTACCATTTTTCTGACTTGTTTAGGCGCACATCTTGCATCGCAAGAAAACGCACCTGATCTTTTTCACGAAGTAGATATTGAAATTGGTCGTGCTGGCTTTGGAGCGAATCATCTTCAGCTGAACTCAGAGAGGCTGGACGAAGGCATACATTTAGGTCACTGATATTTCCTGAATCATAGTTGGGTGATGTTGTACTCGAAGATAATTGTGAAGAAGCAGAATTTCGTCGAGAATCGCCTTCTTCCAGAGCACTATTCTTTGGTGTTCTCGGAGAAGGCTCATTATTTTTTCTCATTTTATTTTCCTATCACCCTCTCGTGTTAATCATTTTTGTACTCTACTCATATTTTAATATTTTACTATCGAAAAATGTACTATGTATCAATTTATTGTTTTTTTTTTTGTTTTTCGCGTTGTAGTTTGAATGATCTCATTTGCGTTTATGTAAACAAAATAAATGTATCCACAGCTATTGCAATTAGCGAATTCAAATTAACTTTGACTATTTTCATTTCTTATTTATCCAAAATGAATTTGAGCCGTGCTTTTTATTAAGTGAGTACATATTCACTTTTCAATTTACCCGCACTACAAAAACAAATTCGCTTGCTATAACACAAGCAGCGATGCCAGATTACAAGATTTATCTTTTTTTTTAAGATTTATAGGCTCCAAAAAATTTACAAGACTTTTGACCTTAAATTCATCAAATTTCAAGATATTTGAAATCAAAATGTAATTTTCTATGTCTACCAAATTAAATCCACATTTTCTAAATAAATGTCAGTTGAAAGCGCCTATGCACAGCTTCTGTTATACTAACGTTTCCATTAACTCTAAAATATGGAATCTTTGTGGTTGTGCAATGTAGACCGACACCGAAACGCCAAACGAATAACGGTTACAAAATTCTTTGGCTTCGTGAATCGTACGTGGCTGGTTGTTTTTGTTGAGTGTTGCATTTGCATTGCGATTGCGACGTCAATTGTGAATTTTTAATATCAAATACATTCCTTACATTTCCTTAAGGATACGTATCTTAACATCGTGTTCGTGGCTGTGTTATGTCAAATATTTTGATATAATTTCTAGCCTCAAGGACGTTCTAGTTCCACATAAATTTCATCCAATTTTAAATCCATTCTTCATCAACTATTTCGATCTCAATAAAACAGGTAATACATATTAATATTTATAGTTTTATAAAATCATTTCATATACATATGTATGTGTTTCCTTAAGGATACGTATCTTAACATCGTGTTCGTGGCTGTGTTATGTCAAATATTTTGATATAATTTCTAGCCTCAAGGACGTTCTAGTTCCACATCAATTTCATCCAATTTTAAATCCATTCACCAGTCAAATCTAAATAAACATTTTTACAACAATGGAAAAGTATCTCGTTAAAGCAGGTATGAATACATACTAATATTTATAATTTTATATGAATTAATTCAAATATTTGTTTCCTTATTAAGGAAAATCCGATCCGGTTCCTGACCCAGAATCAGCAAAAACAGCAATAGGTGAAAACGAGTGTGAAAGAACGTGTGAACTTGAACCGGCAACATTGAAGGTAAAATATGGCCATATAAATATATTTTTTTCATTTTAATTTTGATGGCTCCGTGCAATAAAATACTAGTTTTATTTAAGTTATTATTATTATTATTATTTCTTATTGGGGCATGTTCATTTTCATTTGTATGTTCACGTTAACGTGTAGTCACGTTACTGCGAGTGTACTGTAGAACTTTTTTTCTTATTTTGTTTCTTATTAACGAACGCTTTATTATTTTCATAATTATTTACATGAGATAAATGAATGCAATCACCATTCATTAAGCATTCAAGAGATTGCATTATTTTTTTCTACTATTCAATTGAATGCAGTCATTTGTGAATCAATTTGCAATTTTTTTTGTATTCTTTGGATTTCTTTTAATTAATTTGGTACTAAACATAGGCATATTAGGAACCCTGTGCAATACATATTGTGTCTTATATGTGATATTTCAGTTAGTATTAAAGTAATGTCTGGCTAATCCGAACCACCTTTAATCCGAATGCCCTTTTATTACCATTATGTATTCTGCAGTCCAAACTTTCTCGAACTTAGTCGTTGCCTTTTGGAGATTCAAATCCAAACACCATAAACACAAATATACATGTACACATTTTCAGTGTTTTTTTTTGTCATTGTTTTGCAATAATCAGTTCGGATTAGCGAGACATTCCTGTATTTGGACCGCTTATGTAAATAAAACTTTTGAACAAAACATATCAAAAGCTATTTTAAGTGTATAAGTATAAGAATATGAATATTCTTACCTTACAGAAACGAAAACTGTCTCAAAAATATGTGCTGTCCTGGGAGAATATTACAGAATTCCAACCATGGCTCAAAGAAGTTAAAAATCATCCCAATTATGTGGCTTATTGTGCTTGCTGCTCATCCTATTTAAAAGTTACTGGTGGTAAGCAGGATATTACTAGGCACTCAACAACAACCTCCCATTTGAACAATTCGAAAAGAATAGAGAAGAATCAGACCACTATGACGTGTTTTATAAAGCCAAAAAATTGTAGTTCTATGATCGTTGAATGTAGATTAGCAGCACTAATAGCAGAACATAATCTATCATTCAATTTAGCTGATCATCTTGTTAAATTTATAAAAAACGCATTCATAGACTCCAAAATTGCGGAGGAAGTCTGTTGTGGCAGGACCAAGACAACTGCGATTGTTAAAAGTGTATTGGGCGCTTCCCATTGTAAGCACATATGTGAAATTTTAAAGACAACCAAATTTTCGATTTGTGTCGACGAATCCACAGATATATCAACAACGAAACTTTTAACCATAGTTGTTAGATTTCCTTATAATTTAAAAATTCAAGATTACCTATTTTCGTTAAAAAAAGCTACAGCCGCAGATGCGCATTCGCTTTATACCGCTATTGTGGAAGTTTTCAATAAAGAAAATATTGATTATAAAACGAATTTAATTGGATATGCTGCAGATGGTGCTAGTAATATGACGGGAAGTAATAAATCTGTTGCTACCTTACTTGCTAAAGACTGCCCAAATTTATTTGTACTTAAATGTTTGTGCCATTCATTCGCCCTTTGCTCCTCATATGCTTGTATGAAATTGCCATCTTTCTTAGAAACAATGTTGCGAAACATATATAATTATATTTCAAATAGCCCTAAGCGAACTGACCAGTTTGAAAAAATTGCTGTTCTATTAGAAATAAAACCGAAAAGAATTCTTCACCCTTCTCAAACGAGGTGGTTGTCAATTTTACCTGTTGTCATAAGAGTTCTTGAGCTTTATGAGCCCCTAAAAATATTTTTTGGATTTGCGCGGAATGTAGACGAGATTGAAAATGCCAAAACCATATTTGATAATTTGTGTAGTCCCATTACGAAGCTGTATCTTTATTTTTTAAAATTTATTTTACCTTTTATCAATAAATTGACTAAGGTATATCAAAGTGAAGAACCACAAATTCACAAAATGTATAGTGATATACAACAATTAACATTAACTACATGCGATTTTTTTCTACAACCCGTTTTTTTTTAAAACTCTTAACCTCCAAACCCTTAAGGATGAATATAGACTTCCTAGAAATATTCTGAACTTAAATGAAATTTATCTAGGGGTGGAAGTTCAGCAAGAAGTAGAAATCGCAGGTTTATGTGATAGTGAGGTGAACACATTTAAAAATAGTTGCCTAGAGTTTTACTTAGAGCTAGTACGTCTAATTTTAAAAAGATTTGATTTTAATAATCACATGGTACAAAGTTTGTCTCTGATTAATCCAAGAAATATTATTGACAAAAAAATTCAGTCTTTCGCAGTACTCTATAAACATTTTTCAAACTTAGTGCCTACTGCACTTGTGCAAGCCGCAGATATGGAATTTCGTCAAATTCGAAACATTAATTTCGACGAATTTGATAAAAAATCTGATGTAATTGGTTTTTGGAAAAATGTTTTAGGAGTTAAAACAGCGGAAGGAAACTTCGCATATCCAATCTTAAAAGATTTTATTTTCAATATTTTATCGCTTCCGCATTCCTCTGCAAATGTTGAAAGAATATTTTCTGCTGTAAACTTGAATAAAACGAAAATCGAAATCGAAATCGTCTGAGTACTGAAACAGTTGAAAGTTTAATCTTTACAAAGGATTTGTTGCGCTTTAACGAAGCAAATTGCTATGATCTTGATATAAGTAATCAAATTTTAAGCCATTTCAATTCAAATATGTATATTTAAAAAAGATACAATACAGTATGTATGTATAAATAAATGTTTCAAAATTAAAAAAAAAAAACAATAACCTGAATTAATATGACTAGCAATTTTTTTTTTATCGAAATTAAATTTATGTAGGTACATTGTACATAATATGTATGTTTAAGGTATCTATAATACATGTACATATGTCACTTTAAGTTTTTTAAAAAAATAAACAATATTTGAGCACTTTAAAATTTCGTACTTTTTATATTTGGGAAAAATCTTGAAAAAAAGATTTTTTATTTTGGAAAAACAAGTTTTTCAGCTTTTTCATCTGGGAACACTGAACACAAGGTAAAATTCGCAGTTTCAGACTCTGAATACCAATGGCGCTGAAATCGGTTAAAGGCTGGAGGAAAATTTGTTTTTGGCATTTGTAATTGGATGTGTCCATAAGTTTTCCTTTTTTTAAATTAAGTTGATAAATGCAGTGCTTTTTTCTGATTGGTTAAAATACATTTATTTTATAAATATGAACTTATTTTGTGAGGAAATAATGGTCAGATTGATAGCATTTGATAAAAAATATTTTTTCTTACTGTATTGAATTGAAAAGCTTAAAAAAAAATTATAATAATACCTTTATACATGCAAAATTATAAGCCCTTTGTATGGTGAATTGGAGGTAACATTAGCCGTGTTTTTTTGAAACGTAGCTAGCCAGTAGTTGCTAGCAAAGTCGAATTTCACACGTAAAACAAATACAACAACCAGCTGGCTACAACTCTTGATTTTATCCGCAGCCAAAAGCAGCTGGCTAGGAATGTTGCGATATCTCATGACAAGGTGGCGCTTAAAGCGATTTGTAGAACATTTAACAGACTGCCGTGCACGAAAATTATATAATTTCAATTACTAAATGATGTTTCACAGAAATAATCCACTATATTATGATTTCATATCACTTTACGTAAATTATCCATTGAATAAATTACCGAAATTAAATGTTTTTACAACAAATAACAAAAGATCGATTTGGTTGAATGCCGAATACTTTGACAGTTCACACTTAACAGCTGATCGAAATCACACACATATGACCGAAATCACACACACCAACTTGGAGGTAAGTCAGCTGGGTTCGGCTGGCTGGGAATATATTTATATATATATTTTCAAACTATTGACCATCAAAACGTTGGAAAACATAGATAAACAATTTAATTTGACATGCCAAGAATTTATAGAAATGTGACAATAGCCGTGTTTTATTATTCACATGATCCTGATCCGATCAAGTGCTTGAAATAAAACGATCCAGATCATCTCAATTTTAACATCTAAAGTTTGGTAAAACTGCTTTTGTAGTTTGACATTTCCCAAAATGTGAATAAAAGCAATTCAATCTGTCCACATACAAATTAAAATTTATTTAATTTTATCTTTATAACAACAAAACAAAACTGCATGAAATGAATGATCAACTAACAATAAAACAATAAGTAAACAACACACATAAATAAGCGACCATTTCACTAATAAATAAACGAGTATTTCACTTATTGAAAAGTTGAATCCAGGAAGCGCTTTTCTTTGGTTTTTTCAGTTTCGTCCGTCCGTGGTTCAGTTTCTCCTTGGTCTGAAAATATGTATTATGTATGTACATACACATTCTCGTATGTTTTGAAATACAAAATATGGATTTTTATATCAGAACTTACGATTTTCGGTTGTTTTCCATTGTTTTCTTCTGAAGAAAATTTTTTTTGTCATTCTGACGTTTCGCTTTGAAAAAAACGCGGAGTTACCATATGTAAATTTGCAAATCTCCAAAACATTTTTTTTTTGCTATATTAAATGCAATGAGGTATCGTATATTTTACTAAAAATATACAAAATATACCAAATATGATAACTATTTATTACCAATTTTATTGAAAAATCAATAACTAAATCACGACTAACTATTTACGATACACAAAAAACACAGAAATAACAAATAAATCCAAAAAAAAATTGTAATTTTAATTTAAAAGTATAATTTTAATGTTCTTATTTATTTGGCAAACTTTCATTTAGGTTTGTAATTATTTCACCATAAAATATTTTATATTCGCGCGATATTTGTACGGTTTTTGTACAGATTTGTATGGTTTTGTGAAAAATGTATTATTGTTTTAAACACATAAACAAATGTTTTCTCTCATATTTATGTTTACCAAAAATAATAGCAAAATGTGAAAATTCAGGTTGACCTATTGCCCAACAATTTATAAACTGATGGAATAATAACTAGCATTTTGTATTCTATTTACATTTTAATTTCTGATCTGGCAGTACCCATGTTTGACAAATCCTTTGACAGCATACCAACCCTAACAAAACAAAACGAAACCTAGTTGTGAATAATGCGAACTAAAAACCAGATCACGAAACGAAATACCAATGGCGCTGAAATCGGTTAAAGGCTGGAGGAAAATTTGTTTTTGGCATTTGTAATTGGATGTGTCCATAAGTTTTCCTTTTTTTAAATGAAGTTGATAAATGCAGTGCTTTTTTCTGATTGGTTAAAATACATTTATTTTATAAACATGAACTTATTTTGTGAGGAAATAATGGTCAGATTGATAGCATTTGATAAAAAATATTTTTTCTTGCTGTATTGAATTGAAAAGCTTAAAAAAAAATTATAATAATACCTTTATACATGCAAAACTATAAGCCCTTTGTATGGTGAATTGGAGGTAACATAAGCCGTGTTTTTTTGAAACGTAGCTAGCCAGTAGTTGCTAGCAAAGTCGAATTTCACACGTAAAACAAATACAACAACCAGCTGGCTACAACTCTTGATTTTATCCGCAGCCAAAAGCAGCTGGCTAGGAATGTTGCGATATCTCATGACAAGGTGGCGCTTAAAGCGATTTGTAGAACATTTAACAGACTGCCGTGCACGAAAATTATATAATTTCAATTACTAAATGATGTTTCACAGAAATAATCCACTATATTATGATTTCATATCACTTTACGTAAATTATCCATTGAATAAATTACCGAAATTAAATGTTTTTACAACAAATAACAAAAAATCGATTTGGTTGAATGCCGAATACTTTGACAGTTCACACTTAACAGCTGATCGAAATCACACACATATGACCGAAATCACACACACCAACTAGGAGGTAAGTCAGCTGGGTTCGGCTGGCTGGGAATATATTTATATATATATTTTCAAACTATTGACCATCAAAACGTTGGAAAACATAGATAAACAATTTAATTTGACATGCCAAGAATTTATAGAAATGTGACAATAGCCGTGTTTTATTATTCACATGATCCTGATCCGATCAAGTGCTTAAAATAAAACGATCCAGATCATCTCAATTTTAACATCTAAAGTTTGGTAAAACTGCTTTTGTAGTTTGACATTTCCCAAAATGTAAATAAAAGCAATTCAATCTGTCCACATACAAATTAAAATTTATTTAATTTTATCTTTATAACAACAAAACAAAACTGCATGAAATGAATGATCAACTAACAATAAAACAATAAATAAACAACACACATAAATAAGCGACTATTTCACTAATAAATAAACGAGTATTTCACTTATTGAAAAGTTGAATCCAGGAAGCGCTTTTCTTTGGTTTTTTCAGTTTCGTCCGTCCGTGGTTCAGTTTCTCCTTGGTCTGAAAATATGTATTATGTATGTACATACACATTCTCGTATGTTTTGAAATACAAAATATGGATTTTTATATCAGAACTTACGATTTTCGGTTGTTTTCCATTGTTTTCTTCTGAAGAAAATTTTTTTTGTCATTCTGACGTTTCGCTTTGAAAAAAACGCGGAGTTACCATATGTAAATTTGCAAATCTCCAAAACATTTTTTTTTTGCTATATTAAATGCAATGAGGTATCGTATATTTTACTAAAAATATACAAAATATACCAAATATGATAACTATTTATTACCAATTTTATTGAAAAATCAATAACTAAATCACGACTAACTATTTACGATACACAAAAAACACAGAAATAACAAATAAATCCAAAAAAAAATTGTAATTTTAATTTAAAAGTATAATTTTAATGTTCTTATTTATTTGGCAAACTTTCATTTAGGTTTGTAATTATTTCACCATAAAATATTTTATATTCGCGCGATGTTTGTACGGTTTTTGTACAGATTTGTATGGTTTTGTGAAAAATGTATTATTGTTTTAAACACATAAACAAATGTTTTCTCTCATATTTATGTTTACCAAAAATAATAGCAAAATGTGAAAATTCAGGTTGACCTATTGCCCAACAATTTATAAACTGATGGAATAATAACTAGCATTTTGTATTCTATCTACATTTTAATTTCTGATCTGGCAGTACCCATGTTTGACAAATCCTTTGACAGCATACCAACCCTAACAAAACAAAACGAAACCTAGTTGTGAATAGTGCGAACTAAAAACCAGATCACGAAACGAAATACCAATGGCGCTGAAATCGGTTAAAGGCTGGAGGAAAATTTGTTTTTGGCATTTGTAATTGGATGTGTCCATAAGTTTTCCTTTTTTTAAATGAAGTTGATAAATGCAGTGCTTTTTTCTGATTGGTTAAAATACATTTATTTTATAAATATGAACTTATTTTGTGAGGAAATAATGGTCAGATTGATAGCATTTGATAAAAAATATTTTTTCTTGCTGTATTGAATTGAAAAGCTTAAAAAAAAATTATAATAATACCTTTATACATGCAAAACTATAAGCCCTTTGTATGGTGAATTGGAGGTAACATAAGCCGTGTTTTTTTGAAACGTAGCTAGCCAGTAGTTGCTAGCAAAGTCGAATTTCACACGTAACACAAATACAACAACCAGCTGGCTACAACTCTTGATTTTATCCGCAGCCAAAAGCAGCTGGCTAGGAATGTTGCGATATCTCATGACAAGGTGGCGCTTAAAGCGATTTGTAGAACATTTAACAGACTGCCGTGCACGAAAGTTATATAATTTCAATTACTAAATGATGTTTCACAGAAATAATCCACTATATTATGATTTCATATCACTTTACGTAAATTATCCATTGAATAAATTACCGAAATTAAATGTTTTTACAACAAATAACAAAAGATCGATTTGGTTGAATGCCGAATACTTTGACAGTTCACACTTAACAGCTGATCGAAATCACACACATATGACCGAAATCACACACACCAACTTGGAGGTAAGTCAGCTGGGTTCGGCTGGCTGGGAATATATTTATATATATATTTTCAAACTATTGACCATCAAAACGTTGGAAAACATAGATAAACAATTTAATTTGACATGCCAAGAATTTATAGAAATGTGACAATAGCCGTGTTTTATTATTCACATGATCCTGATCCGATCAAGTGCTTGAAATAAAACGATCCAGATCATCTCAATTTTAACATCTAAAGTTTGGTAAAACTGCTTTTGTAGTTTGAAATTTCCCAAAATGTAAATAAAAGCAATTCAATCTGTCCACATACAAATTAAAATTTATTTAATTTTATCTTTATAACAACAAAACAAAACTGCATGAAATGAATGATCAACTAACAATAAAACAATAAATAAACAACACACATAAATAAGCGACTATTTCACTAATAAATAAACGAGTATTTCACTTATTGAAAAGTTGAATCCAGGAAGCGTTTCAGTTTCGTCCGTCCGTGGTTCAGTTTCTCCTTGGTCTGAAAATATGTATTATGTATGTACATACACATTCTCGTATGTTTTGAAATACAAAATATGGATTTTTATATCAGAACTTACGATTTTCGGTTGTTTTCCATTGTTTTCTTCTGAAGAAAATTTTTTTTGTCATTCTGACGTTTCGCTTTGAAAAAAACGCGGAGTTACCATATGTAAATTTGCAAATCTCCAAAACATTTTTTTTTTGCTATATTAAATGCAATGAGGTATCGTATATTTTACTAAAAATATACAAAATATACCAAATATGATAACTATTTATTACCAATTTTATTGAAAAATCAATAACTAAATCACGACTAACTATTTACGATACACAAAAAACACAGAAATAACAAATAAATCCAAAAAAAAATTGTAATTTTAATTTAAAAGTATAATTTTAATGTTCTTATTTATTTGGCAAACTTTCATTTAGGTTTGTAATTATTTCACCATAAAATATTTTATATTCGCGCGATGTTTGTACGGTTTTTGTACAGATTTGTATGGTTTTGTGAAAAATGTATTATTGTTTTAAACACATAAACAAATGTTTTCTCTCATATTTATGTTTACCAAAAATAATAGCAAAATATGAAAATTCAGGTTGACCTATTGCCCAACAATTTATAAACTGATGGAATAATAACTAGCATTTTGTATTCTATCTACATTTTAATTTCTGATCTGGCAGTACCCATGTTTGACAAATCCTTTGACAGCATACCAACCCTAACAAAACAAAACGAAACCTAGTTGTGAATAGTGCGAACTAAAAACCAGATCACGAAACGAAATACCAATGGCGCTGAAATCGGTTAAAGGCTGGAGGAAAATTTGTTTTTGGCATTTGTAATTGGATGTGTCCATAAGTTTTCCTTTTTTTAAATGAAGTTGATAAATGCAGTGCTTTTTTCTGATTGGTTAAAATACATTTATTTTATAAATATGAACTTATTTTGTGAGGAAATAATGGTCAGATTGATAGCATTTGATAAAAAATATTTTTTCTTGCTGTATTGAATTGAAAAGCTTAAAAAAAAATTATAATAATACCTTTATACATGCAAAACTATAAGCCCTTTGTATGGTGAATTGGAGGTAACATAAGCCGTGTTTTTTTGAAACGTAGCTAGCCAGTAGTTGCTAGCAAAGTCGAATTTCACACGTAACACAAATACAACAACCAGCTGGCTACAACTCTTGATTTTATCCGCAGCCAAAAGCAGCTGGCTAGGAATGTTGCGATATCTCATGACAAGGTGGCGCTTAAAGCGATTTGTAGAACATTTAACAGACTGCCGTGCACGAAAGTTATATAATTTCAATTACTAAATGATGTTTCACAGAAATAATCCACTATATTATGATTTCATATCACTTTACGTAAATTATCCATTGAATAAATTACCGAAATTAAATGTTTTTACAACAAATAACAAAAGATCGATTTGGTTGAATGCCGAATACTTTGACAGTTCACACTTAACAGCTGATCGAAATCACACACATATGACCGAAATCACACACACCAACTTGGAGGTAAGTCAGCTGGGTTCGGCTGGCTGGGAATATATTTATATATATATTTTCAAACTATTGACCATCAAAACGTTGGAAAACATAGATAAACAATTTAATTTGACATGCCAAGAATTTATAGAAATGTGACAATAGCCGTGTTTTATTATTCACATGATCCTGATCCGATCAAGTGCTTGAAATAAAACGATCCAGATCATCTCAATTTTAACATCTAAAGTTTGGTAAAACTGCTTTTGTAGTTTGAAATTTCCCAAAATGTAAATAAAAGCAATTCAATCTGTCCACATACAAATTAAAATTTATTTAATTTTATCTTTATAACAACAAAACAAAACTGCATGAAATGAATGATCAACTAACAATAAAACAATAAATAAACAACACACATAAATAAGCGACTATTTCACTAATAAATAAACGAGTATTTCACTTATTGAAAAGTTGAATCCAGGAAGCGTTTCAGTTTCGTCCGTCCGTGGTTCAGTTTCTCCTTGGTCTGAAAATATGTATTATGTATGTACATACACATTCTCGTATGTTTTGAAATACAAAATATGGATTTTTATATCAGAACTTACGATTTTCGGTTGTTTTCCATTGTTTTCTTCTGAAGAAAATTTTTTTTGTCATTCTGACGTTTCGCTTTGAAAAAAACGCGGAGTTACCATATGTAAATTTGCAAATCTCCAAAACATTTTTTTTTTGCTATATTAAATGCAATGAGGTATCGTATATTTTACTAAAAATATACAAAATATACCAAATATGATAACTATTTATTACCAATTTTATTGAAAAATCAATAACTAAATCACGACTAACTATTTACGATACACAAAAAACACAGAAATAACAAATAAATCCAAAAAAAAATTGTAATTTTAATTTAAAAGTATAATTTTAATGTTCTTATTTATTTGGCAAACTTTCATTTAGGTTTGTAATTATTTCACCATAAAATATTTTATATTCGCGCGATATTTGTACGGTTTTTGTACAGATTTGTATGGTTTTGTGAAAAATGTATTATTGTTTTAAACACATAAACAAATGTTTTCTCTCATATTTATGTTTACCAAAAATAATAGCAAAATGTGAAAATTCAGGTTGACCTATTGCCCAACAATTTATAAACTGATGGAATAATAACTAGCATTTTGTATTCTATCTACATTTTAATTTCTGATCTGGCAGTACCCATGTTTGACAAATCCTTTGACAGCATACCAACCCTAACAAAACAAAACGAAACCTAGTTGTGAATAGTGCGAACTAAAAACCAGATCACGAAACGAAATACCAATGGCGCTGAAATCGGTTAAAGGCTGGAGGAAAATTTGTTTTTGGCATTTGTAATTGGATGTGTCCATAAGTTTTCCTTTTTTTAAATGAAGTTGATAAATGCAGTGCTTTTTTCTGATTGGTTAAAATACATTTATTTTATAAATATGAACTTATTTTGTGAGGAAATAATGGTCAGATTGATAGCATTTGATAAAAAATATTTTTTCTTGCTGTATTGAATTGAAAAGCTTAAAAAAAATTATAATAATACCTTTATACATGCAAAACTATAAGCCCTTTGTATGGTGAATTGGAGGTAACATAAGCCGTGTTTTTTTGAAACGTAGCTAGCCAGTAGTTGCTAGCAAAGTCGAATTTCACACGTAAAACAAATACAACAACCAGCTGGCTACAACTCTTGATTTTATCCGCAGCCAAAAGCAGCTGGCTAGGAATGTTGCGATATCTCATGACAAGGTGGCGCTTAAAGCGATTTGTAGAACATTTAACAGACTGCCGTGCACGAAAATTATATAATTTCAATTACTAAATGATGTTTCACAGAAATAATCCACTATATTATGATTTCATATCACTTTACGTAACTTATCCATTGAATAAATTACCGAAATTAAATGTTTTTACAACAAATAACAAAAAATCGATTTGGTTGAATGCCGAATACATTGACAGTTCACACTTAACAGCTGATCGAAATCACACACATATGACCGAAATCACACACACCAACTTGGAGGTAAGTCAGCTGGGTTCGGCTGGCTGGGAATATATTTATATATATATTTTCAAACTATTGACCATCAAAACGTTGGAAAACATAGATAAACAATTTAATTTGACATGCCAAGAATTTATAGAAATGTGACAATAGCCGTGTTTTATTATTCACATGATCCTGATCCGATCAAGTGCTTAAAATAAAATGATCCAGATTATCTCAATTTTAACATCTAAAGTTTGGTAAAACTGCTTTTGTAGTTTGACATTTCCCAAAATGTAAATAAAAGCAATTCAATCTGTCCACATACAAATTAAAATTTATTTAATTTTATCTTTATAACAACAAAACAAAACTGCATGAAATGAATGATCAACTAACAATAAAACAATAAATAAACAACACACATAAATAAGCGACTATTTCACTAATAAATAAACGAGTATTTCACTTATTGAAAAGTTGAATCCAGGAAGCGTTTTTCTTTGGTTTTTCCAGTTTCGTCCGTCCGTGGTTCAGTTTCTGCTTGGTCTGAAAATATGTATTATGTATGTACATACACATTCTCGTATGTTTTGAAATACAAAATATGGATTTTTATATCAGAACTTACGATTTTCGGTTGTTTTCCATTGTTTTCTTCTGAAGACAATTTTTTTTGTCATTCTGACGTTTCGCTTTTGAAGTGAAGTTAAGAGAAGAAAAAAACGCGGAGTTACCATATGTAAATTTGCAAATCTCCAAAACATTTTTTTTTTGCTATATTAAATGCAATGAGGTATCGTATATTTTAGTTGACCTATTGCCCAACAATGTATAAACTGATGGAATAATAACTAGCATTTTGTATTCTATTTACATTTTAATTTCTGATCTGGCAGTACCCATGTTTGACAAATCCTTTGACAGCATACCAACCCTAACAAAACGAAACCTAGTTGTGAATAGTGTGAACTAAAAACCAGATCACGAAACGAGATCCCGATAAAAAGGAAGATCTTCTTTGTTTTTGTAATGCGTGTAAAAATATGATCCGGATAGGATCATGGGAATAATAAAACACGGCTAATTTAAAAATCACAAAACAGCTGTACAAAAAGTGACAAACCGCGTTCCTTTACACGAAAAAGTAGTAAAAGAGAGGCAACGAGAGAGTAAAAATTTCCCCTCACTAAAAAATCTTACTATTTCTTACTGGACAAATTTCTTCCGGTAGAAATTGAACTATCTGTCAAAGTCAGCTGTTTCACTTGTTTGAAGTATTTGCATTTTTTTATTTTAATTCAAAAAATGGAGAGAAAAGGAAAATAGATGAAAGTTGAACATTCTGAATGTTGCAATGTTGTTGCAATTTGCATTTCGCAATATATTGCATACTGTATTGGTTCTGGGAAATCATCAGGGGTGGACTTTTCTGTAAAATCCAAAATCATACAACAACACTCTGTTTACTTTTGCTTCACATGTGTTTTTGAAATTTCCTATGTTGCTACTTTTGTAGTAAACGCGATCCTTTACTTCTTCGTAATTTTGCCTTACTCTGAGAG
The DNA here is from genome assembly GCA_949775065.1 of Brachyopa scutellaris. Taxonomy (NCBI): domain Eukaryota; kingdom Metazoa; phylum Arthropoda; class Insecta; order Diptera; family Syrphidae; genus Brachyopa; species Brachyopa scutellaris. Next base: position 50,766,689 of record OX459114.1, on the reverse strand, counting down.
AATTTTACCCCCACTCCTTGAAATTCAATAATTTACTATTTTTGGAGCAGAAAGTAAAGGAACAGATCTAATAGCATTGTATTTATATCCTATAGTAATGACAAGAAGGGCATACAAATTGTTTGCAGGTTTCCTCGCAATTTCTGTGGCCTTGTTAAGAATATGATGTGTGTGTGGATTGTGTATAAGATAAGAATTTTGATTTTTAAAGTTTCGAATTGGTTTGTGTTTAGAAGAAAAGCTTACTCGGAAATATAGCTTGCAGGACAGAAATAGATTACGCTCACATTCTTATCTACACAACCGAAACGATGTTGTTGAGATAGGAAATTATTCTATGTATTCTTTTTCCTTTTATTAAATTGTTTTCAGGTTATTCGGTTGGTGAACTCGTACGTTTCTGTACGATACGAATAAATTATTATTCTTGTTTTCATATTCCTACACTTATGTATGTACATATGTGTGTATGTAATGTATATGTGTACCTCATATGTGCTGTAGTTGGTATGCATATTATACTACATAATTTGATTATAATTTATAAGTACATAATTACATATGTAGGACATTATGTATTTGCATCATATGTCACAGCTGATTTTCATAGCCCTTCTGGCGGTAATGTTATTTACCTTTCTAGCCTCTAGCTTCTGATTTCTGATCCAATTTATATGTTTGAGTGAAATCAACCCTTCTCGTTTTAACTAAAATAAAATCTACCTGTTTCACTGAAAAGAATCGGTATGGAAATGATCGTGTAGCCAGCCACAAAGAAAACGAATTTAAGCAGCAATGGGAATACAACAACAACATCCACAACACAAGGAAGGCCAAAACAGAAAAGGAAATTGAGAGAAACGAACATTTTTGCTTGAATTATACACCATTCTTGGAGATCGTTCATATTGCAGGCATTTCATGCGAGGTATTGTATGATAGTATGCTGGTTTTTGGATTTTAGTATGCTGGTTTTAAAATTTTTTTGTAACATGCTTTTGTTCTACCATTCTACATCTGTATATTTCTCTTGTCTGTGGTTTGACCCACTCTCTGTTTCACCAGAACCACGATGAGGACGTGGTGGACCGATGGTTAAATTTTATTTGATTAAGAAAGAATAAGGGGGTATTCTATTCCATATAAAGAGCTCCTCCTACAGTAGTAGGTACCTACAGTATTGTGCAAAGCATTTTGAATTTTTTTTCAAATACCTACAGTGATTTTGTATTTCAATTATGTACTCTAAAAAAATGCAGAATTCGAATGAAATACTGAGTTGAAAGTACTTACGTTGAGTTAATTATTTAAAAGAAAGCAAATAAATCCCTATCATATACCGTTGATGTTTTATAACAAATAAAAAAAAAACGAACACATGCAATTTTTTTTTTTAATATGTAGGTATTTGATACAATAAAAAGTATTATAGCTAAATTGTTTCTTATTATTCCTCACACCTTTTTGGTATGGGCCAAATAAGGGAGTTTATTAGCTAACAAAACATCAGAGAAAAAAAAACTTGCAAATAATTTGCACAATACTGTATGTACTGCCACGATAACAAAAAAACCCTTTATGCAGTGAAAATGCATTTACAGTATGTAGCTGTAAAGGGAGCGTGCATCCACATTTACCAACTTCTTGCGATAGGCGCACGTTTGCGACAGAACATTTTTTTTATGGCTTTAGTTCCTCTGATGTGTGTCCATAAACACAAATATAAACTTATTCCAATTGGTTAACGTTTTATTATGATTTGGGAGGACAGGACCTTATTAGGCGCTGGGCCTTATTTGGGTCACCTACCTTACATATTTTTCAGATTTTTTTTTTCGAGTTAATCTACATTTCGCCAACCACCCCCTCAATTGTTTCACAATACATTTTTGAGTGATAAGTTATCTCAAATATACATACATATGTACATATGTGGACCACCGTAATGAATAAATGTCCCAAATTTCAAGTTTCTAGGTACAGTAGAATTTCGGAAAGATGAACTACTCCAAAAGATGAACTACCCAGAAAAATTAACGGAATTTAGTCACCATTGCAGTATTGTAAAAGATGAACGGGTTGATTTTTGGATACTTGAATAGATGAGAGCGTTCATCACAAAAATTTGTTTTTCTTCCTTATTCGTATTTTAGTTATACCTAGTAGATTCATATAACCGTCATTCTTTAGAAAACTGTTCTTTTCGGCTTGATTTTGCATTTTTGCATTTCATTTCATTTGTTTGCATACCAGTGTGAAGTGAATTTATATAGAGAAAAGATGCCACCAGTTAAAGGCCGAGTAAAGTTTGTAAATTTAAAATAAAAGTGCAAAGTGTTGAAAGACATCTTAACCAAAATTAAGTACCTACCTACGTAAAATTAAGTACCTATAGGTACTCAAAAAGATGAACATTTCGAAAAGATGAACAGGGCCGGTTTTTTATTCATTCATCTTTCCGAGATTCTACTGTATAATAGTTCTTGATGTTTTTATCGTGACCAACATTTTAGAGTTCAACCCGAACTTATAAAAATTCCTTATTACCATATGGGTAGGTGACGTTCGAAACCCTAAAAACGAAACTCCGGTCACATTTCCTTTTCCCTTGAAGCAATTTCTATAAGCACAAATCATTTCTGCGAAAAAAATACACATACGCATATCCCATTCGCTTATGGCAGTGAAATGAAATACAAATATACTCCACACAATAGTATAGGCATGCTTATGTTGTAAAGTAAATTCTTGAATTCAACTTGTTGTTGTTCTTACGCTACCTCTTGCTCTTTTCATCTTCCCCACATTACTAACCCACCCTTTAGATCAATAGCTTTTTTTCTTTTCACAAACCATAATTAAGAACGACGAATAAATAAACAAACAAAAAGCTCGTTGGTACAACTATCGGCATCTAGTGAGGTAACCTGCAAACGTCCTTGTCATTACTATAGGATATAAATACAATGGGCGCATTCAAGATCTTAGTTGACTAGATATGCAGTCAATTCCTCGGCCTCTGATTGGTCGAGAGCCTGAAAATTGACAGAACAGCTAGTCAATTTTTTTGAGGTCGGGGACTGGATTCTTAGTCAAGAAAATCTTGACTAGCCCACTAACAACCGCCAAAAACAGCTGACTGGTTGGTGTGGTTATACTGCGTGGCTGTTGTTTGCTTGTTACAAAAATGAAAATCCAAGTAAATTATGAAGGAGTATTTTTATTTTTTCTATTTTTTATGCGGTTCATATACTGTTGGATTATGTAGAACAATCGACGAGCTCAGCAAATCGTTCACAGCAAAAAATGAAACTTGGCCTATGAAATAACTCATTTACAATCCGAACACATGTGTTACATATGTTACTTGCATAAAATGTCATCCTCTAATTCGTGCATTCATATTTCTAAGTTTGTTTTTGCTCTTCTTTTCTTTAAAAAAACAGATTTGTTGTGCTGCAATAGCAATTCTCCAAACAATTCCAAGCGAAAATAGAAAGTAGATGACGTTTTTGACATCTGAACTGTCAACTAGATATGCAGTCAATTTTGGCATTCAGGATCTTAGATTGACTGCATATCTAGTCAACTAAGATCTTGAATGCCACCAATGCTAATAGGTGTGTTTGGTAACCTGTTAATTTATGAAAATTTACATCCAACTGTCAAAAATCAAGAGAAGAGAGAGCCAAATGACAGTGTCAAAAAATTTCCCCTCTGGCGAAATCGTGCTAGGTATATCTTTTTCATGGAGTCACCGAGGCACATCCTTCAAACAGTAATCTGACAATTTGTGAAATGTCAATCACTTCTTGTTAACAAAATAAAAGAAAATTAGTTTTTCGTGAAAATATTCAATAGTTAAAAAAGAACAAGAGAGGATCTTCCCCCACTTTTACTATTTGACAGATGTGCCATTTGTGTTAATAAAAATTAACAAACACACCTATTATTAGGCTGAAAACACGCCGGAGCAGTCAAAACGTTTTTTTGTGACTGATGAAACATCAGTACATTGATTCTTATGAGCCAACACACACCAAAGCAGGCGAAACAAAAAACATATATTTGTTTCGATGCGTTATAATACTGGTTGTCGATAATACATGGCTTTGCATACGGCCAACACACACCGAATAAAACAAAAACGTTACAAACCAGAGTCGTTGTCCATTTTTGCACACTTGCTTATGGCACAACACACACCGCATGCGGCAAAACAAAAAAAAAAAAGCGAAAAAGAAAAACGTGTTTCGTTGTCGATAGCTGGATACTTGTTTTTCAGAAACAAAATTACATTGTTGTTGTTTTTTGCACTGGCGTTTTATTTATTTTAAAGTTTTCGTTGAGAATGGGTGAATTGTCGTAGATGCAGAGAAATTAGTATTATTATTATTGAGCAAAGAAGCCCAATAAATACATAATAACAAAGATAAAAGCCATGCTAATAAAATTACTATCGAAAAGTCTCAAAATCAGTTTTGATTTTTCTCAACACACATCAAACGAAACAGAAAAGTAAAATGATTTGTTTTGTTACAACGTGTTTCGGTTAGTGTGTGTTGATATATAAAACGTTTTCTTGCTTTCCGAATCAAAAACGTTTTGACTGCTCCTGTGTGTTTTCAGCCTTAGGTGTGTTTGGTATCTTTTTTGGCACACGGAATTGAGATCTTTCAAATAGTAGAATCCCCTCAAAAAGAGAGAACTCCTCTCAAAGACAGAAAACTTGCACAAAAGCTTAAAAACGCTTTTCAAAAAACACTTAGTCAAACCTATCAAATTGTTTTTGTTTTCCACTAACAATGAAGATTATGGGCGCATTCAAGATCTTAGTTGACTAGATTTGCAGTCAATTCCACGGACTCTGATTGGTCGAGAGCCTGAAAATTGACAGAACAGCTAGTCAATTTTTTTGAGGTCGGGGACTGGATTTTTAGTCAAGAAAATCTTGACTAGCCCACTAACAACCGCCAACAACAGCTGACTGGTTGGTGTGGTTATACTGTGTGGCTGTTGTTTGCTTGTTACAAAAATACAAATCCAAGTAAATTATGAAGGAGTATTTTTATTTTTTCTATTTTTTATGCAGTTCATATACTGTTGGATTATGTAGAACAATCGACGAACTCAGCAAATCGTTCACAGCAACAAATGCAACTTGGCCTTTGAAATAACTAATTTACATTCCGAACACATGTGTTACACATGTTACTTGCATAAAATGTCATCCTCTAATTCGTGCATTCTTATTTCTAAGTTTGTTTTTGCTCTTCTTTTCTTTAAAAAAACAGATTTGTTGTGCTGCAATAACAATTCTCCAAACAATCCCAAGCGAAAATGGAAAGTAGATGGCGTTTTTGACATCTGAACTGTCAACTAGATATGCAGTCAGTTTTGGCATTCAAGATCTTAGTTTGACTGCAAATCTAGTCAACTAAGATCTTGAATGCCCCCTATGACATTTCACAAACTGTAAGATGGCTGGTTTGACAGAGTTGGCTCGGCCCACCCCGAGGATTTGGTCTTGCAGATAATTCATCGCAAAGAGAGATCCAAATGAGAATAAGAAAATTGAGAGCCATGAAACTGTCAGATTCTATGTAGTTTACGTAGAACTTTCGAAAACTAGCATGTTACCAAACAGACATATGCAGTCAGTCTAAGATCCTGAATGCCAGAATTGACTGCATATCTAGTTGACAGTTCAGTTGTCAAAAACGTCATCTACTTTCTATTTTCGCTTGGAATTGCTTGGAGAATTGTTATTGCAGCACAACAAATCTGGTTTTTAAAGAAAAGAAGAGCAAAAACAAACTTTGAAATATGAATGCACGAAAAAGAGGATGACATTTTATGCAAGTGACATGTGTAACACATGTGTTCGGAATGTAAATTAGTTATTTCATAGGCCAAGTTGCATTTTTTGCTGTGAACGATTTGCTGTGCTCGTCGATTGTTCCACATAATCCAACAGTATATGAACCGCATAAAAAATAGAAAAAATAAAAATACTCCTTCATAATTTACTTGGATTTTCATTTTTGTAACAAGCAAACAACAGCCACACAGTATAACCACACCAAGCAGTCAGCTGTTTTTGGCGGTTGTTAGTGGGCTAGTCAAGATTTTCTTGACTATGTCAGCTTTTACATTGGCCGAGAAAGGTCGGCTGACTTATCGTTATTCTCTTTTGGGCTCGGGCCGTACTTATACACGTCCCGATTCCGACAGCCGACTATTTAATCCTTTTCTCCCTTCATTCTTAACGCGCTGTGTTCGGAAGATGTTGCTATCAGTATAGAACTAAAAACAAAAAAGGCTTTAAAATGCATGGAAAAAATATTGAAATTTTGAATGATTAGATATAGTGTATTTATGGTTTTATTGACGTCTTGGATCTAGACGGTAGCAATGACCAGCGAATACTTCTTGATTCACTTAAATGCTGTGAAGCATCACCAGATTTACCTAAGAAAAGGAAGAAAAATCAGAATTTCAGTAATTGAATTTGCTTTCTTAACCATTTTAATATAATCTAGATGAGCTAGATTGTAAAGATTTTCGTGCATTTGAAAATGTAAAATCAAATGTTTGATTAAATCATGAGACCACTCAAAACTTTCCATAAAACACAGAACACTCACCGAACACAGTCTCTAAAAAAAATTCCTCCGGCGACACGAACTCAACTCTGAGAACACAAGAATAAAGCAAGTGAATGGAAATACGAAACGCGATAAAAGAGAACACGCAAAAATCGTCTCGGTTGCGCTACCCAGCCGAGGCGAGCTACCCCCTGCACTTCTCACCACCCTTTCCTAGACATTCGGGTCCCGGCCGATCTTTCTCGGCTAATGTAAAAGGTGACTAAGAATCCAGTCCCCGACCTGAAAAAAAATTGACTAGCTGTTCTGTCAATTTTCGGGCTCTCGACCAATCAGAGGCCGTGGAATTGACTGCATATCTAGTCAACTAAGATCTTGAATGCGCCCAATGATTAAAAAATTGTGCAATGTCAACAAAGTCAAGTGGTTGAATTTTTGCTTTCTTTTCTGTTTTATGCAAGTTGTTTTGGTAAATTTAAACGTATAAATTCATTTTGGATAAATAAGAAATAAAAATAGTCAAAGTTAATTTGAATTCGCTAATTGCAATAGCTGTGGATACATTTATTTTGTTTACATAAACGCAAATGAGATCATTCAAACTACGTCATGAAAAACAAAAAAAAAAAACAATAAATTGATACATAGTACATTTTTCGATAGTAAAATATTAAAATATGAGTAGAGTACAAAAATGATTAACACGAGAGGGTGATAGGAAAATAAAATGAGAAAAAATAATGAGCCTTCTCCGAGAACACCAAAGAATGGTGCTCGGGAAGAAGGCGATTCACGACGAAATTCTGCTTCTTCACAATTATATCCGAGTACAACATCACCCAACTATGATTCAGGAAATATCAGTGACCTAAATGTATGCCTTCGTCCAGCCTCTCTGAGTTCAGCTGAAGATGATTCGCTCCAAAGCCAGCACGACCAATTTCAATATCTACTTCGTGAAAAAGATCAGGTGCTTTTTCTTGCGATGCAAGATGTTCGTAAATTAAAGAGCGAATTAGAGCGCCTAAACAAGTCAGAAAAATGGTACAAAACCGAGTTAAAATCACAAAAAAATTCAAGAATGGAACTTCTTGAAAAGCTTTACACAAACGAGCGAAAGTTTACACAGGAAAACCATCGTCTGCAGAATGAATGTATAGCGCTATATGCGCGATGCAGTGAAATAGAAAATCAGCTACAGGAAAAGAAGGAATTGGCTTCGAAGCTACTTAAAAGTTGTTCCAAAGTTGAAGCAGCTGGGTTAGATAATGGAGATCTATCTCGAGATTTTGAGTTGCAACAGCACCGCCAAAGATTAGCAGATCAGGAACAACTTATCGATTTGTTGCGAAACCAGAAACGAACTCTGTTGAATGATCTCCAGAAACTGAGTGCTGAAAAAGACGAAGTGGTTCTTCAGTTGCAGTCTAGCATTGCCCAATTGGTGGATGAAAATCGAACGATAACGAAAAGATGTTTGCAATTAGTTGAGGCTAAAATTGTCCTCAAGGATGAGCTGTTTGCTAAAGAGAAAGATTGCAAAACAATTAGTAATACAGTTTTGGATTTAAAGCTAATAGTGAAAGGTCTCCAGGAACAACTCCATTCACATGTAATTATTTTGATTTTATTTAAATAGAATTTGCTTTCTCTATTTTCCTTGCTTTGATTAGGGTTTTAATATTTTCTTAAACTTTTCTTGTCACTCAGTTGAAATAATAACTGTCATCACTCACATCACAAGCCTTATGATGCGGTAAACTTTCTTAGCACGATCATTGTAATTGCTAAGCTTTGTCGTCTATCGGAAAACCGTTCTTGTGCAAATCATCATCATTATATAAATAGGCGAAGGCAAAACAGTTCAATCCCTTTTTAACTGCCTTATGTACGACATAATGCATGTATTCGCTTGATTTTTTTTTGAAATGTGAAGAGGGGCAGTGTAGTATGTAATTTCTTTCCAATATGTTGTGTCTAAGCCAGGTAATATAATAAATATTAATACGTGCGTTTCTCTCGCACAATTGGTCGAATTTCAACCACAGGCGATATTAGTTTATTTTATTTGTACAGGTTATATAATAGATACTATCATTGTATATAAAAGACATAGTAGTTTCACTTGAGGAATTCGATACTAGCGCCTCAGACGAGAAGACAGCCGATGATTTTCTGTTTTCAGTCGCAGAGTGAAAAGAAACAAATTATGATTTTTGAATATGCAGCAGTGAAGCATGAGGATAGCTTTATTTTAGAGTGTTTTTTACAATTTTACAGGAGAGCAGTGGAAAGGTTTGACTTGCGTCAAACTAAATTATGTACATATATCCATTATAATGGTATAATAAAGTTTTTGAGATCTGTGTCAAAGATGGGAAGAAAAGATTTTTATTAGTGTTGAAACGAATACCTATTCGGTATTCCGCCTATTCGGGCCATTTTCACTATTCGGCCGAATACCGAATAGGTATTGAGTTACTATTCGGCCGAATACCGAATACCTTAAAATAGGAGTAGAAAATATGTTTTTTTTCAATAAAGATATACATACATATGTACATGTAGCTACCTCCCTACCTAACAATTTTGTATTTAAATAAAACAACATTACTCTCCTGTCAATTAGAAGGTTTGGGCAGACCTTTTCCACATTCAAAACCAGTTTTTTCTAATTAACTATAGGCGTGTTTTTTTCAAATCTACATATACAGGCGAAACATGTTTCCGCAACATGTTTTTAATGTAAAATACAACAAAACCTTAGCCTGGATAATTATCCAGTCTTATTTATGTATGGAAAGCTTTTTCGAAATCTATGTAGGTTTGAAAAAAAACGCGCCTTAGTGCCTGGCCACGCACTGAGCGGCAGAGCGGCAAGTGGCCATTTATTGAGCGGCAAATCTTGACCGATTTTATTTTATAATTCGCGAGGGCAAAAAAGTGTTGCATACATCTAGGTGTAAAACTAAAACAATCGCTTTTTATGAATTTCTTTACTCGAATTTTCAAACCTCGATATCGCCTAACCTAAGTGATTAATCAATATGATTTACTTTAGATTTTGTGCTTATTTTCCCGAGATCTACAAAATGGCATTTTCAAACCTTTGCGCCAGGGTAATGGTAATCATGCCCCAAACCCAATCTGGAAGCGTTGAGCTAGCTGCAAACTATGCGGCGAGCAGATTGGCTTTGTCCAAAGAGCTGACAGCTGAAATGTCATTGGAAATTAGCGTCAGAATTCTTGATGTAGTATATGAATATGAGCATTGCAGTTATTTCTCGCTTGTTCGAACTTATTTCGGTTTTCCTCAGTTGGGTTTGCTTTAAAAAATTGGTAACTTAGCTCCTTTATCATGATAGCATCTTTGCAACTTGAGTCACACCACGCTGCAAATAGGCTTGGAATGCGATGTGTACCCTAAATGAATATAAATCTCTTTTGTTTGATAAAAAAACATTTTGAATCAATTCACCTCACATTAAAGATAACAATGGGGTAGCGGATTAAATGCCGGTAAGACAAATTTGGTCACTCATTACATATGCTCGTGTCATAGTCAACCGAATTCGTAAGCTTTGAATACGCACTGCACTTTATTTTCTATAATTCTAATTTAATATTGACTTGAAATAATAGATGGCACTCTGTTCCATGTAAACTCTCAAAAATATCCTTACAATCTCCCTATTTCCTGTTACTTTACTGAAGCTAGGTGAATTAAATTAACCTTTCCTCCTATTCTTTTCCCGACTCGCATAGAGGTAAGACATGTTCCCCAATAAACGAAAGTGTTCAACATAAACGCTATTTTCTTATTCATACTTCTCATAATCATAATCCCAAGAAACCAGTGCATCCCCTACAAAACCAAGAAGTTTTGAGCTATCCTGCAAGCCCCCTCATCAATTACAAAACGAAAGAAACTAATTTCCCTAATTTTTGCCTTGATAATTTTTTGCCGCTTAGCCCTACATTTAAATAATAGAATAGAATTGAAAGCTGAGCGACGCCTCTCTGCCGCTCAGAAAAGTCGCTTGCCGCTCAGCAAGCGCGTGGCCACAAACAAAAAATTTCATATGTTTTAAATTTTTTTTGTCGCTCAGGTTTTTGCAACAAATAGGTAGGTATATGAAAAAAAACAAAGCAAAGCAGACTGTTAAAGGAAACGATCTGCTCAGTAACTCCAACCTCAGCCTTATCTTCAATTATGATCCCATTACAATAGATAACGCTCTTACGTTGTTCTACTCCAAAATATTTGACTGTTTTACCCAATCCGTGCCTTATTTATGAATTATCACCGTACCAATTATGGTTGTAATGAACAGATTTCTCGAATGCTTTGCGTCACCAATTCCTTCCAAAACGCATTTGATAGATTTCCATTTAAGCAAATCGACTCTCAGAGATACTCTACACTACCACACCATCTACCTATACTAGGTATAATATGTATTAAGTTTAGCCTTAAAATCTTGAATTTAGGTTTAAGTATTAGATTGTTTTAGATTCAGTAGGCAGGTACTAAATATGCTTGTATTAAGCAATAAATAAATAAATAAATATACATATAAAAATTCTTTTGATGTAAAATAAGTGCACTAGGTTACGTACATTCGAAAGAAATGTACTTAAAAGTATTTTACTCGAAGCTTACATTCATGTATGTATGTATAAAGCGTAAATAATTACTGATTGAAAACAGTTTATCTGCACCTGCACCTACTCATCCACATCCGAAATATTGCAACGTTGCAAATCCCTTATGCCCATAGCAAAATGCGATAAATTCAAATGTTGCAACGTTGCAAGTTCCTTATGCTCATAGCAAAATGTAAATGTAAAGCAAATTTCTGAAAGAAAACTACCGACCTACCCCAACATATGAATGAAATAAGAAAATCGTATATACACATATCACAGCTAACCATATAGCATCGATGAAGGAATGACACATACATGAATATGTACCTTCTCACGAACACGATTTCTCCCATTCTCTATTTTTCTGTGTTCTTTATGTTTTCATTATTCTTTCCCTTTTTCTCTGAGAGATAATTTCGTTTGGTTTTTAGCAAAAAAGGCGCCACCTGGTGAGAAGACAGCCAGTTAAAAAATACAATGATAAAAAATAATTTTTTTTTTGCTATAGCTTAATGATTTGAATCGGAAGGAGAATGAAGTACACAATCTTGAGCATGAATTATCTCAAAGGGATAATTCAGTGGAAATGTTTGCACAGTTGGAAAAGAAACATCAACACGAATTATCACAAAAGCAAGAATCGATATATTCACTAAATAATATAATCAGTTGCTTACGGACGGAGATTGATTCGCTGGAAGAATTGCGCACTCACTATGATGAGCAACAGCGTGAAATTTATAAACTTAAATACCTTTTGGACGAGCAAACTTCTGAAGTAGATCAACTAAGGAGGTTTAATGAAATACTACCAAACCAAAGTGTGGATCGCCAATCAAATATTGCAATCGACGTCAGTTCAATATTACAGAATGAAAAAGAAGAACTTATCCAGCAAAATGAATCGTTACGATTAGAGTTAAATTCTATGTATTCCAAATATGAAACAACTAGTCAAAACTTAAAGCAAGAGAATTTAAGAACAACTGAGTTGGAACAGCTTTCAGAAAAATATTTAAACGTTTGTAAACTATATGAAAATTCAAAGTTTGATTTGGATATGAAAGACATTACACTTAAAAAGCTGAAATTCGAGAAGGAAAAAGATACACAGGAAATAGAGATACTCCGTGAGAGAGTTGTCGAGATTTTGAAACAGTTCGAGTGTCAAAAAAGTTTAGCAATTGAACTCGAATTTTCGCTGTCAAGATTGCAACAGGATAAGTGCCGACTTGAAACGGAAAATAAGTGGAATATGGAAAGAAACTTTAAGTTAAATACAGAGGCAATGCAAAATGTAAAATATGAAAACGATGAAGAAGTAGAGAATCTGAAAACGCAGCTCTCAAATGTAGAAGATTTGTTGAGTAAACAAAATGCAAAGATCAACACTAGCGATTTAACTACATCAATACTTCAGAAAGATTTTTGTGAAAAAAACGTTGAATTGTTTCAACGGCTAGTTTCGCAAAAGTCCAATAAAGTCGAACAGTTAAATGCAGAGCTGCAGAAATGGGAAAATATTCTAACCCTTATAAGTGTAGAAGAAAGTCCGAATCAGTTAGATGTAGACTGCAGTGAATTTGATAATTTAAATCAGCTTTTTGATGAGCAAAATTTGGAGCTTATGCAAATAAATGAAAACCACCGTGAAGAAAATCTTAGTATAAGAAAGGCAATCGAAAATACAGTGCAACAAAATAAAACATTCCAGGATGATCTTGAAACTGCAAAATCGTCAATAATTAGCAAAGAAAAACAAGTTGAAGATTTAAACAGTGCTAATGTTGATTATCAGAAAAAAATTGATCACTTGGCGTTGATAAATGAGCGCTTGATACAAGAGTTTAATAAAGATTTCTCACGAGAGCGGAAGAATAATAAGAAGCAAAGGAAAAAGCTTGAATTAGAGGTAAAACTACGTTCCACAGAAAGTAATAAGTTAAAGGAGGAAATGCAACTTCTGCAGTCTGAATTTGACAAACTTAATACAAAATTCATTAAATCGTCGCAAAAACTTCTCGAAGTATGTGATAGTGATCGCCAAAAAGATGAACCAGTTCAAGATTCAGCGCAGAATAGAATTTTACAGAATGTCCTCGAAACAGAGCATCGGCGTAAAATGACCCGATACGATGTTCACATAAGATCACTACTGTCCAATATGAAAAGTTATAAGAAAAAATTGGAACTTGCTGAAAACCGTTACGACGCCTTACTAGCGAAATCGAAAGAAATGGTAGAAGTTGAAGAGTTTCGAGCGATGGAAAGAAATTTGCAAACTATGCGAACACAGTTTGAGTGTAGTCAGAGAGAATTAAATGTAAGTATTCTTTGCGGTATAAATTGGTTAAATACTTAAATCTGTTAATATTAATTTTAAGAATTTGAAACATCAACTAAAAACTGTACGAGAACAGTTTTATGTAAATGATGGAAGCAAGAGCTCGAACACGATGGTTTTGACCAACTTGATGGATGACTACAAAAAAGTGAGTAAATAATTTATTTACTTAACAAATCTTCACTGCCCAATATTTTATCAGAAAACTGTTACAGTGAATGTAATACTAGCAGACATTCACATACACTTGCATACCTATGTTAGTTCTTAAGTTAACCTGAAATATAAAGTCAGTCATTTACTGTACTTTGAGAAAGGCTCTTTGAAAAATTAAAACTGAAGTTAGCGCAAAAATTATTAATTGAATAATATAACATAATTAACCAATTACACAGTGCAACCACTAATCTCGGGCCCATGATTTGAGAATTGACCCTGAAAGTACTTACCAAAACTAGAAACTCTACATCATTCGTTTTGCCAGATTGGCTGCCTAACATATTTTATAGTCTCATGAATATTTTGTCTCAAACTTTATTTTGAGCACTTTTCGACTTTTTTTCTCATGGCTATATCTTGGTTAAGCGTAGGATTTTTTTTTTCTGTCTTCAGTAAAGTTATAGATATCGATTAGGAGAAAACCAAACCGGCCCACAAAAACTGTATCCAGGGCCTCTAAATCGAAAAAATACCCATTGTTTACAATTTTTTCACATTTTTCGACCATTTTTGGCCCATTACTCTTACGTATTTGCACTAACACCATCTATTGAAAAAAAAATCAGCCCAGGCCTTTTCTTAATTGTTAATATTTGTGGACAATGTGGCGTATACGTAATTTTGTTTTCTTCTTTTTCACAGAAAAATAAAATCCCTACAGTTAACCAAGATATAGCCATGCGAAAAAAAACCAAAAAGTGCTCAATATAAGGTTTGAGCCAAAATATTCATGAGGCTAAATACGTTAGGCAGCCAATCTGGCAAAACAAATGATGCAGAGTTTCTAGCTCTGAACTCACGTTTTACTTTTCGAATTTCAAGATTGATGTGGTTCCAATTACGGCGACAATCGATCGAAATTCATTTTCTGTTTCTGCTTGGATAATTGTTATTTTTCTTTTATATCGTTCGTAATTAACATTAGCCGTATTTTATTATCACCGATGATCCATATAGATAATTGGTTTGTATGCTTTACAACAACAATAAGAGCTCTTACTATTTATCAAGAGGCGTATTTTTTTGTCAAATCTATATAGACTTCGAAAAAGTTTAATCGTTAAACTAAAGCTACAAAATATCATTCTCATTTGGTATCTGTTAGTCCAAAGTAACAATTATCCTCCATAAAAAATAAAACAAGCGCATTAAACTTCCATTTTAAAGAAAATATTCATTCGCATGGCAATTTTGTCCTAATTGTCAATAGTAACTTAGTTTTTACAGTCACCACAACGCACATCTTAACCTTTTTGTTGATCTGGCCGGTTTTATTTTCATTGCGTGATCCATATAGATCATAAGTGATAATAAAACACAGCTATTATAAGCGAATCCACGAATTTAGAAAGTACTAGAGTTGGGCTAAGTCGTGAATTTATTTTCATAGGTATAACTGTGAACATGATTATTACCTGTACATTATGTACGTACTCCTAGACACCACACAAATAAATGTGTAAATTTCTTCAATACTCCCCTGTTCGCATGCTAACCAACACACTCAAATTTTAAAAACATAGCTACAAAGTTCAACCATAATATAGTTACATAGATATTGCACGCAGAGTAAAAAAAAATGACCATTTTAAACGACAAAAATTATTCGCAAGTCGCAACATGAAGGATAATTGCATCGATCCAATAGATTGGTTTCAAACAATTTTGAGTTGCATGATCGTGCGAGGCAACCATCCTCCAGTGAGTTGTAACCTCGGTATACACACTTTTTTTCATATTTAATTTTGTTGCAACCCTTTATTTTGTGGTTCAAAATTCATCCCTTTTTTCAGCGGCAATTCTCAATACAACCCAGCGAACAATATACATAACATACTATACATTCGCTGCCACGCACTTTACGTTTACAATCACGAACGCGACGTTTTTGGTGAAATCGTTTGTTGCAATTCCAAACTGTGATGTTTTAACCATTCATAGTTTATTTTCAAGCCGTTCAGAGACTGCGACCGTGATTTGTAGTTCACAGTGAATAATTCACAGGTTGTGATTTTTCGCTCATCACTAGGAAGTATGAAGCAACTTGGACTGCTACAAAAACTGGCTTGCAACGATGAGATGTGTAGTGCGTACCGGAATAATCTCGACTCGAGAAGTTAACAGTTTCGAATATTAATTCAGATATTAAAACCCTTACGGAATTTATTAAAAAGTCAGTTCCAGCAAGTAAGTCGGTGAGAAAAACTGTAATTTTTATAAACAAAAGTGGTATGACAGAGAATGCGAGAAAGCAAGAGAAAATCTTTTGTTTTTCTCAAACTAGTGAGGAAAATTAACGCTAACATCTTTATATCACTCTATGGAGAAGCAAATAAGAATTTTAAACGCATTTACTTTGCAAAAAAGACATCCTACGAGCAGAATAAAATTGCTGTCACACGGTCTTCCGCATAGCTTTGAAGAGCTGTTAAATAATTGAATGAGTGCTCGCGCTGAACTAAATTTCCGTCGGTCTCCAAAAATTGACATGAAAACCGAAGATAAATGCCAGATATATTTTGTTTGTAGAATTGGTTGTAGAAATTGATAAATTTATCCTTGTCATAAATCTTTTTTCCGTGTTTAGTATTTATTTGTTTAGTGGTGGTCGAAATTCCGCCGCTTAATAAATGTCTCGGGCATTAAATGGCTGGCTAAAGTTCTGTGGAGACTTATCTATGCAACATCCTATTTGGCGAGCATTTTAGCACGTACACTCCGATAAATTTCCCTGCTTAATTTTATCTCTACGTTTAGCAAGGACAAATTTTGTATGGAAAATTTAGTTTAGCGCGAGCACCGTGCTAGCCTTAAATGTATAATTAATGAAGACTTCTAAGTTTCACTTTTACGTAAAATCGTTCCTAAGAAACGTGTGAAAACCAATAACTTTGTTAACCCTTTGTTGACCAAACTATTAAAAAAAGTTATAATCTCCAATTTTTTTTTCAATAATTATTTAGTTGAGGGTATTTTAAGATGGAAAACTCATTTTTAGATTTTTCAATGACTCCTAGGGACGAAATTTGAAGGTCATCTCTAAAGTAGGGGAGAGTAGTGTACTTTAGACCTAGTGTACCTCGGTCCGAGCGGCATTTTTCTAGTATATCTATGTTCTTTTGACAAAAGTTCCTCTACGAATTTTGTGCCATTTCGTAACACATTGACTCAGTTTGAAACTGGCACTGTGTCGTGTTAGCCTAGTGAGTAATTTGCTAGCAATGTTTTTTACCCCTAAAAAAAAAAAAAAAAAAAAGTAATTTGCTAGCAATGTTTTTTACCCCTAAAAGTAAAATTTTATGTATATTTGTGAAGCATGTTGTGGAAAAATTTGGAGTGAAAGTAAGCTCCGGATAATTTTTATAAACAAATTACTGACTCATCTATTCAGTTGAAGTCAGGTTAATTTAAGTTACTAAAATAAAAAAAAGTTAAACTTACTAAAATAAATAAAGTGCACATGGTGTACCTTGGTCCAATACTTTTGGTGTACCATGGACCGGTCCAACTAACACATTGATTCATACTTCATCTGTAATCCTTTTGGATTTCTCGGTATTTGAATCTAGTTCACCTATATCTCGTATAAAAAGACCTCAGGTCCATAAAACTTCACTGGAGGAGACTGTAAAGGATGTTTTGACCAATAGTCGTACTATCATATGTGCTTCCAATGAAAATAACTTTGCTTTCAACTTTTTCAGCATTTAATGTAAAATTTCTTTGCTTTTTGTAATAAGTTGTCAGTTAAGATATTTTTATCTATTTTTTTAGCTATAAAAATTAAACCTAATGTTACTTTACAATGCCCCAAGCTTTAATTTATTGGTGACTCGGAAAAAAATTATTTTTTTACTTTTTAGTTCAGTAAAGCTTGTTTTTAAAATATTTTTTTTATCTCTATATTTATTTTCAACTTTTTAGTATCTGATTTTTTTTTACAAATTTACGTCTATACGTATGTATGTATATTAGCTTGGGTGGGTTGGATATAAGAAAGTTTACTCAATATGTTTGAAATTCTACTCGCCCTTTCATTTGATACCCATGCCTACTGGTTGTGAAGAAAAAATTTGTGTGTGTAAACTACGCGCGGCAGAAGCAAAACTTTATCCTTTAATGTACGTAAAGGTCAGTTAATGTGTCTTTCGCATAGTTTCTGTTTAATATCTTCGCTGTTTATAATAATTCTCAAAATTACCTCCTTAATCGAAATTCTATCTGAATCTATTTACAGTACGCCCTCGGTGAGAGCAACCCTCGATAAACGCAATACCTCGGTCAAAGCAACACCCAAATTTTTACCATTAGTGACTCAGTAATTGCAACTTTTCAAAAAAATGTCACTCAGTAAACGCAACTTTCCATACATAATCTTTTATTTCGTTTTATATTTGATTCTATTTTTTGGTGTTTGGTTTCACTATAGGTTAGGTTAGGTTGAGAGGGGTGTGTGATTGAGCGAGCAATCATTTCCACTCGGAGACCCGAAGGTCCATTGTGAATCCCCTCATAGTTTGGGAGTAAATCCTCTTTTTTACCAATTCGTAAACCAGTTTGTGCTCTTGATGAATCGTAGAAGACCCGATATCTTAGAATTTCCGAGTTCTGTTATGCCTTCCAGGAATCTATGACCTAAGGTACGGAGGCGTCGTTCTTGGAGGGCGGGACAGTGGCAGAGCAGATTTTGGATCGATTCGCTTTCTTCCTCGTCTCCGCAGCTTCTACAGATATCGTTGGACTCAGGTTGCCATTTGCTTGTCATGTGACCTATGGCACAGTGTCCTGTGATTATTCCGGTGATTAAGCCTATGGAGGATTTATCCAGATGTAACATCGTCTTTGTCCTATTAAAATCAAGTTTTGGCCATCGGTTTTACTATAACTGGGCAGTTATTTTACCGTTACTTCTCTCAGAATTAAATATACACATTGTTTTTCTTTTCTTTTACGAACATCATTCTTTTATTTTTCATACTCTTTTGTGACTCGGTTATTGCAACAACCTCAATTAACGCAACTGCTCGAATTTTTATCGGTTGCTTTTACCGAGGGCGGACTGTATTTTATTTTATAAAAAAAGAAAATAAATACATAAATGAATAATTAAATATATATACAAATAAATAAATAAATAAATAAATGCATAAATAAATTAATAATTTAATAAACAAATAAATAAATAATTAAATAAATTATTAAATAAATATAATAAATCAATAAATACATAAATAAATAAATTAATAAATAAATAAATAAATAAATAAATAAATAAATAAATAAATATAATAGATAAATAAATAAATAAATAAATTGAACTTCGAATGACGTCACTTATGTATGTATGCAGCGATTGTATTTGCCTTTCATTCGATACCCACATTAAGAAAGTCGTGAAGATAACGATATCCACCATTTTGTCTTGTCTTGTCTTGTCAAACCCCTTCATTCAATATCCATATTAAATAGTTTGTGAAGATGAAACTCATCCGCCATCTTGGTGCGTCCGCCATATTGAATTTCGGTTTACGTCAGTTAACTTATCGTATTCTACTTGTCAAACCCTTTCATTTAACACCCAAATTGAATGGGTCGAGGTGATAACGGTTTATTAATGTAGATATGTATGTATGTATATATGTATGTATGTGTGTATGTATGCATGTCCTATGTATGCATGTGTATAATATTTACCAATAGATATAGTATCTGCTCCATTACTTCAAAAAGCTAGTATTCATTCTGTCGAAGGTGTGACGTAATCAGTCGTCACACTTTTTCGTTACAAAAAATTTTGACTAACGTGCGTATAAAAGTTTTACTTCAAAAAGGTAATTCGCCATCTTCGGGCACCCACCATATTGAATTTAGAATGACGTCACTTGGCTAGTCTTATTCTGCTTGTCAATCCCTTTAAGTTGATACCCAAATTAAGGAGGTCGTGAAGATAACGGCAATCCTCCATCTTATGACGTCCGCCATATTAGATCTACAACGTCATAAAATATACTACATATATTGTTTGAGATTCTATTCGCCAACACTTCTATTTGATATCCATGTCATGCGGGTTGTGAAGAAAAAAGTAATCCGCCATTTTATGGCATCCACCATATTGAATTTAGAATCACATCACTTAGCTAATTGTATTCTACTTGTCAAACCCTTTCATTTGATACCCATATTAAGATGGTAGTAAAGAAAACGGTTATCCGCCATCTTGTGGGCACCCGTCATATTGGATTTTTAATGACGTTATAGCGTATTGTATTCTACTTGCCAAGCCCTTTCATTTGATACCCATATTTAGGAGGTCGGGAAGATAACGGTAATCCACCATATTGGGGCGTCCGCCATATTAGATTCACAAGATCAGGAAATATACTATATTGAGTTGTCACCGGATACGCAAAATTTCAGCATAATCGGATATCTGGAAGTGGGTGTAAAATCGACTCCCAGATAACGCCCTCACAGAAATGGAAAAGTTAAAAAGCGTCCGCCATATTGGATTTACAACGTCATCAAATAGCACGTATTGCATTGTCTCCGGAACTACAATCGACTCCCAGATTCCGCCCTCACAGAAATGGAAAAGTTAAAAAAGCGTCCGCCATACTGGATTAACAACGTCATCAAATAGTACATATTGTATTGTCTCCGGAACTATATACGTGTGCAAAATTTCAGGATGATCGGATATCTGGAAGTGGGTGTAAAATCGACTCCCAGATTCCGCCCTCAGAAATGGAAAAGTTAAAAAAGCGTCCGCCATATTGGATTAACAACGTCATCAAATAGTACATATTGTATTGTCTCCGGAACTATATACGTGTGCAAAATTTCAGGATGATCGGATATCTGAAAGGGGGTGTAAAATCGATTCCTAGATTCCGCCCTCACAGAAAGTGAAGTTAATATAAAGCTTGTACAAATAACACGCCCATAGCCTATTTCTTGAATTTCTTCGAAACTTTAAGCACAGACAATGAATATTTATTTATTTATACAATAAATATTTATTGTCTGTGCTTTAAGGTCATTGAGGGAGCCAAAAGTACTTTCCAAAATGAAAACTATAAATGTAGTAATTAATTTGAATCATTAATTCAACTTTGGGGAAGTATTGGACATGAAAATTCCAAAGGTGAAAAATATAACACATCCTTATTATATAACTCGCGGTTTTTTTCTCGCATTTTGTTATTTCGCTGCGATCATTTCGCAGTTTATTATTTCTCATACCAACAACTCGCATTTTATATTTGGCTAATTTTTATTTCGATTTGTTATTATTTCTATTATTCTGCATTCATTTATGCTATTCTGCATTCATTATTTCGCTTTATTTTGTTTGCAAAATATTATTTTGTATTTTTAATAAGTTTGGCTTTCATTTTATCACATGCTAAAATTTCGCGCGAAATTCTTAACATGTGGTCACCGTGGCCGTGGTGGTTAGTGCGTTGGACTACTACGCATGCTGCTCAATCCCAACCCGGGCCCAACACCTAAAAGAGTTTTTCACGGTTGCCACCTCTTTCGAATGTCTGACAAGCAATCAAATAGTATCATTTGTCATGAGAAGCTTCTCAACGTGCCGTTCGGAGTCGGCAAAAAACTGTAGGTCCCTTCCATTCGTGGAAAAAATAACACGCCCACACAAATAGTTGCGAGAAGCTAGGCTTGGTTCTGTATAGGACTGCTGATGCCGTATATTTATTTATTTTTATTATTTTTAAACCTAAAGACAAGTGATCAAGCGCCTAAGTAGCATGACGCGAATTAACGGTTTGCCAGATAAGCAAACGCAAAAACACCAAAAGCCGGTTGATTGAAGCGGTGCAGGGAAATAAGTCCCCAGGAACTAAGTTTTAAATTGGATGTTTAGTTTTTGAACATAAGATAGTATAAAATTCGATACAAAGAAACTTTGCATATATCCAGCCTCGCATCCACCCCCAATCCAACAGCGAAGAAGCAGGGAGGTGGCAAGGGCAGGGGTGGCCCCCCATACATATTTCATTTTTGTAACATATTGTTGTTGAAAGTTAGTTCCCTCTTCACATTTGTTTACTGTGTATTAAGTTCCCATAAGAAAGTGGAGTTCGTGCCACGTTGCATGGGAATGAAGTCCACTTCACTATAGTGGATTTAGTTCCCATTAAGTGAGAACTAAGTCCCTCAGTGGACTTAGGTCCTGGGGACTTATTTCCCTGCACCGTTTGAAGCGCTAAACATAGAAATGCTAAAGAAGAAATGCGAGTTAATCTTACAGAACGCAAGACGAAATGACAATTTCCAACATGAGCTCTGCGAAATAAACGAAATATATTTAGAACTTCGCGAAATAACAGTTTGCGAAATGAGAACAGCGAATTGTCGGTTACCCCCCTAATAAACACTGTGCAGCGAAGCACAGTGTAATTATAAATTATTTTGTTAATTAATAATAATAATTATAATATATTTAAAATTATGTACATAATTGAACAAATTGTCAAATTGACGGTCATAAACCAAACCTTTGCAGCTACGTAGTGCTCATTAAATAGTTATTATATTAGCATTGTAATTATAAATTATTTTGTTAATTAATAATAATAATAATAATATATTCAAAATTATGTACATAATTAAACAAATTATCAAATTGACGGTCATAGACCAAACCTTATTAGACTTAGAGATTACTTTTTTATGTATTACAATTACATTAAAATAAAAGTCATTCCAAACTAAAAGAAATCATAATTTATTCACAGATAATCCTATTTGATATCCATGTCATGCGGGTTGTGAAGAAAAAAGTAATCACATCACTTAGCTAATCGTATTCTACTTGTCAAACCCTTTCATTTGATACCCGTATTAAGATGGTAGTAAAGAAAACGGTTATCCGCCATCTTGTGGGCACCCGTCATATTGGATTTTTAATGACGTTATAGCGTATTGTATTCTACTTGCCAAGCCCTTTCATTTGATACCCATATTTAGGAGGTCGGGAAGATAACGGTAATCCACCATATTGGGGCGTCCGCCATATTAGATTCACAAGATCATGAAATATACTATATTGAGTTGTCACCGGATACGCAAAATTTCAGCATAATCGGATATCTGAAAGTGGGTGTAAAATCGACTCCCAGATTCCGCCCTCACAGAAATAGAAAAGTTAAAAAGCGTCCGCCATATTGGATTTACAACGTCATCAAATAGCACGTATTGCATTGTCTCCGGAACTACAATCGACTCCCAGATTCCGCCCTCACAGAAATGGAAAAGTTAAAAAAGCGTCCGCCATACTGGATTAACAACGTCATCAAATAGTACATATTGTATTGTCTCCGGAACTATATACGTGTGCAAAATTTCAGGATGATCGGATATCTGGAAGTGGGTGTAAAATCGACTCCCAGATTCCGCCCTCAGAAATGGAAAAGTTAAAAAAGCGTCCGCCATATTGGATTAACAACGTCATCAAATAGTACATATTGTATTGTCTCCGGAACTATATACGTGTGCAAAATTTCAGGATGATCGGATATCTGAAAGGGGGTGTAAAATCGATTCCTAGATTCCGCCCTCACAGAAAGTGAAGTTAATATAAAGCTTGTACAAATAACACGCCCATAGCCTATTTCTTGAATTTCTTCGAAACTTTAAGCACAGACAATGAATATTTATTTATTTATACAATAAATATTTATTGTCTGTGCTTTAAGGTCATTGAGGGAGCCAAAAGTACTTTCCAAAATGAAAACTATAAATGTAGTAATTAATTTGAATCATTAATTCAACTTTGGGGAAGTATTGGACATGAAAATTCCAAAGGTGAAAAATATAACACATCCTTATTATATAACTCGCGGTTTTTTTCTCGCATTTTGTTATTTCGCTGCGATCATTTCGCAGTTTATTATTTCTCATACCAACAACTCGCATTTTATATTTGGCTAATTTTTATTTCGATTTGTTATTATTTCTATTATTCTGCATTCATTTATGCTATTCTGCATTCATTATTTCGCTTTATTTTGTTTGCAAAATATTATTTTGTATTTTTAATAAGTTTGGCTTTCATTTTATCACATGCTAAAATTTCGCGCGAAATTCTTAACATGTGGTCACCGTGGCCGTGGTGGTTAGTGCGTTGGACTACTACGCATGCTGCTCAATCCCAACCCGGGCCCAACACCTAAAAGAGTTTTTCACGGTTGCCACCTCTTTCGAATGTCTGACAAGCAATCAAATAGTATCATTTGTCATGAGAAGCTTCTCAACGTGCCGTTCGGAGTCGGCAAAAAACTGTAGGTCCCTTCCATTCGTGGAAAAAATAACACGCCCACACAAATAGTTGCGAGAAGCTAGGCTTGGTTCTGTATAGGACTGCTGATGCCGTATATTTATTTATTTTTATTATTTTTAAACCTAAAGACAAGTGATCAAGCGCCTAAGTAGCATGACGCGAATTAACGGTTTGCCAGATAAGCAAACGCAAAAACACCAAAAGCCGGTTGATTGAAGCGGTGCAGGGAAATAAGTCCCCAGGAACTAAGTTTTAAATTGGATGTTTAGTTTTTGAACATAAGATAGTATAAAATTCGATACAAAGAAACTTTGCATATATCCAGCCTCGCATCCACCCCCAATCCAACAGCGAAGAAGCAGGGAGGTGGCAAGGGCAGGGGTGGCCCCCCATACATATTTCATTTTTGTAACATATTGTTGTTGAAAGTTAGTTCCCTCTTCACATTTGTTTACTGTGTATTAAGTTCCCATAAGAAAGTGGAGTTCGTGCCACGTTGCATGGGAATGAAGTCCACTTCACTATAGTGGATTTAGTTCCCATTAAGTGAGAACTAAGTCCCTCAGTGGACTTAGGTCCTGGGGACTTATTTCCCTGCACCGTTTGAAGCGCTAAACATAGAAATGCTAAAGAAGAAATGCGAGTTAATCTTACAGAACGCAAGACGAAATGACAATTTCCAACATGAGCTCTGCGAAATAAACGAAATATATTTAGAACTTCGCGAAATAACAGTTTGCGAAATGAGAACAGCGAATTGTCGGTTACCCCCCTAATAAACACTGTGCAGCGAAGCGCACCGGGTTACCACTAGTATAACATACATATATAGCATAATAGCCGTTAGCCTTTGCAGCTACATAGTGCTCATTAAATAGTTATTATATTAGCATTGTAATTATAAATTATTTTGTTAATTAATAATAATAATAATAATATATTTAAAATTATGTACATAATTAAACAAATTGTCAAATTGACGGTCATAAACCAAACCTTTGCAGCTACGTAGTGCTCATTAAATAGTTATTATATTAGCATTGTAATTATAAATTATTTTGTTAATTAATAATTATAATAATAATATATTTAAAATTATGTACATAATTAAACAAATTGTCAAATTGACGGTCATAGACCAAACCTTATTAGACTTAGAGATTACTTTTTTATGTATTACAATTACATTAAAATAAAAGTCATTCCAAACTAAAAGAAATCATAATTTATTCAGATAATCCAACAATCGCAGACAGCTACAAAACGACTCTCAACTTCAGAGATCTATGATCTTATCAACAAAAGCAACAATTTTGTGCCAAAACTTACAAATATTTCTACCTCCGTGAATGAGCTTCGAGAAGATATACAACAAACGTGTACGGTGATGAAGCTATCATCTTCTGCTGGCAGGGGAAGCCCGCAGCTTAAAATGTCACTGATGGATGAGCTGCAACTAGCTAATAAACGGAAATTGTGTTAAAATCCGCATAATCATTGTAAATAATTTGTTTTAATTATTTATTTGTTAACTTATTAAAACAAAAAAATGTACTATACAGATAGAGTGCTGGTTGCGGGTAATAAACAAATGCCACAAAAGGAAAATATTGTTTCTGTTCTTGTTGTTGTCTTTGTTTCTTTAGGTGGTGCTATAGCTCGTAGTGAACCAAAACCAGGGCCTGTTTCTCGCAACCATTTGTATGTGTATGTTATAGTACACTGAACCCCCCACATACGCGGTCTCAGCATACGCGATTCAGATTTTCCGATTTTCCCTCAACATACTAGGTGCTTATACGAGATTTATCAAAAATTCGCGTTCGTTCTTATATCTTTGACCGCATAATTTTTGAAAATAGAAGTCGCAATTGCAACATTTTTATGATCACAAGCTTCCAAACAAACATTCAAAAAATTGCTTGTCTTAAAACCCATCTCTACTTGTAGTACATACACATTTTCATAGTTTCTAGTTTCAACATACGCGAATTCGACATACGCGGTGGTTTTTCGGAACGTATCCGTCGCGTATGTGGGGGGATTGCTGTATTCCATGGAAATAAATATATCTATCTACATATTTATCTATTTTATCACGAATGGAAGGGACCTACATTTTGTTCTCCACACTGAACTGCGAGTTCCCTAGCTACTCACAATAAGGTCAAACTTTGGTGGGTACCTGGTCACAGAGGCATTGAAGGGAATGAGATTGCGGGTGAGCTGGCCTGTTCAGGCTCTACTGCCGAGTTCTCAGGTCCGGAACCCTTTTGCGGCATTAACTGGGCCTCAGCCTTAATTAACAAATAGGAACATAATCTCCGACTCTCTCATTAAAAAAATGTCCCAGGGCTTAAAATTCTATTGTGGCCAGCCTCCTCCAGTGTATTAAAGAAGTAATTCCCTAAATATTGCTTTCGAAAACGGGCTTTAGCCTGACAATCACAGAGGATATGTTCGATATCCTCCGATGTTCCTATGTCGTTGCAGTATCGGCATTCGTCCGTTTTTGAAAGACCCACACGCCCAGTTATAGTAAAACCGATGGCCAAAACTTGATTTTAATAGGACAAAGACGATGTTACATCTGGATAAATCCTCTATAGTGTGATGGGACCACACCCGCGACCGATTATAGGTTTAATATTTCAGTACAACATGTACAATCCTCGCTTCGAAATTTGAACCCAGATGGCACACGCCATAAATTATGTCACAATACTTCAAACGAACCTACGTATGAATACCATGGGTAATTAGAGTCCAAAGTGAAACCACTTGCCTGCATAAGAATAGCGACAAAGCAGAGAGCAAAAATATGCTTCGGTTTCATTATGTTCGTTTGAAGTAAAACATAAACAAACAATTTGTAAACAAAACCCATAACTGGGACGACGGCGGTCATTCCCTCGTAACAGATTAAATATGTCGAGTTGACATTATTGTGTGTTGAGTGACGTCGGTCGTTCTAGTTAGGGTATGCCGAAATAAGTAATTAATAATTTCAAGTAGGGTTCAATATTCGAAGTGCAGTGATTCCTGCTGAATAATCGTTTGTAAAAATAGTATATAAGACAAGAATGAAAAATAAAGACTTCACTTCTATTTTAGAAGGCAAAACGAATATACGTGTTTGATAATAGCAAATCGCTGGTAGACCGTTTATTTTCCTCCCCTCTGACATGGTCGTCATAGCGCAGTAGCTAGACTAGTAACGGAAAACAGGTACTATTTCAGATCCAAGGCGAAGACATTAGTTAAAGTCACCGAACCGGCAGACTTTACATGGCGATCCTGCCAGGAGAAGACGAATAACTCCTGAAGAAGACCTGAGTCCTGAAGCCGACCATCTCAGCCAGGCTACGTCGACGAGACAGTTAGACGAACGAAAGATGCCAAGAGAGGAGAAGATACCAGTCCAGACGATGTCGATTATACGACGAAGAATACTTTAGATGAGTCACCAAGCTGTGGCTATGACAAGTAAACAGTCTACGAACAGCAGACTTATAGTAACTACAGCGATGTTCATGCGCAATCCAAATAATAGAAGATCTAGTGGATCAGCTCAATATTCGACTGATCATGAGGGCACCAAAACCAACAACTCCCACTACCTAACTTCAGAACGACAACAATAACCACAATAACAATGACGACACGAAGCCAGTTGCTGCAATTATTTTACTTTTTATAAGATTTGAAAATATTATTTCAATTTTTATTATTAATAATAAATTAAAGTCATAATATCATTATCACTTATTGTTAAACTTAGCTTTATGAACAAAAAAAATTATATATATACATACCTACATATATATTTTCCTTACAATGAAAAAAAAAAAAATATATCTAAATAAGTAATTCGCTTAAATTAAATTTTCTTTTCGACGATGTGGATACGATTCTTTTGTTTTCATATATGTACAACGTTTAAACCAGATTACGAGATTTCCTTGTTTTAATTTTTTAGTAGATTACTAAAAAGACCACTAATGTATTTGTTCTCACTTAAAGAGGCATCAAGCAGATTAACCAAGTTTAGACTACTATTGGAAGAATACAACTTCTATGTCGAATACTCACCAGGAAAAGACAACTGTACCGCAGACGCTTTAAGTCGAATAACATTCAACTCGGACGACTTCAAGAAACTGTACGTGTGCGTAACCACCAGAGCACAAGCCAGGAAAACCGATGAAGAGTTACAAATTACAATACAGGAACCAAATAACAACCAAATTATAATAGAACTTTTAAAACCACCAGAAACTGGATTGAAGATAGTCGAATTAAAGATCATAAATAGTTTCGAAACAGAAGAAGAAGATCTAGCAAAAATTAAAGGAGAAAAGGTATTAGGTCCACACCGAATATTGGGATATGTCCCAGAAAGCGACTGTTTAATTTCGAACCGGTCGAAGATTAGCACTATTGCCCGATCGACATCATTTGACAAAATGTTGTTGAGGGACGTGCATAAAATTTGCGGACCTCTTTCAATTACTAAAGTATATATCACTAAAAGTGAATTAAGAAAATTATCAAGCGGCCGCCACAATGAAAAATTAAATGTATTAAAGAAACGATTAAAGGAAATATTTAAAGAAAGTAAAATAGCAGTGCACATAATGAATAATACAATTGAAATAACGGACCCTTGCAAAAAGAAACTAATACTAAATGACTATCATATGTTACCAACAAGCGGACATGCTGGAATAAACCGCATGTTACGAAATATAAGAAGGAAATATTTTGGACAGGGATGCAAAACGATGTGACGAAATACGTGAAGCACTGCCCAATGTGCCAAAGGAATAAACACATTCGACCTAGAAAACAACCACTGGAGATAACGACTACTGCCGAGTCATCCTTTGAAAAGATATTCCTAGATCTAGTAGGACCACTTGATGAATCGAAAAACGGTTCGAAATACATTTTAACTTTACAAGACGAACTAACGAAGTTCATAGAAGCCATACCACTTCCTAACAAAGAAGCTAACACAGTAGCTAAAGGACTAGTAGAATGTTTCATCCTGAAATATGGAGTTCCCGCTACTATAGCATCTGATCAAGGTACTGAATTTATCAACAAAGTATTTAAGGATATATGCAAATTGTTAAAAATCGAACAATTGCAATCCACAGCCTACCATCACGAAAGTATAGGAGCATTAGAAAATTCGCATAAAGTTTTAGGAGCTTACCTTAGGAATTATGTATCAGAAAAACATACAGATTGGAGCGCATGGCTGCCTTATTATGTTTTCTGTTACAATACGTCAATACATTCCGAAACAGGGTTTACACCTTTCGAGTTAGTATTTGGAAAACAATGCAACCTACCTTCGAATCTAACCAGAAACGTAGACCCGGTATACAACTATGAAGATTATGTGATAGATCTCAAACACAAACTACAAATTGCTCATAGAGATGCTAGAGATACTTTAATAGATAATAAAACAATGAGGAAAAATAGGTATGATACAGGGCAAAGACCTCGAATTTCAATGAAGGAAGCCTAGTTCTGCTAAAAAATGAAAACAGGAAGAAACTCGATCCAATTTACACAGGACCCTATGAGGTCATATCTCAGAATGGGGTGAACTGTGAAATCAAATACGACAATAAAAAAATTAATGTTCATAAGAATCGGTTAAAACCATTCCTCTGTATATATTTTGATGATATAGAATTATGAAAACTAACTGTATTTTAAAGATATTATAAATTATCTTAAAATTATAATAAATGTTTAAATAAATGTAGTATATAGTTTGATTTATAATGTTTAAATAAATGTACTATAGATCTTGAATTATAATAGATGTTTTAATAGATGTACCGTAGATTTTGAAATTATAATAAATGTATAGTAGAATAATTTAGAACTCGCGAATTAAGGTATAATGATAAGTAATAAAATCGGTTTAACATTAAGATTTAAAGCTAAGAATTAACATTAAAAAGTAACTACTCATTATAAACTTACTATTGAATTACCGTTAAGATTTAGCCATAAGACTCAATAATTATATATACTTATCTAAAATTATCTAAGAAAACCGATTGTAAATTGAAAAAGTAAACTAAATGTATCAGTCAAAAAAAAAAAAAAAGAGAGAGAAATAACTACGCAATATACATAACAAAACATTTAATAATAATTATAAATTTAAGTAGCTAGTCATACGACATATTCATTCATACAAAAATAAATTTTTTTTTTTCTAATAATATTATTTAAACAATCATAATACCAAAAAAATAAATATAATAAAAAATAAAAATTTCTTCTTTTATGCTACTAATAGTATGTTTAATAAATTAATAAATTTCAATACCAATTTTAATTCTAATAATAGTATGTTTAATCAATTTAAATACCAATAACAATAACAACAATAAAAATTGTTCTTTTAATAATATGTTTAATAAATTCAAATAACAATAATGATTAGATCCCTATTTTGTAAAAGAGGCGCGGAAAAGAAGAAATCAAGACAGGTCATGATTTCTCCTTTTTCCCCAGGAAGGGTGGTGTGAAGGGACCACACCAGCGACCGATTATAGGTTTAATATTTCAGTACAACATGTACAATCCTCGCTCGAAATTTGAACCCAGATGGCACACGCCATAAATTATGTCACAATACTTCAAACGAACCTACGTATGAATACCATGGGTAATTAGAGCCCAAAGTGAAACCACTTGCCTGCATAAGAATAGCGACAAAGCAGAGAGCAAAAATATGCTTCGGTTTCATTATGTTCGTTTGAAGTAAAACATAAACAAACAATTTGTAAACAAAACCCATAACTGGGACGACGGCGGTCATTCCCTCGTAACAGATTAAATATGTCGAGTTGACATTATTGTGTGTTGAGTGACGTCGGTCGTTCTAGTTAGGGTATGCCGAAATAAGTAATCAATAATTTCAAGTAGGGTTCAATATTCGAAGTGCAGTGATTCCTGCTGAATAATCGTTTGTAAAAATAGTATATAAGACAAGAATGAAAAATAAAGACTTCACTTCTATTTTAGAAGGCAAAACGAATATACGAGTTTGATAATAGCAAATAGCTAGTAGACCGCTTATTTTCCTCCCCTCTGACATGGTCGTCATAGCGCAGTAGCTAGACTAGTCGCGGAAAACAGGTACTATTTCAGATCCAAGGCGAAGACATTAGTTAAAGTCACCGAACCGGCAGACTTTACAATAGGCTTAATCACCGGAATAATCACAGGACACTGTGCCATAGGTCACATGACAAGCAAATGGCAACCTGAGTCCAACGATATCTGTAGAAGCTGCGGAGACGAGGAAGAAAGCGAATCGATCCAAAATCTGCTCTGCCACTGTCTCGCCCTCCAAGAACGACGCCTCCGTACCTTAGGTCATAGATTCCTGGAAGACATAACAGAACTCGGAAATTCTAAGATATCGGATCTTCTACGATTCATCAAGAGCACAAACTGGTTTACGAATTGGTAAAAAAGAGGATTTACTCCCAAACTATGAGGAGATTCACAATGGACCTTCGGGTCTCCGAGTGGAAATAATTGCTCGCTCAATCACACACCCCTCTCAGCCTAACCTAACCTATAGTGAAACCAAACACCAAAAAATAGAATCAAATATAAATCGAAATAAAAGATTATGTATGGAAAGTTGCGTTTACTGAGTGACATTTGTTTGAAAAGTTGCAATTACTGAGTCACTAATGGTAAAAATTTGGGTGTTGCTTTGACCGAGGTATTGCGTTTATCGAGGGTTGCTTTCACCGAGGGCGTACTGTAAATGGATTCAGATAGGATTTCGAGTAAGGAGGTAATTTTGAGAATTATTATAAACAGCGAAGATATTAAACAGAAACTATGCGAAAGACACATTAACTGACCTTTACGTACATTAAGGGATAAAGTTTTACTTCTGCCGCGCGTAGTTTACACACACAAACCAGTAGGCATGGGTATCAAATGAAAGGGCGAGTAGAATTTCAAACATATTGAGTAAACTTTCTCATATCCAACCCACCCAAGCTAATATACATACATACGTATAGACGTAAATTTGTAAAAAAAATTCAAATTCTAAAAAGTTGAAAATAAATATAGAGATAAAAAAAATATTTTAAAAACAAGCTTTAATGAACTAAAAAGTAAAAAAATAATTTTTTCCCGAGTCACCAATGTGTGACTATAAATTAAAGCTTGGGGCACTCAGGCTCGAGGTAAAATCTGGCCAAATGACGATGACGAGGTCTAACTAAACAGTAACAGTGGCACAAAATGTGTTCTGCTAATTCTTCTTCCGTCCTCGTTGCACATCGTGATTGTGTTGTCTTGTGCCTGAGTGCCCCAAGCTTTAATTTATAGTCACACATTGGTGACTCGGGAAAAAATTATTTTTTTACTTTTTAGTTCATTAAAGCTTGTTTTTAAAAACATTTTTTTTATCTCTATTTTTTATATCTATACACAAAAACGAGTTAAACTAGGTTCAAGTAAAGTAAATATAATTTACATTCCTGGAGTTTCATCTTTGTACTTCAGTGCTTGGCAATATCGACATAGTTTGTTCATTGGTCCATTATCGAATGTGTTCGTCAATCAAAAGTTCTCAAGTTTTCCGAAAGATGGCGCTGGAACTCCAAGATTTCGAAACCATCCAATTGAGCTGAGACTTACACTATACGCTTTTTATGATGTTATAAGTGCACGTTAATCGAAAGTTAGCTGTTAGCTGTCACCATGCATTGCTGTATTAATAATTTTCAGATTTTGGTACTCAGCGCCATCTATCGGTCTGGATTTATGATGGTGTAGTTTTTAAGTCAATATTTTGTATAGAAATAGCTAAGTCGTTTTTGGCTAAGGAAATGAGTCGATTGAGGGGAGACCAGCTTCGAGTATGTTTTTGATTGGAGTGGTGGAAAAAGCGTTGATGCCCCTTCTGGCTGGTTTGATGATTTTACTAAGCACAAGAGCTCGGACTACGTTACATACGGTGTTTATATGTGCTTTTATTTTCGTATATGCTAGATAACTTATTACATTTATTCTGTCAGCTAGGCTCTTAAGTTCTATAACATAATCCTTCCATTTGTATTTATTGTTAAAAGTAAGTCCTAAAAAATTTAATTTATCAACAGAGTTAGTAACAATATTACCTACATTTAGAGTAAGTGTTTGAGAACATGATAGTTTACGGCACATTTGTAATATTTTAAATTTTTCTAGTGACAGTCTAGCACCAGATGTGTTGGACCATACAAAATTGCATTTATAACATCAATGAAAAGTTCTTTAATTTTTGATAAATCATTAAGGACTGAAACGAATAAAATTTGGAAACTTCATAGTGAAAAAACTAAATTTTGTGATAGTTCATGTTAATAATTTTTATTTGCTTCAAAAACTATATTTTTTTAAATTCGTTTACAGGTAAACAAAGCAGAAAAATTATTTAGGCTCCCATTCTCTTGCAACTCTTTTCGAATGTCCTTCATAATGTTGATGACAGTGACATCCGAGACCTTTTTGCACGCTCTTTTCCGTTTAATAGCAAAATCTTTAGGGTCCATAGCACACTGCTCACTTTTCCTCAATTTTTTCTTAACCAAGGCCCAATACCTTTCAATGGGACGACACTGTGGGACATTAGGTGGGTTCATGTCGTTTGGGACAAAATCTATGTTTTTGGCCATAAGCTAGTTTTTGGTCGCTTGAGCATAGTGAGCTGAAGCCAAATCTGGCCAAAATAATGTTAAACCCTCGTGCTTGTTTATAAATGAAATGAACCGTTTTTTCAGGCAGTCATTGATGTGCACTTTCGCGGTATTTGTGCCAGTTGTCCACATTGGTGAAGAGCTTGACATACGAGATATTTCGATCCGAACTTTTCCATTCCAATCTATGTTTCTGATTGTGGGAGAAGCTCTTATTCAAAAGAATTATAAAACTGCTCACATGGAAGAGTACTAAAGTCGGCTTTGACGTAGGTTTCATGGTCCAAAATCAAGCAGGCTTTCTTGTACCCAATCAAGTCGAATAACCTTCGAGCTCGTGTTTTTATGGCCTTTTTTGCTTCTCGGAAACTTTTGGTTTTTTTGTTTATCTCCGCGTTTTTATACCAACCCGTTTTTCACATCTTTGTACCATTGTTTGGTTGATACTACATTTTCGAGCAACATCTCTGGATGACATGGTCCGGTTCTTAACGATCGTACCCACTATTTTTTTTATCCAAATTTCTCTCACGTGCTCCGTTTTTTCCTCCACTTTTTTGTTTTCGCCTAATAGTCAACTTCTCCAAATATCTTTTTATAACAGAATCCACTGTATTACGTGCTACTTTCAAATTTTTTGCCATAAAATAGTTTTGTCGCGAAGGATTTTTGAGCCATTTGTCGATGCTCTTTTTACGGCGTTCCTCTTGAATCATCGTTTACAAATATTTACAACTGCATTTTACAAAAATCAAATGTAAACTGAAACTATAGAGTATGAAAGACAATTTGAGAACAAAATGGTATTTAATTATTTACACATGGGAGGTATAGCCGTTATTCAAATTTACAGATTTTATTCGGTTCAGTCCTTACCTTTACTCATCACGTAAAGGTCATCTGCATAGATGCAATGGACTAGGTGTTTGTACCTGGCTATAATGCTTGATATCTCTTGGAAAGCGATTAAGAATAGAAGCACCGACAGAGGGGAACCTTGTCTTCTGGGGTTCCGTTGTGGAGTGGGAAAGTTGAAGAGGAACAGTTATTAGTTTAACATGTTTAACATGTTTAACATCAAATGAAATCCCTATAGAAACAAATTTATACACAAAGACCAAAGAAGACTTTTAAGTATCATATTACCTCAATGAAATTCGTTCTTTATGTATGTTTACCTTATTTATTTCTGACAGCATATTAGACTTTGAAGAAAGTAATTTTAGTTGATTTCGGTATTAATAAACTAAATTGGTATTCTAACACAGTTTCGATCTTTAATTTTATTAAATGCTTACGTATTCGAAAGCAAAAAATATCATAGTAAAATAAATAAAACTTTAAATAAAAATGCTCTTTCTATAACTTTAGTTATAGCCTAACGGTAGGGGAGAGTAGTGTACCTCGGACCGGTTTTCAGAAAATCAGCGCTTACTCCTCACCATATTATCTCTTCATATAGTTGAAGACACGAAACTATAACCAATTTATTACTCTTTCTAAAATATTTATGTAATATTTCAAAATGTTGTCAATTAATTCTAATTCAGCTAAATAAGTGATCTTGGTTTTCTTAGTCCAAGGTACACTATGTCCTTGGACCAGACCATAATGTACCTCGGACCATACACACTCAATTGCAAACTTTATCGACAACAGTAACATTAGGTTTAATTTTTTTAGCTAAAAAAAATATATAAAAATATCTTAACTACCAACTCATTACAAAAAGCAAATAAATTTTACATTAAATGCTGAAAAAGTTGAAAGCAAAGTTATCTTCCTTGCAAGCACATATGATAGAACGACTATTGGTCAAAACATCCTTTACAGTCTCCTCCAGTGAAGTTTCATCGACCTGAGGTCTTTTTATACGTGATATAGGTGAACTAGATTCAAATACCGAGAAATCCAAAAGGATTACAGATGAAGTATGAATCAATGTGTTAGTTGGACCGGTCCATGGTACACCAAAAGTATTGGACCAAGGTACACCATGTGCACTTTATTTATTTTAGTAAGTTTAACTTTTTTTTATTTTAGTAACTTAAATTAACCTGACTTCAACTGAATAGATGAGTCAGTAATTTGTTTATAAAAATTATCCGGAGCTTACTTTCACTCCAAAATTTTTCCACAACATGCTTCACAAATATACATAAAATTTTACTTTTGGGCGTAAAAACATTCCTAGCAAATTACTTACTAGGCTAACACGACACTACACTACTCTCCCCTACTTTAGAGACTGACCTTCAAATTTCGTCCCTAGGAGTCATTGAAAAATCTAAAAATGAGTTTTCCATCTTAAAATACCCTCAACTAAAAAATTATTGAAAACAAATTGGAGATTATAACTTTTTTAATAGTTTGGTCAACAAAGGGTTAACAAAGTTATTGGTTTTAACACGTTTCTTAGGAACGATTTTACGTAAAAGTGAAACTTAGAAGTCTTCATTAATTATACATTTAAGGCTAGCACGGTGCTCGCGCTAAACTAAATTTTCCGTACAAAATTTGTCCTTGCTAAACGTAGAGATAAAATTAAGCAGGGAAATTTATCGGAGTGTACGGTGCTCGTGCTAAAATGCTCGCCAAATAGGATGTTGCATAGATAAGTCTCCACAGAACTTTAGCCAGCCATTTAATGCCCGGGACATTTATTAAGCGGCGGAATTTCGACCACCGCTGCCAGTTATTTTAAACAAATAAATACTAAATACGGAAAAAAGATTTATGACAAGGATAAATTTATCAATTTCTACAACCAATTCTACAAACAAAATATATCTGGCATTTATCTTCGGTTTTCATGTCAATTTTTGGAGACCGACGGAAATTTAGTTCAGCGCGAGCACTCATTCAATTATTTAACAGCTCTTCAAAGCTATGCGGAAGACCGTGTGACAACAATTTTATTCTGCTCGTAGGATGTCTTTTTTGCAAAGTAAATGCGTTTAAAATTCTTATTTGCTTCTCCATAGAGTGATATAAAGATGTTAGCGTTAATTTTCCTCACTAGTTTGAGAAAAACAAAAGATTTTCTCTTGCTTTCTCGCATTCTCTGTCATACCACTTTTGTTTATAAAAATTACAGTTTTTCTCACCGACTTACTTGCTGGAACTGACTTTTTAATAAATTCCGTAAGGGTTTTAATATCTGAATTAATATTCGAAACTGTTAACTTCTCGAGTCGAGATTATTCCGGTACGCACTACACATCTCATCGTTGCAAGCCAGTTTTTGTAGCAGTCCAAGTTGCTTCATACTTCCTAGTGATGAGCGAAAAATCACAACCTGTGAATTATTCACTGTGAACTACAAATCACGGTCGCAGTCTCTGAACGGCTTGAAAATAAACTATGAATGGTTAAAACATCACAGTTTGGAATTGCAACAAACGATTTCACCAAAAACGTCGCGTTCGTGATTGTAAACGTAAAGTGCGTGGCAGCGAATGTATAGTATGTTATGTATATTGTTCGCTGGGTTGTATTGAGAATTGCCGCTGAAAAAAGGGATGAATTTTGAACCACAAAATAAAGGGTTGCAACAAAATTAAATATGAAAAAAAGTGTGTATACCGAGGTTACAACTCACTGGAGGATGGTTGCCTCGCACGATCATGCAACTCAAAATTGTTTGAAACCAATCTATTGGATCGATGCAATAATCCTTCATGTTGCGACTTGCGAATAATTTTTGTCGTTTAAAATGGTCATTTTTTTTTACTCTGCGTGCAATATCTATGTAACTATATTATGGTTGAACTTTGTAGCTATGTTTTTAAAATTTGAGTGTGTTGGTTAGCATGCGAACAGGGGAGTATTGAAGAAATTTACACATTTATTTGTGTGGTGTCTAGGAGTACGTACATAATGTACAGGTAATAATCATGTTCACAGTTATACCTATGAAAATAAATTCACGACTTAGCCCAACTCTAGTACTTCCTAAATTCGTGGATTCGCTTATAATAGCTGTGTTTTATTATCACTTATGATCTATATGGATCACGCAATGAAAATAAAACCGGCCAGATCAACAAAAAGGTTAAGATGTGCGTTGTGGTGACTGTAAAAACTAAGTTACTATTGACAATTAGGACAAAATTGCCATGCGAATGAATATTTTCTTTAAAATGGAAGTTTAATGCGCTTGTTTTATTTTTTATGGAGGATAATTGTTACTTTGGACTAACAGATACCAAATGAGAATGATATTTTGTAGCTTTAGTTTAACGATTAAACTTTTTCGAAGTCTATATAGATTTGACAAAAAAATACGCCTCTTGATAAATAGTAAGAGCTCTTATTGTTGTTGTAAAGTATACAAACCAATTATCTATATGGATCATCGGTGATAATAAAATACGGCTAATGTTAATTACGAACGATATAAAAGAAAAATAACAATTATCCAAGCAGAAACAGAAAACGAATTTCGATCGATTGTCGCCGTAATTGGAACCACATCAATCTTGAAACTCGAAAAGTAAAACGTGAGTTCAGAGCTTGAAACTCTGCATCATTTGTTTTGCCAGATTGGCTGCCTAACGTATTTAGCCTCATGAATATTTTGGCTCAAACCTTATATTGAGCACTTATTGGTTTTTTTCTCATGGCTATATCTTGGTTAACTGTAGGGATTTTATTTTTCTGTCTTCAGCAAAGCTATAGGTATTGATTAGGAGAAAAAAAGTGCAAAACAAACCGGCAAAAAAAATGCATCCAGGGCCTAAAAATCGTAAAAATGCCCAGAGAAAGAAAAAGCGTCGGAGAAAGAGCGAACAATGAAAAAGAAGAAAGCAAAATTACGTATACGCCACATTGTCCACAAATATTAACAATTAAGAAAAGGCTTGGGCTGATTTTTTTTTCAATAGATGGTGTTAGTGCAAATACGTAAGAGTAATGGGCCAAAAATGGTCGAAAAATGTGAAAAAATGGTAAACAATGGGTATTTTTACGATTTTGAGGCCCTGGATACAGTTTTTGTGGGCCGGTTTGGTTTTCTCCTAATCGATATCTATAACTTTACTGAAGACAGAAAAAAAAAATCCTACGCTTAACCAAGATATAGCCATGAGAAAAAAAGTCGAAAAGTGCTCAAAATAAAGTTTGAGACAAAATATTCATGAGACTATAAAATATGTTAGGCAGCCAATCTGGCCAAACGAATGATGTAGAGTTTCTAGTTTTGGTAAGTACTTTCAGGATCAATGCTCAAATCATGGGCCCGAGATTAGTGGTTGCACTGTGTAATTGGTTAATTATGTTATATTATTCAATTAATAATTTTTGCGCTAACTTCAGTTTTAATTTTTCAAAGAGCCTTTCTCAAAGAAGTGCTATTATGAAATTAAACTTTTGAACGACAGTAAATGACTGACTTTATATTTCAGGTTAACTTAAGAACTAACATAGGTATGCAAGTGTATGTGAATGTCTGCTAGTATTACATTTACTGTAACAGTTTTCTGATAAAATATTGGGCAGTGAAGATTTGTTAAGTAAATAAATTATTTACTCACTTTTTTGTAGTCATCCATCAAGTTGGTCAAAACCATCGTGTTCGAGCTCTTGCTTCCATCATTTACATAAAACTGTTCTCGTACAGTTTTTAGTTGATGTTTCAAATTCTTAAAATTAATATTAACAGATTTAAGTATTTAACCAATTTATACCGCAAAGAATACTTACATTTAATTCTCTCTGACTACACTCAAACTGTGTTCGCATAGTTTGCAAATTTCTTTCCGTCGCTCGAAACTCTTCAACTTCTACCATTTCTTTCGATTTCGCTAGTAAGGCGTCGTAACGTAACGGACAATAGTGATCTTATGTGAACATCGTATCGGGTAATTTTACGCCGATGCTCTGTTTCGAGGACATTCTGTAAAATTCTATTCTGCGCTGAATCTTGAACTGGTTCATCTTTTTGGCGATCACTATCACATACTTCGAGAAGTTTTTGCGACGATTTAGGGTATTTTGTATTTAGTTTGTCAAATTCAGACTGTAGAAGTTGCATTTCCTCCTTTAACTTATTACTTTCTGTGGAACGTAGTTTTACCTCTAATTCAAGCTTTTTCCTTTGCTTCTTATTATTCTTCCGCTCTCGTGAGAAATCTTCATTAAACTCTTGTATCAAGCGCTCATTTATCAATTTTTTTCTGATAATCAACATTAGCACTGTTTAAATCTTCAACTTGTTTTTCTTTGCTAATTATTGACGACTTTGCAGTTTCAAGATCATCCTGGAATGTTTTATTTTGTTGCACTGTATTTTCGATTGCTTTTCTTATACTAAGTTTTTCTTCACGGTGGTTTTCATTTATTTGCATAAGCTCCAAATTTTGCTCATCAAAAAGCTGATTTAAATTATCAAATTCACTGAAGTCTACATCTAACTGATTCGGACTTTCTTCTACACTTATAAGGGTTAGAATATTTTCCCATTTCTGCAGCTCTGCATTTAACTGTTCGACTTTATTGGACTTTTGCGAAACTAGCCGTTGAAACAATTCAACGTTTTTTTCACAAAAATCTTGATTGATGTAGTTAAATCGCTAGTGTTGATCTTTTGTTTACTCAACAAATCTTCTACATTTTCAGATTCTCTACTTCTTCATCGTTTTCATATTTTACATTTTGCCTTGCCTCTGTATTTAACTTAAAGTTTCTTTCCATATTCCACTTATTTTCCGTTTGAAGTCGGCACTTATCCTGCTGCAATCTTGACAGCGAAAATTCGAATTCAATTGCTAAACTTTTTTGAGACTCGGATTGATTCAAAACCTCGACAACTCTCTCACGGAGTATCTCTATTTCCTGTGTATCTTTTTCCTTCTCGAATTTCAACTTTTCAAGTATAATGTCTTACATATCCAAATCAAATTTTGAATTTTCATATAGTTTACAAACGTTTAAATATTTTTCTGAAAGCTGTTCCAACTCAGTTGTTCTTAAATTCTCTTGCTTTAAGTTTTGACTAGTTGTTTCATATTTGGAATACATAGAATTTAACTCTAATCGTAACGATTCATTTTGCTGGATAAGTTCTTCTTTTTCATTCTGTAATATTGAACTGACGTCGATTGCAATATTTGATTGGCGATCCACACTTTGGTTTGGTAGTATTTCATTAAACCTCCTTAGTTGATCTACTTCAGAAGTTTGCTCGTCCAAAAGGTAGGTATTTAAGTTTATAAATTTCACGCTGTTGCTCATCATAGTGAGTGCGCAACTCTTCCAGCGAATCAATCTCCGTCCGTAAGCAACTGATTATATTATTTAGTGAATATATCGATTCTTGCTTTTGTGATAATTCGTGTTGATGTTTCTTTTCCAACTGTGCAAACATTTCCACTGAATTATCCCTTTGAGATAATACATGCTAAGATTGTGTACTTCATTCTCCTTCCGATTCAAATCATTAAGCTATAGCAAAAAAAAAATTATTTTTTATCATTGTATATGGAACTAATAGTAATATCATCAAGCAGTATTTTTTAACTGGCTGTCTTCTCACCAGGCGGCGCCTTTTTTGCTAAAAACCAAACGAAATTATCACCCAGAGAAAAAGGGAAAGAATAATGAATACATTAAGAACACAGAAAAATAGAGAATGTGAGAAATCGTCTTCGTGTTCGTGCGAAAGTACATAATATGCATGTATGTGTCATTCCTTAATCGATGCTATATGGTTAGCTGTGTTATATATACGATTTTCTTATTTCATTCATATGTTAGGGTAGGTCGGTAGTTTTCTTTTGGAAATTTGCTTTACATTTACATTTTGCTATGAGCATATTAAGGAACTTGCAATGTTGCAACATTTGAATTTATTGCATTTTGCTATGGGCATAAGGGATTTGCAACGTTGCAATAGGTGTGTTTGGTATCTTTTTTGGCACACGGAATTGAAGTCTGTCAAATAGTAGAATCCTCTCAAAGAGAGAGAACTCCTCTCAAACACAGAAAACTTGCACAAAAGTAAACAAACGCTTTTCAAACAACACTTGGTCAAACCTATCAAATTGTTTTTGTTTTCCACTAACAATGAAGATTATGACATTTCACAAACTGTCAGATGGCTGGTTTGACAGAGTTGGCTCGGCCCACCACGACGAATTGGTCTTGCAGATAATTCATCGCAAAGAGAGAGCCAAATGAGAGTAAGCAAAAATTGAGAACCATGAAACTGTCAGATTCTATGTAGTTTACGTAGAACTTTCCAAAACTAGCATGTTACCAAACAGACCTAATATTTCGGATGTGGATGAGTAGGTGTTGTTGTTTTCATTCGGTCATTATTTACGCTTTATACATACATACATATATGTAAGCTTCGAGTAAAATACTTTTAAGTATACCTATTCTTTCGAATGTACGCAACCTAGTACACTTATTTTACATCAAAAGAATCTTTATGTGTATATTTATTTATTTATTTATTGCTTAATACAAGCATACTTAGTACCTACCTATTAAATATAAAACAATCTAATACTTAAACCTGGGCACCGTAGCGCAAGTGGTTAGTGCGTCGGACTACTGTGCAAGCGGTCTTGGGTTCGAATCCCGCCGCAAACATCTAAAAGTTTTTCACAGTGCCCACCTCTTTCGAATGTCTGACAAGCATCAAAGAGTATCATTTGTCACGATTGAGCTTCTCAACTCGCCGTTCGGAGTCGGCAAAAAACTGTAGGTCCCTTCCATTCGTGCAAAAATATAACACGCACACACAAATGGTTGCGAGAAGCAGGCCCAGGTTCACCTCGAGCTGTAGCGCCAACTAAGTAAGTAATACTTAAACCTAAATTTAAGATTTTAAGGCTAAACTTAATACATATTTTACCTAGTGTGTCCCTAGAGCTGACGGCAATGCCATAGCTACTGTTAATTGCCTTTTTTTTAATGAATAAAAAAGCAATGAGTCCGCACAATTATTTTTTATTTAAAAGTAATTAATTCAATTCAGTAAAGTAAAGTTTTAATAGCTATTTGTCCAATGCTTTAAAATTAGTCTTTCAAGTATATTCCTCTTGCTGTCTTGAATGCGACTGATTTATGAAATTTGAACTCCCCTTTTATAGGGCTGAAAACGTCGTTTCTTCTCACGTGGAGTCCTTTAATGATAGGACTCTGATTTATAGCTCTCCCACCCAAAGAGACTTCTACCTCTGGAAGAGTCCTCATCATCCTCCAATTGCTCCTTTACATTAAGCACGGCCAGTTTCACCGCTGGACGTATGTAAACACTCGTTGTGGTCTTTATCGCAGCTTTTCTAACCTGCCCATCCTTCGCTTTGAAAGCTTTAATCACGACACCTTTCGGCCACGACCCTCTAGGTAAGTTCTTATCGACTATGATGACTATAGGTTTAGCCGGTTCGAACCACCTTGTCCTTTTCGTAAGAGTAGGCAAATATTCTCGGACCCATCTCTTCCAAAAACTATTAGCTAGTTGTTGGCTCTTTCGCCAGCTCTTACGGAGAACAAGATCCTTGTCTTCAAACAGGCCTGGCGATTTGCTTCCATCTGCGGAACCCAAAAGGAAATGGTTGGGTGTCAACGCTTCTGCGTCTTCTGCTTCTAACGACACATATGTAAGGGGGCGTGAATTTATGATAAACTCCACTTCAATAAGCATTGATCGAAGCAAATCATCATATAACCTGTGGTTATACATCACCTCTTTCAGTATTTTCTTTACCGACCTAACTAGCCTTTCCCAGCTTCCTCCCATGTGTGGAGATGCCGGGGGATTATACACCCACTTGGTTTCGGCAGTAGTAAATTTGTCCTCGATCTTCGAATTGTACAGAGATTTCAACGCTACCTGCAGTTCTTTTTCAGCGCCCTTGAAATTGGTCCCGTTATCGGAGTAGAACGTTTGTGGAGTTCCTCGTCATGCGGTAAAGTTTCGAATACATAATATACATGAGTCCGCTGATAAGCTATTGGCGACCTTGAGATGTATCGCCCTTATCGTCATGCATGTGAAGAGAACTCCCCATCGCTTCTCATTTCGCCTTCCGATAGACACTACCATTGGTCCAAAGTAGTCTACACCAACATGAGTGAATGCCCTCGTGTACGCAGCAAGTCTGGCAATAGGTAGAGGAGCCATTTCTGGAGGTGTTGGTCTTGCTTGTTTCTGCTGACAATGCAAACACTTGTTTCGAATCGATCTTAGCTCCGCTCTGAGTCCGGGAATCCAGAAAGTTTGTCGTAATTTATTAAGCACAGTTTCATGACATCCATGGTAGTGCAGATCATGGTAATGACGAATGATTAGCTTGGTTATTCGATGTTGTCTCGACAATAACAATGGACGTTTCGTG
Source organism: Brachyopa scutellaris (assembly GCA_949775065.1). Taxonomy (NCBI): domain Eukaryota; kingdom Metazoa; phylum Arthropoda; class Insecta; order Diptera; family Syrphidae; genus Brachyopa; species Brachyopa scutellaris. Next base: position 50,722,458 of record OX459114.1, on the reverse strand, counting down.
ACTAAATCAATGCAATCCGCACTATCAATCCTTCCCCGTAACCGTAGTAATCCAACATCATCTATGTACGGAGAACACTTGAAGAGCACACTAGCTCTACTTATCTTGCTCCCGTTATGCAGAGCAGTGATCTCATCGCTGTATGCTTCACTCTGTACCATCTTCACCAGAATCTCTTGTGACTGCTTAAGTTCTTCCGAAGTCAGGGTTGCTCGTTTGTTGAGCTGCTCGCCTTTTGACGCCTTCTTTAGATTGTCTGCGAAACGGATCACTCGAGCCATAATACGTCGTAAGCGTTTCCAGGAAGAGAATATGTTGACATCTATGAGAGTCTGCTCTATCTCTCGAAGTGTAAGAAGTAATCTCGGCCTAAGTTCCTCCGTGGGTTCTGCCTCTAATATTGGCTGCTCACCTGGCCACTGATCTTCAGGTTCATATAAGAAGGCAGGTCCAGTGAACCACCTTTCCGTCGGCTGAAACTTAGGCATCCTCTTCCATTTGGTCGCCTCATCTGCGACGTTCTGTTTGCTGGGAATCCATCTCCATTCCGCTAAATTTGAATTTTCTAATACTTTTCCGATACGATGCATTACAAATTGATTGTACCTTTTTGGATCCACTCTAAGCCAAGAGAGAACAGTTTTTGAGTGTGACCAAAAAATTCTTTTATAGATTTCAGCGTGTGACTCTTTGTAATAGATTCTGCCAGTCTCACTCCTATTGCTGCTGCTTGAAGCTCCATACGTGGAATGGACATAGGACGCCGTGGAGCTACTTTTGTCTTTGCGCCTATCAACGCATAATGTACAGTTATTCCACTCCAGATCCGGAAATATGCCACTATAGCTATAGCGTGTTCACTTGCATCCACGAAAACATGCAACTGGATCAATGTATCCTTTGCTGAGGTTAAGCTAGAACAGCATCTTGGGATACGCACATCCTCCACCTGAGAGAGTACAAAAAGCCATTCTTCCCATTGATGACGTAGACAATCTGGGATTGGTTTATCCCAGTCAGTAGCAGATCTCCACACCTCTTGCAAAATCACTTTGAGGACTATTAGGTAATGTGCCACAAATCCTAAAGGATCGAAAACTGACATTAGAATTCTAAGCAACTCTCGTTTCGTTGGTGCTCTTTTTCCTTCTAAAATATCTTCATGGACTTTGATGAATCTAAGAGAAAATGTGAACATATCGGATTCTATTTTCCACCACAGGCCAAGAACTTTTGCCATTGCCCCATCAATATCATTACCAGATGGAATCTGTTTATCCACTTTAAGCTCTTCACCTAGTTCTGCCATCACTTTGCTTGAATTGGAAAGCCACCCTCGTATCTTTAATCCTCCTCTGGCGTGAATAAGCTCCACCTCCCTAGCCAACTGAATTGCTTCATCTTCACTTGATACACTGTCCATCCAGTCATCTACGTAGTGGTTCTTTTTTATGGCTACCACAGCTCTGGGATATAACTTAGTAAATTCATCCGCGTCTCTGTTCTTTACATACTGAGCTATGCTTGGTGAACATGATGTGCCGAAGGGTAACACGACCATCTTCCAAATTTCTGGGTCGGTCGTTGAGTTAACTCCTCTCCAAAGGAACCTTAGGCTATGTTGGTCTTCTTCTCTCACGCCGACTTGAAGAAACATTTCGCATATGTCACCGCATATAGCTACTTGTCGTGCTCGAAACGCATATAGCACCATTGGTAGTGCCACCAGCAGGTCTGGGCCTTTAAGGAGCATGGAATTAAAAGAAATTCCTTTAGTAATGGCAGCTCCATCCCAAACCATGCGCACTTTCTCTGGCTTATTAGGATTTCTTGCGATAAATGTGGGCATGTACCAGGTTTTCGGATATACATTTTGCAACTCATTGGCGTTAAGTTTTCTAGCGTATCCTTTCTGCAACAGGTTTTCAATTTGTTGATCAAGTTTGATGCGGAGCTCTGGATTGGAAATCATTTTCTTCTCGATACACAGTAATCTTTTGAGTGCCATGGGGTAACTATCTGGCATTTTGATATCGTCATATTTCCATAGCAGCCCACTTTCGTAATGGTTCCCTACCCGCCTGGTTGTTTTCCTCAGAATGTCTATTGCTCTCTTCTCCTCTGCTGTCTCAACAAAACCTTTGCATGTATCTTGGTTTTCTACTGCAAAAAAGTTACGCACCTCTTCATGTAAGACTCGCTCACATTCACAGGCTTCATTATGATGATATGTATGATGTTTAACTTTGTTTCCACTACATCCGCACACTACCCATCCCAACCGAGTTTTCATAGCAATTGGCTGATGTTGTTCTCCTTCGTGGACTTTAAGTGCTATCCCTAAGTACTCATTGGGAATCCCTATCAATAGTTTGGGTTGAGCATTCGTGTACGTTTTCAATGGTAAGCCTCTTAGATGTTTGTACTTTGCCTGTGCAACATTAGCATCCAAGGATTGTTTTGGTAGACTAAGCTTCTGCACTGTTCTGATGTCTTCTAAAACATAACGCTTTAACATATCCGATGATTTGTGTTGCGGAGATATCTCTATTGACACGAGCTGAGATTTTTTTTCTACTCGTACGACATCGGCAGTCCACTTCAAACAAGGTGGTCGATCCTCTCCTTGCAGCTCTAGCTCGTCCGCCAGTTCCTGCTCCAGTAACGTCAATGATGAACCGCTGTCTAGAAACGCAAAGGTCTCAACAGATATGCCGTTTGCATGTATTGTTACAGGAGCTATTCTGAACAAGACTTCATCTTCTCGTCGTTGATGTGCATTGCATACTTGTTCTGTCGAGGCGACTGTTGGCTGAAAATGTAACAATCTGTGATGTCTATACATACAACAAATGCCGCAGACAATTCTCGCAGATACCTTTGTCTTGAACCATTTCCCTTTTCTTGACTGTAGGCAATCTTAGGAACTGTTCACATTCAAGCAATCGGTGGTCTCCTTGGCACAAGAAACAGCTTCTTCGAGAACCGCTAGCACTGAAGGATGAATAAGTTTTTGGACTCTCTTGGTGTGCATGTAGATGTCCCATACGTTTCTCAGGTCTCATTTCTATAGACGGTAACAAGATTAATTTACTCACCGCCTGAGCCATTTTGCTCAACCAGTGGCTAAAGTATTCTAACTTCCGTTCTGATTGTTCACCAGCCACCAGTGCCCAATTAAGTTGTAAAGATGGAGGGAGCTTCTCTACCAATTCCTGCAGTAACATCGGGTTGCACAGATGATCTTGTAGATTTGATGCTTTCATTATTGATAATAATTGCTGCACAGAAACTGAAAAGTTTATAATAGTATCAAATCTGTCAGCCTTTGGTGGTGCTTCAGCTCTTATTTTTCTAAGCAACGAATTAATTATTAATTCAGGTCTACCGAAAAGCATTTCCATCGTGGTAATAGCCTCAGCTACCATCTCTGGTAGCAGCAAATTGTGTCCAATCACTTCCATAGCCTTTCCTTTCAAAGCTCGCTGAAGCCTGACCAAGTTCTCAGCATCTGTAAAGCCACATAGTGTTGTGCTATTACGATAGTTGCTTATGAACATTGGCCACTCTTCTGGTCTGCCACTAAAGGTAGGAAGCTCCTTATTTAGTACCTGACGTGCCGACAGCTGCTCTGCATTTAAAATGTTCGTAACCGTAGCCTTTATCTCTTTTGTCACCATCTTGACTTTCGGCTTCGGTGTATCTTCTTCACTATTTTCCGCCAGTGACATCAGCTCGTATTTTTTGGCTAAGTACAGCTGATCCAACGCTCGCTGCTCCTTTAAACGTGCAAATTCCAACCTCAATCTTCTCTTTTCCTTAGGACTTGATGGAAAATGCTGTTGTTCCACATTGCTGCTTCCTATGACCGGTAATCCATGTGGAATCCCTTTTTCTGACGCAAGAGTCCATTGCTCCTCGTCTTTGCCTGGTGATCCTTTTACCGTCACATTTGCCATGCAATAAGAGCATTTCCATGGTCGGTCAGCTACCGACTCATCGACCCCAGCGCATGAGAAGTGACACCATTTGTCACATTCGTCGCACTGTACCATTTCTGTGGTGTCTGGTTCCTTGCAGCTTAAGCACGAAGCACTTACGTTGCCTAATTCACTATTCATGTCGAATAATTTTAAAGTTTGTTAATTGCCTTTTTTTTAATGAATAAAAAAGCAATGAGTCCGCACAATTATTTTTTATTTAAAAGTAATTAATTCAATTCAGTAAAGTAAAGTTTTAATAGCTATTTGTCCAATGCTTTAAAATTAGTATTTCAAGTATATTCCTCTTGCTGTCTTGAATGCGACTGATTTATAAAATTTTAACTCCCCTTTTATAGGGCTGAAAACGTCGTTTCTTCTCACGTGGAGTCCTTTAATGATAGGACTCTGATTTATAGCTAGTGTGTTTGAGTCAAGTATTTTATAATATTAAAAAATAATAAAATATTTTTTAAGTAAGAATTCTGTCGTCGACAGCTACAAAATAAAAATTATAAACAATGTACCCAAAAGAACGAAAAAAATAAAAAAATTAATGAATGAATATACCTAATGGGAATAGGGCGTAGAGGAGATGGTGTGGTAGTGTAGAGTATCTCTGAGAGTCGATTTGCTTAAATGGAAATCTATCAAATGCATTTTGGAAGGAATTGGTGACGCAAAGCATTCGAGAAATCTGTTCATTACAACCATAATTGGTACGGTGATAATTCATAGTGGGTGGCCGTGGCGTAGTGGTAGTCGTCGTCACTTGTCATGCGAAAGATTCACGGTTCGAATCCAGATGTCTTCGAAGCATTTATTTCTCACGAAATAAAAATAAGTTGATCAGTTTCAGATGTTAATATTGAAACCTACTGCGAAGGCATAACATTTTTTTCATTTTTAATGCATTTTTATTAATCAATTCAATTATTACTTACATGCTAGACAAAAGTGCTTAAAACTAGCTTAACTAACTTAACTATCTTACTCTAACTTACTGGCCCCACACGGGCACTCTAAGCTAAACTTAATACTTATACTATGTCTTTCGACGTAACCTAACTTATAATATAGAATTTTAATTGAGTTTACAATTTTAAAGCTAAGAAAAATTTTTTTGGAAAAAACTTAGCAAAATGACAATTTTTGATTTTTAATTAAAACTACCTTAAATAAAACTTACAACTACTTAACCTATCTTAACTCTAGCTACGTAATTAAATACGTAATTTTTTTTTGTTTTTTGTGCTGTGTTATTTTATAATTTTTTTTTTTTGTGGTTTTTTATTTGTTTTTATATTTTTTTTGTATTTGCAAAATGCTGTGCAGTTTTTTATTTTTTTTGTTTTTTTTTATAAAACTTAATAATACATATACTACCTAAACCTATGTAAGCCGGCCACGGCATAAATGTATACATATATAAATACACAAGCGGCCAACTTTGCCTTGGGGCTTACCCCGGATCAAATGGAATCGACGAGGGAATTCCATCTCTTTCCAGCAGCCACCAGAATTTCTGATGCTGCTGCTCAACATCGTACCCATCGCGCCCCGAAACCGACCTACTAAACCGGAGGCGCTCCGTTTGGCAATTGCGAAGGCATAACACTGGCAGTAGGATGTTGAATATGGCTGAAGAAATTGATCGCACAAACTATAATAATAAGAAACATCTGGAAAAAACTCCTGTGAATCATAAGCAAGAAAAAAAATAATACACAACTCTCCAGTTATCCTGAACACCACCCATAGAGTTAGTTGAAATTGAAACCTGTCATCTGAGTTTCCTACCACTACGTCGATCTGTCTGTCTCACGTTCTCGTCCTTCATGTGCTCGCGCTGTGTGTAAACATTAAAAGGGTATTCATATTTGAAAAAAAAACACGCCTATAGTTAATTAGAAAAAAACAGGTTTTGAATGTGGAACCTTCTAATTGACAGGAGAGTTATGTTGTTTTATTTAAATACAAAATTGTTAGGTAGGTAGGTAGCTACATGTACATATGTATGTATATCTTTATTGAAAAAAACATATTTTCTACTCCTATTCTAAGATATTCGGTATTCGGCCGAATAGTAACTCAATACCTATTCCGAATAGTGAAAATGGCCCGAATAGGCGGAATACCGAATAGTAACCGAATAGGTATAATAAAAATCTTTTATTCTCATCTTTGACACAGATCTCAAAAACTTTATTATACCATTATAATGGATATATGTACATAATTTAGTTTGACGCAAGTCAAACCTTTCCACTGCTCTCCTGTAAAATTGTAAAAAACACTCTAAAATAAACCTATCCTCATGCCTCACTGCCGCATATTCAAAGATCATAATTTGTTTCTTTTCACTCTGCGACTGAAACAGAAAATCATCGGCTGTCTTCTCGTCTGAGGCGCTAGTATCGAATTCCTCAAGTGATACTACTATGTCTTTTATATACAATGATAGTATCTATTATATAAGCTGTACAAATAAAATAAACTAATATCGCCTGTGGTTGAAATTCGACCAATTGTGCGAGAGAAACGCACGTATTAATATTTATTATATTACCTGGCTGAGACACAACATATTGGAAAGAAATTACATACTGCACTGCCCCTCTTCACATTTCAAAAAAAAATCAAGCGAATACATGCATTATGTCGTACATAAGGCAGTTAAAAAGGGATTGAACTGTTTTGCCTTCGCCTATTTATATAATGATGATGACTGTTAATTCCCCATAAAAAATTAACGACAAAGCTTAGCAATTACAATGATCGTGCTAAGAAAGTTTACCATGATCATAGCAGCGGAGTTTGTGAACGGTTAGTACCGTACCGCATCGTAAGGCTTGTGATGTGAGTGATAACAGTTATTATTTCAACTGAGTGACAAGAAGAGTTTAAGAAAATATTAAAACCCTAATCGAAGCAAGGAAAATAGAGAAAGCAAATTCTATTTAAATAAAATCAAAATAATTACATGTGAATGGAGTTGTTCCTTTCACTATTAGCTTTAAATCCAAAACTTTATTACTAATGCTTTTGCAATCTTTCTCTTTAGCAAACAGCTCATCCTTGAGGACAACTGTAGCCTCAACTAATTGCAAACATCTTTTTGTTATCGTTCGACTTTCATCCACCAATTGGGCAATGTTAGACTGCAACTGAAGAACCACTTCGTCTTTTTCAACACTAAGTTTCTGGAGATCATTCAACAGAGTTCGTTTCTGATTTCGCAACATATCGATAAGTTGTTCCTGATCTGCTAATCTTTGGCGGTGCTGTTGCAACTCAAAATCTCGAGATAGATCTCCATTATTTAACCCAGCTGCTTCAACTTTGGAACAACTTTTAAGTAGCTTCGAAGCCAATTCCTTCTTTTCCTGTAGCTGATTTGCTATTTGGGTACCGTAGCGCAAGTGGTTAGTGCGTCGAACTACTGAGCCAGCGGACTTGGGTTCGAATCCCGCCGCAAACACCTAAAAGTTTTTCAGTGCCCACCTCTTTCGAATGTCTGACAAGCATCAAAGAGTATCATTTGTCACGATTGAGCTTCTCAACTCGCCGTTCGGAGTCGGCAAAAAACTGTAGGTCCCTTCCATTCGTGCAAAAATATAACACGCACAAACAAATGATTGCGAGAAGCAGGCCCAGGTTCACCTCGAGCTGTAGCGCCAAACTAAGTAAGTAAGATTTTCTATTTCACTGCATCGCGCATATAGCGCTATACATTCATTCTGCAGACGATGGTTTTCCTGTGTAAACTTTCGCTCATTCGTGTAAATCTTTTCAAGAAGTTCCATTCTTGAATTTCCTTGTGATTTTAACTCGGTTTTGTACCATTTTCTGACTTGTTTAGGCGCTCTAATTCGGTCTTTAATTTACGAACATCTTGCATCGCAAGAAAAAGCACCTGATCTTTTTCACGAAGTAGATATTGAAATTGGTCGTGCTGGCTTTGGAGCGAATCATCTTCAGCTGAACTCAGAGAGGCTGGACGAAGGCATACATCTAGGTCACTGATATTTCCTGAATCATAGTTGGGTGATGTTGTACTCGAAGATAATTGTGAAGAAGCAGAATTTCGTCAAGAATCGCCTTCTTCCCGAGCACCATTCTTTGGTGTTATCGGAGAAGGCTCATTATTTTTTCTTTTATTTTCCTATCACCCTCTCGTGTTAATCATTTTTGTACTCTACTCATATATTAATATTTTATTTTCGAAAAATGTACTATGTATCAATTTTTTTTTTTTTTTTTGTTTTTCATGACGTAGTTTGAATGATCTCATTTGCGTTTATGTAAACAAAATAAATGTATCCACAGCTATTGCAATTAGCGAATTCAAATTAACTTTAACTATTTTCATTTCTTATTTATCCAAAATTAATTTATACGTTTAAGTTTACCAAAACAACTTGCATAAAACAGAAAAGAAAGCAAAAATTCAACCACTTAATTTTGTTGACATTGCACAATTTTTTAATCATTGACATATTAGGTCTGTTTGGTGTGTCTTTTTCGCGTAAGTGATTGATTCTAGTATTTGACAAATCTCAATTCCGTGTGCCAAAAAAGATAGCAAACACACCTATTAGGTCTGTTTGGTGTGTCGATAGTTTCTGCAATACTAGCCGTGTTTCAGATCAACAAATAAGTTTGTGTGCATTACAACAACAATCCGAGATCTTGCTTCTTGTCAAGATCAATTTTCGTGATCCAAAAATTAGTTCGACTATTTCTCACTATGGTACACTTTCGTTTGTGAATGTTGCTATATTATCGACAATTGCCAAGGGTAAATGTTGCCAGATTAGAATATAAAAATATTATTGGCAATCCAAATATCATTAAATGTTATTTTGCTCGAATAAATTAATTTTTCTGCTCCTAATGATATTTAAGCGATGTGAAACTGAAATTATAGCTACAAAATATTATTCTCATTCGGTATCTGTTAATCAAAATTAACAATTTCCTCCTAAAAAAAATAAAACAAGCGCATTCAATTTTCATTTAAAAGAAAATATTCATTCGCATGGCAACTTCGCACTAAATGTCAAAATGAACTTAGCTTGTACAATCACCACAACACAGAACTTTGATCTAGTTTGTTTTATTATTCTGATCTGATCCGGATCAGATCACGGGGATAATAGGTCTGTTTGGTAACATGCTAGTTTTGGAAAGTTCTACGTAAACTACATAGAATCCGACAGTTTCATGGCTCTCAATTTTTTTTACTCTCATTTGGCTCTCTCTTTGCGATGAATTATCTGCAAGACCAATTCCTCGGGGTGGACCGAGCCAACTCTGTCAAACCAGCCATCTGACAGTTTGCGAAATTTCATTATCTTCATTGTTAGTGGAAAACAAAAACAAGTTTGACCAAGTGTTGTTTGAAAAGCGTTTGTTTACTTTTGTGCAAGTTTTCTGTCTTTGAGAGGAGTTCTCTCTCTTTGAGAGGATTCTACTATTTGACAGATCTCAATTCCGTGTGCCAAAAAAGATACCAAACACACCTAATAAAACACGGCTACTATGTTAACTTTCATAGAATCATGACAGTTGCATGGCTCTCAATTTTTTTTACTCTCATTTGGCTCGCTCTTTGCGATGAATTATCTGCAAGTATCTGCAAGACCTTTTCCTCGGAGTGGACTGTTGAACTCTGTCAAACCAAGCTATCTGACAGTTTGAGAAATGTCATAATCTTAATTGTAGTGGAAAACAAAAACAAATCGACAGGTTTCGTTTCAAAAGCGTTTGGTGTCTTTTGTTCAAGTTTTTCTCTGGGAGAGGATATCTCTCTCATTGACACTTCCGTGTTTGGCGTAAAGTTAAAAAAAAATGCGGAGTTACCATTTGTAACTTGCGAATCTCCAAAAAATATTTTTTTGATGTATTTAATAAATTAAGTTTCGTATATTTGGGGTTGCTTTCCAATAGTTGACCTATTTAAACAATTTTGTTTTATTTTATATATGACTTCTAAATACAAAAAAGCGAATTTTTTTACATGTGAAAAAATGAAAAGCAAACAAATTAAAAATACAAAATAATATATTGACAAATAAAATAAAGCGAAACAGTAAATGCAAAATATTTTATGGTGAAATAATAACAAAGAAATAAACTTATAGCTGCCGTAAATTCATTGCATTTTTCATAAGTTGTTCAGCACAGACTAAAGCAGCAAATACACGATATAATCGTTGCACAACGGTTGTATGCAATTTGCGGTTGTATGCGACGATTGTATCGTATGTTAGCTAGCTTACGACGGTTGTACCGATATCGCACGGTTGTACGCTTTGATTCGAAAACCTGCGGTTGGATGCGCCGTTGTATGGAAATCGCACGCAGATTGTATAGTGTGTGTGCTACTTACAACGGTTGTACCGAAATTGGTACAACCCGCGGTTGTACAACGATTGTATCGTGTATTTCCAGCTTAAGGCCGGGCGGAACGCAATAAAAACAGCCTGTCAAGTCATTCTTATGTCAATTTTGCTGACATTTGTACGGTTTTTGTGCAGATTGGTATGGGTTTGTGAACAATTTATTATTGTTTTAAACACATAAACAAATGTTTCCTCACATTAATTCATATACAGAACATCTTAGATTAACATATATTTGTTAGAAATAATAAAAAAGGTGAAAATTCAGGTTGACCTATTGGACAGCACAGCCCAACAATTTATAAACTGATAATAATAAATAGCATTTTGCATTCTAGGTATTTACATTTTAATTTCTGATCTGGCAATACTATTTATTTATTTGTATGATTTGTCAACAAAGTACAAGGGCTTTCTCAGACAAACCTATCCTCATGCCTCACTGTCGCATATTCAAAAATCATATTTTGTTTCTTTTCACTCTGCGACTGAAAACAGAAAATCATCGGCTGTCTTCTCGTCTGAGGCGCTAGTATCGAATTCCTCAAGTGATACTACTATGTCTTTTATATACAATGATAGTATCTATTATATAAGCTGTACAAATAAAATAAACTAATATCGCCTGTGGTTGAAATTCGACCAATTGTGCGAGAGAAACGCACGTATTAATATTTATTATATTACCTGGCTGAGACACAACATATTGGAAAGAAATTACATACTGCACTGCCCCTCTTCAAATTTCAAAAAAAAATCAAGCGAATACATACATTATGTTGTATTTAAGGCAGTTAAAAAGGGATTGAACTGTTTTGCCTTCGCCTATTTATATAATGATGATGATTTGCACAAGAACGGTTTTCCGATAGACGGCATGGCACTGTTAATTCCCCACAAAAAATTAACGACAAAGCTTAGCAATTACAATGATCGTGCTAAGAAAGTTTACCATGATCATAGCAGCGGAGTTTGTGAACGGTTAGTACCGTACCGCATCGTAAGGCTTGTGATGTGAGTGATAACAGTTATTATTTCAACTGAGTGACAAGAAAAGTTTAAGAAAATATTAAAACCCTAATCGAAGCAAGGAAAATAGAGAAAGCAAATTCTATTTAAATAAAATCAAAATAATTACATGTGAATGGGGTTGTTCCTTTCACTATTAGCTTTAAATCCAAAACTTTATTACTAATGCTTTTGCAATCTTTCTCTTTAGCAAACAGCTCATCCTTGAGGACAATTGTAGCCTCAACTAATTGCAAACATCTTTTTGTTATCGTTCGATTTTCATCCACCAACTGGGCAATGCTAGACTGCAACTGAAGAACCACTTCGTCTTTTTCAACACTAAGTTTCTGGAGATCATTCAACAGAGTTCGTTTCTGATTTCGCAACATATCGATAAGTTGTTCCTGATCTGCTAATCTTTGGCGGTGCTGTTGCAACTCAAAATCTCGAGATAGATCTCCATTATTTAACCCAGCTGCTTCAACTTTGGAACAACTTTTAAGTAGCTTCGAAGCCAATTCCTTCTTTTCCTGTAGCTGGTTTGCTATTTGGGTACCGTAGCGCAAGTGGTTAGTGCGTCGAACTACTGAGCCAGCGGTCTTGGGTTCGAATCCCGCCGCAAACACCTAAAAGTTTTTCAGTGCCCACCTCTTTCGAATGTCTGACAAGCATCAAAGAGTATCATTTGTCACGATTGAGCTTCTCAACTCGCCGTTCGAAGTCGGCAAAAAACTGTAGGTCCCTTCCATTCGTGCAAAAATATAACACACACAAACAAATGATTGCGAGAAGCACCTCGAGCTGTAGCGCCAAACTAAGTAAGTAAGATTTTCTATTTCACTGCATCGCGCATATAGCGCTATACATTCATTCTGCAGACGATGGTTTTCCTGTGTAAACTTTCGCTCGTTCGTGTAAATCTTTTCAAGAAGTTCCATTCTTGAATTTCCTTGTGATTTTAACTCGGTTTTGTACCATTTTTCTGACTTGTTTAGGCGCTCTAATTCATTCAACATCTTGCATCGCAAGAAAAAGCACCTGATCTTTTTCACGAAGTAGATATTGAAATTGGTCGTGCTGGCTTTGGAGCGAATCATCTTCAGCTGAACTCAGAGAGGCTGGACGAAGGCATACATTTAGGTCACTGATATTTCCTGAATCATAGTTGGGTTATGTTGTACTCGAAGATAATTGTGAAGAAGCAGAATTTCGTCAAGAATCGCCTTCTTCCCGAGCACCATTCTTTGGTGTTATCGGAGAAGGCTCATTATTTTTTCTTTTATTTTCCTATCACCCTCTCGTGTTAATCATTTTTGTACTCTACTCATATATTAATGTTTTATTATCGAAAAATGTATACTATGTATCAATTTATTTTTTTTTTATTTTTTGTTTTTTCATGACGTAGTTTGAATGATCTCATTTGCGTTTATGTAAACACAATAAATGTATCCACAGCTATTGCAATTAGCGAATTCAAATTAACTTTAACTATTTTCATTTCTTATTTATCCAAAATTAATTTATACGTTTAAGTTTACCAAAACAACTTGCATAAAACAGAAAAGAAAGCAAAAATTCAACCACTTGATTTTGTTGACATTGCACAATTTTTTAATCATTGACATATAAGGTCTGTTTGGTGTGTCTTTTTCGCGTAAGTGATTGATTCTTGTATTTGACAGATCTCAATTCCGTGTGCCAAAAAAGATAGCAAACACACCTATTAGGTCTGTTTGGTGTGTTGATAGTTTCTGCAATACTAGCCGTGTTTCAGATCTTTCTTGGCTTCTTCAGCTTCGTCCACCCTGAAATTGACCTGAAAAAATGTTTTATGTATGTTTGCATGTATGTACATACTCGTACACTTTGAAGATGTGTTTTTTTTTTTTGCATTTGACACTTCCGTGTTTGGCGCAAAGTTAAAAAAAAATGCGGAGTTACCATTTGTAACTTGCGAATCTCCAAAAAATATTTTTTTGATGTATTTAATAAATTAAGTTTCGTATATTTGGGGTTGCTTTCCAATAGTTGACCTATTTAAACAATTTTGTTTTATTTTATATATGACTTCTAAATACAAAAAAAATAAAATTAATGTGAGGAAATAACAAATATATTCAAAAAAAAAATGCGAATTTTTTTACATGTGAAAAAATGAAAAGCAAACAAATTAAAAATACAAAATAATATATTGACAAATAAAATAAAGCGAAACAGTAAATGCAAAATATTTTATGGTGAAATAATAACAAAGAAATAAACTTATAGCTGCCGTAAATTCATTGCATTTTTCATAAGTTGTTCAGCACAGACTAAAGCAGCAAATACACGATATAATCGTTGTACAACGGTTGTATGCAATTTGCTGTTGTATGCGACGATTGTATCGTGTGTACGCTTTGATTCGAAAACCCGCGGTTGGATGCGCCGTTGTATGGAAATCGCACGCAGATTGTATAGTGTGTGTGCTACTTACAACGGTTGTACCGAAATTGGTACAACCCGCGGTTGTACAACGATTGTATCGTGTATTTCCAGCTTAAGGCCGGGCGGAACGCAATAAAAACAGCCTGTCAAGTCATTCTTATGTCAATTTTGCTGACATTTGTACGGTTTTTGTGCAGATTGGTATGGGTTTGTGAACAATTTATTATTGTTTTAAACACATAAACAAATGTTTCCTCACATTAATTCATATACAGAACATCTTAGATTAACATATATTTGTTAGAAATAATAAAAAAGGTGAAAATTCAGGTTGACCTATTGGACAGCACAGCCCAACAATTTATAAACTGATAATAATAAATAGCATTTTGCATTCTAGGTATTTACATTTTAATTTCTGATCTGGCAATACTATTTATTTATTTGTATGATTTGTTAACAAAGTACAAGGGCTTTCTCAGACAAACCTATCCTCATGCCTCACTCCGCACATTGACATATTATATATGGACTGCTAGTACTCAACTTCGCGTTCGTTCCAACATAAGCACTAGCCGCCCTCTTGTTTCGTAGCGGAGAAATGTGGAAACTAAGATTGTGTTTGAATTCACGAAAGCCGTTGGTTTGTGATTTAAGTATTTTTTTAATAAATTGTGAGAAGTTGTACTGCATTATATAGCAAGAACACAAAGTATTAATCAACGCAAAACATGAATTCCAAATCAATTTACCATATTTATCTAGTTTACGGGTCAACAAAGAAAAGTAACGGCTATTTTCAAATTGTGTATTGAAATTTTAGTAGTGGCATCTGTTGGCACCAACGCGGCAACAATTTAAAATTTAACGTATTTTCGCAGTAACTCGTATATACGGCAATAGATGGCCTCAGTTTCTTCGTAAAATAAGTATGATGGCGGATAATTGTTTCCCATTGCTGTCCCTACGAAACACGTGGCGCTAGTTATGTTGGAACCAAATTGTCCGCAGACGTTGTATGAAAGTGACATTTCACTAGCAGTCCATACATTGACATATTATATATGGACTGCTAGTGAAATGTCACTTTCATACAACGTCTGCGGACAATTTGGTTCCAACATAACTAGCGCCACGTGTTTCGTAGGGACAGCAATGTGAAACAATTATCCGCCATCATACTTATTTTACGTAGAAAGTGAGGCCATCTATTGCCGTATATACGAGTTACTGCGAAAATACGTTAAATTTTAAATTTTTGCCGCGTTGGTACCAACAGATGCCACTACCAAAATATCAATACAAAATTTGAAAAAAGCCGTTACTTTTCTTTATTGACCCATAAACTAGATAAATATGTTAAATTTATTTGGAATTTATGTTTTGTGTTGATTAATACCTTGTGTTTTGGCTTTATAATGCAGTAAAACTTCTCACAATTTATTAAAAAAATACTTAAATTACAAACCAACGGCTTTCGTGAATTCAAACACAGTCTAAGTTTCCACATTTCTCCGCTACGAAACAAGAGGGCTACTGCTTATGTTGGAACCAACGCGAAGTTGGGTACTAGCAGTCCATATATATTATGTCAATGAGTCCATATATAATATGTCAATGCTGCCGCATATTCAAAAATCATAATTTGTTTCTTTTCACTCTGCGACTGAAAACAGAAAATCATCGGCTGTCTTCTCGTCTGAGGAGCTAGTATCGAATTCCTCAAGTGATACTACTATGTCTTTTATATACAATGATAGTATCTATTATATAAGCTGTACAAATAAAATAAACTAATATCGCCTGTGGTTGAAATTCGACCAATTGTGCGAGAGAAACGCACGTATTAATATTTATTATATTACCTGGCTGAGACACAACATATTGGAAAGAAATTACATACTGCACTGCCCCTCTTCACATTTCAAAAAAAAATCAAGCGAATACATACATTATGTTGTATTTAAGGCAGTTAAAAGGGATTGAACTGTTTTGCCTTCGCCTATTTATATAATGATGATGATTTGCACAAGAACGGTTTTCCGATAGACGGCATGGCACTGTTAATTCCCCACAAAAAATTAACGACAAAGCTTAGCAATTACAATGATCGTGCTAAGAAAGTTTACCATGATCATAGCAGCGGAGTTTGTGAACGGTTAGTACCGTACCGCATCGTAAGGCTTGTGATGTGAGTGGTAACAGTTATTATTTCAACTGAGTGACAAGAAAAGTTTAAGAAAATATTAAAACCCTAATCGAAGCAAGGAAAATAGAGAAAGCAAATTCTATTTAAATAAAATCAAAATAATTACATGTGAATTGAGTTGTTCCTTTCACTATTAGCTTTAAATCCAAAACTTTATTACTAATGCTTTTGCAATCTTTCTCTTTAGCAAACAGCTCATCCTTGAGGACAATTGTAGCCTCAACTAATTGCAAACATCTTTTTGTTATCGTTCGATTTTCATCCACCAATTGGGCAATGTTAGACTGCAACTGAAGAACCACTTCGTCTTTTTCAACACTAAGTTTCTGGAGATCATTCAACAGAGTTCGTTTCTGATTTCGCAACATATCGATAAGTTGTTCCTGATCTGCTAATCTTTGGCGGTGCTGTTGCAACTCAAAATCTCGAGATAGATCTCCATTATTTAACCCAGCTGCTTCAACTTTGGAACAACTTTTAAGTAGCTTCGAAGCCAATTCCTTCTTTTCCTGTAGCTGATTTGCTATTTGGGCACCATAGCGCAAGTGGTTAGTGCGTCGAACTACTGAGCCAGCGGTCTTGGGTTCGAATCCCGCCGCAAACACCTAAAAGTTTTTCAGTGCCTACCTCTTTCGAATGTCTGACAAGCATCAAAGAGTATCATTTGTCACGATTGAGCTTCTCAACTCGCCGTTCGGAGTCGGCAAAAAACTGTAGGTCCCTTCCATTCGTGCAAATATATAACACGCACAAACAAATGATTGCGAGAAGCGGGCCCAGGTTCACCTCGAGCTGTAGCGCCAAACTAAGTAAGTAAGATTTTCTATTTCACTGCATCGCGCATATAACGCTATACATTCATTCTGCAGACGATGGTTTTCCTGTGTAAACTTTCGCTCGTTCGTGTAAATCTTTTCAAGAAGTTCCATTCTTGAATTTCCGGGAAAGTAACGATTGCCCGCAAAAAATTTGACCGCACGACATTTGCCCGCATGGCAAATTTTGAAATTGACCGCATGACAAAAGGCCGCATTACGTTTGCCCGCAGATTTTATTTTTAGGATTTGCCCGCATAATGTGCGGGCAAACTATGGGCAAATTTTTTTTTATTTAATTTCCCCTCCTATTAATATTTAAAAAAAAAATATTTTTTTTATTTCAAATTGTTAATAATATCCCCTTCCTAATAACATATTTTAAAAAAAAATTATTTTTTTAATTCAAATTGTTAAATACCCCCACCCCCTTTTTAACATTTTGAAATTTTTTTTTGGTAAATTGTTATTGTCATGTGACCTCTTTAGAGAAATATTTTTTCATTCTTAAAAGAATGTTTTCCGCCCACTCCACCACCACCCACCACAAAAAGAAAAAAAAAAAAACACAAATGTACACTTCACACACTACAACTTTGGCGTGAAAATCGTTTGATTAAGTGCATGTCATGAGAATCAGAAAGTTCTTTTTCCCCTCAATTCGCGATTTTTTCTCCTCAAAAAACGTTTTCTGAATTTATTCAATTTGTATGTGGATAGTATACGATTTCCTGAGAATCACCGAGTAGAGACATTTCATGATTCTCATCTTATCGTGCTCCTTTACAGATTAATTCTTTTGAATACGTAAACTATTGAAATTGAAGAAAGAAAAAAGCTTCAGTGTTATTAAATGATGCAATATTAAACAAAAAGCCATTATTTGTTACGTCTTCACAAGGAATATGTTCTTTTTAGAGCGATAAATGATTATTTGTAAGAGATTTAATTATTCACGTATATTCATCTAGTGAAAAATTGCATACAATTCCGGAATGAGCAATCGCACAACCATTTTTACGCTTACTATTGGTCAAGGCGCCTGCCTGGCAGTTGTTGACATACCCTTAGCGGAGCGACGAAGTCGCGTGAGCGTCTAAACCTCCCCGGAAAGTGGAGTTTAATTAATTAAGCGCGCGAAGCGCGGCACTCACCTACTGTTGGATCTATGATGACTTGCGCTTCAGGCGCCTGCCTGGCAGTTGTTGACATACCCTTAGCGGAGCGACGAAGTCGCGTGAGCGTCTAAACCTCCCCGGAAAGTGGAGTTTAATTAATTAAGCGCGCGAAGCGCGGCACTCACCCACTGTTGGATCTATGATGACTTGCGCTCCAGGCGCCTGCCTGGCAGTTGTTGACATACCCTTAGCGGAGCGACGAAGTCGCGTGAGCGTCTAAACCTCCCCGGAAAGTGGAGTTTAATTAATTAAGCGCGCGAAGCGCGGCACTCACCCACTGTTGGATCTATGATGACTTGCGCTCCAGGCGCCTGCCTGGCAGTTGTTGACATACCCTTAGCGGAGCGACGAAGTCGCGTGAGCGTCTAAACCTCCCCGGAAAGTGGAGTTTAATTAATTAAGCGCGCGAAGCGCGGCACTCACCCACTGTTGGATCTATGATGACTTGCGCTCCAGGCGCCTGCCTGGCAGTTGTTGACATACCCTTAGCGGAGCGACGAAGTCGCGTGAGCGTCTAAACCTCCCCGGAAAGTGGAGTTTAATTAATTAAACGCGCGAAGCGCGGCACTCACCCACTGAAAGTTCTCAGAAAAACTCCATTACGATATTATTTATCAAACATTTTGATAGTTTATTAGATATACTTTTAAAAAGTACACGATTTTATGAGGATCAAAAAGTAGAGACGTTTTCCGATTCTCATATATTCGAGTACTTTCATGAGCAGCAGGAAACGCCCCTTTTTCAGGAAGGAGAATTTATAAATTTATAATTAAACTTGGGGAAATACATATTTCCCCTTGAATATGCGGGCAAACGTGTGCGGTCAATCGTATGCGGGCAAACGTAATTCGGTCAATCGTAATGCGGTCAATCGTAATGCGGGGATTCGTGTGCGGGCATTCGTGTGCGGGCAAATGTGATGCGGGCAAAAGTACCCAACCCTGAATTTCCTTGTGATTTTAACTCGGTTTTGTACCATTTTTCTGACTTGTTTAGGCGCTCTAATTCGCTCTTTAATTTACGAACATCTTGCATCGCAAGAAAAAGCACCTGATCTTTTTCACGAAGTAGATATTGAAATTGGTCGTGCTGGCTTTGGAGCGAATCATTTTCAGCTGAACTCAGAGAGGCTGGTCGAAGGCATACATTTAGGTCACTGATATTTCCTGAATCATAGTTGGGTGATGTTGTACTCGAAGATAATTGTGAAGAAGCAGAATTTCGTCAAAAATCGCCTTCTTCCCGAGCACCATTCTTTGGTGTTATCGGAGAAGGCTCATTATTTTTTCTTTTATTGTCCTATCACCCTCTCGTGTTAATCATTTTTGTACTCTACTCATATATTAATATTTTATTATCGAAAAATGTACTATGTATCAATTTATTTATTTTTTTTTGTTTTTCATGACGTAGTTTGAATGATCTCATTTGCGTTTATGTAAACAAAATAAATGTATCCACAGCTATTGCAATTAGCGAATTAAAATTAACTTTAACTATTTTCATTTCTTATTTATCCAAAATTAATTTATACGTTTAAGTTTACCAAAACAACTTGCATAAAACAGAAAAGAAAGCAAAAATTCAACCACTTGATTTTGTTGACATTGCACAATTGACATATTAGGTCTGTTTGGTGTGTCTTTTTCGCGTAAGTGATTGATTCTAGTATTTGACAGATCTCAATTCCGTGTGCCAAAAAAGATAGCAAACACACCTATTAGGTCTGTTTGGTTTGTCGATAGTTTCTGCAATACTACCCGTGTTTCAGATCAACAAATAAGTTTGTGTGCATTACAACAACAATCCGAGATCTTGCTTCTTGTCAAGATCAATTTTCGTGATCCAAAAATTAGTTCGACTATTTCTCACTATGGTACACTTTCGTTTGTGAATGTTGCTATATTATCGACAATTGCCAAGGGTAAATGTTGCCAGATTAGAATATAAAAATATTATTGGCAATCCAAATATCATTAAATGTTATTTTGCCCGAATAAATTAATTTTTCTGCTCCTAATGATATTTAAGCGATGTGAAACTGAAATTATAGCTACAAAATATTATTCTCATTCGGTATCTGTTAATCAAAATTAACAATTTCCTCCTAAAAAAAATAAAACAAGCGCATTCAATTTTCATTTAAAAGAAAATATTCATTCGCATGGCAACTTCGCACTAAATGTCAAAATGAACTTAGCTTGTACAATCACCACAACACAGAACTTTGATCTAGTTTGTTTTATTATTCTGATCTGATCCGGATCAGATCACGGGGATAATAAAACACGGCTACTATGTTAACTTTCATAGAATCATGACAGTTGCATGGCTCTCAATTTTTTTTACTCTCATTTGACTCGCTCTTTGCGATGAATTATCTGCAAGTATCTGCAAGACCTTTTCCTCGGAGTGGACTGTTGAACTCTGTCAAACCAAGCTATCTGACAGTTTGAGAAATGTCATAATCTTAATTATAGTGGAAAACAAAAACAAATCGACAGGTTTCGTTTCAAAAGCGTTTGGTGTCTTTTGTTCAAGTTTTTCTCTGGGAGAGGATATCTCTCTCATTGACACTTCCGTGTTTGGCGTAAAGTTAAAAAAAAATGCGGAGTTACCATTTGTAACTTGCGAATCTCCAAAAAATATTTTTTTGATGTATTTAATAAATTAAGTTTCGTATATTTGGGGTTGCTTTCCAATAGTTGACCTATTTAAACAATTTTGTTTTATTTTATATATGACTTCTAAATACAAAAAAGCGAATTTTTTTACATGTGAAAAAATGAAAAGCAAACAAATTAAAAATACAAAATAATATATTGACAAATAAAATAAAGCGAAACAGTAAATGCAAAATATTTTATGGTGAAATAATAACAAAGAAATAAACTTATTGCTGCCGTAAATTCATTGCATTTTTCATAAGTTGTTCAGCACAGACTAAAGCAGCAAATACACGATATAATCGTTGTACAACGGTTGTATGCAATTTGCGGTTGTATGTATTGAGATTATAAGTAAATGTGTATACGCCATTAGTTTAGTTTAAGTTCCAAACGCACGATGGCGTTCGTGCTCGTGTTGTTTTGTTAAATGTCACTTTCAAAATAACGACTGCTCTGTATTCTTTTGTGGCCGGCAGATGTGCCTTTTAATTTTTCCTTTTGTTTTTCTTTAACAATAAAGTTCTTTATACATAAAATTGTTTCTGGTCTTTTTAATAATTACAACAGTATGCGACGATTATATCGTGTGTACGCTTTGATTCGAAAACCTGCGGTTGGATGCGCCGTTGTATGGAAATCGCACGCAGATTGTATAGTGCGTGTGCTACATACAACGGTTGTACCGAAATTGGTACAACCCGCGGTTGTACAACGATTGTATCGTGTATTTCCAGCTTAAGGCCGGGCGGAACGCAATAAAAACAGCCTGTCAAGTCATTTTTATGTCAATTTTGCTGACATTTGTACGGTTTTTGTGCAGATTGGTATGGGTTTGTGAACAATTTATTATTGTTTTCAACACATAAACAAATGTCTCCTCACATTAATTCATATACAGAACATCTTAGATTAACATATATTTATTAGAAATAATAAAAAAGGTGAAAATCAGGTTGACCTATTGGAAAGCACAACCCAACAATTTATAAACTGATAATAATAAATAGCATTTTGCATTCTAGGTATTTACATTTTAATTTCTGATCTGGCAATACTATTTATTTATTTGTATGATTTGTCAACAAAGTACAAGGGCTTTCTCAGACAAACCTATCCTCATGCCTCACTGCCGCATATTCAAAAATCATAATTTGTTTCTTTTCACTCTGCGACTGAAAACAGAAAATCATCGGCTGTCTTCTCGTCTGAGGCGCTAGTATCGAATTCCTCAAGTGATACTACTATGTCTTTTATATACAATGATAGTATCTATTATATAAGCTGTACAAATAAAATAAACTAATATCGCCTGTGGTTGAAATTCGACCAATTGTGCGAGAGAAACGCACGTATTAATATTTATTATATTACCTGGCTGAGACACAACATATTGGAAAGAAATAACATACTGCACTACCCTCTTCACATTTCAAAAAAAAATCAAGCGAATACATACATTATGTTGTATTTAAGGCAGTTAAAAAGGGATTGAACTGTTTTGCCTTCGCCTATTTATATAATGATGATGATTTGCACAAGAACGGTTTTCCGATAGACGGCATGGCACTGTTAATTCCCCACAAAAAATTAACGACAAAGCTTAGCAATTACAATGATCGTGCTAAGAAAGTTTACCATGATCATAGCAGCGGAGTTTGTGAACGGTTAGTACCGTACCGCATCGTAAGGCTTGTGATGTGAGTGATAACAGTTATTATTTCAACTGAGTGACAAGAAAAGTTTAAGAAAATATTAAAACCCTAATCGAAGCAAGGAAAATAGAGAAAGCAAATTCTATTTAAATAAAATCAAAATAATTACATGTGAATGGGGTTGTTCCTTTCATTATTAGCTTTAAATCCAAAACTTTATTACTAATGCTTTTGCAATCTTTCTCTTTAGCAAACAGCTCATCCTTGAGGACAATTGTAGCCTCAACTAATTGCAAACATCTTTTTGTTATCGTTCGATTTTCATCCACCAACTGGGCAATGTTAGACTGCAACTGAAGAACCACTTCGTCTTTTTCAACACTAAGTTTCTGGAGATCATTCAACAGAGTTCGTTTCTGATTTCGCAACATATCGATAAGTTGTTCCTGATCTGCTAATCTTTGGCGGTGCTGTTGCAACTCAAAATCTCGAGATAGATCTCCATTATTTAACCCAGCTGTTTCAACTTTGGAACAACTTTTAAGTAGCTTCGAAGCCAATTCCTTCTTTTCCTGTAGCTGATTTGCTATTTGGGCACCGTAGCGCAAGTGGTTAGTGCGTCGAACTACTGAGCCAGCGGTCTTGGGTTCGAATCCCGCCGCAAACACCTAAAAGTTTTTCAGTGCCCACCTCTTTCGAATGTCTGACAAGCATCAAAGAGTATCATTTGTCACTATTGAGCTTCTCAACTCGCCGTTCGGAGTCGGCAAAAAACTGTAGGTCCCTTCCATTCGTGCAAAAATATAACACGCACAAACAAATGATTGCGAGAAGCAGGCCCAGGTTCACCTCGAGCTGTAGCGCCAAACTAAGTAAGTAAGATTTTCTATTTCACTGCATCGCGCATATAGCGCTATACATTCATTCTGCAGACGATGGTTTTCCTGTGTAAACTTTCGCTCATTCGTGTAAATCTTTTCAAGAAGTTCCATTCTTGAATTTCCTTGTGATTTTAACTCGGTTTTGTACCATTTTTCTGACTTGTTTAGGCGCTCTAATTCGGTCTTTAATTTACGAACATCTTGCATCGCAAGAAAAAGCACCTGATCTTTTTCACGAAGTAGATATTGAAATTGGTCGTGCTGGCTTTGGAGCGAATCATCTTCAGCTGAACTCAGAGAGGCTGGACGAAGGCATACATCTAGGTCACTGATATTTCCTGAATCATAGTTGGGTTATGTTGTACTCGAAGATAATTGTGAAGAAGCAGAATTTCGTCAAGAATCGCCTTCTTCCCGAGCACCATTCTTTGGTGTTATCGGAGAAGGCTCATTATTTTTTCTTTTATTTTCCTATCACCCTCTCGTGTTAATCATTTTTGTACTCTACTCATATATTAATATTTTATTATCGAAAAATGTACTATGTATCAATTTATTTATTTTTTTTTTGTTTTTCATGACGTAGTTTGAATGATCTCATTTGCGTTTATGTAAACAAAATAAATGTATCCACAGCTATTGCAATTAGCGAAATCAAATTAACTTTAACTATTTTCATTTCTTATTTATCCAAAATTAATTTATACGTTTAAGTTTACCAAAACAACTTGCATAAAACAGAAAAGAAAGCAAAAATTCAACCACTTGATTTTGTTGACATTGCACAATTTTTTAATCATTGACATATTAGGTCTGTTTGGTGTGTCTTTTTCGCGTAAGTGATTGATTCTAGTATTTGACAGATCTCAATTCCGTGTGCCAAAAAAGATAGCAAACACACCTATTAGGTCTGTTTGGTGTGTCGATAGTTTCTGCAATACTAGCCGTGTTTCAGATCAACAAATAAGTTTGTGTGCATTACAACAACAATCCGAGATCTTGCTTCTTGTCAAGATCAATTTTCGTGATCCAAAAATTAGTTCGACTATTTCTCACTATGGTACACTTTCGTTTGTGAATGTTGCTATATTATCGACAATTGCCAAGGGTAAATGTTGCCAGATTAGAATATAAAAATATTATTGGCAATCCAAATATCATTAAATGTTATTTTGCTCGAATAAATTAATTTTTCTGCTCCTAATGATATTTAAGCGATGTGAAACTGAAATTATAGCTACAAAATATTATTCTCATTCGGTATCTGTTAATCAAAATTAACAATTTCCTCCTAAAAAAAATAAAACAAGCGCATTCAATTTTCATTTAAAAGAAAATATTCATTCGCATGGCAACTTCGCACTAAATGTCAAAATGAACTTAGCTTGTACAATCACCACAACACAGAACTTTGATCTAGTTTGTTTTATTATTCTGATCTGATCCGGATCAGATCACGGGGATAATAAAACACGGCTACTATGTTAACTTTCATAGAATCATGACAGTTGCATGGCTCTCAATTTTTTTTACTCTCATTTGACTCGCTCTTTGCGATGAATTATCTGCAAGTATCTGCAAGACCTTTTCCTCGGAGTGGACTGTTGAACTCTGTCAAACCAAGCTATCTGACAGTTTGAGAAATGTCATAATCTTAATTGTAGTGGAAAACAAAAACAAATCGACAGGTTTCGTTTCAAAAGCGTTTGGTGTCTTTTGTTCAAGTTTTTCTCTGGGAGAGGATATCTCTCTCATTGACACTTCCGTGTTTGGCGTAAAGTTAAAAAAAAATGCGGAGTTACCATTTGTAACTTGCGAATCTCCAAAAAATATTTTTTTGATGTATTTAATAAATTAAGTTTCGTATATTTGGGGTTGCTTTCCAATAGTTGACCTATTTAAACAATTTTGTTTTATTTTATATATGACTTCTAAATACAAAAAAGCGAATTTTTTTACATGTGAAAAAATGAAAAGCAAACAAATTAAAAATACAAAATAATATATTGACAAATAAAATAAAGCGAAACAGTAAATGCAAAATATTTTATGGTGAAATAATAACAAAGAAATAAACTTATAGCTGCCGTAAATTCATTGCATTTTTCATAAGTTGTTCAGCACAGACTAAAGCAGCAAATACACGATATAATCGTTGCACAACGGTTGTATGCAATTTGCGGTTGTATGCGACGATTGTATCGTATGTTAGCTAGCTTACGACGGTTGTACCGATATCGCACGGTTGTACGCTTTGATTCGAAAACCTGCGGTTGGATGCGCCGTTGTATGGAAATCGCACGCAGATTGTATAGTGTGTGTGCTACATACAACGGTTGTACCGAAATTGGTACAACCCGCGGTTGTACAACGATTGTATCGTGTATTTCCAGCTTAAGGCCGGGCGGAACGCAATAAAAATAGCCTGTCAAGTCATTTTTATGTCAATTTTGCTGACATTTGTACGGTTTTTGTGCAGATTGGTATGGGTTTGTGAACAATTTATTATTGTTTTAAACACATAAACAAATGTTTCCTCACATTAATTCATATACAGAACATCTTAGATTGACATATATTTATTAGAAATAATAAAAAAGGTGAAAATTCAGGTTGACCTATTGGACAGCACAGCCCAACAATTTATAAACTGATAATAATAAATAGCATTTTGCATTCTAGGTATTTACATTTTAATTTCTGATCTGGCAATACTATTTATTTATTTGTATGATTTATCAACAAAGTACAAGGGCTTTCTCAGACAAACCTATCCTCATGCCTCACTGCCGCATATTCAAAAATCATAATTTGTTTCTTTTCACTCTGCGACTGAAAACAGAAAATCATCGGCTGTCTTCTCGTCTGAGGCGCTAGTATCGAATTCCTCAAGTGATACTACTATGTCTTTTATATACAATGATAGTATCTATTATATAAGCTGTACAAATAAAATAAACTAATATCGCCTGTGGTTGAAATTCGACCAATTGTGCGAGAGAAACGCACGTATTAATATTTATTATATTACCTGGCTGAGACACAACATATTGGAAAGAAATTACATACTGCACTGCCCCTCTTCACATTTCAAAAAAAAAAATCAAGCGAATACATACATTATGTTGTATTTAAGGCAGTTAAAAAGGGATTGAACTGTTTTGCCTTCGCCTATTTATATAATGATGATGATTTGCACAAGAACGGTTTTCCGATAGACGGCATGGCACTGTTAATTCCCCACAAAAAATTAACGACAAAGCTTAGCAATTACAATGATCGTGCTAAGAAAGTTTACCATGATCATAGCAGCGGAGTTTGTGAACGGTTAGTACCGTACCGCATCGTAAGGCTTGTGATGTGAGTGATAACAGTTATTATTTCAACTGAGTGACAAGAAAAGTTTAAGAAAATATTAAAACCCTAATCGAAGCAAGGAAAATAGAGAAAGCAAATTCTATTTAAATAAAATCAAAATAATTACATGTGAATGGAGTTGTTCCTTTCATTATTAGCTTTAAATCCAAAACTTTATTACTAATGCTTTTGCAATCTTTCTCTTTAGCAAACATCTCATCCTTGAGGACAATTGTAGCCTCAACTAATTGCAAACATCTTTTTGTTATCGTTCGATTTTCATCCACCAATTGGGCAATGTTAGACTGCAACTGAAGAACCACTTCGTCTTTTTCAACACTAAGTTTCTGGAGATCATTCAACAGAGTTCGTTTCTGATTTCGCAACATATCGATAAGTTGTTCCTGATCTGCTAATCTTTGGCGGTGCTGTTGCAACTCAAAATCTCGAGATAGATCTCCATTATTTAACCCAGCTGTTTCAACTTTGGAACAACTTTTAAGTAGCTTCGAAGCCAATTCCTTCTTTTCCTGTAGCTGATTTGCTATTTGGGTACCGTAGCGCAAGTGGTTAGTGCGTCGAACTACTGAGCCAGCGGTCTTGGGTTCGAATCCCGCCGCAAACACCTAAAAGTTTTTCAGTGCCCACCTCTTTCGAATGTCTGACAAGCATCAAAGAGTATCATTTGTCACGATTGAGCTTCTCAACTCGCCGTTCGAAGTCGGCAAAAAACTGTAGGTCCCTTCCATTCGTGCAAAAATATAACACACACAAACAAATGATTGCGAGAAGCACCTCGAGCTGTAGCGCCAAACTAAGTAAGTAAGATTTTCTATTTCACTGCATCGCGCATATAGCGCTATACATTCATTCTGCAGACGATGGTTTTCCTGTGTAAACTTTCGCTCGTTCGTGTAAATCTTTTCAAGAAGTTCCATTCTTGAATTTCCTTGTGATTTTAACTCGGTTTTGTACCATTTTTCTGACTTGTTTAGGCGCTCTAATTCGCTCTTTAATTTACGAACATCTTGCATCGCAAGAAAAAGCACCTGATCTTTTTCACGAAGTAGATATTGAAATTGGTCGTGCTGGCTTTGGAGCGAATCATCTTCAGCTGAACTCAGCGAGGCTGGACGAAGGCATACATTTAGGTCACTGATATTTCCTGAATCATAGTTGGGTGATGTTGTACTCGAAGATAATTGTGAAGAAGCAGAATTTCGTCAAGAATCGCCTTCTTCCCGAGCACCATTCTTTGGTGTTATCGGAGAAGGCTCATTATTTTTTCTTTTATTTTCCTATCACCCTCTCGTGTTGATCATTTTTGTACTCTACTCATATAACAATATTTTATTATCGAAAAATGTACTATGTATCAATTTATTTTTTTTTTTTTGTTTTTCATGACGTAGTTTGAATGATCTCATTTGCGTTTATGTAAACAAAATAAATGCATCCACAGCTATTGCAATTAGCGAATTCAAATTAACTTTAACTATTTTCATTTCTTATTTATGCAAAATTAATTTATACGTTTAAGTTTACCAAAACAACTTGCATAAAACAGAAAAGAAAGCAAAAATTCAACCACTTGATTTTGTTGACATTGCACAATTTTTTAATCATTGACATATTAGGTCTGTTTGGTGTGTCTTTTTCGCGTAAGTGATTGATTCTAGTATTTGACAGATCTCAATGCCGTGTGTCAAAAAAGATAGCAAACACACCTATTAGGTCTGTTTGGTGTGTCGATAGTTTCTGCAATACTAGCCGTGTTTCAGATCAACAAATAAGTTTGTGTGCATTACAACAACAATCCGAGATCTTGCTTCTTGTCAAGATCAATTTTCGTGATCCAAAAATTAGTTCGACTATTTCACACTATGGTACACTTTCGTTTGTGAATGATGCTATATTATCGACAATTGCCAAGGGTAAATGTTGCCAGATTAGAATATAAAAATATTATTGGCAATCCAAATATCATTAAATGTTATTTTGCCCGAATAAATTAATTTTTCTGCTCCTAATGATATTTAAGCGATGTGAAACTGAAATTATAGCTACAAAATATTATTCTCATTCGGTATCTGTTAATCAAAATTAACAATTTCCCCCTAAAAAAAATAAAACAAGCGCATTCAATTTTCATTTAAAAGAAAATATTCATTCGCATGGCAACTTCGCACTAAATGTCAAAATGAACTTAGCTTGTACAATCACCACAACACAGAACTTTGATCTAGTTTGTTTTATTATTCTGATCTGATCCGGATCAGATCACGGGGATAATAAAACACGGCTACTATGTTAACTTTCATAGAATCATGACAGTTGCATGGCTCTCAATTTTTTTTACTCTCATTTGACTCGCTCTTTGCGATGAATTATCTGCAAGTATCTGCAAGACCTTTTCCTCGGAGTGGACTGTTGAACTCTGTCAAACCAAGCTATCTGACAGTTTGAGAAATGTCATAATCTTAATTGTAGTGGAAAACAAAAACAAATCGACAGGTTTCGTTTCAAAAGCGTTTGGTGTCTTTTGTTCAAGTTTTTCTCTGGGAGAGGATATCTCTCTCATTGACACTTCCGTGTTTGGCGTAAAGTTAAAAAAAAAATGCGGAGTTACCATTTGTAACTTGCGAATCTCCAAAAAATATTTTTTTGATGTATTTAATAAATTAAGTTTCGTATATTTGGGGTTGCTTTCCAATAGTTGACCTATTTAAACAATTTTGTTTTATTTTATATATGACTTCTAAATACAAAAAAGCGAATTTTTTTACATGTGAAAAAATGAAAAGCAAACAAATTAAAAATACAAAATAATATATTGACAAATAAAATAAAGCGAAACAGTAAATGCAAAATATTTTATGGTGAAATAATAACAAAGAAATAAACTTATTGCTGCCGTAAATTCATTGCATTTTTCATAAGTTGTTCAGCACAGACTAAAGCAGCAAATACACGATATAATCGTTGTACAACGGTTGTATGCAATTTGCGGTTGTATGTATTGAGATTATAAGTAAATGTGTATACGCCATTAGTTTAGTTTAAGTTCCAAACGCACGATGGCGTTCGTGCTCGTGTTGTTTTGTTAAATGTCACTTTCAAAATAACGACTGCTCTGTATTCTTTTGTGGCCGGCAGATGTGCCTTTTAATTTTTCCTTTTGTTTTTCTTTAACAATAAAGTTCTTTATACATAAAATTGTTTCTGGTCTTTTTAATAATTACAACAGTATGCGACGATTATATCGTGTGTACGCTTTGATTCGAAAACCTGCGGTTGGATGCGCCGTTGTATGGAAATCGCACGCAGATTGTATAGTGCGTGTGCTACATACAACGGTTGTACCGAAATTGGTACAACCCGCGGTTGTACAACGATTGTATCGTGTATTTCCAGCTTAAGGCCGGGCGGAACGCAATAAAAACAGCCTGTCAAGTCATTTTTATGTCAATTTTGCTGACATTTGTACGGTTTTTGTGCAGATTGGTATGGGTTTGTGAACAATTTATTATTGTTTTCAACACATAAACAAATGTTTCCTCACATTAATTCATATACAGAACATCTTAGATTGACATATATTTATTAGAAATAATAAAAAAGGTGAAAATTCAGGTTGACCTATTGGACAGCACAGCCCAACAATTTATAAACTGATAATAATAAATAGCATTTTGCATTCTAGGTATTTACATTTTAATTTCTGATCTGGCAATACTATTTATTTATTTGTATGATTTATCAACAAAGTACAAGGGCTTTCTCAGACAAACCTATCCTCATGCCTCACTGCCGCATATTCAAAAATCATAATTTGTTTCTTTTCACTCTGCGACTGAAAACAGAAAATCATCGGCTGTCTTCTCGTCTGAGGCGCTAGTATCGAATTCCTCAAGTGATACTACTATGTCTTTTATATACAATGATAGTATCTATTATATAAGCTGTACAAATAAAATAAACTAATATCGCCTGTGGTTGAAATTCGACCAATTGTGCGAGAGAAACGCACGTATTAATATTTATTATATTACCTGGCTGAGACACAACATATTGGAAAGAAATTACATACTGCACTGCCCCTCTTCACATTTAAAAAAAAAAATCAAGCGAATACATACATTATGTTGTATTTAAGGCAGTTAAAAAGGGATTGAACTGTTTTGCCTTCGCCTATTTATATAATGATGATGATTTGCACAGGAACGGTTTTCCGATAGACGGCATGGCACTGTTAATTCCCCACAAAAAATTAACGACAAAGCTTAGCAATTACAATGATCGTGCTAAGAAAGTTTACCATGATCATAGCAGCGGAGTTTGTGAACGGTTAGTACCGTACCGCATCGTAAGGCTTGTGATGTGAGTGATAACAGTTATTATTTCAACTGAGTGACAAGAAAAGTTTAAGAAAATATTAAAACCCTAATCGAAGCAAGGAAAATAGAGAAAGCAAATTCTATTTAAATAAAATCAAAATAATTACATGTGAATGGGGTTGTTCCTTTCATTATTAGCTTTAAATCCAAAACTTTATTACTAATGCTTTTGCAATCTTTCTCTTTAGCAAACAGCTCATCCTTGAGGACAATTGTAGCCTCAACTAATTGCAAACATCTTTTTGTTATCGTTCGATTTTCATCCACCAACTGGGCAATGTTAGACTGCAACTGAAGAACCACTTCGTCTTTTTCAACACTAAGTTTCTGGAGATCATTCAACAGAGTTCGTTTCTGATTTCGCAACATATCGATAAGTTGTTCCTGATCTGCTAATCTTTGGCGGTGCTGTTGCAACTCAAAATCTCGAGATAGATCTCCATTATTTAACCCAGCTGTTTCAACTTTGGAACAACTTTTAAGTAGCTTCGAAGCCAATTCCTTCTTTTCCTGTAGCTGATTTGCTATTTGGGCACCGTAGCGCAAGTGGTTAGTGCGTCAAACTACTGAGCCAGCGGTCTTGGGTTCGAATCCCGCCGCAAACACCTAAAAGTTTTTCAGTGCCCACCTCTTTCGAATGTCTGACAAGCATCAAAGAGTATCATTTGTCACTATTGAGCTTCTCAACTCGCCGTTCGGAGTCGGCAAAAAACTGTAGGTCCCTTCCATTCGTGCAAAAATATAACACGCACAAACAAATGATTGCGAGAAGCAGGCCCAGGTTCACCTCGAGCTGTAGCGCCAAACTAAGTAAGTAAGATTTTCTATTTCACTGCATCGCGCATATAGCGCTATACATTCATTCTGCAGACGATGGTTTTCCTGTGTAAACTTTCGCTCATTCGTGTAAATCTTTTCAAGAAGTTCCATTCTTGAATTTCCTTGTGATTTTAACTCGGTTTTGTACCATTTTTCTGACTTGTTTAGGCGCTCTAATTCGGTCTTTAATTTACGAACATCTTGCATCGCAAGAAAAAGCACCTGATCTTTTTCACGAAGTAGATATTGAAATTGGTCGTGCTGGCTTTGGAGCGAATCATCTTCAGCTGAACTCAGAGAGGCTGGACGAAGGCATACATCTAGGTCACTGATATTTCCTGAATCATAGTTGGGTTATGTTGTACTCGAAGATAATTGTGAAGAAGCAGAATTTCGTCAAGAATCGCCTTCTTCCCGAGCACCATTCTTTGGTGTTATCGGAGAAGGCTCATTATTTTTTCTTTTATTTTCCTATCACCCTCTCGTGTTAATCATTTTTGTACTCTACTCATATATTAATATTTTATTATCGAAAAATGTACTATGTATCAATTTATTTATTTTTTTTTTGTTTTTCATGACGTAGTTTGAATGATCTCATTTGCGTTTATGTAAACAAAATAAATGTATCCACAGCTATTGCAATTAGCGAAATCAAATTAACTTTAACTATTTTCACTTCTTATTTATCCAAAATTAATTTATACGTTTAAGTTTACCAAAACAACTTGCATAAAACAGAAAAGAAAGCAAAAATTCAACCACTTGATTTTGTTGACATTGCACAATTTTTTAATCATTGACATATTAGGTCTGTTTGGTGTGTCTTTTTCGCGTAAGTGATTGATTCTAGTATTTGACAGATCTCAATTCCGTGTGCCAAAAAAGATAGCAAACACACCTATTAGGTCTGTTTGGTGTGTCGATAGTTTCTGCAATACTAGCCGTGTTTCAGATCAACAAATAAGTTTGTGTGCATTACAACAACAATCCGAGATCTTGCTTCTTGTCAAGATCAATTTTCGTGATCCAAAAATTAGTTCGACTATTTCTCACTATGGTACACTTTCGTTTGTGAATGTTGCTATATTATCGACAATTGCCAAGGGTAAATGTTGCCAGATTAGAATATAAAAATATTATTGGCAATCCAAATATCATTAAATGTTATTTTGCTCGAATAAATTAATTTTTCTGCTCCTAATGATATTTAAGCGATGTGAAACTGAAATTATAGCTACAAAATATTATTCTCATTCGGTATCTGTTAATCAAAATTAACAATTTCCTCCTAAAAAAAATAAAACAAGCGCATTCAATTTTCATTTAAAAGAAAATATTCATTCGCATGGCAACTTCGCACTAAATGTCAAAATGAACTTAGCTTGTACAATCACCACAACACAGAACTTTGATCTAGTTTGTTTTATTATTCTGATCTGATCCGGATCAGATCACGGGGATAATAAAACACGGCTACTATGTTAACTTTCATAGAATCATGACAGTTGCATGGCTCTCAATTTTTTTTACTCTCATTTGACTCGCTCTTTGCGATGAATTATCTGCAAGTATCTGCAAGACCTTTTCCTCGGAGTGGACTGTTGAACTCTGTCAAACCAAGCTATCTGACAGTTTGAGAAATGTCATAATCTTAATTGTAGTGGAAAACAAAAACAAATCGACAGGTTTCGTTTCAAAAGCGTTTGGTGTCTTTTGTTCAAGTTTTTCTCTGGGAGAGGATATCTCTCTCATTGACACTTCCGTGTTTGGCGTAAAGTTAAAAAAAAATGCGGAGTTACCATTTGTAACTTGCGAATCTCCAAAAAATATTTTTTTGATGTATTTAATAAATTAAGTTTCGTATATTTGGGGTTGCTTTCCAATAGTTGACCTATTTAAACAATTTTGTTTTATTTTATATATGACTTCTAAATACAAAAAAGCGAATTTTTTTACATGTGAAAAAATGAAAAGCAAACAAATTAAAAATACAAAATAATATATTGACAAATAAAATAAAGCGAAACAGTAAATGCAAAATATTTTATGGTGAAATAATAACAAAGAAATAAACTTATAGCTGCCGTAAATTCATTGCATTTTTCATAAGTTGTTCAGCACAGACTAAAGCAGCAAATACACGATATAATCGTTGCACAACGGTTGTATGCAATTTGCGGTTGTATGCGACGATTGTATCGTATGTTAGCTAGCTTACGACGGTTGTACCGATATCGCACGGTTGTACGCTTTGATTCGAAAACCTGCGGTTGGATGCGCCGTTGTATGGAAATCGCACGCAGATTGTATAGTGTGTGTGCTACTTACAACGGTTGTACCGAAATTGGTACAACCCGCGGTTGTACAACGATTGTATCGTGTATTTCCAGCTTAAGGCCGGGCGGAACGCAATAAAAATAGCCTGTCAAGTCATTTTTATGTCAATTTTGCTGACATTTGTACGGTTTTTGTGCAGATTGGTATGGGTTTGTGAACAATTTATTATTGTTTTAAACACATAAACAAATGTTTCCTCACATTAATTCATATACAGAACATCTTAGATTGACATATATTTATTAGAAATAATAAAAAAGGTGAAAATTCAGGTTGACCTATTGGACAGCACAGCCCAACAATTTATAAACTGATAATAATAAATAGCATTTTGCATTCTAGGTATTTACATTTTAATTTCTGATCTGGCAATACTATTTATTTATTTGTATGATTTATCAACAAAGTACAAGGGCTTTCTCAGACAAACCTATCCTCATGCCTCACTGCCGCATATTCAAAAATCATAATTTGTTTCTTTTCACTCTGCGACTGAAAACAGAAAATCATCGGCTGTCTTCTCGTCTGAGGCGCTAGTATCGAATTCCTCAAGTGATACTACTATGTCTTTTATATACAATGATAGTATCTATTATATAAGCTGTACAAATAAAATAAACTAATATCGCCTGTGGTTGAAATTCGACCAATTGTGCGAGAGAAACGCACGTATTAATATTTATTATATTACCTGGCTGAGACACAACATATTGGAAAGAAATTACATACTGCACTGCCCCTCTTCACATTTCAAAAAAAAAAATCAAGCGAATACATACATTATGTTGTATTTAAGGCAGTTAAAAAGGGATTGAACTGTTTTGCCTTCGCCTATTTATATAATGATGATGATTTGCACAAGAACGGTTTTCCGATAGACGGCATGGCACTGTTAATTCCCCACAAAAAATTAACGACAAAGCTTAGCAATTACAATGATCGTGCTAAGAAAGTTTACCATGATCATAGCAGCGGAGTTTGTGAACGGTTAGTACCGTACCGCATCGTAAGGCTTGTGATGTGAGTGATAACAGTTATTATTTCAACTGAGTGACAAGAAAAGTTTAAGAAAATATTAAAACCCTAATCGAAGCAAGGAAAATAGAGAAAGCAAATTCTATTTAAATAAAATCAAAATAATTACATGTGAATGGAGTTGTTCCTTTCATTATTAGCTTTAAATCCAAAACTTTATTACTAATGCTTTTGCAATCTTTCTCTTTAGCAAACAGCTCATCCTTGAGGACAATTGTAGCCTCAACTAATTGCAAACATCTTTTTGTTATCGTTCGATTTTCATCCACCAATTGGGCAATGTTAGACTGCAACTGAAGAACCACTTCGTCTTTTTCAACACTAAGTTTCTGGAGATCATTCAACAGAGTTCGTTTCTGATTTCGCAACATATCGATAAGTTGTTCCTGATCTGCTAATCTTTGGCGGTGCTGTTGCAACTCAAAATCTCGAGATAGATCTCCATTATTTAACCCAGCTGTTTCAACTTTGGAACAACTTTTAAGTAGCTTCGAAGCCAATTCCTTCTTTTCCTGTAGCTGATTTGCTATTTGGGTACCGTAGCGCAAGTGGTTAGTGCGTCGAACTACTGAGCCAGCGGTCTTGGGTTCGAATCCCGCCGCAAACACCTAAAAGTTTTTCAGTGCCCACCTCTTTCGAATGTCTGACAAGCATCAAAGAGTATCATTTGTCACGATTGAGCTTCTCAACTCGCCGTTCGAAGTCGGCAAAAAACTGTAGGTCCCTTCCATTCGTGCAAAAATATAACACACACAAACAAATGATTGCGAGAAGCACCTCGAGCTGTAGCGCCAAACTAAGTAAATAAGATTTTCTATTTCACTGCATCGCGCATATAGCGCTATACATTCATTCTGCAGACGATGGTTTTCCTGTGTAAACTTTCGCTCGTTCGTGTAAATCTTTTCAAGAAGTTCCATTCTTGAATTTCCTTGTGATTTTAACTCGGTTTTGTACCATTTTTCTGACTTGTTTAGGCGCTCTAATTCGCTCTTTAATTTACGAACATCTTGCATCGCAAGAAAAAGCACCTGATCTTTTTCACGAAGTAGATATTGAAATTGGTCGTGCTGGCTTTGGAGCGAATCATCTTCAGCTGAACTCAGAGAGGCTGGACGAAGGCATACATTTAGGTCACTGATATTTCCTGAATCATAGTTGGGTGATGTTGTACTCGAAGATAATTGTGAAGAAGCAGAATTTCGTCAAGAATCGCCTTCTTCCCGAGCACCATTCTTTGGTGTTATCGGAGAAGGCTCATTATTTTTTCTTTTATTTTCCTATCACCCTCTCGTGTTGATCATTTTTGTACTCTACTCATATAACAATATTTTATTATCGAAAAATGTACTATGTATCAATTTATTTTTTTTTTTTTGTTTTTCATGACGTAGTTTGAATGATCTCATTTGCGTTTATGTAAACAAAATAAATGCATCCACAGCTATTGCAATTAGCGAATTCAAATTAACTTTAACTATTTTCATTTCTTATTTATGCAAAATTAATTTATACGTTTAAGTTTACCAAAACAACTTGCATAAAACAGAAAAGAAAGCAAAAATTCAACCACTTGATTTTGTTGACATTGCACAATTTTTTAATCATTGACATATTAGGTCTGTTTGGTGTGTCTTTTTCGCGTAAGTGATTGATTCTAGTATTTGACAGATCTCAATGCCGTGTGTCAAAAAAGATAGCAAACACACCTATTAGGTCTGTTTGGTGTGTCGATAGTTTCTGCAATACTAGCCGTGTTTCAGATCAACAAATAAGTTTGTGTGCATTACAACAACAATCCGAGATCTTGCTTCTTGTCAAGATCAATTTTCGTGATCCAAAAATTAGTTCGACTATTTCACACTATGGTACACTTTCGTTTGTGAATGATGCTATATTATCGACAATTGCCAAGGGTAAATGTTGCCAGATTAGAATATAAAAATATTATTGGCAATCCAAATATCATTAAATGTTATTTTGCTCGAATAAATTAATTTTTCTGCTCCTAATGATATTTAAGCGATGTGAAACTGAAATTATAGCTACAAAATATTATTCTCATTCGGTATCTGTTAATCAAAATTAACAATTTCCTCCTAAAAAAAATAAAACAAGCGCATTCAATTTTCATTTAAAAGAAAATATTCATTCGCATGGCAACTTCGCACTAAATGTCAAAATGAACTTAGCTTGTACAATCACCACAACACAGAACTTTGATCTAGTTGGTTTTATTATTCTGATCTGATCCGGATCAGATCACGGGGATAGTAGGTCTGTTTGGTAACATGCTAGTTTTGGAAAGTTCTACGTAAACTACATAGAATCCGACAGTTTCATGGCTCTCAATTTTTTTTACTCTCATTTGGCTCTCTCTTTGCGATGAATTATCTGCAAGACCAATTCCTCGGGGTGGGCCGAGCCAACTCTGTCAAACCAGCCATCTGACAGTTTGCGAAATGTCATTATCTTCATTGTTAGTGGAAAACAAAAACAATTTGATAGGTTTGACCAAGTGTTGTTTGAAAAGCGTTTGTTTACTTTTGTGCAAGTTTTCTGTCTTTGGGGGAGTTCTCTCTCTTTGAGAGGATTCTACTATTTGACAGATCTCAATTCCGTGTGCCAAAAAAGATACCAAATACACCTAATAAAACACGGCTACTATGTTAACTTTCATAGAATCATGACAGTTGCATGGCTCTCAATTTTGTTTACTCTCATTTGGCTCGCTCTTTGCGATGAGTTATCTGCAAGTATCTGCAAGACCTTTTCCTCGGAGTGGACTGTTGAACTCTGTCAAACCAAGCTATCTGACAGTTTGAGAAATGTCATAATCTTCATTGTAGTGGAAAACAAAAACAAATCGACAGGTTTCGTTTCAAAAGCGTTTGGTGTCTTTTGTTCAAGTTTTTCTCTGGGAGAGGATATCTCTCTAATTGACACTTCCGTGTTTGGCGCAAAGTTAAAAAAAAATGCGGAGTTACCATTTGTAACTTGCGAATCTCCAAAAAATATTTTTTTGATGTATTTAATAAATTAAGTTTCGTATATTTGGGGTTGCTTTCCAATAGTTGACCTATTTAAACAATTTTGTTTTATTTTATATATGACTTCTAAATACAAAAAAGCGAATTTTTTTACATGTGAAAAAATGAAAAGCAAACAAATTAAAAATACAAAATAATATATTGACAAATAAAATAAAGCGAAACAGTAAATGCAAAATATTTTATGGTGAAATAATAACAAAGAAATAAACTTATAGCTGCCGTAAATTCATTGCATTTTTCATAAGTTGTTCAGCACAGACTAAAGCAGCAAATACACGATATAATCGTTGCACAACGGTTGTATGCAATTTGCGGTTGTATGCGACGATTGTATCGTATGTTAGCTAGCTTACGACGGTTGTACCGATATCGCACGGTTGTACGCTTTGATTCGAAAACCTGCGGTTGGATGCGCCGTTGTATGGAAATCGCACGCAGATTGTATAGTGTGTGTGCTACATACAACGGTTGTACCGAAATTGGTACAACCCGCGGTTGTACAACGATTGTATCGTGTATTTCCAGCTTAAGGCCGGGCGGAACGCAATAAAAACAGCCTGTCAAGTCATTTTTATGTCAATTTTGCTGACATTTGTACGGTTTTTGTGCAGATTGGTATGGGTTTGTGAACAATTTATTATTGTTTTAAACACATAAACAAATGTTTCCTCACATTAATTCATATACAGAACATCTTAGATTAACATATATTTATTAGAAATAATAAAAAAGGTGAAAATTCAGGTTGACCTATTGGACAGCACAGCCCAACAATTTATAAACTGATAATAATAAATAGCATTTTGCATTCTAGGTATTTACATTTTAATTTCTGATCTGGCAATACTATTTATTTATTTGTATGATTTGTCAACAAAGTACAAGGGCTTTCTCAGACAAACTTATCCTCATGCCTCACTGTCGCATATTCAAAAATCATAATTTGTTTCTTTTCACTCTGCGACTGAAAACAGAAAATCATCGGCTGTCTTCTCGTCTGAGGCGCTAGTATCGAATTCCTCAAGTGATACTACTATGTCTTTTATATACAATGATAGTATCTATTATATAAGCTGTACAAATAAAATAAACTAATATTGCCTGTGGTTGAAATTCGACCAATTGTGCGAGAGAAACGCACGTATTAATATTTATTATATTACCTGGCTGAGACACAACATATTGGAAAGAAATTACATACTGCACTGCCCCTCTTCACATTTAAAAAAAAAAATCAAGCGAATACATACATTATGTTGTATTTAAGGCAGTTAAAAAGGGATTGAACTGTTTTGCCTTCGCCTATTTATATAATGATGATGATTTGCACAGGAACGGTTTTCCGATAGACGGCATGGCACTGTTAATTCCCCACAAAAAATTAACGACAAAGCTTAGCAATTACAATGATCGTGCTAAGAAAGTTTACCATGATCATAGCAGCGGAGTTTGTGAACGGTTAGTACCGTACCGCATCGTAAGGCTTGTGATGTGAGTGATAACAGTTATTATTTCAACTGAGTGACAAGAAAAGTTTAAGAAAATATTAAAACCCTAATCGAAGCAAGGAAAACAGAGAAAGCATATTCTATTTAAATAAAATCAAAATAATTACATGTGAATGGAGTTGTTCCTTTCACTATTAGCTTTAAATCCAAAACTTTATTACTAATGCTTTTGCAATCTTTCTCTTTAGCAAACAGCTCATCCTTGAGGACAATTGTAGCCTCAACTAATTGCAAACATCTTTTTGTTATCGTTCGATTTTCATCCACCAATTGGGCAATGTTAGACTGCAACTGAAGAACCACTTCGTCTTTTTCAACACTAAGTTTCTGGAGATCATTCAACAGAGTTCGTTTCTGATTTCGCAACATATCGATATGTTGTTCCTGATCTGCTAATCTTTGGCGGTGCTGTTGGAACTCAAAATCTCGAGATAGATCTCCATTATTTAACCCAGCTGCTTCAACTTTGGAACAACTTTTAAGTAGCTTCGAAGCCAATTCCTTCTTTTCCTGTAGCTGATTTGCTATTTGGGCACCGTAGCGCAAGTGGTTAGTGCGTCGAACTACTGAGCCAGCGGTCTTGGGTTCGAATCCCGCCGCAAACACCTAAAAGTTTTTCAGTGCCCACCTCTTTCGAATGTCTGACAAGCATCAAAGAGTATCATTTGTCACGATTGAGCTTCTCAACTCGCCGTTCGGAGTCGGCAAAAAACTGTAGGTCCCTTCCATTCGTGCAAAAATATAACACGCACAAACAAATGATTGCGAGAAGCAGGCCCAGGTTCACCTCGAGCTGTAGCGCCAAACTAAGTAAGTAAGATTTTCTATTTCACTGCATCGCGCATATAGCGCTATACATTCATTCTGCAGACGATGGTTTTCCTGTGTAAACTTTCGCTCGTTCGTGTAAATCTTTTCAAGAAGTTCCATTCTTGAATTTCCTTGTGATTTTAACTCGGTTTTGTACCATTTTTCTGACTGGCGCTCTAATTCGCTATTTAATTTACGAACATTTTGCATCGCAAGAAAAAGCACCTGATCTTTTTCACGAAGTAGATATTGAAATTGGTCGTGCTGGCTTTGGAGCGAATCATCTTCAGCTGAACTCAGAGAGGCTGGACGAAGGCATACATTTAGGTCACTGATATTTCCTGAATCATAGTTGGGTGATGTTGTACTCGAAGATAATTGTGAAGAAGCAGAATTTCGTCAAGAATCGCCTTCTTCCGGAGCACCATTCTTTGGTGTTATCGGAGAAGGCTCATTATTTTTTCTTTTATTTTCCTATCACCCTCTCGTGTTGATCATTTTTGTACTCTACTCATATAACAATATTTTATTATCGAAAAATGTACTATGTATCAATTTATTATTTTTTTTTTTGTTTTTCATGACGTAGTTTGAATGATCTCATTTGCGTTTATGTAAACAAAATAAATGCATCCACAGCTATTGCAATTAGCGAATTCAAATTAACTTTAACTATTTTCATTTCTTATTTATGCAAAATTAATTTATACGTTTAAGTTTACCAAAACAACTTGCATAAAACAGAAAAGAAAGCAAAAATTCAACCACTTGATTTTGTTGACATTGCACAATTTTTTAATCATTGACATATTAGGTCTGTTTACTTAGTTGGCGCTACAGCTCGAGGTGAGCCTGGGCCTGCTTCTCGCAACCATTTGTGTGTGCGTGATATATTTTTTGCACGAATGGAAGGGACCTACAGTTTTTTGCCGACTCCGAACGGCGAGTTGAGAAGCTCAATTGTGACAAATGATACTCTTTGATGCTTGTCAGACATTCGAAAGAGGTGGGCACTGTGAAAAACTTTTAGGTGTTTGCGGCGGGATTCGAACCCAAGACCGCTGGCTCAGTAGTCCGACGCACTAACCACTTGCGCTACGGTGTTAGGTCTGTTTGGTGTGTCTTTTTCGCGTAAGTGATTGATTCTAGTATTTGACAGATCTCAATGCCGTGTGTCAAAAAAGATAGCAAACACACCTATTAGGTCTGTTTGGTGTGTCGATAGTTTCTGCAATACTAGCCGTGTTTCAGATCAACAAATAAGTTTGTGTGCATTACAACAACAATCCGAGATCTTGCTTCTTGTCAAGATCAATTTTCGTGATCCAAAAATTAGTTCGACTATTTCACACTATGGTACACTTTCGTTTGTGAATGTTGCTATATTATCGACAATTGCCAAGGGTAAATGTTGCCAGATTAGAATATAAAAATATTATTGGCAATCCAAATATCATTAAATGTTATTTTGCTCGAATAAATTAATTTTTCTGCTCCTAATGATATTTAAGCGATGTGAAACTGAAATTATAGCTACAAAATATTATTCTCATTCGGTATCTGTTAATCAAAATTAACAATTTCCTCCTAAAAAAAATAAAACAAGCGCATTCAATTTTCATTTAAAAGAAAATATTCATTCGCATGGCAACTTCGCACTAAATGTCAAAATGAACTTAGCTTGTACAATCACCACAACAAAGAACTTTGATCTAGTTGGTTTTATTATTCTGATCTGATCCGGATTAGATCACGGGGATAGTAGGTCTGTTTGGTAACATGCTAGTTTTGGAAAGTTCTACGTAAACTACATAGAATCCGACAGTTTCATGGCTCTGAATTTTTTTTACTCTCATTTGGCTCTCTCTTTGCGATGAATTATCTGCAAGACCAATTCCTCGGGGTGGGCCGAGCCAACTCTGTCAAACCAGCCATCTGACAGTTTGCGAAATGTCATTATCTTCATTGTTAGTGGAAAACAAAAACAATTTGATAGGTTTGACCAAGTGTTGTTTGAAAAGCGTTTGTTTACTTTTGTGCAAGTTTTCTGTCTTTGGGGGAGTTCTCTCTCTTTGAGAGGATTCTACTATTTGACAGATCTCAATTCCGTGTGCCAAAAAAGATACCAAACACACCTAATAAAACACGGCTACTATGTTAACTTTCATAGAATCATGACAGTTGCATGGCTCTCAATTTTGTTTACTCTCATTTGGCTCGCTCTTTGCGATGAATTATCTGCAAGTATCTGCAAGACCTTTTCCTCGGAGTGGACTGTTGAACTCTGTCAAACCAAGCTATCTGACAGTTTGAGAAATGTCATAATCTTAATTGTAGTGGAAAACAAAAACAAATCGACAGGTTTCGTTTCAAAAGCGTTTGGTGTCTTTTGTTCAAGTTTTTCTCTGGGAGAGGATATCTCTCTCATTGACACTTCCGTGTTTGGCGTAAAGTTAAAAAAAAATGCGGAGTTACCATTTGTAACTTGCGAATCTCCAAAAAATATTTTTTTGATGTATTTAATAAATTAAGTTTCGTATATTTGGGGTTGCTTTCCAATAGTTGACCTATTTAAACAATTTTGTTTTATTTTATATATGACTTCTAAATACAAAAAAGCGAATTTTTTTACATGTGAAAAAATGAAAAGCAAACAAATTAAAAATACAAAATAATATATTGACAAATAAAATAAAGCGAAACAGTAAATGCAAAATATTTTATGGTGAAATAATAACAAAGAAATAAACTTATAGCTGCCGTAAATTCATTGCATTTTTCATAAGTTGTTCAGCACAGACTAAAGCAGCAAATACACGATATAATCGTTGCACAACGGTTGTATGCAATTTGCGGTTGTATGCGACGATTGTATCGTGTGTTAGCTAGCTTACGACGGTTGTACCGATATCGCACGGTTGTACGCTTTGATTCGAAAACCTGCGGTTGGATGCGCCGTTGTATGGAAATCGCACGCAGATTGTATAGTGTGTGTGCTACATACAACGGTTGTACCGAAATTGGTACAACCCGCGGTTGTACAACGATTGTATCGTGTATTTCCAGCTTAAGGCCGGGCGGAACGCAATAAAAACAGCCTGTCAAGTCATTTTTATGTCAATTTTGCTGACATTTGTACGGTTTTTGTGCAGATTGGTATGGGTTTGTGAACAATTTATTATTGTTTTAAACACATAAACAAATGTTTCCTCACATTAATTCATATACAGAACATCTTAGATTAACATATATTTATTAGAAATAATAAAAAAGGTGAAAATTCAGGTTGACCTATTGGACAGCACAGCCCAACAATTTATAAACTGATAATAATAAATAGCATTTTGCATTCTAGGTATTTACATTTTAATTTCTGATCTGGCAATACTATTTATTTATTTGTATGATTTGTCAACAAAGTACAAGGGCTTTCTCAGACAAACTTATCCTCATGCCTCACTGTCGCATATTCAAAAATCATAATTTG
Organism: Brachyopa scutellaris; assembly: GCA_949775065.1. NCBI lineage: Eukaryota > Metazoa > Arthropoda > Insecta > Diptera > Syrphidae > Brachyopa > Brachyopa scutellaris. The sequence continues at coordinate 50,678,417 of OX459114.1, read as the reverse complement.
TTTCTTTTCACTCTGCGACTGAAAACAGAAAATCATCGGCTGTCTTCTCGTCTGAGGCGCTAGTATCGAATTCCTCAAGTGATACTACTATGTCTTTTATATACAATGATAGTATCTATTATATAAGCTGTACAAATAAAATAAACTAATATCGCCTGTGGTTGAAATTCGACCAATTGTGCGAGAGAAACGCACGTATTAATATTTATTATATTACCTGGCTGAGACACAACATATTGGAAAGAAATTACATACTGCACCGCCCCTCTTCACATTTCAAAAAAAAATCAAGCGAATACATACATTATGTTGTATTTAAGGCAGTTAAAAAGGGATTGAACTGTTTTGCCTTCGCCTATTTATATAATGATGATGATTTGCACAGGAACGGTTTTCCGATAGACGGCATGGCACTGTTAATTCCCCACAAAAAATTAACGACAAAGCTTAGCAATTACAATGATCGTGCTAAGAAAGTTTACCATGATCATAGCAGCGGAGTTTGTGAACGGTTAGTACCGTACCGCATCGTAAGGCTTGTGATGTGAGTGATAACAGTTATTATTTCAACTGAGTGACAAGAAAAGTTTAAGAAAATATTAAAACCCTAATCGAAGCAAGGAAAATAGAGAAAGCAAATTCTATTTAAATAAAATCAAAATAATTACATGTGAATGGGGTTGTTCCTTTCATTATTAGCTTTAAATCCAAAACTTTATTACTAATGCTTTTGCAATCTTTCTCTTTAGCAAACAGCTCATCCTTGAGGACAATTGTAGCCTCAACTAATTGCAAACATCTTTTTGTTATCGTTCGATTTTCATCCACCAACTGGGCAATGTTAGACTGCAACTGAAGAACCACTTCGTCTTTTTCAACACTAAGTTTCTGGAGATCATTCAACAGAGTTCGTTTCTGATTTCGCAACATATCGATAAGTTGTTCCTGATCTGCTAATCTTTGGCGGTGCTGTTGCAACTCAAAATCTCGAGATAGATCTCCATTATTTAACCCAGCTGTTTCAACTTTGGAACAACTTTTAAGTAGCTTCGAAGCCAATTCCTTCTTTTCCTGTAGCTGATTTGCTATTTGGGCACCGTAGCGCAAGTGGTTAGTGCGTCAAACTACTGAGCCAGCGGTCTTGGGTTCGAATCCCGCCGCAAACACCTAAAAGTTTTTCAGTGCCCACCTCTTTCGAATGTCTGACAAGCATCAAAGAGTATCATTTGTCACTATTGAGCTTCTCAACTCGCCGTTCGGAGTCGGCAAAAAACTGTAGGTCCCTTCCATTCGTGCAAAAATATAACACGCACAAACAAATGATTGCGAGAAGCAGGCCCAGGTTCACCTCGAGCTGTAGCGCCAAACTAAGTAAGTAAGATTTTCTATTTCACTGCATCGCGCATATAGCGCTATACATTCATTCTGCAGACGATGGTTTTCCTGTGTAAACTTTCGCTCATTCGTGTAAATCTTTTCAAGAAGTTCCATTCTTGAATTTCCTTGTGATTTTAACTCGGTTTTGTACCATTTTTCTGACTTGTTTAGGCGCTCTAATTCGGTCTTTAATTTACGAACATCTTGCATCGCAAGAAAAAGCACCTGATCTTTTTCACGAAGTAGATATTGAAATTGGTCGTGCTGGCTTTGGAGCGAATCATCTTCAGCTGAACTCAGAGAGGCTGGACGAAGGCATACATCTAGGTCACTGATATTTCCTGAATCATAGTTGGGTTATGTTGTACTCGAAGATAATTGTGAAGAAGCAGAATTTCGTCAAGAATCGCCTTCTTCCCGAGCACCATTCTTTGGTGTTATCGGAGAAGGCTCATTATTTTTTCTTTTATTTTCCTATCACCCTCTCGTGTTAATCATTTTTGTACTCTACTCATATATTAATATTTTATTATCGAAAAATGTACTATGTATCAATTTATTTATTTTTTTTTTGTTTTTCATGACGTAGTTTGAATGATCTCATTTGCGTTTATGTAAACAAAATAAATGTATCCACAGCTATTGCAATTAGCGAAATCAAATTAACTTTAACTATTTTCACTTCTTATTTATCAAAAATTAATTTATACGTTTAAGTTTACCAAAACAACTTGCATAAAACAGAAAAGAAAGCAAAAATTCAACCACTTGATTTTGTTGACATTGCACAATTTTTTAATCATTGACATATTAGGTCTGTTTGGTGTGTCTTTTTCGCGTAAGTGATTGATTCTAGTATTTGACAGATCTCAATTCCGTGTGCCAAAAAAGATAGCAAACACACCTATTAGGTCTGTTTGGTGTGTCGATAGTTTCTGCAATACTAGCCGTGTTTCAGATCAACAAATAAGTTTGTGTGCATTACAACAACAATCCGAGATCTTGCTTCTTGTCAAGATCAATTTTCGTGATCCAAAAATTAGTTCGACTATTTCTCACTATGGTACACTTTCGTTTGTGAATGTTGCTATATTATCGACAATTGCCAAGGGTAAATGTTGCCAGATTAGAATATAAAAATATTATTGGCAATCCAAATATCATTAAATGTTATTTTGCTCGAATAAATTAATTTTTCTGCTCCTAATGATATTTAAGCGATGTGAAACTGAAATTATAGCTACAAAATATTATTCTCATTCGGTATCTGTTAATCAAAATTAACAATTTCCTCCTAAAAAAAATAAAACAAGCGCATTCAATTTTCATTTAAAAGAAAATATTCATTCGCATGGCAACTTCGCACTAAATGTCAAAATGAACTTAGCTTGTACAATCACCACAACACAGAACTTTGATCTAGTTTGTTTTATTATTCTGATCTGATCCGGATCAGATCACGGGGATAATAAAACACGGCTACTATGTTAACTTTCATAGAATCATGACAGTTGCATGGCTCTCAATTTTTTTTACTCTCATTTGACTCGCTCTTTGCGATGAATTATCTGCAAGTATCTGCAAGACCTTTTCCTCGGAGTGGACTGTTGAACTCTGTCAAACCAAGCTATCTGACAGTTTGAGAAATGTCATAATCTTAATTGTAGTGGAAAACAAAAACAAATCGACAGGTTTCGTTTCAAAAGCGTTTGGTGTCTTTTGTTCAAGTTTTTCTCTGGGAGAGGATATCTCTCTCATTGACACTTCCGTGTTTGGCGTAAAGTTAAAAAAAAATGCGGAGTTACCATTTGTAACTTGCGAATCTCCAAAAAATATTTTTTTGATGTATTTAATAAATTAAGTTTCGTATATTTGGGGTTGCTTTCCAATAGTTGACCTATTTAAACAATTTTGTTTTATTTTATATATGACTTCTAAATACAAAAAAGCGAATTTTTTTACATGTGAAAAAATGAAAAGCAAACAAATTAAAAATACAAAATAATATATTGACAAATAAAATAAAGCGAAACAGTAAATGCAAAATATTTTATGGTGAAATAATAACAAAGAAATAAACTTATAGCTGCCGTAAATTCATTGCATTTTTCATAAGTTGTTCAGCACAGACTAAAGCAGCAAATACACGATATAATCGTTGCACAACGGTTGTATGCAATTTGCGGTTGTATGCGACGATTGTATCGTATGTTAGCTAGCTTACGACGGTTGTACCGATATCGCACGGTTGTACGCTTTGATTCGAAAACCTGCGGTTGGATGCGCCGTTGTATGGAAATCGCACGCAGATTGTATAGTGTGTGTGCTACTTACAACGGTTGTACCGAAATTGGTACAACCCGCGGTTGTACAACGATTGTATCGTGTATTTCCAGCTTAAGGCCGGGCGGAACGCAATAAAAATAGCCTGTCAAGTCATTTTTATGTCAATTTTGCTGACATTTGTACGGTTTTTGTGCAGATTGGTATGGGTTTGTGAACAATTTATTATTGTTTTAAACACATAAACAAATGTTTCCTCACATTAATTCATATACAGAACATCTTAGATTGACATATATTTATTAGAAATAATAAAAAAGGTGAAAATTCAGGTTGACCTATTGGACAGCACAGCCCAACAATTTATAAACTGATAATAATAAATAGCATTTTGCATTCTAGGTATTTACATTTTAATTTCTGATCTGGCAATACTATTTATTTATTTGTATGATTTATCAACAAAGTACAAGGGCTTTCTCAGACAAACCTATCCTCATGCCTCACTGCCGCATATTCAAAAATCATAATTTGTTTCTTTTCACTCTGCGACTGAAAACAGAAAATCATCGGCTGTCTTCTCGTCTGAGGCGCTAGTATCGAATTCCTCAAGTGATACTACTATGTCTTTTATATACAATGATAGTATCTATTATATAAGCTGTACAAATAAAATAAACTAATATCGCCTGTGGTTGAAATTCGACCAATTGTGCGAGAGAAACGCACGTATTAATATTTATTATATTACCTGGCTGAGACACAACATATTGGAAAGAAATTACATACTGCACTGCCCCTCTTCACATTTCAAAAAAAAAAATCAAGCGAATACATACATTATGTTGTATTTAAGGCAGTTAAAAAGGGATTGAACTGTTTTGCCTTCGCCTATTTATATAATGATGATGATTTGCACAAGAACGGTTTTCCGATAGACGGCATGGCACTGTTAATTCCCCACAAAAAATTAACGACAAAGCTTAGCAATTACAATGATCGTGCTAAGAAAGTTTACCATGATCATAGCAGCGGAGTTTGTGAACGGTTAGTACCGTACCGCATCGTAAGGCTTGTGATGTGAGTGATAACAGTTATTATTTCAACTGAGTGACAAGAAAAGTTTAAGAAAATATTAAAACCCTAATCGAAGCAAGGAAAATAGAGAAAGCAAATTCTATTTAAATAAAATCAAAATAATTACATGTGAATGGAGTTGTTCCTTTCATTATTAGCTTTAAATCCAAAACTTTATTACTAATGCTTTTGCAATCTTTCTCTTTAGCAAACAGCTCATCCTTGAGGACAATTGTAGCCTCAACTAATTGCAAACATCTTTTTGTTATCGTTCGATTTTCATCCACCAATTGGGCAATGTTAGACTGCAACTGAAGAACCACTTCGTCTTTTTCAACACTAAGTTTCTGGAGATCATTCAACAGAGTTCGTTTCTGATTTCGCAACATATCGATAAGTTGTTCCTGATCTGCTAATCTTTGGCGGTGCTGTTGCAACTCAAAATCTCGAGATAGATCTCCATTATTTAACCCAGCTGTTTCAACTTTGGAACAACTTTTAAGTAGCTTCGAAGCCAATTCCTTCTTTTCCTGTAGCTGATTTGCTATTTGGGTACCGTAGCGCAAGTGGTTAGTGCGTCGAACTACTGAGCCAGCGGTCTTGGGTTCGAATCCCGCCGCAAACACCTAAAAGTTTTTCAGTGCCCACCTCTTTCGAATGTCTGACAAGCATCAAAGAGTATCATTTGTCACGATTGAGCTTCTCAACTCGCCGTTCGAAGTCGGCAAAAAACTGTAGGTCCCTTCCATTCGTGCAAAAATATAACACACACAAACAAATGATTGCGAGAAGCACCTCGAGCTGTAGCGCCAAACTAAGTAAGTAAGATTTTCTATTTCACTGCATCGCGCATATAGCGCTATACATTCATTCTGCAGACGATGGTTTTCCTGTGTAAACTTTCGCTCGTTCGTGTAAATCTTTTCAAGAAGTTCCATTCTTGAATTTCCTTGTGATTTTAACTCGGTTTTGTACCATTTTTCTGACTTGTTTAGGCGCTCTAATTCGCTCTTTAATTTACGAACATCTTGCATCGCAAGAAAAAGCACCTGATCTTTTTCACGAAGTAGATATTGAAATTGGTCGTGCTGGCTTTGGAGCGAATCATCTTCAGCTGAACTCAGAGAGGCTGGACGAAGGCATACATTTAGGTCACTGATATTTCCTGAATCATAGTTGGGTGATGTTGTACTCGAAGATAATTGTGAAGAAGCAGAATTTCGTCAAGAATCGCCTTCTTCCCGAGCACCATTCTTTGGTGTTATCGGAGAAGGCTCATTATTTTTTCTTTTATTTTCCTATCACCCTCTCGTGTTGATCATTTTTGTACTCTACTCATATAACAATATTTTATTATCGAAAAATGTACTATGTATCAATTTATTTTTTTTTTTTGTTTTTCATGACGTAGTTTGAATGATCTCATTTGCGTTTATGTAAACAAAATAAATGCATCCACAGCTATTGCAATTAGCGAATTCAAATTAACTTTAACTATTTTCATTTCTTATTTATGCAAAATTAATTTATACGTTTAAGTTTACCAAAACAACTTGCATAAAACAGAAAAGAAAGCAAAAATTCAACCACTTGATTTTGTTGACATTGCACAATTTTTTAATCATTGACATATTAGGTCTGTTTGGTGTGTCTTTTTCGCGTAAGTGATTGATTCTAGTATTTGACAGATCTCAATGCCGTGTGTCAAAAAAGATAGCAAACACACCTATTAGGTCTGTTTGGTGTGTCGATAGTTTCTGCAATACTAGCCGTGTTTCAGATCAACAAATAAGTTTGTGTGCATTACAACAACAATCCGAGATCTTGCTTCTTGTCAAGATCAATTTTCGTGATCCAAAAATTAGTTCGACTATTTCACACTATGGTACACTTTCGTTTGTGAATGATGCTATATTATCGACAATTGCCAAGGGTAAATGTTGCCAGATTAGAATATAAAAATATTATTGGCAATCCAAATATCATTAAATGTTATTTTGCTCGAATAAATTAATTTTTCTGCTCCTAATGATATTTAAGCGATGTGAAACTGAAATTATAGCTACAAAATATTATTCTCATTCGGTATCTGTTAATCAAAATTAACAATTTCCTCCTAAAAAAAATAAAACAAGCGCATTCAATTTTCATTTAAAAGAAAATATTCATTCGCATGGCAACTTCGCACTAAATGTCAAAATGAACTTAGCTTGTACAATCACCACAACACAGAACTTTGATCTAGTTGGTTTTATTATTCTGATCTGATCCGGATCAGATCACGGGGATAGTAGGTCTGTTTGGTAACATGCTAGTTTTGGAAAGTTCTACGTAAACTACATAGAATCCGACAGTTTCATGGCTCTCAATTTTTTTTACTCTCATTTGGCTCTCTCTTTGCGATGAATTATCTGCAAGACCAATTCCTCGGGGTGGGCCGAGCCAACTCTGTCAAACCAGCCATCTGACAGTTTGCGAAATGTCATTATCTTCATTGTTAGTGGAAAACAAAAACAATTTGATAGGTTTGACCAAGTGTTGTTTGAAAAGCGTTTGTTTACTTTTGTGCAAGTTTTCTGTCTTTGGGGGAGTTCTCTCTCTTTGAGAGGATTCTACTATTTGACAGATCTCAATTCCGTGTGCCAAAAAAGATACCAAATACACCTAATAAAACACGGCTACTATGTTAACTTTCATAGAATCATGACAGTTGCATGGCTCTCAATTTTGTTTACTCTCATTTGGCTCGCTCTTTGCGATGAGTTATCTGCAAGTATCTGCAAGACCTTTTCCTCGGAGTGGACTGTTGAACTCTGTCAAACCAAGCTATCTGACAGTTTGAGAAATGTCATAATCTTCATTGTAGTGGAAAACAAAAACAAATCGACAGGTTTCGTTTCAAAAGCGTTTGGTGTCTTTTGTTCAAGTTTTTCTCTGGGAGAGGATATCTCTCTAATTGACACTTCCGTGTTTGGCGCAAAGTTAAAAAAAAATGCGGAGTTACCATTTGTAACTTGCGAATCTCCAAAAAATATTTTTTTGATGTATTTAATAAATTAAGTTTCGTATATTTGGGGTTGCTTTCCAATAGTTGACCTATTTAAACAATTTTGTTTTATTTTATATATGACTTCTAAATACAAAAAAGCGAATTTTTTTACATGTGAAAAAATGAAAAGCAAACAAATTAAAAATACAAAATAATATATTGACAAATAAAATAAAGCGAAACAGTAAATGCAAAATATTTTATGGTGAAATAATAACAAAGAAATAAACTTATAGCTGCCGTAAATTCATTGCATTTTTCATAAGTTGTTCAGCACAGACTAAAGCAGCAAATACACGATATAATCGTTGCACAACGGTTGTATGCAATTTGCGGTTGTATGCGACGATTGTATCGTATGTTAGCTAGCTTACGACGGTTGTACCGATATCGCACGGTTGTACGCTTTGATTCGAAAACCTGCGGTTGGATGCGCCGTTGTATGGAAATCGCACGCAGATTGTATAGTGTGTGTGCTACATACAACGGTTGTACCGAAATTGGTACAACCCGCGGTTGTACAACGATTGTATCGTGTATTTCCAGCTTAAGGCCGGGCGGAACGCAATAAAAACAGCCTGTCAAGTCATTTTTATGTCAATTTTGCTGACATTTGTACGGTTTTTGTGCAGATTGGTATGGGTTTGTGAACAATTTATTATTGTTTTAAACACATAAACAAATGTTTCCTCACATTAATTCATATACAGAACATCTTAGATTAACATATATTTATTAGAAATAATAAAAAAGGTGAAAATTCAGGTTGACCTATTGGACAGCACAGCCCAACAATTTATAAACTGATAATAATAAATAGCATTTTGCATTCTAGGTATTTACATTTTAATTTCTGATCTGGCAATACTATTTATTTATTTGTATGATTTGTCAACAAAGTACAAGGGCTTTCTCAGACAAACTTATCCTCATGCCTCACTGTCGCATATTCAAAAATCATAATTTGTTTCTTTTCACTCTGCGACTGAAAACAGAAAATCATCGGCTGTCTTCTCGTCTGAGGCGCTAGTATCGAATTCCTCAAGTGATACTACTATGTCTTTTATATACAATGATAGTATCTATTATATAAGCTGTACAAATAAAATAAACTAATATTGCCTGTGGTTGAAATTCGACCAATTGTGCGAGAGAAACGCACGTATTAATATTTATTATATTACCTGGCTGAGACACAACATATTGGAAAGAAATTACATACTGCACTGCCCCTCTTCACATTTAAAAAAAAAAATCAAGCGAATACATACATTATGTTGTATTTAAGGCAGTTAAAAAGGGATTGAACTATTTTGCCTTCGCCTATTTATATAATGATGATGATTTGCACAGGAACGGTTTTCCGATAGACGGCATGGCACTGTTAATTCCCCACAAAAAATTAACGACAAAGCTTAGCAATTACAATGATCGTGCTAAGAAAGTTTACCATGATCATAGCAGCGGAGTTTGTGAACGGTTAGTACCGTACCGCATCGTAAGGCTTGTGATGTGAGTGATAACAGTTATTATTTCAACTGAGTGACAAGAAAAGTTTAAGAAAATATTAAAACCCTAATCGAAGCAAGGAAAACAGAGAAAGCATATTCTATTTAAATAAAATCAAAATAATTACATGTGAATGGAGTTGTTCCTTTCACTATTAGCTTTAAATCCAAAACTTTATTACTAATGCTTTTGCAATCTTTCTCTTTAGCAAACAGCTCATCCTTGAGGACAATTGTAGCCTCAACTAATTGCAAACATCTTTTTGTTATCGTTCGATTTTCATCCACCAATTGGGCAATGTTAGACTGCAACTGAAGAACCACTTCGTCTTTTTCAACACTAAGTTTCTGGAGATCATTCAACAGAGTTCGTTTCTGATTTCGCAACATATCGATATGTTGTTCCTGATCTGCTAATCTTTGGCGGTGCTGTTGGAACTCAAAATCTCGAGATAGATCTCCATTATTTAACCCAGCTGCTTCAACTTTGGAACAACTTTTAAGTAGCTTCGAAGCCAATTCCTTCTTTTCCTGTAGCTGATTTGCTATTTGGGCACCGTAGCGCAAGTGGTTAGTGCGTCGAACAACTGAGCCAGCGGTCTTGGGTTCGAATCCCGCCGCAAACACCTAAAAGTTTTTCAGTGCCCACCTCTTTCGAATGTCTGACAAGCATCAAAGAGTATCATTTGTCACGATTGAGCTTCTCAACTCGCCGTTCGGAGTCGGCAAAAAACTGTAGGTCCCTTCCATTCGTGCAAAAATATAACACGCACAAACAAATGATTGCGAGAAGCAGGCCCAGGTTCACCTCGAGCTGTAGCGCCAAACTAAGTAAGTAAGATTTTCTATTTCACTGCATCGCGCATATAGCGCTATACATTCATTCTGCAGACGATGGTTTTCCTGTGTAAACTTTCGCTCGTTCGTGTAAATCTTTTCAAGAAGTTCCATTCTTGAATTTCCTTGTGATTTTAACTCGGTTTTGTACCATTTTTCTGACTGGCGCTCTAATTCGCTATTTAATTTACGAACATTTTGCATCGCAAGAAAAAGCACCTGATCTTTTTCACGAAGTAGATATTGAAATTGGTCGTGCTGGCTTTGGAGCGAATCATCTTCAGCTGAACTCAGAGAGGCTGGACGAAGGCATACATTTAGGTCACTGATATTTCCTGAATCATAGTTGGGTGATGTTGTACTCGAAGATAATTGTGAAGAAGCAGAATTTCGTCAAGAATCGCCTTCTTCCGGAGCACCATTCTTTGGTGTTATCGGAGAAGGCTCATTATTTTTTCTTTTATTTTCCTATCACCCTCTCGTGTTGATCATTTTTGTACTCTACTCATATAACAATATTTTATTATCGAAAAATGTACTATGTATCAATTTATTTTTTTTTTTTTTGTTTTTCATGACGTAGTTTGAATGATCTCATTTGCGTTTATGTAAACAAAATAAATGCATCCACAGCTATTGCAATTAGCGAATTCAAATTAACTTTAACTATTTTCATTTCTTATTTATGCAAAATTAATTTATACGTTTAAGTTTACCAAAACAACTTGCATAAAACAGAAAAGAAAGCAAAAATTCAACCACTTGATTTTGTTGACATTGCACAATTTTTTAATCATTGACATATTAGGTCTGTTTACTTAGTTGGCGCTACAGCTCGAGGTGAGCCTGGGCCTGCTTCTCGCAACCATTTGTGTGTGCGTGATATATTTTTTGCACGAATGGAAGGGACCTACAGTTTTTTGCCGACTCCGAACGGCGAGTTGAGAAGCTCAATTGTGACAAATGATACTCTTTGATGCTTGTCAGACATTCGAAAGAGGTGGGCACTGTGAAAAACTTTTAGGTGTTTGCGGCGGGATTCGAACCCAAGACCGCTGGCTCAGTAGTCCGACGCACTAACCACTTGCGCTACGGTGTTAGGTCTGTTTGGTGTGTCTTTTTCGCGTAAGTGATTGATTCTAGTATTTGACAGATCTCAATGCCGTGTGTCAAAAAAGATAGCAAACACACCTATTAGGTCTGTTTGGTGTGTCGATAGTTTCTGCAATACTAGCCGTGTTTCAGATCAACAAATAAGTTTGTGTGCATTACAACAACAATCCGAGATCTTGCTTCTTGTCAAGATCAATTTTCGTGATCCAAAAATTAGTTCGACTATTTCACACTATGGTACACTTTCGTTTGTGAATGTTGCTATATTATCGACAATTGCCAAGGGTAAATGTTGCCAGATTAGAATATAAAAATATTATTGGCAATCCAAATATCATTAAATGTTATTTTGCTCGAATAAATTAATTTTTCTGCTCCTAATGATATTTAAGCGATGTGAAACTGAAATTATAGCTACAAAATATTATTCTCATTCGGTATCTGTTAATCAAAATTAACAATTTCCTCCTAAAAAAAATAAAACAAGCGCATTCAATTTTCATTTAAAAGAAAATATTCATTCGCATGGCAACTTCGCACTAAATGTCAAAATGAACTTAGCTTGTACAATCACCACAACAAAGAACTTTGATCTAGTTGGTTTTATTATTCTGATCTGATCCGGATTAGATCACGGGGATAGTAGGTCTGTTTGGTAACATGCTAGTTTTGGAAAGTTCTACGTAAACTACATAGAATCCGACAGTTTCATGGCTCTGAATTTTTTTTACTCTCATTTGGCTCTCTCTTTGCGATGAATTATCTGCAAGACCAATTCCTCGGGGTGGGCCGAGCCAACTCTGTCAAACCAGCCATCTGACAGTTTGCGAAATGTCATTATCTTCATTGTTAGTGGAAAACAAAAACAATTTGATAGGTTTGACCAAGTGTTGTTTGAAAAGCGTTTGTTTACTTTTGTGCAAGTTTTCTGTCTTTGGGGGAGTTCTCTCTCTTTGAGAGGATTCTACTATTTGACAGATCTCAATTCCGTGTGCCAAAAAAGATACCAAACACACCTAATAAAACACGGCTACTATGTTAACTTTCATAGAATCATGACAGTTGCATGGCTCTCAATTTTGTTTACTCTCATTTGGCTCGCTCTTTGCGATGAATTATCTGCAAGTATCTGCAAGACCTTTTCCTCGGAGTGGACTGTTGAACTCTGTCAAACCAAGCTATCTGACAGTTTGAGAAATGTCATAATCTTAATTGTAGTGGAAAACAAAAACAAATCGACAGGTTTCGTTTCAAAAGCGTTTGGTGTCTTTTGTTCAAGTTTTTCTCTGGGAGAGGATATCTCTCTCATTGACACTTCCGTGTTTGGCGTAAAGTTAAAAAAAAATGCGGAGTTACCATTTGTAACTTGCGAATCTCCAAAAAATATTTTTTTGATGTATTTAATAAATTAAGTTTCGTATATTTGGGGTTGCTTTCCAATAGTTGACCTATTTAAACAATTTTGTTTTATTTTATATATGACTTCTAAATACAAAAAAGCGAATTTTTTTACATGTGAAAAAATGAAAAGCAAACAAATTAAAAATACAAAATAATATATTGACAAATAAAATAAAGCGAAACAGTAAATGCAAAATATTTTATGGTGAAATAATAACAAAGAAATAAACTTATAGCTGCCGTAAATTCATTGCATTTTTCATAAGTTGTTCAGCACAGACTAAAGCAGCAAATACACGATATAATCGTTGCACAACGGTTGTATGCAATTTGCGGTTGTATGCGACGATTGTATCGTATGTTAGCTAGCTTACGACGGTTGTACCGATATCGCACGGTTGTACGCTTTGATTCGAAAACCTGCGGTTGGATGCGCCGTTGTATGGAAATCGCACGCAGATTGTATAGTGTGTGTGCTACTTACAACGGTTGTACCGAAATTGGTACAACCCGCGGTTGTACAACGATTGTATCGTGTATTTCCAGCTTAAGGCCGGGCGGAACGCAATAAAAACAGCCTGTCAAGTCATTTTTATGTCAATTTTGCTGACATTTGTACGGTTTTTGTGCAGATTGGTATGGGTTTGTGAACAATTTATTATTGTTTTCAACACATAAACAAATGTTTCCTCACATTAATTCATATACAGAACATCTTAGATTAACATATATTTATTAGAAATAATAAAAAAGGTGAAAATTCAGGTTGACCTATTGGACAGCACAGCCCAACAATTTATAAACTGATAATAATAAATAGCATTTTGCATTCTAGGTATTTACATTTTAATTTCTGATCTGGCAATACTATTTATTTATTTGTATGATTTGTCAACAAAGTACAAGGGCTTTCTCAGACAAACCTATCCTCATGCCTCACTGCCGCATATTCAAAAATCATAATTTGTTTCTTTTCACTCTGCGACTGAAAACAGAAAATCATCGGCTGTCTTCTCGTCTGAGGCGCTAGTATCGAATTCCTCAAGTGATACTACTATGTCTTTTATATACAATGATAGTATCTATTATATAAGCTGTACAAATAAAATAAACTAATATCGCCTGTGGTTGAAATTCGACCAATTGTGCGAGAGAAACGCACGTATTAATATTTATTATATTACCTGGCTGAGACACAACATATTGGAAAGAAATTACATACTGCACTGCCCCTCTTCACATTTAAAAAAAAAATCAAGCGAATACATACATTATGTTGTATTTAAGGCAGTTAAAAAGGGATTGAACTGTTTTGCCTTCGCCTATTTATATAATGATGATGATTTGCACAAGAACGGTTTTCCGATAGACGGCATGGCACTGTTAATTCCCCACAAAAAATTAACGACAAAGCTTAGCAATTACAATGATCGTGCTAAGAAAGTTTACCATGATCATAGCAGCGGAGTTTGTGAACGGTTAGTACCGTACCGCATCGTAAGGCTTGTGATGTGAGTGATAACAGTTATTATTTCAACTGAGTGACAAGAAAAGTTTAAGAAAATATTAAAACCCTAATCGAAGCAAGGAAAATAGAGAAAGCAAATTCTATTTAAATAAAATCAAAATAATTACATGTGAATGGAGTTGTTCCTTTCATTATTAGCTTTAAATCCAAAACTTTATTACTAATGCTTTTGCAATCTTTCTCTTTAGCAAACAGCTCATCCTTGAGGACAATTGTAGCCTCAACTAATTGCAAACATCTTTTTGTTATCGTTCGATTTTCATCCACCAATTGGGCAATGTTAGACTGCAACTGAAGAACCACTTCGTCTTTTTCAACACTAAGTTTCTGGAGATCATTCAACAGAGTTCGTTTCTGATTTCGCAACATATCGATAAGTTGTTCCTGATCTGCTAATCTTTGGCGGTGCTGTTGCAACTCAAAATCTCGAGATAGATCTCCATTATTTAACCCAGCTGTTTCAACTTTGGAACAACTTTTAAGTAGCTTCGAAGCCAATTCCTTCTTTTCCTGTAGCTGATTTGCTATTTGGGCACCGTAGCGCAAGTGGTTAGTGCGTCGAACTACTGAGCCAGCGGTCTTGGGTTCGAATCCCGCCGCAAACACCTAAAAGTTTTTCAGTGCCCACCTCTTTCGAATGTCTGACAAGCATCAAAGAGTATCATTTGTCACTATTGAGCTTCTCAACTCGCCGTTCGGAGTCGGCAAAAAACTGTAGGTCCCTTCCATTCGTGCAAAAATATAACACGCACAAACAAATGATTGCGAGAAGCAGGCCCAGGTTCACCTCGAGCTGTAGCGCCAAACTAAGTAAGTAAGATTTTCTATTTCACTGCATCGCGCATATAGCGCTATACATTCATTCTGCAGATGATGGTTTTCCTGTGTAAACTTTCGCTCGTTCGTGTAAATCTTTTCAAGAAGTTCCATTCTTGAATTTCCTTGTGATTTTAACTCGGTTTTGTACCATTTTTCTGACTGGCGCTCTAATTCGCTATTTAATTTACGAACATTTTGCATCGCAAGAAAAAGCACCTGATCTTTTTCACGAAGTAGATATTGAAATTGGTCGTGCTGGCTTTGGAGCGAATCATCTTCAGCTGAACTCAGAGAGGCTGGACGAAGGCATACATTTAGGTCACTGATAGTTCCTGAATCATAGTTGGGTGATGTTGTACTCGAAGATAATTGTGAAGAAGCAGAATTTCGTCAAGAATCGCCTTCTTCCCGAGCACCATTCTTTGGTGTTATCGGAGAAGGCTCATTATTTTTTCTTTTATTTTCCTATCACCCTCTCGTGTTAATCATTTTTGTACTCTACTCATATATTAATATTTTATTATCGAAAAATGTACTATGTATGAATTTATTTTTTTTTTGTTTGTTTTTCATGACGTAGTTTGAATGATCTCATTTGCGTTTATGTAAACAAAATAATGCATCCACAGCTATTGCAATTAGCGAATTCAAATTAACTTTAACTATTTTCATTTCTTATTTATCCAAAATTAATTTATACGTTTAAGTTTACCAAAACAACTTGCATAAAACAGAAAAGAAAGCAAAAATTCAACCACTTGATTTTGTTGACATTGCACAATTTTTTAATCATTGACATATTAGGTCTGTTTGGTGTGTCTTTTTCGCGTAAGTGATTGATTCTAGTATTTGACAGATCTCAATTCCGTGTGCCAAAAAAGATAGCAAACACACCTATTAGGTCTGTTTGGTGTGTCGATAGTTTCTGCAATACTAGCCGTGTTTCAGATCAACAAATAAGTTTGTGTGCATTACAACAACAATCCGAGATCTTGCTTCTTGTCAAGATCAATTTTCGTGATCCAAAAATTAGTTCGACTATTTCTCACTATGGTACACTTTCGTTTGTGAATGTTGCTATATTATCGACAATTGCCAAGGGTAAATGTTGCCAGATTAGAATATAAAAATATTATTGGCAATCCAAATATCATTAAATGTTATTTTGCTCGAATAAATTAATTTTTCTGCTCCTAATGATATTTAAGCGATGTGAAACTGAAATTATAGCTACAAAATATTATTCTCATTCGGTATCTGTTAATCAAAATTAACAATTTCCTCCTAAAAAAAATAAAACAAGCGCATTCAATTTTAATTTAAAAGAAAATATTCATTCGCATGGCAACTTCACACTAAATGTCAAAATGAACTTAGCTTGTACAATCACCACAACACAGAACTTTGATCTAGTTTGTTTTATTATTCTGATCTGATCCGGATCAGATCACGGGGATAATAGGTCTGTTTGGTAACATGCTAGTTTTGGAAAGTTCTACGTAAACTACATAGAATCCGACAGTTTCATGGCTCTCAATTTTTTTTTACTCTCATTTGGCTCTCTCTTTGCGATGAATTATCTGCAAGACCAATTCCTCAGGGTGGGCCGAGCCAACTCTGTCAAACCAGCCATCTGACAGTTTGCGAAATGTCATTATCTTCATTGTTAGTGGAAAACAAAAACAATTTGATAGGTTTGACCAAGTGTTGTTTGAAAAGCGTTTGTTTACTTTTGTGCAAGTTTTCTGTCTTTGAGAGGAGTTCTCTCTCTTTGAGAGGATTCTACTATTTGACAGATCTCAATTCCGTGTGCCAAAAAAGATACCAAACACACCTAATAAAACACGGCTACTATGTTAACTTTCATAGAATCATGACAGTTGCATGGCTCTCAATTTTTTTTACTCTCATTTGGCTCGCTCTTTGCGATGAATTATCTGCAAGTATCTGCAAGACCTTTTCCTCGGAGTGGACTGTTGAACTCTGTCAAACCAAGCTATCTAACAGTTTGAGAAATGTCATAATCTTCATTG
Source organism: Brachyopa scutellaris (assembly GCA_949775065.1). Lineage (NCBI taxonomy): Eukaryota > Metazoa > Arthropoda > Insecta > Diptera > Syrphidae > Brachyopa > Brachyopa scutellaris. The sequence goes on along the minus strand of OX459114.1, from coordinate 50,661,392 downwards.
TAGTGGAAAATAAAAACAAATCGACAGGTTTCGTTTCAAAAGCGTTTGGTGTCTTTTGTTCAAGTTTTTCTCTGGGAGAGGATATCTCTCTCATTAGCCGTGTTTTATTATTCGCATGATCCTAATCCGATCAAGTGCTTAAAATAAAACGATCCAGATCATCTCAAATTTTAACTTCTAAGGTTTGGTACCACTGCTTCTGTAGTTTGACAATTGACATTTGTCATAAATTAAAACAATGGACGAAGAAGCAGAATTTGATTTTTCGTTTCTTTGGCTTCTTCAGCTTCGTCCACCCTGAAATTGACCTGAAAAAATGTTTTATGTATGTTTGCATGTATGTACATACTCGTATGTTGTAATTTTCTTATCTGAAATTAGGATTTTCGGTCGTTTTCCATTGTTTACTTCTGAAGATCTGTTTTTTTTTTTGCATTTGACACTTCCGTGTTTGGCGCAAAGTTAAAAAAAATGCGGAGTTACCATTTGTAACTTGCGAATCTCCAAAAAATATTTTTTTGATGTATTTAATAAATTAATTTTCGTATATTTGGGGTTGCTTTCCAATAGTTGACCTATTTAAACAATTTTGTTTTATTTTATATATGACTTCTAAATACAAAAAAAATAAAATTAATGTGTGGAAATAACAAATATATTCAAAAAAAATGCGAATTTTTTTACATGTGAAAAAATGAAAAGCAAACAAATTAAAAATACAAAATAATATATTGACAAATAAAATAAAGCGAAACAGTAAATGCAAAATATTTTATGGTGAAATAATAACAAAGAAATAAACTTATTGCTGCCGTAAATTCATTGCATTTTTCATAAGTTGTTCAGCACAGACTAAAGCAGCAAATACACGATATAATCGTTGTACAACGGTTGTATGCAATTTGCGGTTGTATGCGACGATTGTATCGTGTGTACGCTTTGATTCGAAAACCTGCGGTTGGATGCGCCGTTGTATGGAAATCGCACGCAGATTGTATAGTGTGTGTGCTACTTACAACGGTTGTACCGAAATTGGTACAACCCGCGGTTGTACAACGATTGTATCGTGTATTTCCAGCTTAAGGCCGGGCGGAACGCAATAAAAACAGCCTGTCAAGTCATTTTTATGTCAATTTTGCTGACATTTGTACGGTTTTTGTGCAGATTGGTATGGGTTTGTGAACAATTTATTATTGTTTTCAACACATAAACAAATGTTTCCTCACATTAATTCATATACAGAACATCTTAGATTAACATATATTTATTAGAAATAATAAAAAAGGTGAAAATTCAGGTTGACCTATTGGACAGCACAGCCCAACAATTTATAAACTGATAATAATAAATAGCATTTTGCATTCTAGGTATTTACATTTTAATTTCTGATCTGGCAATACTATTTATTTATTTGTATGATTTGTCAACAAAGTACAAGGGCTTTCTCAGACAAACCTATCCTCATGCCTCACTGCCGCATATTCAAAAATCATAATTTGTTTCTTTTCACTCTGCGACTGAAAACAGAAAATCATCGGCTGTCTTCTCGTCTGAGGCGCTAGTATCGAATTCCTCAAGTGATACTACTATGTCTTTTATATACAATGATAGTATCTATTATATAAGCTGTACAAATAAAATAAACTAATATCGCCTGTGGTTGAAATTCGACCAATTGTGCGAGAGAAACGCACGTATTAATATTTATTATATTACCTGGCTGAGACACAACATATTGGAAAGAAATTACATACTGCACTGCCCCTCTTCACATTTAAAAAAAAAATCAAGCGAATACATACATTATGTTGTATTTAAGGCAGTTAAAAAGGGATTGAACTGTTTTGCCTTCGCCTATTTATATAATGATGATGATTTGCACAAGAACGGTTTTCCGATAGACGGCATGGCACTGTTAATTCCCCACAAAAAATTAACGACAAAGCTTAGCAATTACAATGATCGTGCTAAGAAAGTTTACCATGATCATAGCAGCGGAGTTTGTGAACGGTTAGTACCGTACCGCATCGTAAGGCTTGTGATGTGAGTGATAACAGTTATTATTTCAACTGAGTGACAAGAAAAGTTTAAGAAAATATTAAAACCCTAATCGAAGCAAGGAAAATAGAGAAAGCAAATTCTATTTAAATAAAATCAAAATAATTACATGTGAATGGAGTTGTTCCTTTCACTATTAGCTTTAAATCCAAAACTTTATTACTAATGCTTTTGCAATCTTTCTCTTTAGCAAACAGCTCATCCTTGAGGACAATTGTAGCCTCAACTAATTGCAAACATCTTTTTGTTATCGTTCGATTTTCATCCACCAATTGGGCAATGTTAGACTGCAACTGAAGAACCACTTCGTCTTTTTCAACACTAAGTTTCTGGAGATCATTCAACAGAGTTCGTTTCTGATTTCGCAACATATCGATAAGTTGTTCCTGATCTGCTAATCTTTGGCGGTGCTGTTGCAACTCAAAATCTCGAGATAGATCTTCATTATTTAACCCAGCTGCTTCAACTTTGGAACAACTTTTAAGTAGCTTCGAAGCCAATTCCTTCTTTTCCTGTAGCTGATTTGCTATTTGGGCACCGTAGCGCAAGTGGTTAGTGCGTCAAACTACTGAGCCAGCGGTCTTGGGTTCGAATCCCGCCGCAAACACCTAAAAGTTTTTCAGTGCCCACCTCTTTCGAATGTCTGACAAGCATCAAAGAGTATCATTTGTCACGATTGAGCTTCTCAACTCGCCGTTCGGAGTCGGCAAAAAACTGTAGGTCCCTTCCATTCGTGCAAAAATATAACACGCACAAACAAATGACTGCGAGAAGCAGGCCCAGGTTCACCTCGAGCTGTAGCGCCAAACTAAGTAAGTAAGATTTTCTATTTCACTGCATCGCGCATATAGCGCTATACATTCATTCTGCAGACGATGGGTTTCCTGTGTAAACTTTCGCTCGTTCGTGTAAATCTTTTCAAGAAGTTCCATTCTTGAATTTCCTTGTAATTTTAACTCGGTTTTGTACCATTTTTCTGACTGGCGCTCTAATTCGCTATTTAATTTACGAACATCTTGCATCGCAAGAAAAAGCACCTGATCTTTTTCACGAAGTAGATATTGAAATTAGTCGTGCTGGCTTTGGAGCGAATCATCTTCAGCTGAACTCAGAGAGGCTGGACGAAGGCATACATTTAGGTCACTGATATTTCCTGAATCATAGTTGGGTGATGTTGTACTCGAAGATAATTGTGAAGAAGCAGAATTTCGTCAAGAATCGCCTTCTTCCCGAGCACCATTCTTTGGTGTTATCGGAGAAGGCTCATTATTTTTTCTTTTATTTTCCTATCACCCTCTCGTGTTAATCATTTTTGTACTCTACTCATATATTAATATTTTATTATCGAAAAATGTACTATGTATCAATTTATTTTTTTTTTTTTGTTTTTCATGACGTAGTTTGAATGATCTCATTTGCGTTTATGTTAACAAAATAAATGCATCCACAGCTATTGCAATTAGCGAATTCAAATTAACTTTAACTATTTTCATTTCTTATTTATCCAAAATTAATTTATACGTTTAAGTTTACCAAAACAACTTGCATAAAACAGAAAAGAAAGCAAAAATTCAACCACTTGATTTTGTTGACATTGCACAATTTTTTAATCATTGACATATTAGGTCTGTTTGGTGTGTCTTTTTCGCGTAAGTGATTGATTCTAGTATTTGACAGATCTCAATTCCGTGTGCCAAAAAAGATAGCAAACACACCTATTAGGTCTGTTTGGTGTGTCGATAGTTTCTGCAATACTAGCCGTGTTTCAGATCAACAAATAAGTTTGTGTGCATTACAACAACAATCCGAGATCTTGCTTCTTGTCAAGATCAATTTTCGTGATCCAAAAATTAGTTCGACTATTTCTCACTATGGTACACTTTCGTTTGTGAATGTTGCTATATTATCGACAATTGCCAAGGGTAAATGTTGCCAGATTAGAATATAAAAATATTATTGGCAATCCAAATATCATTAAATGTTATTTTGTTCGAATAAATTAATTTTTCTGCTCCTAATGATATTTAAGCGATGTGAAACTGAAATTATAGCTACAAAATATTATTCTCATTCGGTATCTGTTAATCAAAATTAACAATTTCCTCCTAAAAAAAAAAAAACAAGCGCATTCAATTTTAATTTAAAAGAAAATATTCATTCGCATGGCAACTTCGCACTAAATGTCAAAATGAACTTAGCTTGTACAATCACCACAACACAGAACTTTGATCTAGTTTGTTTTATTATTCTGATCTGATCCGGATCAGATCACGGGGATAATAGGTCTGCTTGGTAACATGCTAGTTTTAGAAAGTTCTACGTAAACTACATAGAATCCGACAGTTTCATGGCTCTCAATTTTTTTTTACTCTCATTTGGCTCTCTCTTTGCGATGAATTATCTGCAAGACCAATTCCTCAGGGTGGGCCGAGCCAACTCTGTCAAACCAGCCATCTGACAGTTTGCGAAATGTCATTATCTTCATTGTTAGTGGAAAACAAAAACAATTTGATAGGTTTGACCAAGTGTTGTTTGAAAAGCGTTTGTTTACTTTTGTGCAAGTTTTCTGTCTTTGAGAGGAGTTCTCTCTCTTTGAGAGGATTCTACTATTTGACAGATTTCAATTCCGTGTGCCAAAAAAGATACCAAACACACCTAATAAAACACGGCTACTATGTTAACTTTCATAGAATCATGACAGTTGCATGGCTCTCAATTTTTTTTACTCTCATTTGGCTCGCTCTTTGCGATGAATTATCTGCAAGTATCTGCAAGACCTTTTCCTCGGAGTGGACTGTTGAACTCTGTCAAACCAAGCTATCTAACAGTTTGAGAAATGTCATAATCTTCATTGTAGTGGAAAACAAAAACAAATCGACAGGTTTCGTTTCAAAAGCGTTTGGTGTCTTTTGTTCAAGTTTTTCTCTGGGAGAGGATATCTCTCTCATTAGCCGTGTTTTATTATTCGCATGATCCTAATCCGATCAAGTGCTTAAAATAAAACGATCCAGATCATCTCAAATTTTAACTTCTAAAGTTTGGTACCACTGCTTCTGTAGTTTGACAATTGACATTTGTCATAAATTAAAACAATGGACGAAGAAGCAGAATTTGATTTTTCGTTTCTTTGGCTTCTTCAGCTTCGTCCACCCTGAAATTGACCTGAAAAAATGTTTTATGTATGTTTGCATGTATGTACATACTCGTATGTTGTAATTTTCTTATCTGAAATTAGGATTTTCGGTCGTTTTCCATTGTTTACTTCTGAAGATGTGTTTTTTTTTTTTTTGCATTTGACACTTCCGTGTTTGGCGCAAAGTTAAAAAAAAATGCGGAGTTACCATTTGTAACTTGCGAATCTCCAAAAAATATTTTTTTGATGTATTTAATAAATTAATTTTCGTATATTTGGGGTTGCTTTCCAATAGTTGACCTATTTAAACAATTTTGTTTTATTTTATATATAACTTCTAAATACAAAAAAAATAAAATTAATGTGAGGAAATAACAAATATATTCAAAAAAAATGCGAATTTTTTTACATGTGAAAAAATGAAAAGCAAACAAATTAAAAATACAAAATAATATATTGACAAATAAAATAAAGCGAAACAGTAAATGCAAAATATTTCATGGTGAAATAATAACAAAGAAATAAACTTATTGCTGCCGTAAATTCATTGCATTTTTCATAAGTTGTTCAGCACAGACTAAAGCAGCAAATACACGATATAATCGTTGTACAACGGTTGTATGCAATTTGCGGTTGTATGCGACGATTGTATCGTGTGTACGCTTTGATTCGAAAACCTGCGGTTGGATGCGCCGTTGTATGGAAATCGCACGCAGATTGTATAGTGTGTGTGCTACTTACAACGGTTGTACCGAAATTGGTACAACCCGCGGTTGTACAACGATTATATCGTGTATTTCCAGCTTAAGGCCGGGCGGAACGCAATAAAAACAGCCTGTCAAGTCATTTTTATGTCAATTTTGCTGACATTTGTACGGTTTTTGTGCAGATTGGTATGGGTTTGTGAACAATTTATTATTGTTTTCAACACATAAACAAATGTTTCCTCACATTAATTCATATACAGAACATCTTAGATTAACATATATTTATTAGAAATAATAAAAAAGGTGAAAATTCAGGTTGACCTATTGGACAGCACAGCCCAACAATTTATAAACTGATAATAATAAATAGCATTTTGCATTCTAGGTATTTACATTTTAATTTCTGATCTGGCAATACTATTTATTTATTTGTATGATTTGTCAACAAAGTACAAGGGCTTTCTCAGACAAACCTATCCTCATGCCTCACTGCCGCATATTCAAAAATCATAATTTGTTTCTTTTCACTCTGCGACTGAAAACAGAAAATCATCGGCTGTCTTCTCGTCTGAGGCGCTAGTATCGAATTCCTCAAGTGATACTACTATGTCTTTTATATACAATGATAGTATCTATTATATAAGCTGTACAAATAAAATAAACTAATATCGCCTGTGGTTGAAATTCGACCAATTGTGCGAGAGAAACGCACGTATTAATATTTATTATATTACCTGGCTGAGACACAACATATTGGAAATAAATTACATACTGCACTGCCCCTCTTCACATTTAAAAAAAAAATCAAGCGAATACATACATTATGTTGTATTTAAGGCAGTTAAAAAGGGATTGAACTGTTTTGCCTTCGCCTATTTATATAATGATGATGATTTGCACAAGAACGGTTTTCCGATAGACGGCATGGCACTGTTAATTCCCCACAAAAAATTAACGACAAAGCTTAGCAATTACAATGATCGTGCTAAGAAAGTTTACCATGATCATAGCAGCGGAGTTTGTGAACGGTTAGTACCGTACCGCATCGTAAGGCTTGTGATGTGAGTGATAACAGTTATTATTTCAACTGAGTGACAAGAAAAGTTTAAGAAAATATTAAAACCCTAATCGAAGCAAGGAAAATAGAGAAAGCAAATTCTATTTAAATAAAATCAAAATAATTACATTTGAATGGAGTTGTTCCTTTCACTATTAGCTTTAAATCCAAAACTTTATTACTAATGCTTTTGCAATCTTTCTCTTTAGCAAACAGCTCATCCTTGAGGACAATTGTAGCCTCAACTAATTGCAAACATCTTTTTGTTATCGTTCGATTTTCATCCACCAATTGGGCAATGTTAGACTGCAACTGAAGAACCACTTCGTCTTTTTCAACACTAAGTTTCTGGAGATCATTCAACAGAGTTCGTTTCTGATTTCGCAACATATCGATAAGTTGTTCCTGATCTGCTAATATTTGGCGGTGCTGTTGCAACTCAAAATCTCGAGATAGATCTCCATTATTTAACCCAGCTGCTTCAACTTTGGAACAACTTTTAAGTAGCTTCGAAGCCAATTCCTTCTTTTCCTGTAGCTGATTTGCTATTTGGGCACCGTAGCGCAAGTGGTTAGTGCGTCGAACTACTGAGCCAGCGGTCTTGGGTTCGAATCCCGCCGCAAACACCTAAAAGTTTTTCAGTGCCCACCTCTTTCGAATGTCTGACAAGCATCAAAGAGTATCATTTGTCACGATTGAGCTTCTCAACTCGCCGTTCGGAGTCGGCAAAAAACTGTAGGTCCCTTCCATTCGTGCAAAAATATAACACGCACAAACAAATGACTGCGAGAAGCAGGCCCAGGTTCACCTCGAGCTGTAGCGCCAAACTAAGTAAGTAAGATTTTCTAGTTCACTGCATCGCGCATATAGCGCTATACATTCTTTCTGCAGACGATGGTTTTCCTGTGTAAACTTTCGCTCGTTCGTGTAAATCTTTTCCAGAAGTTCCATTCTTGAATTTCCTTGTGATTTTAACTCGGTTTTGTACCATTTTTCTGACTGGCGCTCTAATTCGCTATTTAATTTACGAACATCTTGCATCGCAAGAAAAAGCACCTGATCTTTTTCACGAAGTAGATATTGAAATTGGTCGTGCTGGCTTTGGAGCGAATCATCTTCAGCTGAACTCAGAGAGGCTGGACGAAGGCATACATTTAGGTCACTGATATTTCCTGAATCATAGTTGGGTGATGTTGTACTCGAAGATAATTGTGAAGAAGCAGAATTTCGTGAAGAATCGCCTTCTTCCCGAGCACCATTCTTTGGTGTTATCGGAGAAGGCTCATTATTTTTTCTTTTATTTTCCTATCACCCTCTCGTGTTAATCATTTTTGTACTCTTCTCATATAACAATATTTTATTATCGAAAAATGTACTATGTATCAATTTATTTTTTTTTGTTTTTCATGACGTAGTTTGAATGATCTCATTTGCGTTTATGTAAACAAAATAAATGCATCCACAGCTATTGCAATTAGCGAATTCAAATTAACTTTAACTATTTTCATTTCTTATTTATGCAAAATTAATTTATACGTTTAAGTTTACCAAAACAACTTGCATAAAACAGAAAAGAAAGCAAAAATTCAACCACTTGATTTTGTTGACATTGCACAATTTTTTAATCATTGACATATTAGGTCTGTTTGGTGTGTCTTTTTCGCGTAAGTGATTGATTCTAGTATTTGACAGATCTCAATGCCGTGTGCCAAAAAAGATAGCAAACACACCTATTAGGTCTGTTTGGTGTGTCGATAGTTTCTGCAATACTAGCCGTGTTTCAGATCAACAAATAAGTTTGTGTGCATTACAACAACAATCCGAGATCTTGCTTCTTGTCAAGATCAATTTTCGTGATCCAAAAATTAGTTCGACTATTTCTCACTATGGTACACTTTCGTTTGTGAATGTTGCTATATTATCGACAATTGCCAAGGGTAAATGCTGCCAGATTAGAATATAAAAATATTATTGGCAATCCAAATATCATTAAATGTTATTTTGTTCGAATAAATTAATTTTTCTGCTCCTAATGATATTTAAGCGATGTGAAACTGAAATTATAGCTACAAAATATTATTCTCATTCGGTATCTGTTAATCAAAATTAACAATTTCCTCCTAAAAAAAATAAAACAAGCGCATTCAATTTTCATTTAAAAGAAAATATTCATTCGCATGGCAACTTCGCACTAAATGTCAAAATGAACTTAGCTTGTACAATCACCACAACACAGAACTTTGATCTAGTTTGTTTTATTATTCTGATCTGATCCGGATCAGATCACGGGGATAATAGGTCTGTTTGGTAACATGCTAGTTTTGGAAAGTTCTACGTAAACTACATAGAATCCGACAGTTTCATGGCTCTCAATTTTTTTAACTCTCATTTGGCTCTCTCTTTGCGATGAATTATCTGCAAGACCAATTCCTCGGGGTGGGCCGAGCCAGCTCTGTCAAACCAGCCATCTGACAGTTTGCGAAATGTCATTATCTTCATTGTTAGTGGAAAACAAAAACAATTTGATAGGTTTGACCAAGTGTTGTTTGAAAAGCGTTTGTTTACTTTTGTGCAAGTTTTCTGTCTTTGAGAGGAGTTCTCTCTCTTTGAGAGGATTCTACTATTTGACAGATCTCAATTCCGTGTGCCAAAAAAGATACCAAACACACCTAATAAAACCCGGCTACTATGTTAACTTTCATAGAATCATGACAGTTGCATGGCTCTCAATTTTGTTTACTCTCATTTGGCTCGCTCTTTGCGATGAATTATCTGCAAGTATCTGCAAGACCTTTTCCTCGGAGTGGACTGTTGAACTCTGTCAAACCAAGCTATCTGACAGTTTGAGAAATGTCATAATCTCATTGTAGTGGAAAACAAAAACAAATCGACAGGTTTCGTTTCAAAAGCGTTTGGTGTCTTTTGTTCAAGTTTTTCTCTGGGAGAGGATATCTCTCTCATTAGCCGTGTTTTATTATTCGCATGATCCTAATCCGATCAAGTGCTTAAAATAAAACGATCCAGATCATCTCAAATTTTAACTTCTAAAGTTTGGTACCACTGCTTCTGTAGTTTGACAATTGACATTTGTCATAAATTAAAACAATGGACGAAGAAGCAGAATTTGATTTTTCGTTTCTTTGGCTTCTTCAGCTTCGTCCACCCTGAAATTGACCTGAAAAAATGTTTTATGTATGTTTGCATGTATGTACATACTCGTATGTTGTAATTTTCTTATCTGAACTTAGGATTTTCGGTCGTTTTCCATTGTTTACTTCTGAAGATGTGTTTTTTTTTTTGCATTTGACACTTCCGTGTTTGGCGCAAAGTTAAAAAAAAATGCGGAGTTACCATTTGTAACTTGCGAATCTCCAAAAAATATTTTTTTGATGTATTTAATAAATTAAGTTTCGTATATTTGGGGTTGCTTTCCAATAGTTGACCTATTTAAACAATTTTGTTTTATTTTATATATGACTTCTAAATACAAAAAAAAATAAAATTAATGTGAGGAAATAACAAATATATTCAAAAAAAAATGCGAATTTTTTTACATGTGAAAAAATGAAAAGCAAACAAATTAAAAATACAAAATAATATATTGACAAATAAAATAAAGCGAAACAGTAAATGCAAAATATTTTATGGTGAAATAATAACAAAGAAATAAACTTATAGCTGCCGTAAATTCATTGCATTTTTCATAAGTTGTTCAGCACAGACTAAAGCAGCAAATACACGACATAATCGTTGTACAACGGTTGTATGCAATTTGCGGTTGTATGCGACGATTGTATCGTGTGTACGCTTTGATTCGAAAACCTGCGGTTGGATGCGCCGTTGTATGGAAATCGCACGCAGATTGTATAGTGTGTGTGCTACTTACAACGGTTGTACCGAAATTGGTACAACCCGCGGTTGAACAACGATTGTATCGTGTATTTCCAGCTTAAGGCCGGGCGGAACGCAATAAAAACAGCCTGTCAAGTCATTTTTATGTCAATTTTGCTGACATTTGTACGGTTTTTGTGCAGATTGGTATGGGTTTGTGAACAATTTATTATTGTTTTCAACACATAAACAAATGTTTCCTCACATTAATTCATATACAGAACATCTTAGATTAACATATATTTATTAGAAATAATAAAAAAGGTGAAAATCAGGTTGACCTATTGGACAGCACAGCCCAACAATTTATAAACTGATAATAATAAATAGCATTTTGCATGCTAGGTATTTACATTTTAATTTCTGATCTGGCAATACTATTTATTTATTTGTATGATTTGTCAACAAAGTACAAGGGCTTTCTCAGACAAACCTATCCTCATGCCTCACTGCCGCATATTCAAAAATCATAATTTGTTTCTTTTCACTCTGCGACTGAAAACAGAAAATCATCGGCTGTCTTCTCGTCTGAGGCGCTAGTATCGCATTTTGCAAGTGATACTACTATGTCTTTTATATACAATGATAGTATCTATTATATAAGCTGTACAAATAAAATAAACTAATATCGCTGTAGCACCGAATTCCATACATACTTTCCAATCGTGCTGTACAAGAGTTCGCTCCCAATTTTCTTATCGTACTGTACTAGAATTCAATAAATATAAAAAGGTAAAAACGTCAAAGGTGGACGAGACAGAACAGATCAAGATCGGACGGGAGAAAAGCAAAAACCACGAGGCGACGAGGCGACGATACAGTGCGTGTTAAGGTTGTATTTAAGAGAATTGTGTAAAATAAAACATATTATTAAATGTGGATAAAGCGTATTAATTGGAGCCACAAATTGGTGACCCCGTAAAAATTTTAAATTTCAATCCCGTAAAGATTTTAAATTTCAACCCCGTAAAATTTTAAATTCCAACAAAATTACACGCCACACCACGCCGCAACAAAACTACCGCTATCACAAACGCAAAACCGTCCGCCTGCCAATGAAACCGCAAAGGTAAAGTAATAAAAAAAAAAAAAAAAAAAAAAAAAAAAAAAAGGCAGCGCCGACCAGCAGAGCACCATCGCCGACAATCAGACACCATCATCGTCCGCCAGAACATCATCACATACTACCAGAGCACAATCACCGACCACCGGAGCACCATCACCGACCACCGGAGCAACATCACCGACCACCGGAGCACCATCACCGTCCACCGGAGCACCCACCAGCTGACAGGCCGAGTAGTTAAATTTAATACAGTGAGTAATTATTTTTATGTATTTATTATAAAGATTAAAATTTTGTAATTAAATTCATTGTGAACAACGAGCATTTAACGTAAAATTTTTTTTTTTTTTTCGACATAACACCCGTTAGTCAAGCAGGCCGGTTACATTACGGTTCTTTACATAGCATTCTGCTTCAACACGTGTATTGGTGATACGTCTTCCGGTTATAAGGTCGCCCTCGCGAACGAATAAAGTTTCGTTTCGGTTCTTTTATCTGGTCTCTTGAACATTTTGTCAGTTTTTAGGGCTCACCCTGCTCATCATCTACCTAGTATACGTTCTGCTTAGTTTACCTTAACACGTCTGCCGTTGAGTAATGAGTACTCCAGAAGACGATAACAAAGGAGCCTCCAGCTCTAGATCGAGCACCGAAAACACGGCAAACAACTCTGCATTGAATACCGTTGTTCAACATGCATCTCTGATTTCCATCAAGATTCCACCGTTTTGGAATAACCGGCCTGACTTATGGTTTTTACAAGTCGAAACACAGTTCAGACTTAAAAATATTACTTCAATTAATACAAAATACGACTACTTAGTCGCTTCGCTTAATAGTCAGACGATGGAAACAGTCGCGGACGTATTAGTTAACCCTCCCGCGCAAGATAAGTACGATAATCTCAAGACAGTGTTGCTAGAAAGAAACAGAGATAGCGAAGAACGGCGTTTAGATGAGCTTTTAAATAAAATTGAGTTAGGAGATATGAAACCTTCAGAACTATATCGAAGCATGGAAAGCCTAGCAAGTGGAAATAATTTAGTCAATCCACCACTAGTTATGAAACTATGGCTGAATCGGCTACCTCCTCCGATACGAGTTTGCCTTATGGCAGTCGAAAGTTCTCAAACACAAAACCAACTTTTTATTTTGGCCGATAGACTCCATGACTCATCGAGTACACCACAAATTTCCCAAGTGAATGTAGCACAAAGTACGAACTCTAATAACGATATTTTACAAAGATTAGTCCACCGTATCGAACAATTAGAAACGAGTCAATCAAGAGCAAAGACTTTTAACAGAGCTTCTAGAAGCTTTTCACGAGATAGGTCAAAAAACCGATACCGTTCGAACAGTAGACGAACGGATCAACCGATTTGCTGGTATCATCGTAAATTCGGCTCTGATGCAAAGAACTGCAAAAAACAGTTTTGCACCTTTCAATCCAACAACGCGTCAAAAAACTAGTACGCCAAAACTCAGGCGCGGCCGTGAGTGAGGCTAATTTTTCGCGCCGCCTTTTTATACGAGACAACAATTCTAAACTACAGTTCTTAATCGACACAGGAGCAGAGATTTCGATAATTCCCCGAAAACTCTACCCTAACCTTAATCAAACAGACGATTTCGTTCTTCTTACTGCGAACGGGGGAAGAATAAAAACTTACGGATGCAAACAGCTGACAGTAAATTTGAACCTTAGACGTGCTTTCGACTTTACATTCGTGGTTGCTGATATTGGCCATCCTATTATAGGAGCCGATTTCCTCCACAAATTTAATCTGATCGTCGATCTAAGTAGCCGCAAGGTAGTTGACAAGGAAACAAAACTGCAGGTCAGTTGTATTTTTAAATCAACAAACGCTTGTTCCCCTAAACTGTTTTCAATCCCTAGCGAATTTGGCGCTATTTTGGATGAGTTTTCAGAGCTTAAAGCCCCACCGGATTTTACATTACCGGTGAAACATGACGTTGTACACCGGATAATAACAAACGGTCCACTTCCAGCCGCCAGTGCAAGAAGGCTCAATCCTGATAAATTAGCAATCGCCAAACGACAATTTCAGCAAATGATTAACTTAGGTATTTGCCGCGTATCAAAATCACACGCCGCCTCACCACTTCATATGGTACCGAAAAAGAATTCGCTCGATTTCAGACCATGCGGTGATTATAGGTGGCTTAATAACGTTACGATACCGGACAAACACCCGATTTCAAATGCTCAAGATTGTTCCGCTAACCTCGATGGTTGCGTGATTTATTCAAAAATTGACCTGGTACGCGCATACCATCAAATACCGGTCGCAGAGGAAGATGTGCACAAAACTGCGGTTATAACGCCTTTCGGGCTTTTTGAATTTCTCAGAATGCCTTTCGGGGTACGAAATGGCGCACAAACCTTCCAGCGTTTTATGAACAGCGTTTTAGGCGATCTTACATTTGTTTTTATCTACTTAGACGATATACTGATTGCGAGTAAATCCGTCAAAGAACATAAAGAGCAACTACGTTTAGTTTTCCGTAGACTACAAGAGCATGGTCTCAATGTTAATGTAGCAAAATGCGTACTTGGGGTAGTCGAACTAGATTTCTTGGGCTATACCATTTCCAAACGCGGAATAGTTCCTTCGCAAGAAAGAGTAAAAGCCATCAATGAATTCCCAAAGCCTGGATCGATAAAACAATTACAGCGTTTCCTGGGCATGATAAACTTTTACAATCGTTTTATGCCAAATATGGCAGCTCAAGCAAAATCACTTTACGAACTTCTCAAAAACACCAAAAAGGAACGAAACAGCAAGAAACCAATCTTTGACTGGTCCAAAGAATGCGACGAAGCATTTCAGGCCCTTAAAAATAACCTAGCCCAGCAAACCATGCTGTTCCACCCAAACCCTCAGGCGCAGATCAGTATCTCGGTAGATGCTTCTAACGACGCCATCGGAGGAGTTTTACAACAGTATCAGAATAGCCGTTCGGAACCCTTAGGTTTTTTCTCCACACGTCTGAGCCCGGCCGAAAAGAAATACTCTACGTTCGATCGCGAACTACTCGCAATTTTTAAGAGTATAAAGCACTTTCGGTACTATGTGGAAGGTAGGCAGTTTACCGTTTTTACTGACCACAAACCACTGACAAAAGCGATATGCTCTAAAACAGAAAAATCGCCTCGTCAAACGCATCACTTGGAATTCATAGCAGAGTTCACGACCGACATCCGCTATATCAAAGGCATACAGAACATCGTCGCAGATACGTTATCTAGATCCTATGTAGAAATAATCGATTTCAGCAACGTTAGTATCCCTACTCTGTTGAAAGAACAAGAAAATGATGAAGAACTTAAGATCCTGTTAGACAAAATAAACCTCTCAATTAGACTTGCCAAAACATTTATTCCGATTCATGACGTAGAAATATGGTGTGAAACATCTTGCGGAAGAAATCGCCCTTATGTGCCAGAAATCTTCCGGAGAACTATTTTCAATAATCACCACAAGCTTTCGCATCCGGGCACCAAAGCAATGCGCAAAATAGTCGCGACTAGATACTTTTGGCCTAAAATGAACAGTGATATAAATAGATGGACACAATGTTGCATTTCTTGTCAAAAATCAAAAGTCACCAGGCATACCGTTTCACAACATGGAAAATTCCCAATTCCAGAGGGTAGATTTTGCCATGTACATATGGACTTGGTCGGTCCGCTTCCACCGTCGCAAGGTTTTACTTATCTACTCACTATCAAAGACCGATTCTCATCGTGGCCCGAGGCCATCCCCATAAAAAACATAAGCGCCCCAACCGTTGTTTCTGCTTTCGTTCACAACTGGGTTTCCAGATTCGGAGTCCCACAGACAATTACGACTGATCAAGGAACCCAGTTCGTATCACGTCTGTTTCAGGAAATTTCCGAAACACTTGGTACAAGAAGAATCAGAACAACAACGTACCATCCACAAGCAAATGGCTCAGTGGAACGTTTTCACAGACAGCTTAAAGAAGCCTTACGGTCACATGAAGACAAACTTAATTGGTTTTCAAACCTACCTTGGACTCTTCTTGGCATTCGATCTACAGTAATTGATGATTTGAATGTCACACCAGCCCAACTACTATACGGACAAAACTTACGGTTGCCGGCAGAGTTAATAGAACCCAAACCAACGAATACGTTTTTGAACTCTTCGACAGCCCGTGAAATCACCCAAGCCATCTCCCAAGTTCGACCTTGCCCCAGAAGAACACGCGAACAAAAATACATATTCGTTCCAAAAGACATGAAATCTTGTAAATACGTTTTTGTCCGGGATGAGGTGAGCAGGGGAAGCCTTAATCCACCGTATAAGGGACCATTCGAGGTAGCCAACCGAAACGAAAAAACATTCTCTGTCATAATCAACGATAAAAAGCAAGTAATCTCTATTGATAGAATAAAACCGGCCTTCAATACGAAAGAAGACATATCACCAACTAGTCCGAAATCCAGCGTAACCTTTCACCTACAATAACGAAAAGATAAAGTGCTCATTGTTAATATATACAACCTTCTCAAATTTCTAGAATTAACCATATGAATAAAATGTAAAATGTAAACTCGCTGTATTCAATAAGTATTAAACACTGTATTAAGCAAGAATCAAACTGTATTAAATAACATATTACTAAAAAACTAAAAACTGTATTAAATAACATATTACTAAAAACTTTATTAAACTGTATTAAAGGAATTTCAAACAATTGTATTAAATTTTGTAATATTAAAGAACTGTATCAAATGAATATCAAACGACTGTATTAAATAAGTATTAAAAAGTTTCACATGTATTGTAACCACTTTTAAATAGTATTGAATTATTGGATTAAATAGCATTGAATAATCGTAGAAAAAATTATAATTTTAATTTCACATTTTTATCTATAAAAAATATTTTGTAAACTTTTTTACGGCGGAGAGTGATGTAGCACCGAATTCCATACATACTTTCCAATCGTGCTGTACAAGAGTTCGCTCCCAATTTTCTTATCGTACTGTACTAGAATTCAATAAATATAAAAAGGTAAAAACGTCAAAGGTGGACGAGACAGAACAGATCAAGATCGGACGGGAGAAAAGCAAAAACCACGAGGCGACGAGGCGACGATACAGTGCGTAGTGTTAAGGTTGTATTTAAGAGAATTGTGTAAAATAAAACATATTATTAAATGTGGATAAAGCGTATTAATTGGAGCCACAATCGCCTGTGGTTGAAATTCGACCAATTGTGCGAGAGAAACGCACGTATTAATATTTATTATATTACCTGGCTGAGACACAACATATTGGAAAGAAATTACATACTGCACTGCCCCTCTTCACATTTAAAAAAAAAATCAAGCGAATACATACATTATGTTGTATTTAAGGCAGTTAAAAAGGGATTGAACTGTTTTGTCATGGCTCTCAATTTTGTTTACTCTCATTTGGCTCTCTCTTTGCGATGAATTATCTGCAAGACCAATTCCTCGGGGTGGGCCGAGCCAACTCTGTCAAACCAGCCATCTGACAGTTTGCGAAATGTCATTATCTTTATTGTTAGTGGAAAACAAAAACAATTTGATAGGTTTGACCAAGTGTTGTTTGAAAAGCGTTTGTTTACTTTTGTGCAAGTTTTCTGTCTTTGAGAGGAGTTCTCTCTCTTTGAGAGGATTCTACTATTTGACAGATCTCAATTCCGTGTGCCAAAAAAGATACCAAACACACCTAATAAAACATGGCTACTATGTTAACTTTCATAGAATCATGACAGTTGCATGGCTCTCAATTTTGTTTACTCTCATTTGGCTCGCTCTTTGCGATGAATTATCTGCAAGTATCTGCAAGACCTTTTCCTCGGAGTGGACTGTTGAACTCTGTCAAACCAAGCTATCTGACAGTTTGAGAAATGTCATAATCTTCATTGTAGTGGAAAACAAAAACAAATCGACAGGTTTCGTTTGGTGTCTTTTGTTCAAGTTTTTCTCTGGGAGAGGATATCTCTCTCATTAGCCGTGTTTTATTATTCGCATGATCCTAATCCGATCAAGTGCTTAAAATAAAACGATCCAGATCATCTCAAATTTTAACTTCTAAAGTTTGGTACCACTGCTTCTGTAGTTTGACAATTGACATTTGTCATAAATTAAAACAATGGACGAAGAAGCAGAATTTGATTTTTCGTTTCTTTGGCTTCTTCAGCTTCGTCCACCCTGAAATTGACCTGAAAAAATGTTTTATGTATGTATGTACATACTCGTATGTTGTAATTTTCTTATCTGAAATTAGGATTTTCGGTCGTTTTCCATTGTTTACTTCTGAAGATGTGTTTTTTTTTTTTTTTGCATTTGACACTTCCGTGTTTGGCGCAAAGTTAAAAAAAAATGCGGAGTTACCATTTGTAACTTGCGAATCTCAAAAAAATATTTTTTTGAAGTATTTAATAAATTAAGTTTCGTATATTTGGGGTTGCTTTCCAATAGTTGACCTAGTTAAACAATTTTGTTTTATTTTATATATGACTTCTAAATACAAAAAAAAATAAAATTAATGTAAGGAAATAACAAATATATTAAAAAAAAAATGCGATTTTTTTTACATGTGAAAAAATGAAAAGCAAACAAATTAAAAATACAAAATAATATATTGACAAATAAAATAAAGCGAAACAGTAAATGCAAAATATTTCATGGTGAAATAATAACAAAGAAATAAACTTATTGCTGCCATAAATTCATTGCATTTTTCATAAGTTGTTCAGCACAGACTAAAGCAGCAAATACACGATATAATCGTTGTACAACGGTTGTATGCAATTTGCGGTTGTATGCGACGATTGTATCGTGTGTACGCTTTGATTCGAAAACCTGCGGTTGGATGCACCGTTGTATGGAAATCGCACGCAGATTGTATAGTGTGTGTGCTACTTACAACGGTTGTACCGAAATTGGTACAACCCGCGGTTGTACAACGATTGTATCGTGTATTTCCAGCTTAAGGCCGGGCGGAAAGCAATAAAAACAGCCTGTCAAGTCATTTTTATGTCAATTTTGCTGACATTTGTACGGTTTTTGTGCAGATTGTGCAGAATTCCTCAAGTGATACTACTATGTCTTTTATATACAATGATAGTATCTATTATATAAGCTGTACAAATAAAATAAACTAATATCGCCTGTGGTTGAAATTCGACCAATTGTGCGAGAGAAACGCACGTATTAATATTTATTATATTACCTGGCTGAGACACAACATATTGGAAAGAACTTACATACTGCACTGCCCCTCTTCACATTTAAAAAAAAAATCAAGCGAATACATACATTATGTTGTATTTAAGGCAGTTAAAAAGGGATTGAACTGTTTTGCCTTCGCCTATTTATATAATGATGATGATTTGCACAAGAACGGTTTTCCGATAGACGGCATGGCACTGTTAATTCCCCACAAAAAATTAACGACAAAGCTTAGCAATTACAATGATCGTGCTAAGAAAGTTTACCATGATCATAGCAGCGGAGTTTGTGAACGGTTAGTACCGTACCGCATCGTAAGGCTTGTGATGTGAGTGATAACAGTCATTATTTCAACTGAGTGACAAGAAAAGTTTAAGAAAATATTAAAACCCTAATCGAAGCAAGGAAAATAGAGAAAGCAAATTCTATTTAAATAAAATCAAAATAATTACATGTGAATGGAGTTGTTCCTTTCACTATTAGCTTTAAATCCAAAACTTTATTACTAATGCTTTTGCAATCTTTCTCTTTAGCAAACAGCTCATCCTTGAGGACAATTGTAGCCTCAACTAATTGCAAACATCTTTTTGTTATCGTTCGATTTTCATCCACCAATTGGGCAATGTTAGACTGCAACTGAAGAACCACTTCGTCTTTTTCAACACTAAGTTTCTGGAGATCATTCAACAGAGTTCGTTTCTGATTTCGCAACATATCGATAAGTTGTTCCTGATCTGCTAATCTTTGGCGGTGCTGTTGCAACTCAAAATCTCGAGATAGATCTCCATTATTTAACCCAGCTGTTTCAACTTTGGAACAACTTTTAAGTAGCTTCGAAGCCAATTCCTTCTTTTCCTGTAGCTGATTTGCTATTTGGGCACCGTAGCGCAAGTGGTTAGTGCGTCGAACTACTGAGCCAGCGGTCTTGGGTTCGAATCCCGCCGCAAACACCTAAAAGTTTTTCAGTGCCCACCTCTTTCGAATGTCTGACAAGCATCAAAGAGTATCATTTGTCACGATTGAGCTTCTCAACTCGCCGTTCGGAGTCGGCAAAAAACTGTAGGTCCCTTCCATTCGTGCAAAAATATAACACGCACAAACAAATGACTGCGAGAAGCAGGCCCAGGTTCACCTCGAGCTGTAGCGCCAAACTAAGTAAGTAAGATTTTCTATTTCACTGCATCGCGCATATAGCGCTATACATTCTTTCTGCAGACGATGGTTTTCCTGTGTAAACTTTCGCTCGTTCGTGTAAATCTTTTCCAGAAGTTCCATTCTTGAATTTCCTTGTGATTTTAACTCGGTTTTGTACCATTTTTCTGACTGGCGCTCTAATTCGCTATTTAATTTACGAACATCTTGCATCGCAAGAAAAAGCACCTGATCTTTTTCACGAAGTAGATATTGAAATTGGTCGTGCTGGCTTTGGAGCGAATCATCTTCAGCTGAACTCAGAGAGGCTGGACGAAGGCATACATTTAGGTCACTGATATTTCCTGAATCATAGTTGGGTGATGTTGTACTCGAAGATAATTGTGAAGAAGCAGAATTTCGTGAAGAATCGCCTTCTTCCCGAGCACCATTCTTTGGTGTTATCGGAGAAGGCTCATTATTTTTTCTTTTATTTTCCTATCACCCTCTCGTGTTAATCATTTTTGTACTCTTCTCATATAACAATATTTTATTATCGAAAAATGTACTATGTATCAATTTATTTTTTTTTGTTTTTCATGACGTAGTTTGAATGATCTCATTTGCGTTTATGTAAACAAAATAAATGCATCCACAGCTATTGCAATTAGCGAATTCAAATTAACTTTAACTATTTTCATTTCTTATTTATGCAAAATTAATTTATACGTTTAAGTTTACCAAAACAACTTGCATAAAACAGAAAAGAAAGCAAAAATTCAACCACTTGATTTTGTTGACATTGCACAATTTTTTAATCATTGACATATTAGGTCTGTTTGGTGTGTCTTTTTCGCGTAAGTGATTGATTCTAGTATTTGACAGATCTCAATGCCGTGTGCCAAAAAAGATAGCAAACACACCTATTAGGTCTGTTTGGTGTGTCGATAGTTTCTGCAATACTAGCCGTGTTTCAGATCAACAAATAAGTTTGTGTGCATTACAACAACAATCCGAGATCTTGCTTCTTGTCAAGATCAATTTTCGTGATCCAAAAATTAGTTCGACTATTTCTCACTATGGTACACTTTCGTTTGTGAATGTTGCTATATTATCGACAATTGCCAAGGGTAAATGCTGCCAGATTAGAATATAAAAATATTATTGGCAATCCAAATATCATTAAATGTTATTTTGTTCGAATAAATTAATTTTTCTGCTCCTAATGATATTTAAGCGATGTGAAACTGAAATTATAGCTACAAAATATTATTCTCATTCGGTATCTGTTAATCAAAATTAACAATTTCCTCCTAAAAAAAATAAAACAAGCGCATTCAATTTTCATTTAAAAGAAAATATTCATTCGCATGGCAACTTCGCACTAAATGTCAAAATGAACTTAGCTTGTACAATCACCACAACACAGAACTTTGATCTAGTTTGTTTTATTATTCTGATCTGATCCGGATCAGATCACGGGGATAATAGGTCTGTTTGGTAACATGCTAGTTTTGGAAAGTTCTACGTAAACTACATAGAATCCGACAGTTTCATGGCTCTCAATTTTTTTTACTCTCATTTGGCTCTCTCTTTGCGATTAATTATCTGCAAGACCAATTCCTCGGGGTGGGCCGAGCCAACTCTGTCAAACCAGCCATCTGACAGTTTGCGAAATGTCATTATCTTCATTGTTAGTGGAAAACAAAAACAATTTGATAGGTTTGACCAAGTGTTGTTTGAAAAGCGTTTGTTTACTTTTGTGCAAGTTTTCTGTCTTTGAGAGGAGTTCTCTCTCTTTGAGAGGATTCTACTATTTGACAGATCTCAATTCCGTGTGCCAAAAAAGATACCAAACACACCTAATAAAACCCGGCTACTATGTTAACTTTCATAGAATCATGACAGTTGCATGGCTCTCAATTTTTTTTACTCTCATTTGGCTCGCTCTTTGCGATGAATTATCTGCAAGTATCTGCAAGACCTTTTCCTCGGAGTGGACTGTTGAACTCTGTCAAACCAAGCTATCTGACAGTTTGAGAAATGTCATAATCTCATTGTAGTGGAAAACAAAAACAAATCGACAGGTTTCGTTTCAAAAGCGTTTGGTGTCTTTTGTTCAAGTTTTTCTCTGGGAGAGGATATCTCTCTCATTAGCCGTGTTTTATTATTCGCATGATCCTAATCCGATCAAGTGCTTAAAATAAAACGATCCAGATCATCTCAAATTTTAACTTCTAAAGTTTGGTACCACTGCTTCTGTAGTTTGACAATTGACATTTGTCATAAATTAAAACAATGGACGAAGAAGCAGAATTTGATTTTTCGTTTCTTTGGCTTCTTCAGCTTCGTCCACCCTGAAATTGACCTGAAAAAATGTTTTATGTATGTTTGCATGTATGTATGTACTCGTATGTTGTAATTTTCTTATCTGAAATTAGGATTTTCGGTCGTTTTCCATTGTTTACTTCTGAAGATGTGTTTTTTTTTTTTGCATTTGACACTTCCGTGTTTGGCGCAGAGTTAAAAAAAAAATGCGGAGTTACCATTTGTAACTTGCGAATCTCCAAAAAATATTTTTTTGATGTATTTAATAAATTAAGTTTCGTATATTTGGGGTTGCTTTCCAATAGTTGACCTATTTAAACAATTTTGTTTTATTTTATATATGACTTCTAAATACAAAAAAAATAAAATTAATGTGAGGAAATAACAAATATATTCAATAAAAATGCGAATTTTTTTACATGTGAAAAAATGAAAAGCAAACAAATTAAAAATACAAAATAATATATTGACAAATAAAATAAAGCGAAACAGTCAATGCAAAATATTTTACGGTGAAATAATAACAAAGAAATAAACTTATAGCTGCCGTAAATTCATTGCATTTTTCATAAGTTGTTCAGCACAGACTAAAGCAGCAAATACACGACATAATCGTTGTACAACGGTTGTATGCAATTTGCGGTTGTATGGACGATTGTATCGTGTGTACGCTTTGATTCGAAAACCTGCGGTTGGATGCGCCGTTGTATGGAAATCGCACGCAGATTGTATAGTGTGTGTGCCACTTACAACGGTTGTACCGAAATTGGTACAACCCGCGGTTGTACAACGATTGTATCGTGTATTTCCAGCTTAAGGCCGGGCGGAACGCAATAAAAACAGCCTGTCAAGTCATTTTTATGTCAATTTTGCTGATATTTGTACGGTTTTTGTGCAGATTGGTATGGGTTTGTGAACAATTTATTATTGTTTTCAACACATAAAGAAATGTTTCCTCACATTAATTCATATACAGAACATCTTAGATTAACATATATTTATTAGAAATAATAAAAAAGGTGAAAATTCAAGTTGACCTATTGGACAGCACAGCCCAACAATTTATAAACTGATAATAATAAATAGCATTTTGCATTCTAGGTATTTACATTTTAATTTCTGATCTGGCAATACTATTTATTTATTTGTATGATTTGTCAACAAAGTACAAGGGCTTTCTCAGACAAACCTATCCTCATGCCTCACTGCCGCATATTCAAAAATCATAATTTGTTTATTTTCACTCTGCGACTGAAAACAGAAAATCATCGGCTGTCTTCTCGTCTGAGGCGCTAGTATCGAATTCCTCAAGTGATACTACTATGTCTTTTATATACAATGATAGTATCTATTATATAAGCTGTACAAATAAAATAAACTAATATCGCCTGTGGTTGAAATTCGACCAATTGTGCGAGAGAAACGCACGTATTAATATTTATTATATTACCTGGCTGAGACACAACATATTGGAAAGAAATTACATACTGCACTGCCCCTCTTCACATTTAAAAAAAAAATCAAGCGAATACATACATTATGTTGTATTTAAGGCAGTTAAAAAGGGATTGAACTGTTTTGTCATGGCTCTCAATTTTTTTTACTCTCATTTGGCTCTCTCTTTGCGATGAATTATCTGCAAGACCAATTCCTCGGGGTGGGCCGAGCCAACTCTGTCAAACCAGCCATCTGACAGTTTGCGAAATGTCATTATCTTTATTGTTAGTGGAAAACAAAAACAATTTGATAGGTTTGACCAAGTGTTGTTTGAAAAGCGTTTGTTTACTTTTGTGCAAGTTTTCTGTCTTTGAGAGGAGTTCTCTCTCTTTGAGAGGATTCTACTATTTGACAGATCTCAATTCCGTGTGCCAAAAAAGATACCAAACACACCTAATAAAACACGGCTACTATGTTAACTTTCATAGAATCATGACAGTTGCATGGCTCTCAATTTTTTTTACTCTCATTTGGCTCGCTCTTTGCGATGAATTATCTGCAAGTATCTGCAAGACCTTTTCCTTTTCCTTTGAGAAATGTCATAATCTTCATTGTAGTGGAAAACAAAAACAAATCGACAGGTTTCGTTTCAAAAGCGTTTGGTGTCTTTTGTTCAAGTTTTTCTCTGGGAGAGGATATCTCTCTCATTAGCCGTGTTTTATTATTCGCATGATCCTAATCCGATCAAGTGCTTAAAATAAAACGATCCAGATCATCTCAAATTTTAACTTCTAAGGTTTGGTACCACTGCTTCTGTAGTTTGACAATTGACATTTGTCATAAATTAAAACAATGGACGAAGAAGCAGAATTTGATTTTTCGTTTCTTTGGCTTCTTCAGCTTCGTCCACCCTGAAATTGACCTGAAAAAATGTTTTATGTATGTTTGCATGTATGTACATACTCGTATGTTGTAATTTTCTTATCTGAAATTAGGATTTTCGGTCGTTTTCCATTGTTTACTTCTGAAGATGTGTTTTTTTTTTTGCATTTGACACTTCCGTGTTTGGCGCAAAGTTAAAAAAAATGCGGAGTTACCATTTGTAACTTGCGAATCTCCAAAAAATATTTTTTTGATGTATTTAATAAATTAAGTTTCGTATATTTGGGGTTGCTTTCCAATAGTTGACCTATTTAAACAATTTTGTTTTATTTTATATATGACTTCTAAATACAAAAAAAATAAAATTAATGTGAGGAAATAACAAATATATTCAAAAAAATATGCGAATTTTTTTACATGTGAAAAAATGAAAAGCAAACAAATTAAAAATACAAAATAATATATTGACAAATAAAATAAAGCGAAACAGTAAATGCAAAATATTTTATGGTGAAATAATAACAAAGAAATAAACTTATTGCTGCCGTAAATTCATTGCATTTTTCATAAGTTGTTCAGCACAGACTAAAGCAGCAAATACACGATATAATCATTGTACAACGGTTGTATGCAATTTGCGGTTGTATGCGACGATTGTATCGTGTGTACGCTTTGATTCGAAAACCTGCGGTTGGATGCGCCTTTGTATGGAAATCGCACGCAGATTGTATAGTGTGTGTGCTACTTACAACGGTTGTACCGAAATTGGTACAACCCGCGGTTGTACAACGATTGTATCGTGTATTTCCAGCTTAAGGCCGGGCGGAACGCAATAAAAACAGCCTGTCAAGTCATTTTTATGTCAATTTTGCTGACATTTGTACGGTTTTTGTGCAGATTGGTATGGGTTTGTGAACAATTTATTATTGTTTTCAACACATAAACAAATGTTTCCTCACATTAATTCATATACAGAACATCTTAGATTAACATATATTTATTAGAAATAATAAAAAAGGTGAAAATTCAGGTTGACCTATTGGACAGCACAGCCCAACAATTTATAAACTGATAATAATAAATAGCATTTTGCATTCTAGGTATTTACATTTATAGAAAGGCAAAAAGAAATATCGGTTAAAACTTTATATTTATTGAATATTTTAAATATGAAGGAAAACTTAAACTACTCGTTTTATTTTTAACGGACAAAAATTCAGTCCTTAAAATATGTGGTTTCGTCGTGCGTCTTCTCGAATGAATTATCATCTCTTTTTCTCTTCGTCTCGTTCTTTTTCGTTTTCGTCTGGAGTGTTGACTGCTAGGGGCACAGTTGACGTTCAAAATTAGTACTCCTTTTCTCAACTAGGTGGCGTCACATTATAACTCGGCCTTTTCTGACATTTGCTCATCGTCCTCGATGTCTTCTTCTCCATCATCCAATCCATCTAAGTCTGGAGCGACTGCACACCACATTTTTATTCTGTCCGCGGAGAATACAGAGTTGAAATGTCGACTTGTCCTACTCATTCCAAGAATGTCTTCAATTACGTAGCGATTGTTCCCCAAAACTTTTGTGATCATATATGGGCCTTTATATTTCGGCTCAAGCTTTCGAGACATACCGGTCGCAGCAGGCTCTTTTTCCACCAGAACTAAATCGTCCACAGCATATACGGGTGGTCTAGTATGCTTCTGGTCGAACGTCTTTTTCCACTTCTCTTTTTGCTCTGATATGTTTTGCGAAGCTACTTGTCGTTTTTCAAAACTGGAACGGTCATCGTCTTCATTGCTTATTATGTCAATCAACAAATTCTCATTTTTACTTCGAATTCTGAAATCGAATACTAGTTCATTTGGGCTGAAACCGGTTGTTGCATTTTTCTGAGAGTTGACACTCCATTGCAAGTTGATGAGTTCCAGGTCCTAACCTCTATCGTCCTCAACAGATGTCCGAAGATATGATAAAATTGTGCGATTAGCCCGCTCTACTTGGCCATTCGAGCGGGGAGATCTAACAGCGTTCTGTACATGGCGTATGTTATTTCGTTGGCAATATTCGGCAAACATCTTTGAAGTGTAAGAAGTTCCTCTGTCAGTCACAATAACCAGCGGCAATCCGAAATACGAAGTCAACTCGTTCAAAACTCGTAAAACAGGAACAGTTTTTGTAGTTTTTACTGCTTTAACCACAAGGTATTTTGTAAAAGCGTCCGAAATAGCTAATACATATAAATTTCCTCTTTTACTTTTTATGAAAGGTCCCAGATGGTCCATATGAAGCGTTTTGAATGGTATGGGATCAACATTCCACAAATTAAGTTCGCCTACCTTTTTACCTCCAGCTGATTTATTATAGGCGCAAGCCAAACAGGAAGACACATATTGTTTAATATATCGTCGCATGTGCGGAAACCAGAAATCCTTTTTAATTCGGTCTACGGTTTTGTCGACTCCGAAATGACCGCAATCGTCATGGCAATATTTTGCGACACGCCATCGTATGGATTTTGGTATGACCAACTTGCATTTTCCGTCGATGCGTCGATATAGTCGCGAGTGCTTAGTAACGTACTCGGCCCGAATTTGTTTCTCGGATGGTGAGACCTCTTCTCCGTTGAGAATTCGAATCATCTTCATGGATTTTTCATCAAGTATTTGCAGAGATGAGAACCAATCCGTTTCACATATGCTGATGGTGTTAATAGCACTCTTAACAATGTCGGGCTCAGCAGGTGGCAAGCATGGTGAACGGCTAAGAGCATCTACGTGCTGCATTCTATTTGCGATACGATGCTCCAACGTGAAATTGAATTCTTGGAGTTTCAGCCACCAACGTGCGATTCGGGGTAAAAGTTCTTTTTTTAATTTCGTCGTAGTAACAGCAGCACAATCCGTCACAACCTTAAATGGTCTTCCCAGTAAAAACACTTTAAACCGTTCAAGTGTTTCAACGATAGCCAACACCTCGAGCTCGTAGCTGTGGTACTTTCGCTCAGCATCGGTACACTTTCGGCTATAATAAAAAACTGGACGTGCGTTTTTACCATTCGTTGTCTGTAGTAAAATCCCGGCGACTCCTATGGAACTGGCGTCTGTGTGAACTTCATGGATGGCATTTGGGTTGTAGATTGCGAGTACTGGTTCCGTTGTCAGTGCCTGCTTAAGATCGTTAAAGGCACTTAACTCCGACGCTTGCATTTTGAAATCTGTACCCGTTCTTAAAAGTTGCGTCAACGGTCGAGCAATTATTGAATAATCCTTGACGAACTTTCTGAAGAAACCTGTTAATTCCATGAATCTGCGGACATCGTGGACTGTTTTCGGTTGCATAAACTGAAGGATCGCTGACGTCTTTTCTTCTCCTGGTCGTATTCCGTTTTCGTTTACTCGATGTCCAAGGAAAAGAATATCGGTTTGAAAAAATTTACATTTTCCAAGTCGCAATGTTAAACCGTGTTTCCTCATTAGATTCAGGATTCCCCGAAGTCGTTCCAAACCTTGTTCCACCGTTCGACTAGGGATTATGATGTCATCTAAATATCCCATTGCTTCACCTGTTGGGACCGTCGACAAAACTTTATTGATCATATTTTGGAACACGCTCGGCGCATTTACCAAACCAAACGGCATTCGGTTGAACTCATAATGTCCATTATGAGTTATGAAGGCGGTGTATCTTTTTGAACTCTCGTGAATTTGAATCTGGTGATATCCGGATAGAAGATCAATCGTAGTAAAATACTTGTTATTTGCAAGTTGTGCAAGCATTTCGTCAATTGTTGGCATTGGAAAAATTTGTTTAACGGTGAGCGAATTGAGTTTCCGGTAGTCAATACATAAGCGGTCTTCTCCGTTCTTCTTGGCAACTAAGACTACGGGCGATGCATATGATGACTCACTTGGACGGATGATTTCGGTTTTCAGTAAATTTGAAATAATACTATCGACTTTTTCTCGTTTTGAAAATGGCAAACGGTAAGGTTTTATTTGCACTGGTTCGTTTGATGTTAACTCGATACTTAATCTAACTATTTCACATTTACCTAGTTTGTCCAACGTTTCTGCGAAGCAATCATCATAGTCATCGAGTATCAACTGCAATTTCCCATTTTGCTCTTCAGTCAGATGATTATTTGAATTTTTCTGGACCTTTTCGATGCGACACATAGCTTCCTGGATTATTACGCGATTTTCTTTACGGCAAAGGATATCAGCCCCAAGTAATATCGGTTCCTGTAAGTACTGATCATCAACCACGTATAGATTCACATTAGGGTATGGCTGATCTACCAATAAGTCACATACGATTTTGTTTTTACAGCTATACTGTCCACCGCCAAAACCCGTAAGATGCATGTCGTTCGTCGGTATTAATTTAGTTATTCGTTTGGCTACCGTGTGCTGGATTAAGGAATACGCGCTACCTGGATCGACGAAGGCATCGAGTTCAGTGTTATTGATGCGAACCGTTTTTACTATTCTACTGACATTGAGTTCGCTATCCTGATTGTTAATTTGGTTGATGTTGCCTTTGTCGCTTGACGTTGGTTTGGTGCACGTTTCCGCTTTATGCCCTACTCGAAGACAGTTCCTACAGCGTTCTCGTCGTGGTTCCTTGGGACAATTTAACGAAATATGCCCCGGTTCATTGCAATTGTAGCACACGAAGGTACGGTTGCCCTGATATTGGTAGCGATTATCTATCATTGGCGGTTTTGCTATCACTGTCTTTTCTCGTGTTGTACTTGGATACTGCTGCTGATGTGGTATTTTAGCCGTTGATTTTACTGTCGTATCTTCGTAGGACTTGATTGATCTTAGAAGCTGCAATAAATTGTCGAAATTATGTGCGGACATGGCATGTTGCATTTTTGGATCATTAAGTCCCCTTAAGATATATTTCGTTATTGCTTGGTCCGATAGCCCACCTTTACGACCGATGGCACACATCTTGTAATAGTAATGCTCCGGTGACTCGTTCAATTCGCGTATATTGTTTGTCATATCAAAGTGTATGTCCGCTTCATTGAATGTGCAAGGAAAATCATTCAAAAAACTCTCCTTAAATTGCTGCCACGTAACAAAGATATCTGGCATGCTATCCACCCATAGTTTAGCTGCTCCTTTGAGTTTGGCTATGACAGCTAACAACAAGCATTTCTCTGGCCAGTAATAAACTTCCATTAAATTGTTGATGCGGTTGACGAATTGTTGAGAGTTAAGCGACGATGGTTCAAGAGGGTTAAATTCTGGCAAAACGTCGATGATGTCACGTACATTTGTCGAACTATTCGTACCAGCATGAAACAATATTTGATTATTGGGTAAGTTCGTTGACGTCGGCTGACCTACATTGCCATATGGATATGTCGGTGGTACAAAACCAAACTGCGAGGAATTGTTCGTTGGATTTTTTTTTCATCTACGTGTGCTGGGGTGATCTTAACTTCCGACAGTTTCCCTATTGCGTCAGGTGTTAGACGTTTGTTTTCTAGTACGGTCGAAGAGTGTATTGGTGCTGTTTCCGATGTAGAAATCCAATGCTCTGGCGTGGCACTGAAATTATTTGCGTTGAGACTTAGCATGGTGCGTTCTACAAGCGATTTCAGATCATCGAATTTTTCGTTTAGGGCATCAATCCGGGTATCGTGTGAATTAATGTCGCCCATCGTGTTTGTCTGAATACGTTGTACCAAAACTGCTTTTGTTCCATCGTTGGCTAGCCCCAGTTCTACGCACTTCGCTTGTAGCTCAGCGAGTTTCATTTTGTTTAATTGCGTCGTCATTTTCGCTGTTAAGGATGTTTCAGGTTACAATCCCACTTCTGAGTTATAGAAAGGCAAAAAGAAATATCGGTTAAAACTTTATATTTATTGAATATTTTAAATATGAAGGAAAACTTAAACTACTCGTTTTATTTTTAACGGACAAAAATTCAGTCCTTAAAATATGTGGTCTCGTCGTGCGTCTTCTCGAATGAATTATCATCTCTTTTTCTCTTCGTTTCGTTCTTTTTCGTTTTCGTCTGGAGTGTTGACTGCTAGGGGCACAGTTGACGTTCAAAATTAGTACTCCTTTTCTCAACTAGGTGGCGTCACATTATACATTTTAATTTCTGATCTGGCAATACTATTTATTTATTTGTATGATTTGTCAACAAAGTACAAGGGCTTTCTCAGACAAACCTATCCTCATGCCTCACTGCCGCATATTCAAAAATCATAATTTGTTTCTTTTCACTCTGCGACTGAAAACAGAAAATCATCGGCTGTCTTCTCGTCTGAGGCGCTAGTATCGAATTCCTCAAGTGATACTACTATGTCTTTTATATACAATGATAGTATCTATTATATAAGCTGTACAAATAAAATAAACTAATATCGCCTGTGGTTGAAATTCGACCAATTGTGCGAGAGAAACGCACGTATTAATATTTATTATATTACCTGGCTGAGACACAACATATTGGAAAGAAATTACATACTGCACTGCCCCTCTTCACATTTCAAAAAAAAATCAAGCGAATACATACATTATGTTGTATTTAAGGCAGTTAAAAAGGGATTGAACTGTTTTGCCTTCGCCTATTTATATAATGATGATGATTTGCACAAGAACGGTTTTCCGATAGACGGCATGGCACTGTTAATTCCCCACAAAAAATTAACGACAAAGCTTAGCAATTACAATGATCGTGCTAAGAAAGTTTACCATGATCATAGCAGCGGAGTTTGTGAACGGTTAGTACCGTACCGCATCGTAAGGCTTGTGATGTGAGTGATAACAGTTATTATTTCAACTGAGTGACAAGAAAAGTTTAAGAAAATATTAAAACCCTAATCGAAGCAAGGAAAATAGAGAAAGCAAATTCTATTTAAATAAAATCAAAATAATTACATGTGAATGGAGTTGTTCCTTTCACTATTAGCTTTAAATCCAAAACTTTATTACTAATGCTTTTGCAATCTTTCTCTTTAGCAAACAGCTCATCCTTGAGGACAATTGTAGCCTCAACTAATTGCAAACATCTTTTTGTTATCGTTCGATTTTCATCCACCAATTGGGCAATGTTAGACTGCAACTGAAGAACCACTTCGTCT
The DNA here is from genome assembly GCA_949775065.1 of Brachyopa scutellaris. Taxonomy (NCBI): domain Eukaryota; kingdom Metazoa; phylum Arthropoda; class Insecta; order Diptera; family Syrphidae; genus Brachyopa; species Brachyopa scutellaris. The sequence goes on along the minus strand of OX459114.1, from coordinate 50,629,339 downwards.
TTTTCAACACTAAGTTTCTGGAGATCATTCAACAGAGTTCGTTTCTGATTTCGCAACATATCGATAAGTTGTTCCTGATCTGCTAATCTTTGGCGGTGCTGTTGCAACTCAAAATCTCGAGATAGATCTCCATTATTTAACCCAGCTGCTTCAACTTTGGAACAACTTATAAGTAGCTTCGAAGCCAATTCCTTCTTTTCCTGTAGCTGATTTGCTATTTGGGCACCGTAGCGCAAGTGGTTAGTGCGTCGAACTACTGAGCCAGCGGTCTTGGGTTCGAATCCCGCCGCAAACACCTAAAAGTTTTCCAGTGCCCACCTCTTTCGAATGTCTGACAAGCATCAAAGAGTATCATTTGTCACGATTGAGCTTCTCAACTCGCCGTTCGGAGTCGGCAAAAAACTGTAGGTCCCTTCCATTCGTGCAAAAATATAACACGCACAAACAAATGATTGCGAGAAGCAGGCCCAGGTTCACCTCGAGCTGTAGCGCCAAACTAAGTAAGTAAGATTTTCTATTTCACTGCATCGCGCATATAGCGCTATACATTCATTCTGCAGACGATGGTTTTCCTGTGTAAACTTTCGCTCGTTCGTGTAAATCTTTTCAAGAAGTTCCATTCTTGAATTTCCTTGTGATTTTAACTCGGTTTTGTACCATTTTTCTGACTTGTTTAGGCGCTCTAATTCGCTATTTAATTTACGAACATCTTGCATCGCAAGAAAAAGCACCTGATCTTTTTCACGAAGTAGATATTGAAATTGGTCGTGCTGGCTTTGGAGCGAATCATTTTCAGCTGAACTCAGAGAGGCTGGACGAAGGCATACATTTAGGTCACTGATATTTCCTGAATCATAGTTGGGTGATATTGTACTCGAAGATAATTGTGAAGAAGCAGAATTTCGTCAAGAATCGCCTTCTTCCCGAGCACCATTCTTTGGTGTTATCGGAGAAGGCTCATTATTTTTTCTTTCATTTTCCTATCACCCTCTCGTGTTAATCATTTTTGTACTCTACTCATATATTAATATTTTATTATCGAAAAATGTACTATGTATCAATTTATTTTTTATTTTTTGTTTTTCATGACGTAGTTTGAATGATCTCATTTGCGTTTATGTAAACAAAATAAATGCATCCACAGCTATTGCAATTAGCGAATTCAAATTAACTTTAACTATTTTCATTTCTTATGTACCCAAAATTAATTTATACGTTTAAGTTTACCAAAACAACTTGCAACAGAAAAGAAAGCAAAAACTCAACCACTTGATTTCGTTGACATTGCACAATTTTTTAATCATTGACATATTAGGTCTGTTTGGTGTGTCTTTTTCGCGTAAGTGATTGATTCTAGTATTTGACAGATCTCAATGCCGTGTGCCAAAAAAGATAGCAAACACACCTATTAGGTCTGTTTGGTGTGTCGATAGTTTCTGCAATACTAGCCGTGTTTCAGATCAACAAATAAGTTTGTGTGCATTACAACAACAATCCGAGATCTTGCTTCTTGTCAAGATCAATTTTCGTGATCCAAAAATTAGTTCGACTATTTCTCACTATGGTACACTTTCGTTTGTGAATGTTGCTATATTATCGACAATTGCCAAGGGTAAATGTTGCCAGATTAGAATATAAAAATATTATTGGCAATCCAAATATCATTAAATGTTATTTTGCTCGAATAAATTAATTTTTCTGCTCCTAATGATATTTAAGCGATGTGAAACTGAAATTATAGCTACAAAATATTATTCTCATTCGGTATCTGTTAATCAAAATTAACAATTTCCTCCTAAAAAAAAATAAAACAAGCGCATTCAATTTTCATTTAAAAGAAAATATTCATTCGCATGGCAACTTCGCGCTAAATGTCAAAATGAACTTAGCTTGTACAATCACCACAACACAGAACTTTGATCTAGTTTGTTTTATTATTAGGGGGGTACACACGATACGACCGATCGGACGGACTTGGTCTGTCCGGCCAAGTCTGACGTGTGTGTACGCTCGAAACGACCGCCGGACGGACATGTCGGATTGTTTTCAATTTTTTTTGATATTTTGGTGGTCGGACGGACATATCTGATAATGTGTACACTTGCCCGTCCGACTTAAAGCAATTTTCATTTCTGAAATGTATATCAAGCGGTGTGGTTGTTGGCGGAGAGTTAATAATGGCTGTGTATGGAAATTTTGAATTTTGGAGAAAAAAAAATGGAAATATAAAAAATTCTGATAATCGTCTGGAGAATTCAATCTTGTAATTCTGTTAGCAAATTAATACAAAAAAAACTTTCTTAGCTTTTTCATCCATTCCTGTACCCAAATTCGATTCCTTTTTCTTTCTTAGATTTTTTCTTTAAAATTTTATCAATCATAAGCGCTGCTCTCAGTACGTCCGACATCTTTCAAATCCACTTGCAAAGTGAGGTCGGACAACATGTCGGACAATGTGTACGCTAACGACATCGGTCTGTCAGACATCCATCCGACCAGGTCCGTCAGATCGGTCGTATCGTGTGTACCCCCCTATTCTGATCTGATCCGGATCAGATCACGGGGATAATAGGTCTGTTTGGTAACATGCTAGTTTTGGAAAGTTCTACGTAAACTACATAGAATCCGACAGTTTCATGGCTCTCAATTTTTTTTACTCTCATTTGGCTCTCTCTTTGCGATGAATTATCTGCAAGACCAATTCCTCGGGGTGGGCCGAGCCAACTCTGTCAAACCAGCCATCTGACAGTTTGCGAAATGTCATTATCTTCATTGTTAGTGGAAAACAAAAACAATTTGATAGGTTTGACCAAGTGTTGTTTGAAAAGCGTTTGTTTACTTTTGTGCAAGTTTTCTGTCTTTGAGAGGAGTTCTCTCTCTTTGAGAGGATTCTACTATTTGACAGATCTCAATTCCGTGTGCCAAAAAAGATACCAAACACACCTAATAAAACACGGCTACTATGTTAACTTTCATAGAATCATGACAGTTGCATGGCAATCAATTTTTTTTACTCTCATTTGGCTCGCTCTTTGCGATGAATTATCTGCAAGTATCTGCAAGACCTTTTCCTCGGAGTGGACTGTTGAACTCTGTCAAACCAAGCTATCTGACAGTTTGAGAAATGTTATAATCTTCATTGTAGTGGAAAACAAAAACAAATCGACAGGTTTCGTTTCAAAAGCGTTTGGTGTCTTTTTTCAAGTTTTTCTCTGGGAGAGGATATCTCTCTCATTAGCCGTGTTTTATTATTCGCATGATCCTAATCCGATCAAGTGCTTAAAATAAAACGATCCAGATCATCTCAAATTTTAACTTCTAAAGTTTGGTACCACTGCTTCTGTAGTTTGACAATTGACATTTGTCATAAATTAAAACAATGGACAAAGAAGCAGAATTTGATTTTTCGTTTCTTTGGCTTCTTCAGCTTCGTCCACCCTGAAATTGACCTGAAAAAATGTTTTATGTATGTACATACTCGTATGTTGTAATTTTCTTATCTGAAATTAGGATTTTCGGTCGTTTTCCATTGTTTACTTCTGAAGATGTGTTTTTTTTTTTTGCATTTGACACTTCCGTGTTTGGCGCAAAGTTAAAAAAAATGCGGAGTTACCATTTGTAACTTGCGAATCTCCAAAAAATATTTTTTTGATGTATTTAATAAATTAAGTTTCGTATATTTGGGGTTGCTTTCCAATAGTTGACCTATTTAAACAATTTTGTTTTATTTTATATATGACTTCTAAATACAAAAAAAAAAAAATTAATGTGAGGAAATAACAAATATATTCAAAAAAAAATGCGAATTTTTTTGCATGTGAAAAAATTAAAAATTCAAAAATAAAAATTAAAAATACAAAATAATATATTGACAAATAAAATAAAGCGAAACAGTAAATGCAAAATATTTTATGGTGAAATAATAACAAAGAAATAAACTTATTGCTGCCGTAAATTCATTGCATTTTTCATAAGTTGTTCAGCACAGACTAAAGCAGCAAATACACGATATAATCGTTGTACAACGGTTGTATGCAATTTGCGGTTGTATGCGACGATAGTATCGTGTGTATGCTTTGATTCGAAAACCTGCGGTTGGATGCGCCGTTGTATGGAAATCGCACGCAGATTGTATAGTAATTAAATTGGTACAACCCGCGGTTGTACAACGATTGTATCGTGTATTTCCAGCTTAAGGCCGGGCGGAACGCAATAAAAACAGCCTGTCAAGTCAGCAAAATTGATGACATTTGTACGGTTTTTGTGCAGATTGGTATGGGTTTGTGAACAATTTATTATTGTTTTCAACACATAAACAAATGTTTCCTCACATTAATTCATATACAGAACATCTTAGATTAACATATATTTATTAGAAATAATAAAAAAGGTGAAAATTCAGGTTGACCTATTGGACAGCACAGCCCAACAATTTATAAACTGATAATAATAAATAGCATTTTGCATTCTAGGTATTTACATTTTAATTTCTGATCTGGCAATACTATTTATTTATTTGTATGATTTGTCAACAAAGTACAAGGGCTTTCTCAGACAAACCTATCCTCATGCCTCACTGCCGTATATTCAAAAATCATAATTTGTTTCTTTTCACTCTGCGACTGAAAACAGAAAATCATCGGCTGTCTTCTCGTCTGAGGCGCTAGTATCGAATTCCTCAAGTGATACTAGTATGTCTTTTATATACAATGATAGTATCTATTATATAAGCTGTACAAATAAAATAAACTAATATCGCCTGTGGTTGAAATTCGACCAATTGTGCGAGACAAACGCACGTATTAATATTTATTATATTACCTGGCTGAGACACAACATATTGGAAAGAAATAACATACTGCACTACCCTCTTCACATTTCAAAAAAAAATCAAGCGAATACATACATTATGTTGTATTTAAGGCAGTTAAAAAGGGATTGAACTGTTTTGCCTTCGCCTATTTATATAATGATGATGATTTGCACAAGAACGGTTTTCCGATAGACGGCATGGCACTGTTAATTCCCCACAAAAAATTAACGACAAAGCTTAGCAATTACAATGATCGTGCTAAGAAAGTTTACCATGATCATAGCAGCGGAGTTTGTGAACGGTTAGTACCGTACCGCATCGTAAGGCTTGTGATGTGAGTGATAACAGTTATTATTTCAACTGAGTGACAAGAAAAGTTTAAGAAAATATTAAAACCCTAATCGAAGCAAGGAAAATAGAGAAAGCAAATTCTATTTAAATAAAATCAAAATAATTACATGTGAATGGAGTTGTTCCTTTCACTATTAGCTTTAAATCCAAAACTTTATTACTAATGCTTTTGCAATCTTTCTCTTTAGCAAACAGCTCATCCTTGAGGACAATTGTAGCCTCAACTAATTGCAAACATCTTTTTGTTATCGTTCGATTTTAATCCACCAATTGGGCAATGTTAGACTGCAACTGAAGAACCACTTCGTCTTTTTCAACACTAAGTTTCTGGAGATCATTCAACAGAGTTCGTTTCTGATTTCGCAACATATCGATAAGTTGTTCCTGATCTGCTAATCTTTGGCGGTGCTGTTGCAACTCAAAATCTCGAGATAGATCTCCATTATTTAACCCAGCTGCTTCAACTTTGGAACAACTTTTAAGTAGCTTCGAAGCCAATTCCTTCTTTTCCTGTAGCTGATTTGCTATTTGGGCACCGTAACGCAAGTGGTTAGTGCGTCGAACTACTGAGCCAGCGGTCTTGGGTTCGAATCCCGCCGCAAACACCTAAAAGTTTTTCAGTGCCCACCTCTTTCGAACGTCTGACAAGCATCAAAGAGTATCATTTGTCACGATTGAGCTTCTCAACTCGCCGTTCGGAGTCGGCAAAAAACTGTAGGTCCCTTCCATTCGTGCAAAAATATAACACGCACAAACAAATGATTGCGAGAAGCAGGCCCAGGTTCACCTCGAGCTGTAGCGCCAAACTAAGTAAGTAAGATTTTCTATTTCACTGCATCGCGCATATAGCGCTATACATTCATTCTGCAGACGATGGTTTTCCTGTGTAAACTTTCGCTCGTTCGTGTAAATCTTTTCAAGAAGTTCCATTCTTGAATTTCCTTGTGATTTTAACTCGGTTTTGTACCATTTTTCTGACTTGTTTAGGCGCTCTAATTCGCTCTTTAATTTACGAACATCTTGCATCGCAAGAAAAAGCACCTGATCTTTTTCACGAAGTAGATATTGAAATTGGTCGTGCTGGCTTTGGAGCGAATCATCTTCAGCTGAACTCAGAGAGGCTGGACGAAGGCATACATTTAGGTCACTGATATTTCCTGAATCATAGTTGGGTGATGTTGTACTCGAAGATAATTGTGAAGAAGCAGAATTTCGTCAAGAATCGCCTTCTTCCCGAGCACCATTCTTTGGTGTTATCGGAGAAGGCTCATTATTTTTTCTTTTATTTTCCTATCCCCCTCTCGTGTTAATCATTTTTGTACTCTACTCATATATTAATATTTTATTATCGAAAAATGTACTATGTATCAATTTATTATTTTTTTTTTTTTGTTTTTCATGACGTAGTTTGAATGATCTCATTTGCGTTTATGTAAACAAAATAAATGCATCCACAGCTATTGCAATTAGCGAATTCAAATTAACTTTAACTATTTTCATTTCTTATTTATCCAAAATTAATTTATACGTTTAAGTTTACCAAAACAACTTGCATAAAACAAAAAAGAAAGCAAAAATTCAACCACTTGATTTTGTTGACATTGCACAATTTTTTAATCATTGACATATTAGGTCTGTTTGGTGTGTCTTTTTCGCGTAAGTGATTGATTCTAGTATTTGACAGATCTCAATTCCGTGTGCCAAAAAAGATAGCAAACACACCTATTAGGTCTGTTTGGTGTGTCGATAGTTTCTGCAATACTAGCCGTGTTTCAGATCAACAAATAAGTTTGTGTGCATTACAACAACAATCCGAGATCTTGCTTCTTGTCAAGATCAATTTTCGTGATCCAAAAATTAGTTCGACTATTTCTCACTATGGTACACTTTCGTTTGTGAATGTTGCTATATTATCGACAATTGCCAAGGGTAAATGTTGCCAGATTAGAATATAAAAATATTATTGGCAATCCAAATATCATTAAATGTTATTTTGCTCGAATAAATTAATTTTTCTGCTCCTAATGATATTTAAGCGATGTGAAACTGAAATTATAGCTACAAAATATTATTCTCATTCGGTATCTGTTAATCAAAATTAACAATTTCCTCCTAAAAAAAATAAAACAAGCGCATTCAATTTTCATTTAAAAGAAAATATTCATTCGCATGGCAACTTCGCACTAAATGTCAAAATGAACTTAGCTTATACAATCACCACAACACAGAACTTTGATCTAGTTTGTTTTATTATTAGGGGGGTACACACGATACGACCGATCGGACGGACTTGGTCTGTCCGGCCAAGTCTGACGTGTGTGTACGCTCGAAACGACCGCCGGACGGACATGTCGGATGGTTTTCAATTTTTTTTGATATTTTGGTGGTCGGACGGACATATCTGATAATGTGTACACTTGCCCGTCCGACTTAAAGCAATTTTCATTTCTGAAATGTATATCAAGCGGTGTGGTTGTTGGCGGAGAGTTAATAATGGCTGTGTATGGAAATTTTGAATTTTGGAGAAAAAAAAAATGGAAATATAAAAAATTCTGATAATCGTCTGGAGAATTCAATCTTGTAATTCTGTTAGCAAATTAATACAAAAAAAACTTTCTTAGCTTTTTCATCCATTCCTGTACCCAAATTCGATTCCTTTTTCTTTCTTAGATTTTTTCTTTAAAATTTTATCAATCATAAGCGCTGCTCTCAGTACGTCCGACATCTTTCAAATCCACTTGCAAAGTGAGGTCGGACAATGTGTACGCTAACGACATCGGTCTGTCAGACATCCATCCGACCAGGTCCGTCAGATCGGTCGTATCGTGTGTACCCCCCTATTCTGATCTGATCCGGATCAGATCACGGGGATAATAGGTCTGTTTGGTAACATGCTAGTTTTGGAAAGTTCTACGTAAACTACATAGAATCCGACAGTTTCATGGCTCTCAATTTTTTTTACTCTCATTTGGCTCTCTCTTTGCGATGAATTATCTGCAAGACCAATTCCTCGGGGTGGGCCGAGCCAACTCTGTCAAACCAGCCATCTGACAGTTTGCGAAATGTCATTATCTTCATTGTTAGTGGAAAACAAAAACTATTTGATAGGTTTGACCAAGTGTTGTTTGAAAAGCGTTTGTTTACTTTTGTGCAAGTTTTCTGTCTTTGAGAGGAGTTCTCTCTCTTTGAGAGGATTCTACTATTTGACAGATCTCAATTCCGTGTGCCAAAAAAGATACCAAACACACCTAATAAAACACGGCTACTATGTTAACTTTCATAGAATCATGACAGTTGCATGGCTCTCAATTTTTTTTACTCTCATTTGGCTCGCTCTTTGCGATGAATTATCTGCAAGTATCTGCAAGACCTTTTCCTCGGAGTGGACTGTTGAACTCTGTCAAACCAAGCTATCTGACAGTTTGAGAAATGTTATAATCTTCATTGTAGTGGAAAACAAAAACAAATCGACAGGTTTCGTTTCAAAAGCGTTTGGTGTCTTTTTTCAAGTTTTTCTCTGGGAGAGGATATCTCTCTCATTAGCCGTGTTTTATTATTCGCATGATCCTAATCCGATCAAGTGCTTAAAATAAAACGATCCAGATCATCTCAAATTTTAACTTCTAAAGTTTGGTACCACTGCTTCTGTAGTTTGACAATTGACATTTGTCATAAATTAAAACAATGGACAAAGAAGCAGAATTTGATTTTTCGTTTCTTTGGCTTCTTCAGCTTCGTCCACCCTGAAATTGACCTGAAAAAATGTTTTATGTATGTACATACTCGTATGTTGTAATTTTCTTATCTGAAATTAGGATTTTCGGTCGTTTTCCATTGTTTACTTCTGAAGATGTGTTTTTTTTTTTTGCATTTGACACTTCCGTATTTGGCGCAAAGTTAAAAAAAATGCGGAGTTACCATTTGTAACTTGCGAATCTCCAAAAAATATTTTTTTGATGTATTTAATAAATTAAGTTTCGTATATTTGGGGTTGCTTTCCAATAGTTGACCTATTTAAACAATTTTGTTTTATTTTATATATGACTTCTAAATACAAAAAAAAAAAAATTAATGTGAGGAAATAACAAATATATTCAAAAAAAAATGCGAATTTTTTTGCATGTGAAAAAATTAAAAATTCAAAAATAAAAATTAAAAATACAAAATAATATATTGACAAATAAAATAAAGCGAAACAGTAAATGCAAAATATTTTATGGTGAAATAATAACAAAGAAATAAACTTATTGCTGCCGTAAATTCATTGCATTTTTCATAAGTTGTTCAGCACAGACTAAAGCAGCAAATACACGATATAATCGTTGTACAACGGTTGTATGCAATTTGCGGTTGTATGCGACGATTGTATCGTGTGTATGCTTTGATTCGAAAACCTGCGGTTGGATGCGCCGTTGTATGGAAATCGCACGCAGATTGTATAGTGTGTGTGCTACTTACAACGGTTGTAACGAAATTGGTACAACCCGCGGTTGTACAACGATTGTATCGTGTATTTCCAGCTTAAGGCCGGGCGGACCGCAATAAAAACAGCCTGTCAAGTCAGCAAAATTGATGACATTTGTACGGTTTTTGTGCAGATTGGTATGGGTTTGTGAACAATTTATTATTGTTTTCAACACATAAACAAATGTTTCCTCACATTAATTCATATACAGAACATCTTAGATTAACATATATTTATTAGAAATAATAAAAAAGGTGAAAATTCAGGTTGACCTATTGGACAGCACAGCCCAACAATTTATAAACTGATAATAATAAATAGCATTTTGCATTCTAGGTATTTACATTTTAATTTCTGATCTGGCAATACTATTTATTTATTTGTATGATTTGTCAACAAAGTACAAGGGCTTTCTCAGACAAACCTATCCTCATGCCTCACTGCCGTATATTCAAAAATCATAATTTGTTTCTTTTCACTCTGCGACTGAAAACAGAAAATCATCGGCTGTCTTCTCGTCTGAGGCGCTAGTATCGAATTCCTCAAGTGATACTAGTATGTCTTTTATATACAATGATAGTATCTATTATATAAGCTGTACAAATAAAATAAACTAATATCGCCTGTGGTTGAAATTCGACCAATTGTGCGAGACAAACGCACGTATTAATATTTATTATATTACCTGGCTGAGACACAACATATTGGAAAGAAATAACATACTGCACTACCCTCTTCACATTTCAAAAAAAAATCAAGCGAATACATACATTATGTTGTATTTAAGGCAGTTAAAAAGGGATTGAACTGTTTTGCCTTCGCCTATTTATATAATGATGATGATTTGCACAAGAACGGTTTTCCGATAGACGGCATGGCACTGTTAATTCCCCACAAAAAATTAACGACAAAGCTTAGCAATTACAATGATCGTGCTAAGAAAGTTTACCATGATCATAGCAGCGGAGTTTGTGAACGGTTAGTACCGTACCGCATCGTAAGGCTTGTGATGTGAGTGATAACAGTTATTATTTCAACTGAGTGACAAGAAAAGTTTAAGAAAATATTAAAACCCTAATCGAAGCAAGGAAAATAGAGAAAGCAAATTCTATTTAAATAAAATCAAAATAATTACATGTGAATGGAGTTGTTCCTTTCACTATTAGCTTTAAATCCAAAACTTTATTACTAATGCTTTTGCAATCTTTCTCTTTAGCAAACAGCTCATCCTTGAGGACAATTGTAGCCTCAACTAATTGCAAACATCTTTTTGTTATCGTTCGATTTTCATCCACCAATTGGGCAATGTTAGACTGCAACTGAAGAACCACTTCGTCTTTTTCAACACTAAGTTTCTGGAGATCATTCAACAGAGTTCGTTTCTGATTTCGCAACATATCGATAAGTTGTTCCTGATCTGCTAATCTTTGGCGGTGCTGTTGCAACTCAAAATCTCGAGATAGATCTCCATTATTTAACCCAGCTGCTTCAACTTTGGAACAACTTTTAAGTAGCTTCGAAGCCAATTCCTTCTTTTCCTGTAGCTGATTTGCTATTTGGGCACCGTAACGCAAGTGGTTAGTGCGTCGAACTACTGAGCCAGCGGTCTTGGGTTCGAATCCCGCCGCAAACACCTAAAAGTTTTTCAGTGCCCACCTCTTTCGAACGTCTGATAAGCATCAAAGAGTATCATTTGTCACGATTGAGCTTCTCAACTCGCCGTTCGGAGTCGGCAAAAAACTGTAGGTCCCTTCCATTCGTGCAAAAATATAACACGCACAAACAAATGATTGCGAGAAGCAGGCCCAGGTTCACCTCGAGCTGTAGCGCCAAACTAAGTAAGTAAGATTTTCTATTTCACTGCATCGCGCATATAGCGCTATACATTCATTCTGCAGACGATGGTTTTCCTGTGTAAACTTTCGCTCGTTCGTGTAAATCTTTTCAAGAAGTTCCATTCTTGAATTTCCTTGTAATTTTAACTCGGTTTTGTACCATTTTTCTGACTTGTTTAGGCGCTCTAATTCGCTCTTTAATTTACGAACATCTTGCATCGCAAGAAAAAGCACCTGATCTTTTTCACGAAGTAGATATTGAAATTGGTCGTGCTGGCTTTGGAGCGAATCATTTTCAGCTGAACTCAGAGAGGCTGGACGAAGGCATACATTTAGGTCACTGATATTTCCTGAATCATAGTTGGGTGATGTTGTACTCGAAGATAATTGTGAAGAAGCAGAATTTCGTCAAAAATCGCCTTCTTCCCGAGCACCATTCTTTGGTGTTATCGGAGAAGGCTCATTATTTTTTCTTTTATTGTCCTATCACCCTCTCGTGTTAATCATTTTTGTACTCTACTCATATATTAATATTTTATTATCGAAAAATGTACTATGTATCAATTTATTTATTTTTTTTTGTTTTTCATGACGTAGTTTGAATGATCTCATTTGCGTTTATGTAAACAAAATAAATGTATCCACAGCTATTGCAATTAGCGAATTAAAATTAACTTTAACTATTTTCATTTCTTATTTATCCAAAATTAATTTATACGTTTAAGTTTAACAAAACAACTTGCATAAAACAGAAAAGAAAGCAAAAATTCAACCACTTGATTTTGTTGACATTGCACAATTGACATATTAGGTCTGTTTGGTGTGTCTTTTTCGCGTAAGTGATTGATTCTAGTATTTGACAGATCTCAATTCCGTGTGCCAAAAAAGATAGCAAACACACCTATTAGGTCTGTTTGGTGTGTCGATAGTTTCTGCAATACTAGCCGTGTTTCAGATCAACAAATAAGTTTGTGTGCATTACAACAACAATCCGAGATCTTGCTTCTTGTCAAGATCAATTTTCGTGATCCAAAAATTAGTTCGACTATTTCTCACTATGGTACACTTTCGTTTGTGAATGTTGCTATATTATCGACAATTGCCAAGGGTAAATGTTGCCAGATTAGAATATAAAAATATTATTGGCAATCCAAATATCATTAAATGTTATTTTGCTCGAATAAATTAATTTTTCTGCTCCTAATGATATTTAAGCGATGTGAAACTGAAATTATAGCTACAAAATATTATTCTCATTCGGTATCTGTTAATCAAAATTAACAATTTCCTCCTAAAAAAAATAAAACAAGCGCATTCAATTTTCATTTAAAAGAAAATATTCATTCGCATGGCAACTTCGCACTAAATGTCAAAATGAACTTAGCTTGTACAATCACCACAACACAGAACTTTGATCTAGTTTGTTTTATTATTAGGGGGGTACACACGATACGACCGATCGGACGGACTTGGTCTGTCCGGCCAAGTCTGACGTGTGTGTACGCTCGAAACGACCGCCGGACGGACATGTCGGATGGTTTTCAATTTTTTTTGATATTTTGGTGGTCGGACGGACATATCTGATAATGTGTACACTTGCCCGTCCGACTTAAAGCAATTTTCATTTCTGAAATGTATATCAAGCGGTGTGGTTGTTGGCGGAGAGTTAATAATGGCTGTGTATGGAAATTTTGAATTTTGGAGAAAAAAAAAATGGAAATATAAAAAATTCTGATAATCGTCTGGAGAATTCAATCTTGTAATTCTGTTAGCAAATTAATACAAAAAAAACTTTCTTAGCTTTTTCATCCATTCCTGTACCCAAATTCGATTCCTTTTTCTTTCTTAGATTTTTTCTTTAAAATTTTATCAATCATAAGCGCTGCTCTCAGTACGTCCGACATCTTTCAAATCCACTTGCAAAGTGAGGTCGGACAACATGTCGGACAATGTGTACGCTAACGACATCGGTCTGTCAGACATCCATCCGACCAGGTCCGTCAGATCGGTCGTATCGTGTGTACCCCCCTATTCTGATCTGATCCGGATCAGATCACGGGGATAATAGGTCTGTTTGGTAACATGCTAGTTTTGGAAAGTTCTACGTAAACTACATAGAATCCGACAGTTTCATGGCTCTCAATTTTTTTTACTCTCATTTGGCTCTCTCTTTGCGATGAATTATCTGCAAGACCAATTCCTCGGGGTGGGCCGAGCCAACTCTGTCAAACCAGCCATCTGACAGTTTGCGAAATGTCATTATCTTCATTGTTAGTGGAAAACAAAAATAATTTGATAGGTTTGACCAAGTGTTGTTTGAAAAGCGTTTGTTTACTTTTGTGCAAGTTTTCTGTCTTTGAGAGGAGTTCTCTCTCTTTGAGAGGATTCTACTATTTGACAGATCTCAATTCCGTGTGCCAAAAAAGATACCAAACACACCTAATAAAACACGGCTACTATGTTAACTTTCATAGAATCATGACAGCTCTCAATTTTTTTTACTCTCATTTGGCTCGCTCTTTGCGATGAATTATCTGCAAGTATCTGCAAGACCTTTTCCTCGGAGTGGACTGTTGAACTCTGTCAAACCAAGCTATCTGACAGTTTGAGAAATGTTATAATCTTCATTGTAGTGGAAAACAAAAACAAATCGACAGGTTTCGTTTCAAAAGCGTTTGGTGTCTTTTGTTCAAGTTTTTCTCTGGGAGAGGATATCTCTCTCATTAGCCGTGTTTTATTATTCGCATGATCCTAATCCGATCAAGTGCTTAAAATAAAACGATCCAGATCATCTCAAATTTTAACTTCTAAAGTTTGGTACCACTGCTTCTGTAGTTTGACAATTGACATTTGTCATAAATTAAAACAATGGACGAAGAAGCAGATTTTTGATTTTTCGTTTCTTTGGCTTCTTCAGCTTCGTCCACCCTGAAATTGACCTGAAAAAATGTTTTATGTATGTTTGCATGTATGTACATACTCGTATGTTGTAATTTTCTTATCTGAAATTAGGATTTTCGGTCGTTTTCCATTGTTTACTTCTGAAGATGTGTTTTTTTTTTTTGCATTTGACACTTCCGTGTTTGGCGCAAAGTTAAAAAAAAATGCGGAGTTACCATTTGTAACTTGCGAATCTCCAAAAAATATTTTTTTGATGTATTTAATAAATTAAGTTTCGTATATTTGGGGTTGCTTTCCAATAGTTGACCTATTTAAACAATTTTGTTTTATTTTATATATGACTTCTAAATACAAAAAAAAAAAATTAATGTGAGGAAATAACAAATATATTCAAAAAAAAATGCGAATTTTTTTGCATGTGAAAAAATTAAAAATTCAAAAATAAAAATTAAAAATACAAAATAATATATTGACAAATAAAATAAAGCGAAACAGTAAATGCAAAATATTTTATGGTGAAATAATAACAAAGAAATAAACTTATTGCTGCCGTTAATTCATTGCATTTTTCATAAGTTGTTCAGCACAGACTAAAGCAGCAAATACACGATATAATCGTTGTACAACGGTTGTATGCAATTTGCGGTTGTATGCGACGATTGTATCGTGTGTATGCTTTGATTCGAAAACCTGCGGTTGGATGCGCCGTTGTATGGAAATCGCACGCAGATTGTATAGTGTGTGTGGTACTTACAACGGTTGTAACGAAATTGGTACAACCCGCGGTTGTACAACGATTGTATCGTGTATTTCCAGCTTAAGGCCGGGCGGAACGCAATAAAAACAGCCTGTCAAGTCAGCAAAATTGATGACATTTGTACGGTTTTTGTGCAGATTGGTATGGGTTTGTGAACAATTTATTATTGTTTTCAACACATAAACAAATGTTTCCTCACATTAATTCATATACAGAACATCTTAGATTAACATATATTTATTAGAAATAATAAAAAAGGTGAAAATTCAGGTTGACCTATTGGACAGCACAGCCCAACAATTTATAAACTGATAATAATAAATAGCATTTTGCATTCTAGGTATTTACATTTTAATTTCTGATCTGGCAATACTATTTATTTATTTGTATGATTTGTCAACAAAGTACAAGGGCTTTCTCAGACAAACCTATCCTCATGCCTCACTGCCGTATATTCAAAAATCATAATTTGTTTCTTTTCACTCTGCGACTGAAAACAGAAAATCATCGGCTGTCTTCTCGTCTGAGGCGCTAGTATCGAATTCCTCAAGTGATACTACTATGTCTTTTATATACAATGATAGTATCTATTATATAAGCTGTACAAATAAAATAAACTAATATCGCCTGTGGTTGAAATTCGACCAATTGTGCGAGACAAACGCACGTATTAATATTTATTATATTACCTGGCTGAGACACAACATATTGGAAAGAAATAACATACTGCACTACCCTCTTCACATTTCAAAAAAAAATCAAGCGAATACATACATTATGTTGTATTTAAGGCAGTTAAAAAGGGATTGAACTGTTTTGCCTTCGCCTATTTATATAATGATGATGATTTGCACAAGAACGGTTTTCCGATAGACGGCATGGCACTGTTAATTCCCCACAAAAAATTAACGACAAAGCTTAGCAATTACAATGATCGTGCTAAGAAAGTTTACCATGATCATAGCAGCGGAGTTTGTGAACGGTTAGTACCGTACCGCATCGTAAGGCTTGTGATGTGAGTGATAACAGTTATTATTTCAACTGAGTGACAAGAAAAGTTTAAGAAAATATTAAAACCCTAATCGAAGCAAGGAAAATAGAGAAAGCAAATTCTATTTAAATAAAATCAAAATAATTACATGTGAATGGAGTTGTTCCTTTCACTATTAGCTTTAAATCCAAAACTTTATTACTAATGCTTTTGCAATCTTTCTCTTTAGCAAACAGCTCATCCTTGAGGACAATTGTAGCCTCAACTAATTGCAAACATCTTTTTGTTATCGTTCGATTTTCATCCACCAATTGGGCAATGTTAGACTGCAACTGAAGAACCACTTCGTCTTTTTCAACACTAAGTTTCTGGAGATCATTCAACAGAGTTCGTTTCTGATTTCGCAACATATCGATAAGTTGTTCCTGATCTGCTAATCTTTGGCGGTGCTGTTGCAACTCAAAATCTCGAGATAGATCTCCATTATTTAACCCAGTTGCTTCAACTTTGGAACAACTTTTAAGTAGCTTCGAAGCCAATTCCTTATTTTCCTGTAGCTGATTTGCTATTTGGGCACCGTAACGCAAGTGGTTAGTGCGTCGAACTACTGAGCCAGCGGTCTTGGGTTCGAATCCCGCCGCAAACACCTAAAAGTTTTTCAGTGCCCACCTCTTTCGAATGTCTGACAAGCATCAAAGAGTATCATTTGTCACGATTGAGCTTCTCAACTCGCCGTTCGGAGTCGGCAAAAAACTGTAGGTCCCTTCCATTCGTGCAAAAATATAACACGCACAAACAAATGATTGCGAGAAGCAGGCCCAGGTTCACCTCGAGCTGTAGCGCCAAACTAAGTAAGTAAGATTTTCTATTTCACTGCATCGCGCATATAGCGCTATACATTCATTCTGCAGACGATGGTTTTCCTGTGTAAACTTTCGCTCGTTCGTGTAAATCTTTTCAAGAAGTTCCATTCTTGAATTTACTTGTGATTTTAACTCGGTTTTGTACCATTTTTCTGACTTGTTTAGGCGCTCTAATTCGCTCTTTAATTTACGAACATCTTGCATCGCAAGAAAAAGCACCTGATCTTTTTCACGAAGTAGATATTGTATTTGTATTGTATTGTATTTGTATTTGTATTTGTATTTATTAATTCATCTTGCTAGGTATACAATTTATAAAATGTGATTAGAACAATTCAGAGAAAAACATTAATGAGGTACAAAAATAATAGAAATAATTAGCGTTATAATTAACAGAAAACCATTAGAGCATTACAATAAAATTATACTAATACAAAAATTTACAGTGTTCTTCAAAATAAATCATATTTAAAAACCCAGCAAAATTAGGTCTGAGACACTCTTTAGCTAAGCTGAAAGCAAGAGCTAGTGGCAAGTGTCCCATCAAAGACAAGAATTCAAACGTAGTTGTGTGCAGGGTGAAGATTTTATTATTATTTTTTTTTTTTTTTTTTTTTTTTTTAGCTGATTGAGGATAATATGTGTTCAATTTGAGTGTGATCGTGATTAAAAAGCCAGGATTTTATTTTGTGTAGGAAAGGTGACAATTTTCTTAGACTTCTGATAGAGAAAGGTAATTTGTTAAAAATTGAGGGGGCTACTACAGTAAAGAATTTTTTAAAATGTATTTTATTGTAAACAGGGATATTTACCAGAATGTTGGAGTTCACTCGCAGATTATGCACCGAGTTTGTTCTAACTGAAAGGTAACCACTCCTAATAAAAAATATTTTAAGAACTTTAAAGTAATAGAGATGCCTTAGAGGTAGAACTTTTAGTTCCTGAAACAATATGAAGCTGCAATGGAAGCGATGTTTCTTACAGATAATACGCACAATATGTTTTTGGGAAATAAGAATTGGATTAATCTTATTCATATAAGTCCCACCCCAACAAGTTATCCCATACTGAAGCTTTGAGTGAACAATACCATAGTAGATCATAGCTAATAATTTTTGTGAGCAATACAAGCTTAGATTATAAAATTGCCTAGAGCAACATAATAAGTACTTTTTCAGTGCGCTGGTGTGAACGGACCAGTTCATTTTACTGTCGAGTATTATTCCAAGGTATTTGAAGGAGTGGACAAAATTCACCTGAAAGCAATGAGCCGAGCAGGGTGCATTAGAATCAAATGAATTACTATCACTTAAATTGAATTTGAATTTTATACAATCAGGAGAATGATAAAATAAATAACAATCATCTATAGTATGGGACTCTGTTTGACTAAAGTACATAAGTTTGGTTTTGTCACTTAAGACCATTCTATGGATGGCAAACCAGCGCCTTAGAATGTCCAAGTCTGAGTTGATGTCCGAAATTAGGCTGAGCAGGGAGCTGCAACTGTAGGAGAAGGCCTTATCATCAGCAAAAGCTGTAATTAAGCCCTTAAAATTCTGTTTGAATATTGAATTGATGAAAATCAAGAACAGCAATGGACCCAGTACAGAACCTTGCGGAACACCAATAATTATGTTGCGAAATTCGCTAGAGCAACCATTTATTTTAACCTTTTGCTTTCTATCTTTTAAATAAGAAGCTAGCCAGTTATAAACGAAACCCCGCATTCCTGCCTTATATAATTTGTTCAAGAGAATTTCGTGATCAACTAAGTCAAAAGCTTTGGTTAAGTCTATGAAAAGTCCAGCCGTAAGCAGATTATCATTTATGCTTTCGTAAATCTCACTGCAGAACTTTAGCAACGCATCTTCGGTTGACCTACCGGCTCGAAATCCATACTGAGATTCATTAAAGAAATTATTTTTATTTAAAAACCCCAAAATTCTCCTTTTCATCGCCTTCTCAAAAATTTTCGAGCAGACAGGTAACAGAGATATCGGTCTGTAATTATTCAGATTACAAGGGTTGGACTTTTTGTGGAGAGGAATGACTTCAGCTATCTTAAGCGCGTTAGGGAAAATTCCACAGTATACGCTTTTATTGAAAATATGTGCAAGCACATCGACAACATTAAACGCAATTTTTTTGAAGACTATGCTAGAGCAACCATCAGCTGTAACTGAACTGGAATTTTTTAGTGATTTAATGATGCTAAATAGTTCACCAGACGAAAAGGGATCAAAAAACAAACTTTCATTTAAATAACTATCGTTTACTAATCCTCTTGCACAAAAATAGTCATTGTTGCTTCCAAAAACCTCAGTAGAAGCATTATTAGCTATAGAAGCGAAAAAGTCATTGAAGCGATTTGCTATTTCAGTAGCATCAGTAATCCTATTATTATTCTCTTCTATTACCAACGGCTTCTCGGATTGAGAACTTCGATTTAAGATTTTGTTAACTACATTCCACTCTCCTTTAACATTACCTTTATTTTTCTCCAGCTCGGCTAAAAAGTAATTTTCCTTACATTTATTGATCTCTTTCAATAAAATTTTGCATAATTTTTTGTAGTCTGATTTTAGTTGAGCGTTATTTGGGTATTTCTTACATTTTAGTCGTAGCTTATTTTTTTCGTTTACTTTGCCCAATAGATACCCTGTCATCCATTCTTTTAGACGTTTGGATTTATTGTTAGTTTTGACCGAACTAATAGTACAACTCTTAAGGAGAGTACCGAGTTTATTTATGAAATTGTCATATGCGATAGATGGATCACTTTCATTATAAACACTGTCCCAATACTCAAATCGCAGAAGCAAGTTGAGCTTGACAAAATCAATTTTTATAAGTTGCATGTAGGATACATCTGTTTTATTTTCATGCATAATATCCAAAAAATGAAGGCTAGTCATACAATGATCCGTGATTCCTAAGTCGGCTATTGAACTCACTAAACTAACATTACGAGATAAACTACTCCTGCAAAAAATATGATCAATGCATGTCCTTGAATTATCACCAATACGTGTGGGCTCGCATATACAGCAGTCTAAACCATGAGCAGCTAGAAGCGTTAAATAACTATCCACGAAGTGGGTTTTAGAAAGAAGGTCAATATTAATGTCACCCAGAAAAATAAAGTTTTTAGTTTTTTCAGCCAACAACAAATTGTTAAGTTCTTCCAGAAAAACATCTCTACTACTATCATTAAACCTATAGACACACACAACGCAGTGTCTTTCGTTATTTAGATTATATGTTACCTTTATAATATCCGCAGATTCTAAATTATTGCTAACAATATCACAACCAATGTATTTATTTTTAAGGAAAACACCAACACCACCAGCAGAATAGGAATTGTTACATGTGGGAAAAAAAGCATAACCTGGGATTTTATAGTTATCTCTTTCATAGTCAAAAATCCAAATTTCTGAAACAAAAACAAAGTCCGGCTTATTTGAACACGATTCAATATGGAGCAACAACAAATCGAAGTTTGCACGAATACTGCGGATGTTTTGGTGTATAATAAAGAAACTATGGGGGTATTTATGACTATTTTGAAAAACACTTGACAATAAATCACTTTCAAACTTACAAATAGATACTAAATTATCTTCAGGATAAAAACTATCAAATGGCATTAAATTTAAATGTTATTTAAGTCCTCTAAACAATTAATTTTAATAACTTTATCACCTTCTTTTTTTCTCATTAATAGTTCAGAGTTTTGTAACCACAGAAACTTGTAGCCGTTGGCTTTTTTCGCGATCTCAGCAGCTTTCCGAAGTTCACGGGTGTGAAAAGTCAAACTATTGTTTATGTAAATAGTACCCTTCTCGTTGTAATTGTTTCCAAATAATTTGGCTGACAAACGCTTTTTGATCTGCACTTTTTTCTTCATTAGCTTAAGCTTGGTGTTCTGCGCGCAAAATTTTACACACAAAACATCAACACCAGTTGAGTTTTCACCAGCAGAATTAACTTTTGAAATATTGCTTCTGATTTTTTTTATGTAAAAATTGTCGATTTGCTCTTCAGCTATATTCTCACCAAGTCCATCCGAGAAAAGCTTAAGAGCTTTTTCTATTGCGTTTGATTTATTTAAGTCCGGTATACCAACAATCTCCACAGTATTCTCTCGTTGTTGTTGCTCAAGCGAATTCACTCTAAACTGAAGTGAATCAATTCTCTTTTGCATGACTTTCTTATCCTCTTTTAATGCATGCATAGCAGACAGAAGATCAGCATTAGACTTCTTTATCTCCAAGATTTCTTTGTAAATGGCTTCTAAAGAAATCGATGGTGGTATGGGTTTGATGACAGTAGAAGCACTTGCTGTAGAGGTGGTGGCGGTGACAGCGTAGGTGGCGATTGCAGTCTGAGCAGCAGCGGTAGAATTGGCGGCAGCTGATCCGTTGGGTGGCGGTGCAGTTGGCAAAGAAGAGAAGAGAAGCGATTTTCGGCGAAGAGTAGTACACGCAGAACAGCGAAACGGAGTACCGCTCTTCTCCAAATAATCCACGTCACTATCGAGAATATTGACGCAGCTAGCATGGAATATCGCTAAACAATCGCCACAAATCACTTTAGAATTATTTCGTTCAACTTTCTTGTTACAAATTGCACAATAGCTAGGCATTTTTATTTCTCTTTTTTTGTCTATTGAATTTTTATGTTTTATGTACTATAGCTTTGAAGAGATTAATACTTTGTAAGATTATGAAAAAAAAAATAAAAACAAAAGAGTAAAGCAAAGAACGTCTTCACCTCGACACAATGACACTGTGCCCCCTTACTGAAATAAATTGAAATATTGAAATTGGTCGTGCTGGCTTTGGAGCGAATCATCTTCAGCTGAACTCAGAGAGGCTGGACGAAGGCATACATTTAGGTCACTGATATTTCCTGAATCATAGTGGGGTGTACTTGTACTCGAAGATAATTGTGAAGAAGCAGAATTTCGTCAAGAATCGCCTACTTCCCGAGCACCATTCTTTGGTGTTATCGGAAAAGGCTCATTATTTTTTCTTTTATTTTCCTATCACCCTCTCGTGTTAATCATTTTTGTACTCTACTCATATATTAATATTTTATTATCGAAAAATGTACTATGTATCAATTTATTTTTTTTTTTTGTTTTTCATGACGTAGTTTGAATGATCTCATTTGCGTTTATGTAAACAAAATAAATGCATCCACAGCTATTGCAATTAGCGAATTCAAATTAACTTTAACTATTTTCATTTCTTATTTATCCAAAATTAATTTATACGTTTAAGTTTAACAAAACAACTTGCATAAAACAAAAAAGAAAGCAAAAATTCAACCACTTGATTTTGTTGACATTGCACAATTTTTTAATCATTGACATATTAGGTCTGTTTGGTGTGTCTTTTTCGCGTAAGTGATTGATTCTAGTATTTGACAGATCTCAATTCCGTGTGCCAAAAAAGATAGCAAACACACCTATTAGGTCTGTTTGGTGTGTCGATAGTTTCTGCAATACTAGCCGTGTTTCAGATCAACAAATAAGTTTGTGTGCATTACAACAACAATCCGAGATCTTGCTTCTTGTCAAGATCAATTTTCGTGATCCAAAAATTAGTTCGACTATTTCTCACTATGGTACACTTTCGTTTGTGAATGTTGCTATATTATCGACAATTGCCAAGGGTAAATGTTGCCAGATTAGAATATAAAAATATTATTGGCAATCCAAATATCATTAAATGTTATTTTGCTCGAATAAATTAATTTTTCTGCTCCTAATGATATTTAAGCGATGTGAAACTGAAATTATAGCTACAAAATATTATTCTCATTCGGTATCTGTTAATCAAAATTAACAATTTCCTCCTAAAAAAAATAAAACAAGCGCATTCAATTTTCATTTAAAAGAAAATATTCATTCGCATGGCAACTTCGCACTAAATGTCAAAATGAACTTAGCTTGTACAATCACCACAACACAGAACTTTGATCTAGTTTGTTTTATTATTAGGGGGGTACACACGATACGACCGATCGGACGGACTTGGTCTGTCCGGCCAAGTCTGACGTGTGTGTACGCTCGAAACGACCGCCGGACGGACATGTCGGATGGTTTTCAATTTTTTTTGATATTTTGGTGGTCGGACGGACATATCTGATAATGTGTACACTTGCCCGTCCGACTTAAAGCAATTTTCATTTCTGAAATGTATATCAAGCGGTGTGGTTGTTGGCGGAGAGTTAATAATGGCTGTGTATGGAAATTTTGAATTTTGGAGAAAAAAAAAAATGGAAATATAAAAAATTCTGATAATCGTCTGGAGAATTCAATCTTGTAATTCTGTTAGCAAATTAATATAAAAAAAACTTTCTTAGCTTTTTCATCCATTCCTGTATCCAAATTCGATTCCTTTTTCTTTCTTAGATTTTTTCTTTAAAATTTTATCAATCATAAGCGCTGCTCTCAGTACGTCCGACATCTTTCAAATCCACTTGCAAAGTGAGGTCGGAGAACATGTCGGACAATGTGTACGCTAACGACATCGGTCTGTCAGACATCCATCCGACCAGGTCCGTCAGATCGGTCGTATCGTGTGTACCCCCCTATTCTGATCTGATCCGGATCAGATCACGGGGATAATAGGTCTGTTTGGTAACATGCTAGTTTTGGAAAGTTCTACGTAAACTACATAGAATCCGACAGTTTCATGGCTCTCAATTTTTTTTACTCTCATTTGGCTCTCTCTTTGCGATTAATTATCTGCAAGACCAATTCCTCGGGGTGGGCCGAGCCAACTCTGTCAAACCAGCCATCTGACAGTTTGCGAAATGTCATTATCTTCATTGTTAGTGGAAAACAAAAACAATTTGATAGGTTTGACCAAGTGTTGTTTGAAAAGCGTTTGTTTACTTTTGTGCAAGTTTTCTGTCTTTGAGAGGAGTTCTCTCTCTTTGAGAGGATTCTACTATTTGACAGATCTCAATTCCGTGTGCCAAAAAAGATACCAAACACACCTAATAAAACACGGCTACTATGTTAACTTTCATAGAATCATAACAGTTGCATGGCTCTCAATTTTTTTTACTCTCATTTGGCTCGCTTTTTGCGATGAATTATCTGCAAGTATCTGCAAGACCTTTTCCTCGGAGTGGACTGTTGAACTCTGTCAAACCAAGCTATCTGACAGTTTGAGAAATGTCATAATCTTCATTGTAGTGGAAAACAAAAACAAATCGACAGGTTTCGTTTCAAAAGCGTTTGGTGTCTTTTGTTCAAGTTTTTCTCTGGGAGAGGATATCTCTCTCATTAGCCGTGTTTTATTATTCGCATGATCCTAATCCGATCAAGTGATTAAAATAAAACGATCCAGATCATCTCAAATTTTAACTTCTAAAGTTTGGTACCACTGCTTCTGTAGTTTGACAATTGACATTTGTCATAAATTAAAACAATGGACGAAGAAGCAGAATTTGATTTTTCGTTTCTTTGGCTTCTTCAGCTTCGTCCACCCTGAAATTGACCTGAAAAAATGTTTTATGTATGTACATACTCGTATGTTGTAATTTTCTTATCTGAAATTAGGATTTTCGGTCGTTTTCCATTGTTTACTTCTGAAGATGTGTTTTTTTTTTTTGCATTTGACACTTCCGTGTTTGGCGCAAAGTTAAAAAAAAATGCGGAGTTACCATTTGTAACTTGCGAATCTCCAAAAAATATTTTTTTGATGTATTTAATAAATTAAGTTTCGTATATTTGGGGTTGCTTTCCAATAGTTGACCTATTTAAACAATTTTGTTTTATTTTATATATGACTTCTAAATACAAAAAAAATAAAATTAATGTGAGGAAATAACAAATATATTCAAAAAAAATGCGAATTTTTTTGCATGTGAAAAAATTAAAAATTCAAAAATAAAAATTAAAAATACAAAATAATATATTGACAAATAAAATAAAGCGAAACAGTAAATGCAAAATATTTTATAGTGAAATAATAACAAAGAAATAAACTTATTGCTGCCATAAATTCATTGCATTTTTCATAAGTTGTTCAGCACAGACTAAAGCAGCAAATACACGATATAATCGTTGTACAACGGTTGTATGCAATTTGCGGTTGTATGCGACGATTGTATCGTGTGTACGCTTTGATTCGAAAACCTGCGGTTGGATGCGCCGTTGTATGGAAATCGCACGCAGATTGTATAGTGTGTGTGCTACTTACAACGGTTGTACCGAAATTGGTACAACCCGCGGTTGTACAACGATTGTATCGTGTATTTCCAGCTTAAGGCCGGGCGGAACGCAATAAAAACAGCCTGTCAAGTCAGCAAAATTGATGACATTCGTACGGTTTTTGTGCAGATTGGTATGGGTTTGTGAACAATTTATTATTGTTTTCAACACATAAACAAATGTTTCCTCACATTAATTCATATACAGAACATCTTAGATTAACATATATTTATTAGAAATAATAAAAAAGGTGAAAATTCAGGTTGACCTATTGGACAGCACAGCCCAACAATTTATAAACTGATAATAATAAATAGCATTTTGCATTCTAGGTATTTACATTTTAATTTCTGATCTGGCAATACTATTTATTTATTTGTATGATTTGTCAACAAAGTACAAGGGCTTTCTCAGACAAACCTATCCTCATGCCTCACTGCCGCATATTCAAAAATCATAATTTGTTTCTTTTCACTCTGCGACTGAAAACAGAAAATCATCGGATGTCTTCTCGTCTGAGGCGCTAGTATCGAATTCCTCAAGTGATACTACTATGTCTTTTATATACAATGATAGTATCTATTATATAAGCTGTACAAATAAAATAAACTAATATCGCCTGTGGTTGAAATTCGACCAATTGTGCGAGACAAACGCACGTATTAATATTTATTATATTACCTGGCTGAGACACAACATATTGGAAAGAAATAACATACTGCACTGCCCCTCTTCACATTTCAAAAAAAAATCAAGCGAATACATACATTATGTTGTATTTAAGGCAGTTAAAAAGGGATTGAACTGTTTTGCCTTCGCCTATTTATATAATGATGATGATTTGCACAAGAACGGTTTTCCGATAGACGGCATGGCACTGTTAATTCCCCACAAAAAATTAACGACAAAGCTTAGCAATTACAATGATCGTGCTAAGAAAGTTTACCATGATCTTAGCAGCGGAGTTTGTGAACGGTTAGTACCGTACCGCATCGTAAGGCTTGTGATGTGAGTGATAACAGTTATTATTTCAACTGAGTGACAAGAAAAGTTTAAGAAAATATTAAAACCCTAATCGAAGCAAGGAAAATAGAGAAAGCAAATTCTATTTAAATAAAATCAAAATAATTACATGTGAATGGAGTTGTTCCTTTCACTATTAGCTTTAAATCCAAAACTTTATTACTAATGCTTTTGCAATCTTTCTCTTTAGCAAACAGCTCATCCTTGAGGACAATTGTAGCCTCAACTAATTGCAAACATCTTTTTGTTATCGTTCGATTTTCATCCACCAATTGGGCAATGTTAGACTGCAACTGAAGAACCACTTCGTCTTTTTCAACACTAAGTTTCTGGAGATCATTCAACAGAGTTCGTTTCTGATTTCGCAACATATCGATAAGTTGTTCCTGATCTGCTAATCTTTACCGGTGCTGTTGCAACTCAAAATCTCTAGATAGATCTCCATTATTTAACCCAGCTGCTTCAACTTTGGAACAACTTTTAAGTAGCTTCGAAGCCAATTCCTTCTTTTCCTGTAGCTGATTTGCTATTTGGGCACCGTAGCGCAAGTGGTTAGTGCGTCGAACTACTGAGCCAGCGGTCTTGGGTTCGAATCCCGCCGCAAACACCTAAAAGTTTTTCAGTGCCCACCTCTTTCGAATGTCTGACAAGCATCAAAGAGTATCATTTGTCACGATTGAGCTTCTCAACTCGCCGTTCGGAGTCGGCAAAAAACTGTAGGTCCCTTCCATTCGTGCAAAAATATAACACGCACAAACAAATGATTGCGAGAAGCAGGCCCAGGTTCACCTCGAGCTGTAGCGCCAAACTAAGTAAGTAAGATTTTCTATTTCACTGCATCGCGCATATAGCGCTATACATTCATTCTGCAGACGATGGTTTTCCTGTGTAAACTTTCGCTCGTTCGTGTAAATCTTTTTAAGAAGTTCCATTCTTGAATGTCCTTGTGATTTGAACTCGGTTTTGTACCATTTTTCTGACTTGTTTAGGCGCTCTAATTCGCTATTTAATTTACGAACATCTTGCATCGCAAGAAAAAGCACCTGATCTTTTTCACGATGTAGATATTGAAATTGGTCGTGCTGTCTTTGGAGCGAATCATCTTCAGCTGAACTCAGAGAGGCTGGACGAAGGCATACATTTAGGTCACTGATATTTCCTGAATCTCTTTGCGATGAATTATCTGCAAGACCAATTCCTCGGGGTGGGCCGAGCCAACTCTGTCATACCAGCCATCTGACAGTTTGCGAAATGTCATTATCTTCATTGTTAGTGGAAAACAAAAACAATTTGATAGGTTTGACCAAGTGTTGTTCGAAAAGCGTTTGTTTACTTTTGTGCAAGTTTTCTGCCTTTGAGAGGAGTTCTCTCTCTTTGAGAGGATTCTACTATTTGACAGATCTCAATTCCGTGTGCCAAAAAAGATACCAAACACACCTAATAAAACACGGCTACTATGTTAACTTTCATAGAATCATGACAGTTGCATGGCTCTCAATTTTTTTTACTCTCATTTGGCTCGCTCTTTGCGATGAATTATCTGCAAGTATCTGCAAGACCTTTTCCTCGGAGTGGACTGTTGAACTCTGTCAAACCAAGCTATCTGACAGTTTGAGAAATGTCATAATCTTCATTGTAGTGGAAAACAAAAACAAATCGACAGGTTTCGTTTCAAAAGCGTTTGGTGTCTTTTGTTCAAGTTTTTCTCTGGGAGAGGATATCTCTCTCATTAGCCGTGTTTTATTATTCGCATGATCCTAATCCGATCAAGTGATTAAAATAAAACGATCCAGATCATCTCAAATTTTAACTTCTAAAGTTTGGTACCACTGCTTCTGTAGTTTGACAATTGACATTTGTCATAAATTAAAACAATGGACGAAGAAGCAGAATTTGATTTTTCGTTTCTTTGGCTTCTTCAGCTTCGTCCACCCTGAAATTGACCTGAAAAAATGTTTTATGTATGTACATACTCGTATGTTGTAATTTTCTTATCTGAAATTAGGATTTTCGGTCGTTTTCCATTGTTTACTTCTGAAGATGTGTTTTTTTTTTTTGCATTTGACACTTCCGTGTTTGGCGCAAAGTTAAAAAAAAATGCGGAGTTACCATTTGTAACTTGCGAATCTCCAAAAAATATTTTTTTGATGTATTTAATAAATTAAGTTTCGTATATTTGGGGTTGCTTTCCAATAGTTGACCTATTTAAACAATTTTGTTTTATTTTATATATGACTTCTAAATACAAAAAAAATAAAATTAATGTGAGGAAATAACAAATATATTCAAAAAAAATGCGAATTTTTTTGCATGTGAAAAAATTAAAAATTCAAAAATAAAAATTAAAAATACAAAATAATATATTGACAAATAAAATAAAGCGAAACAGTAAATGCAAAATATTTTATAGTGAAATAATAACAAAGAAATAAACTTATTGCTGCCATAAATTCATTGCATTTTTCATAAGTTGTTCAGCACAGACTAAAGCAGCAAATACACGATATAATCGTTGTACAACGGTTGTATGCAATTTGCGGTTGTATGCGACGATTGTATCGTGTGTACGCTTTGATTCGAAAACCTGCGGTTGGATGCGCCGTTGTATGGAAATCGCACGCAGATTGTATAGTGTGTGTGCTACTTACAACGGTTGTACCGAAATTGGTACAACCCGCGGTTGTACAACGATTGTATCGTGTATTTCCAGCTTAAGGCCGGGCGGAACGCAATAAAAACAGCCTGTCAAGTCAGCAAAATTGATGACATTCGTACGGTTTTTGTGCAGATTGGTATGGGTTTGTGAACAATTTATTATTGTTTTCAACACATAAACAAATGTTTCCTCACATTAATTCATATACAGAACATCTTAGATTAACATATATTTATTAGAAATAATAAAAAAGGTGAAAATTCAGGTTG
Organism: Brachyopa scutellaris; assembly: GCA_949775065.1. Lineage (NCBI taxonomy): Eukaryota > Metazoa > Arthropoda > Insecta > Diptera > Syrphidae > Brachyopa > Brachyopa scutellaris. The sequence continues at coordinate 50,600,176 of OX459114.1, read as the reverse complement.
ACCTATTGGACAGCACAGCCCAACAATTTATAAACTGATAATAATAAATAGCATTTTGCATTCTAGGTATTTACATTTTAATTTCTGATCTGGCAATACTATTTATTTATTTGTATGATTTGTCAACAAAGTACAAGGGCTTTCTCAGACAAACCTATCCTCATGCCTCACTGCCGCATATTCAAAAATCATAATTTGTTTCTTTTCACTCTGCGACTGAAAACAGAAAATCATCGGCTGTCTTCTCGTCTGAGGCGCTAGTATCGAATTCCTCAAGTGATACTACTATGTCTTTTATATACAATGATAGTATCTATTATATAAGCTGTACAAATAAAATAAACTAATATCGCCTGTGGTTGAAATTCGACCAATTGTGCGAGACAAACGCACGTATTAATATTTATTATATTACCTGGCTGAGACACAACATATTGGAAAGAAATAACATACTGCACTACCCTCTTCACATTTCAAAAAAAAATCAAGCGAATACATACATTATGTTGTATTTAAGGCAGTTAAAAAGGGATTGAACTGTTTTGCCTTCGCCTATTTATATAATGATGATGATTTGCACAAGAACGGTTTTCCGATAGACGGCATGGCACTGTTAATTCCCCACAAAAAATTAACGACAAAGCTTAGCAATTACAATGATCGTGCTAAGAAAGTTTACCATGATCATAGCAGCGGAGTTTGTGAACGGTTAGTACCGTACCGCATCGTAAGGCTTGTGATGTGAGTGATAACAGTTATTATTTCAACTGAGTGACAAGAAAAGTTTAAGAAAATATTAAAACCCTAATCGAAGCAAGGAAAATAGAGAAAGCAAATTCTATTTAAATAAAATCAAAATAATTACATGTGAATGGAGTTGTTCCTTTCACTATTAGCTTTAAATCCAAAACTTTATTACTAATGCTTTTGCAATCTTTCTCTTTAGCAAACAGCTCATCCTTGAGGACAATTGTAGCCTCAACTAATTGCAAACATCTTTTTGTTATCGTTCGATTTTCATCCACCAATTGGGCAATGTTAGACTGCAACTGAAGAACCACTTCGTCTTTTTCAACACTAAGTTTCTGGAGATCATTCAACAGAGTTCGTTTCTGATTTCGCAACATTTCGATAAGTTGTTCCTGATCTGCTAATCTTTGGCGGTGCTGTTGCAACTCAAAATCTCTAGATAGATCTCCATTATTTAACCCAGCTGCTTCAACTTTGGAACAACTTTTAAGTAGCTTCGAAGCCAATTCCTTCTTTTCCTGTAGCTGATTTGCTATTTGGGCACCGTAGCGCAAGTGGTTAGTGCGTCGAACTACTGAGCCAGCGGTCTTGGGTTCGAATCCCGCCGCAAACACCTAAAAGTTTTTCAGTGCCCACCTCTTTCGAATGTCTGACAAGCATCAAAGAGTATCATTTGTCACGATTGAGCTTCTCAACTCGCCGTTCGGAGTCGGCAAAAAACTGTAGGTCCCTTCCATTCGTGCAAAAATATAACACGCACAAACAAATGATTGCGAGAAGCAGGCCCAGGTTCACCTCGAGCTATAGCGCCAAACTAAGTAAGTAAGATTTTCTATTTCACTGCATCGCGCATATAGCGCTATACATTCATTCTGCAGACGATGGTTTTCCTGTGTAAACTTTCGCTCGTTCGTGTAAGTCTTTTCAAGAAGTTCCATTCTTGAATGTCCTTGTGATTTGAACTCGGTTTTGTACCATTTTTCTGACTTGTTTAGGCGCTCTAATTCGCTATTTAATTTACGAACATCTTGCATCGCAAGAAAAAGCACCTGATCTTTTTCACGAAGTAGATATTGAAATTGGTCGTGCTGGCTTTGGAGCGAATCATCTTCAGCTGAACTCAGAGAGGCTGGACGAAGGCATACATTTAGGTCACTGATATTTCCTGAATCATAGTTGGGTGATGTTGTACTCGAAGATAATTGTGAAGAAGCAGAATTTCGTCAAGAATCGCCTTCTTCCCGAGCACCATTCTTTGGTGTTATCGGAGAAGGCTCATTATTTTTTCTTTTATCACCCTCTCGTGTTAATCATTTTTGTACTCTACTCATATATTAATATTTTATTATCGAAAAATGTACTATGTATCAATTTATTTTATTTTTTTTGTTTTTCATGACGTAGTTTGAATGATCTCATTTGCGTTTATGTAAACAAAATAAATGCATCCACAGCTATTGCAATTAGCGAATTCAAATTAACTTTAACTATTTTCATTTCTTATTTATCCAAAATTAATTTATACGTTTAAGTTTACCAAAACAACTTGCAACAGAAAAGAAAGCAAAAATTCAACCACTTGATTTTGTTGACATTGCACAATTTTTTAATCATTGACATATTAGGTCTGTTTGGTGTGTCTTTTTCGCGTAAGTGATTGATTCTAGTATTTGACAGATCTCAATTCCGTGTGCCAAAAAAGATAGCAAACACACCTATTAGGTCTGTTTGGTGTGTCGATAGTTTCTGCAATACTAGCCGTGTTTCAGATCAACAAATAAGTTTGTGTGCATTACAACAACAATCCGAGATCTTGCTTCTTGTCAAGATCAATTTTCGTGATCCAAAAATGAGTTCGACTATTTCTCACTATGGTACACTTTCGTTTGTGAATGTTGCTACATTATCGACAATTGCCAAGGGTAAATGTTGCCAGATTAGAATATAAAAATATTATTGGCAATCCAAATATCATTAAATGTTATTTTGCTCGAATAAATTAATTTTTCTGCTCCTAATGATATTTAAGCGATGTGAAACTGAAATTATAGCTACAAAATATTATTCTCATTCGGTATCTGTTAATCAAAATTAACAATTTCCTCCTAAAAAAAATAAAACAAGCGCATTCAATTTTCATTTAAAAGAAAATATTCATTCGCATGGCAACTTCGCACTAAATGTCAAAATGAACTTAGCTTGTACAATCACCACAACACAGAACTTTGATCTAGTTTGTTTTATTATTCTGATCTGATCCGGATCAGATCACGGGGATAATAGGTCTGTTTGGTAACATGCTAGTTTTGGAAAGTTCTACGTAAACTACATAGAATCCGACAGTTTCATGGCTCTCAATTTTTTTTACTCTCATTTGGCTCTCTCTTTGCGATGAATTATCTGCAAGACCAATTCCTCGGGGTGGACCGAGGCAACTCTGTCAAACCAGCCATCTGACAGTTTGCGAAATTTCATTATCTTCATTGTTAGTGGAAAACAAAAACAATTTGATAGGTTTGACCAAGTGTTGTTTGAAAAGCGTTTGTTTACTTTTGTGCAAGTTTTCTGTCTTTGAGAGGAGTTCTCTCTCTTTGAGAGGATTCTACTATTTGACAGATCTCAATTCCGTGTGCCAAAAAAGATACCAAACACACCTAATAAAACACGGCTACTATGTTAACTTTCATAGAATCATGACAGTTGCATGGCTCTCAATTTTTTTTACTCTCATTTGGCTCGCTCTTTGCGATGAATTATCTGCAAGTATCTGCAAGACCTTTTCCTCGGAGTGGACTGTTGAACTCTGTCAAACCAAGCTATCTGACAGTTTGAGAAATGTCATAATCTTCATTGTAGTGGAAAACAAAAACAAATCGACAGGTTTCGTTTCAAAAGCGTTTGGTGTCTTATGTTCAAGTTTTTCTCTGGGAGAGGATATCTCTCTCATTAGCCGTGTTTTATTATTCGCATGATCCTAAACCGATCAAGTGCTTAAAATAAAACGATCCAGATCATCTCAAATTTTAACTTCTAAAGTTTGGTACCACTGCTTCTGTAGTTTGACAATTGACATTTGTCATAAATTAAAACAATGGACGAAGAAGCAGAATTTGATTTTTCGTTTCTTTGGCTTCTTCAGCTTCGTCCACCCTGAAATTGACCTGAAAAAATGTTTTATGCATGTTTGCATGTATGTACATACTCGTATGTTGTAATTTTCTTATCTGAAATTAGGATTTTCGGTCGTTTTCCATTGTTTACTTCTGAAGATGTGTTTTTTTTTTGCATTTGACACTTCGGTGTTTGGCGCAAAGTTAAAAAAAAATGCGGAGTTACCATTTGTAACTTGCGAATCTCCAAAAAATATTTTTTTGATGTATTTAATAAATTAAGTTTCGTATATTTGGGGTTGCTTTCCAATAGTTGACCTATTTAAACAATTTTGTTTTATTTTATATATGACTTCTAAATACAAAAAAAATAAAATTAATGTGAGGAAATAACAAATATATTCAAAAAAAATGCGAATTTTTTTACATGTGAAAAAATGAAAAGCAAACAAATTAAAAATACAAAATAATATATTGACAAATAAAATAAAGCGAAACAGTAAATGCAAAATATTTTATGGTGAAATAATAACAAAGAAATAAACTTATTGCTGCCGTAAATTCATTGCATTTTTCATAAGTTGTTCAGCACAGACTAAAGCAGCAAATACACGATATAATCGTTGTACAACGGTTGTATGCAATTTGCGGTTGTATGCGACGATTGTATCGTGTGTACGCTTTGATTCGAAAACCTGCGGTTGGATGCGCCGTTGTATGGAAATCGCACGCAGATTGTATAGTGTGTGTGCTACTTACAACAGTTGTACCGAAATTGGTACAACCCGCGGTTGTACAACGATTGTATCGTGTATTTCCAGCTTAAGGCCGGGCGGAACGCAATAAAAACAGCCTGTCAAGTCATTTTTATGTCAATTTTGCTAACATTTGTACGGTTTTTGTGCAGATTGGTATTGGTTTGTGAACAATTTATTATTGTTTTCAACACATAAACAAATGTTTCCTCACATTAATTCATATACAGAACATCTTAGATAAACATATATTTATTAGAAATAATAAAAAAGGTGAAAATTCAGGTTGACCTATTGAAAGCACAACCCAACAATTTATAAACTGATAATAATAAATAGCATTTTGCATTCTAGGTATTTACATTTTAATTTCTGATCTGGCAATACTATTTATTTATTTGTATGATTTGTCAACAAAGTACAAGGGCTTTCTCAGACAAACCTATCCTCATGCCTCACTGCCGCATATTCAAAAATCATAATTTGTTTCTTTTCACTCTGCGACTGAAAACAGAAAATCATCGGCTGTCTTCTCGTCTGAGGCGCTAGTATCGAATTCCTCAAGTGATACTACTATGTCTTTTATATACAATGATAGTATCTATTATATAAGCTGTACAAATAAAATAAACTAATATCGCCTGTGGTTGAAATTCGACCAATTGTGCGAGAGAAACGCACGTATTAATATTTATTATATTACCTGGCTGAGACACAACATATTGGAAAGAAATTACATACTGCACTGCCCCTCTTCACATTTCAAAAAAAAATCAAGCGAATACATACATTATGTTGTATTTAAGGCAGTTAAAAAGGGATTGAACTGTTTTGCCTTCGCCTATTTATATAATGATGATGATTTGCACAAAAACGGTTTTCCGATAGACGGCATGGCACTGTTAATTCCCCACAAAAAATTAACGACAAAGCTTAGCAATTACAATGATAGTGCTAAGAAAGTTTACCATGATCATAGCAGCGGAGTTTGTGAACGGTTAGTACCGTACCGCATCGTAAGGCTTGTGATGTGAGTGATAACAGTTATTATTTCAACTGAGTGACAAGAAAAGTTTAAGAAAATATTAAAACCCTAATCGAAGCAAGGAAAATAGAGAAAGCAAATTCTATTTAAATAAAATCAAAATAATTACATGTGAATGGAGTTGTTCCTTTCACTATTAGCTTTAAATCCAAAACTTTATTACTAATGCTTTTGCAATCTTTCTCTTTAGCAAACAGCTCATCCTTGAGGACAATTGTAGCCTCAACTAATTGCAAACATCTTTTTGTTATCGTTCGATTTTCATCCACCAATTGGGCAATGTTAGACTGCAACTGAAGAACCACTTCGTCTTTTTCAACACTAAGTTTCTGGAGATCATTCAACAGAGTTCGTTTCTGATTTCGCAACATATCGATAAGTTGTTCCTGATCTGCTAATCTTTGGCGGTGCTGTTGCAACTCAAAATCTCGAGATAGATCTCTATTATTTAACCCAGCTACTTCAACTTTGGAACAACTTTTAAGTAGCTTCGAAGCCAATTCCTTCTTTTCCTGTAGCTGATTTGCTATTTGGGCACCGTAGCGCAAGTGGTTAGTGCGTCGAACTACTGAGCCAGCGGTCTTGGGTTCGAATCCCGCCGCAAACACCTAAAAGTTTTTCAGTGCCCACCTCTTTCGAATGTCTGACAAGCATCAAAGAGTATCATTTGTCACGATTGAGCTTCTCAACTCGCCGTTCGGAGTCGGCAAAAAACTGTAGGTCCCTTCCATTCGTGCAAAAATATAACACGCACAAACAAATGATTGCGAGAAGCAGGCCCAGGTTCACCTCGAGCTGTAGCGCCAAACTAAGTAAGTAAGATTTTCTATTTCACTGCATCGCGCATATAGCGCTATACATTCATTCTGCAGACGATGGTTTTCCTGTGTAAACTTTCGCTCGTTCGTGTAAATCTTTTCAAGAAGTTCCATTCTTGAATGTCCTTGTGATTTGAACTCGGTTTTGTACCATTTTTCTGACTTGTTTAGGCGCTCTAATTCGCTATTTAATTTACGAACATCTTGCATCGCAAGAAAAAGCACCTGATCTTTTTCACGAAGTAGATATTGAAATTGGTCGTGCTGGCTTTGGAGCGAATCATCTTCAGCTGAACTCAGAGAGGCTGGACGAAGGCATACATTTAGGTCACTGATATTTCCTGAATCATAGTTGGGTGATGTTGTACTCGAAGGTAATTGTGAAGAAGCAGAAATTCGTCAAGAATCGCCTTCTTCCCGAGCCCCATTCTTTGGTGTTATCGGAGAAGGCTCATTATTTTTTCTTTTATTTTCCTATCACCCTCTCGTGTTAATCATTTTTGTACTCTACTCATATATTAATATTTTATTATCGAAAAATGTACTATGTATCAATTTATTTTTATTTTTTTGTTTTTCATGACGTAGTTTGAATGATCTCATTTGCGTTTATGTAAACAAAATAAATGCATCCACAGCTATTGCAATTAGCGAATTCAAATTAACTTTAACTATTTTCATTTCTTATTTATCCAAAATTAATTTATACGTTTAAGTTTACCAAAACAACTTGCAACAGAAAAGAAAGCAAAAATTCAACCACTTGATTTTGTTGACAATTTTTTAATCATTGACATATTAGGTCTATTTGGTGTGTCTTTTTCGCGTAAGTGATTGATTCTAGTATTTGACAGATCTCAATTCCGTGTGCCAAAAAAGATAGCAAACACACCTATTAGGTCTGTTTGGTGTGTCGATAGTTTCTGCAATACTAGCTGTGTTTCAGATCAACAAATAAGTTTGTGTGCATTACAACAACAATCCGAGATCTTGCTTCTTGTCAAGATCAATTTTCGTGATCCAAAAATTAGTTCGACTATTTCTCACTATGGTACACTTTCGTTTGTGAATGTTGCTATATTATCGACAATTGCCAAGGGTAAATGTTGCCAGATTAGAATATAAAAATATTATTGGCAATCCAAATATCATTAAATGTTATTTTGCTCGAATAAATTAATTTTTCTGCTCCTAATGATATTTAAGCGATGTGAAACTGAAATTATAGCTACAAAATATTATTCTCATTCGGTATCTGTTAATCAAAATTAACAATTTCCTCCTAAAAAAAATTAAACAAGCGCATTCAATTTTCATTTAAAAGAAAATATTCATTCGCATGGCAACTTCGCACTAAATGTCAAAATGAACTCAGCTTGTACAATCACCACAACACAGAACTTTGATCTAGTTTGTTTTATTATTCTGATCTGATCCGGATCAGATCACGGGGATAATAGGTCTGTTTGGTAACATGCTAGTTTTGGAAAGTTCTACGTAAACTACATAGAATCCGACAGTTTCATGGCTCTCAATTTTTTTTACTCTCATTTGGCTCTCTCTTTGCGATGAATTATCTGCAAGACCAATTCCTCGGGGTGGGCCGAGCCAACTCTATCAAACCAGCCATCTGACAGTTTGCGAAATGTCATTATCTTCATTGTTAGTGGAAAACAAAAACAATTTGATAGGTTTGACCAAGTGTTGTTTGAAAAGCGTTTGTTTACTTTTGTGCAAGTTTTCTGTCTTTGAGAGGAGTTCTCTCTCTTTGAGAGGATTCTACTATTTGACAGATCTCAATTCCGTGTGCCAAAAAAGATACCAAACACACCTAATAAAACACGGCTACTATGTTAACTTTCATAGAATCATGACAGTTGCATGGCTCTCAATTTTTTTTACTCTCATTTGGCTCGCTCTTTGCGATGAATTATCTGCAAGTATCTGCAAGACCTTTTCCTCGGAGTGGACTGTTGAACTCTGTCAAACCAAGCTATCTGACAGTTTGAGAAATGTCATAATCTTCATTGTAGTGGAAAACAAAAACAAATCGACAGGTTTCGTTTCAAAAGCGTTTGGTGTCTTTTGTTCAAGTTTTTCTCTGGGAGAGGATATCTCTCTCATTAGCCGTGTTTTATTATTCGCATGATCCTAATCCGATCAAGTGCTTAAAATAAAACGATCCAGATCATCTCAAATTTTAACTTCTAAAGTTTGGTACCACTGCTTCTGTAGTTTGACAATTGACATTTGTCATAAATTAAAACAATGGACGAAGAAGCAGAATTTGATTTTTCATTTCTTTGGCTTCTTCAGCTTCGTCCACCCTGAAATTGACCTGAAAAAATGTTTTATGTATGTTTGCATGTATGTACATACTCGTATGTTGTAATTTTCTTATCTGAACTTAGGATTTTCGGTCGTTTTCCATTGTTTACTTCTGAAGATGTGTTTTTTTTTTTTGCATTTGACACTTCCGTGTTTGGCGCAAAGTTTTAAAAAAATGCGGAGTTACCATTTGTAACTTGCGAATCTCCAAAAAATATTTTTTTGATGTATTTAATAAATTAAGTTTCGTATATTTGGGGTTGCTTTCCAATAGTTGACCTATTTAAACAATTTTGTTTTATTTTATATATGACTTCTAAATACAAAAAAAATAAAATTAATGTGAGGAAATAACAAATATATTCAAAAAAAAATGCGAATTTTTTTACATGTGAAAAAATGAAAAGCAAACAAATTAAAAATACAAAATAATATATTGACAAATAAAATAAAGCGAAACAGTAAATGCAAAATATTTTATGGTGAAATAATAACAAAGAAATAAACTTATAGCTGCCGTAAATTCATTGCATTTTTCATAAGTTGTTCAGCACAGACTAGGGCAGCAAATACACGATATAATCGTTGTACAACGGTTGTATGCAATTTGCGGTCGTATGCGACGATTGTATCGTGTGTACGCTTTGATTCGAAAACCTGCGGTTGGATGCGCCGTTGTATGGAAATCGTACGCAGATTGTATAGTGTGTGTGCTACTTACAACGGTTATACCGAAATTGGTACAACCCGCGGTTGTACAACGATTGTATCGTGTATTTCCAGCTTAAGGCCGGGCGGAACGCAATAAAAACAGCCTGTCAAGTCATTTTTATGTCAATTTTGCTAACATTTGTACGGTTTTTGTGCAGATTGGTATTGGTTTGTGAACAATTTATTATTGTTTTAAACACATAAACAAATGTTTCCTCACATTAATTCATATACAGAACATCTTAGATTAACATATATTTATTAGAAATAATAAAAAAGGTGAAAATTCAGGTTGACCTATTGGACAGCACAGCCCAACAATTTATAAACTGATAATAATAAATAGCATTTTGCATTCTAGGTATTTACATTTTAATTTCTGATCTGGCAATACTATTTATTTATTTGTATGATTTGTCAACAAAGTACAAGGGCTTTCTCAGACAAACCTATCCTCATGCCTCACTGCCGCATATTCAAAAATCATAATTTGTTTCTTTTCACTCTGCGACTGAAAACAGAAAATCATCGGCTGTCTTCTCGTCTGAGGCGCTAGTATCGAATTCCTCAAGTGATACTACTATGTCTTTTATATACAATGATAGTATCTATTATATAAGCTGTACAAATAAAATAAACTAATATCGCCTGTGGTTGAAATTCGACCAATTGTGCGAGAGAAACGCACGTATTAATATTTATTATATTACCTGGCTGAGACACAACATATTGGAAAGAAATTACATACTGCACTGCCCCTCTTCACATTTCAAAAAAAAATCAAGCGAATACATACATTATGTTGTATTTAAGGCAGTTAAAAAGGGATTGAACTGTTTTGCCTTCGCCTATTTATATAATGATGATGATTTGCACAAGAACGGTTTTCCGATAGATAGATATTATTTCAACTGAGTAACAAGAAAAGTTTAAGAAAATATTAAAACCCTAATCGAAGCAAGGAAAATAGAGAAAGCAAATTCTATTTAAATAAAATCAAAATAATTACATGTGAATGGAGTTGTTCCTTTCACTATTAGCTTTAAATCCAAAACTTTATTACTTATGCTTTTGCAATCTTTCTCTTTAGCAAACAGCTCATCCTTGACGACAATTGTAGCCTCAACTAATTGCAAACATCTTTTTGTTATCGTTCGATTTTCATCCGCCAATTGGGCAATGTTAGACTGCAACTGAAGAACCACTTCGTCTTTTTCAACACTAAGTTTCTGGAGATCATTCAACAGAGTTCGTTTCTGATTTCGCAACATATCGATAAGTTGTTCCTGATCTGCTAATCTTTGGCGGTGCTGTTGCAACTCAAAATCTCGAGATAGATCTCCATTATTTAACCCAGCTACTTCAACTTTGGAACAACTTTTAAGTAGCTTCGAAGCCAATTCCTTCTTTTCCTGTAGCTGATTTGCTATTTGGGCACCGTAGCGCAAGTGGTTAGTGCGTCGAACTACTGAGCCAGCGGTCTTGGGTTCGAATCCCGCCGCAAACACCTAAAAGTTTTTCAGTGCCCACCTCTTTCGAATGTCTGACAAGCATCAAAGAGTATCATTTGTCACGATTGAGCTTCTCAACTCGCCGTTCGGAGTCGGCAAAAAACTGTAGGTCCCTTCCATTCGTGCAAAAATATAACACGCACAAACAAATGATTGCGAGAAGCAGGCCCAGGTTCACCTCGAGCTGTAGCGCCAAACTAAGTAAGTAAGATTTTCTATTTCACTGCATCGCGCATATAGCGCTATACATTCATTCTGCAGACGATGGTTTTCCTGTGTAAACTTTCGCTCGTTCGTGTAAATCTTTTCAAAAAGTTCCATTCTTGAATTTCCTTGTGATTTTAACTCGGTTTTGTACCATTTTTCTGACTGGCGCTCTAATTCGCTATTTAATTTACGAACATCTTGCATCGCAAGAAAAAGCACCTGATCTTTTTCACGAAGTAGATATTGAAATTAGTCGTGCTGGCTTTGGAGCGAATCATCTTCAGCTGAACCCAGAGAGGCTGGACGAAGGCATACATTTAGGTCACTGATATTTCCTGAATCATAGTTGGGTGATGTTGTACTCGAAGATAATTGTGAAGAAGCAGAATTTCGTCAAGAATCGCCTTCTTCCCGAGCACCATTCTTTGGTGTTATCGGAGAAGGCTCATTATTTTTTGTTGTAATTATTAAAAAAGACCAGAAACAATTTTATGTATAAAGAACTTTATTGTTAAAGAAAAACAAAAGGAAAGATTAAAAGGCACATCTGCCGGCCACAAAAGAATACAGAGCAGTCGTTATTTTGAAAGTGACATTTAACAAAACAACACGAGCACGAACGCCATCGTGCGTTTGGAACTTAAACTAAACTAATGGCGTATACACATTTACTTATAATCTCAATACTCCCACTTTTAGTTACAAGTTTCAAAAATACAAGACAGAAAACAATGAATTACTTTACCTGTTTTTTATATTAACAAAACTTAGTAATCTATCTTTCCAAAAACTAAATCAAAAAAAATATTGAATTCAAAATTTAAAATAACTTTTTTTAAAATATTTTCTTTGATTATATTCGAATTAACTTTTCTTGGAACTATGTTCATTTGCAAACAAAAATATTGGTGTTTTACCTTCGGTAAAGGCTTCGTCAAGACATCCGCTAGTTGTTCACTCTTTGGCACATATTCAAGAATAAAAATCCCATCTTCGAATTGTTCCCGTATAAAATGGTAGCGTACATTTATGTGTTTTGTGCGCTTGTGATATTCTGGATTCTTCACCAGATGAATCGCACTTTGAGAGTCGATGTAGAGTAATGGAGTTGTAAGACCCTCTTGTAGCAACTCCTTCAGGAGGCTTTTCAGCCACATCAGCTCCTTAACTGCATGCGAAGCGGCCATATATTCGGATTCTGTTGTGGACAGTGCAACTGTCCGCTGACGCTCTGATCCCCAGCTTATAACACAGCCACCAAATAAGAATACATATCCAGAAGTCGATCTGCCAGTCCTTCTACAACCTGCGTAGTCTGCGTCGCTGTACCCTTTCAAAATCAAGTCGCCGTCGCCTTTGAAATGCAATCCTAGGTAAGATGTTCCTTTGATATATCTTAGAATCCATTTTAATGCATTAACGTGTGCTTCAGCAGGATTCTCCATGTACCTGCTAACATTTCCAATTGCGAAACTGATATCTGGCCGTGTTCCTACAGCCGGATACATAAGACTGCCAACTGCTTCACGGTACGAAAAAACTGATTTCTTGCTTGCATCAAAATCACTCAAGTTTTGTGAATTATCCGATGGAGTTGCGACTGGATTACAATTTTCCATCCCAAAACGGTGAAGCACCTTCTCTGCGTACGCTTGCTGGTTAATGTGAATTGAGCCGTCCAGCTGCTGATCAATTTCAAGTCCCAGAAAACACTTAGCTTCAAAAAATTTAATTTCAAACTCCTTCCGCAAATGTTCAATCACCCGAAGAATAGTCGCTTCGTTTTCTGCTGCAATCAACCCATCGTCGACATAAATGGCTAAAAACATTATACCATCCGCACCATGATGAACAAAAACGCAAGGTTCCGAAACGCTTACTGTCAAATCAAATTTGGATATAAAACTGGTAAATCTTTTGTTCTAGCAACGCGAAGCCTGCTTCAACCCATATAAGCTTTTGTTCAATTTGCAAACTTTTCCACTGCGATCATTGAAACCCATTGGCTGTCTCATAAACACGTTCTTAGTTAGGTCTCCATTCAGGAATGCGGTCTTTACATCAAACTGCTTTAACAGCATACGCTTCGAAGCCGCTAGTGCAAGTATGGTACGTATTGATGTAAATTTAACCACAGGACTAAAGGTTTCCCGATAGTCAATGCCATATTGTTGTGTAAAACCTCGCACAACCAAACGTGCTTTGAAGCGCTCGATACTGCCATCTGTTTTCTGCTTCAACCTATACACCCAACGATTATCAATTACCTTATGATCCTCCGGCGGTTCGACCAACGTCCATGTGTTATTTTTCAAAAGTGACTCGATTTCTTCATCCATCGCCTTCTCCCACTGCTTGTGGTCTTGTGATGTAATTGCGTCCTCATATGACTGGGGTTCATCATAAACTGCCATTAAAGCTGCTGCTTGATTAGCTGTTTCATCAAAAATTATACGTCGACGTGGAGGCGATGCAACTCGATCTCGTAGACGATTCTTCACTATATTTTTGTTGTCTAGACTACAAACAGCACCATCATATATTTGATCCACTGGCGTTCCTTGTGAATCCAATTCAGGTTTATCTGCTTCAGCACCATCTGACTCCAAAAAATCTTCACCGCCTACGTCATCAGTATTCTGCTCAACGTCGCCAGTATCAACAACAGCCATTGCTTCTTCCATAAGAAAGATTACGTCACATGCCACTTCTATATTGTTCGTTTCCGGATTCCAGACTCTATACGCCTTCGAGTTGTCGTCATACCCAACAAACACACATTTGACTGCTTTTCGATCTAGTTTATGCCGCTTTTCCTTCGGTATATGTTTGAAGACGTCAGATCCGAAAATGCGAAGATGTTCCACTTTCGATTGTTTGTTGAACCATAACTCGTACGGTGACTTATCGGCAACTGTACTCGTTCCAGCGCGGTTTAAAGTGTGAACTGCAGTATTCACTGCTTCCGCCCAGAACTTCTTTTCCATTTTCTTTGCATGAAGCATGGTTCTTGCCGATTCAACAATCGTCCGCATTTCCCTTTCCGCACAGCCATTTTGTTGTGGCGTATAAGGGACTGTACGTTGATGATGAATACCCATGTCATTGAAAAACAATTTCAACTCATCGTTGACAAACTCGGTCCCATTGTCGGATCTCAAAACACGAATATTGTGGCCTTGCTCTTTTTGTGCTATTTTCACAAATTTCTTGATGTAACTCGTTACTTCTGATTTGTGCTTCAAAAAATACACACGACGAAAATGAGAGAAGTCATCTTTCAGCAACAAAAAATATCTCGATCCACCAAGTGAGTTTTCTTCCATCGGTCCACATACATCTGCGTGAATAATTTGTCCACATGCTTTCGATACTTGTTCACGACTTTTAAAACTGCCACGATGATGCTTTCCATAGACGCATGCTTCACATGTAAACTCCTCGTTGATGAATTCAATACCCATTCGTTGTAGAAACTTTCTCACATATGACAAGTGTTGATGCCCTAGACGTTCATGCCAAACACGAAGTGAATCCTTTTTTGTTATCACATTTGCATAAACTTCGTCGTCTTGTGTTGTCTCAACCACTTTGAAAAACATCCTGAACAACTTGTCATGTCGTGCTCCCATTGCAACAGTTTCGTCTCCATCCAACAGCTCACAGCATTTGCTATCCGACCGTAACGAATACCCACGATCCATAGCCTTTCCTGTTGAAAATAAATTCAGATGAATTTCTGGAACATACAATACATCTGTTATGTGCTTTCGAATCTATTTACTGCCGTTGTACGCAAGAATTTGGATGTCCGCTTTTCCTTGAGCTACGATTTTCATACCATTCCCAACAGTAACGTTAATCGATGCTTTCTTGAAATTCTGGAACCACTCACGATGATGACTCATGTGGTCGCTTGCCCCTGAATCTAACACCCACATATCCTCATCAGCAGGATGAAAAACGACGTGACTAATAAAAGCACCAGACGATTTTGTTTTTGTTTCGTTGTGCTTACGTGGACAGTCACGCTTCCAGTGTCCCTTTTGACCACAGGAAAAACATGCTCCTTTTGGCTTTTCATGTTTCTTATTGTTGCTGTCCTTGGCTCTGTTGGACGAATTGCCTTTTTTCGTAAAATGTCGCTTACTAATCAACGCTTCCACACTTTCCACTTCAACTTGCGCTTTTAATCGAAGTTCCTCTGCCATTAGCCTGGCACGCAAATTTGGCATCGTCTGCTCAGCTGAACTAGTTGATTCCCAAGCACTGTGGAAATGGTTGAACTCAGCTGGAAGTGACATGAGGATTTTTGTCATTACCATTGAATCGGAGATTATTTCCTTCTGATCCCGCATCTGTTGGACAATTTCCATCAGCTTTGACAAGAAAGTTGCAATGTCATCACACGGATCTTTGGAGAAACTATAATATCTTTGTTGTAAAAACAAAATATTAGATTTCGAAGCCTGTTCATAGGTGCTCTTGAGTGTCGTCCACATATTGCATGCTGTATCACAATTCATTATTTGTAACAGCGGCTGCTTGTGACATGCACCGGAGATTGCACGTCGTGCCCTTGCATCAGTCTTCTTCCAAGTAGCAAGTTCTGCTGCATAGTTTGTAGCACCAGCTATCGGAACAACTGAAGAGCCATCTACGACGTCCCACAACTCACCTGCTTCCAAAAACTGCTTCATCAGGAATTTCGATGTAAGCCAGTTAGAACCTCCTTCCAATCGGTCAATGTTAAATCGTTCTCCTTCCATGTTTCGATGTTATTAATAAGCAAACAAATTTTAATTTTATACTTTAAATTATTTTGGTATGTAATTATTAAAAAAGACCAGAAACAATTTTATGTATAAAGAACTTTATTGTTAAAGAAAAACAAAAGGAAAGATTAAAAGGCACATCTGCCGGCCACAAAAGAATACAGAGCAGTCGTTATTTTAAAAGTGACATTTAACAAAACAACACGAGCACGAACGCCATCGTGCGTTTGGAACTTAAACTAAACTAATGGCGTATACACATTTACTTATAATCTCAATATTATTTCTTTTATTTTCCTATCACCCTCTCGTGTTAATCATTTTTGTACTCTACTCATATATTAATATTTTATTATCGAAAAATGTACTATGTATCAATTTATTTATTTTTTTTTTTTTGTTTTTCATGACGTAGTTTGAATGATCTCATTTGCGTTTATGTAAACAACATAAATGCATCCACAGCTATTGCAATTAGCGAATTCAAATTAACTTTAACTATTTTCATTTCTTATTTATCCAAAATTAATTTATACGTTTAAGTTTACCAAAACAACTTGCAACAGAAAAGAAAGCAAAAATTCAACCACTTGATTTTGTTGACATTGCACAATTTTTTAATCATTGACATATTAGGTCTGTTTGGTGTGTCTTTTTCGCGTAAGTGATTGATTCTAGTATTTGACAGATCTCAATTCCGTGTGCCAAAAAAGATAGCAAACACACCTATTAGGTCTGTTTGGTGTGTCGATAGTTTCTGCAATACTAGCTGTGTTTCAGATCAACAAATAAGTTTGTGTGCATTACAACAACAATCCGAGATCTTGCTTCTTGTCAAGATCAATTTTCGTGATCCAAAAATTAGTTCGACTATTTCTCACTATGGTACACTTTCGTTTGTGAATGTTGCTATATTATCGACAATTGCCAAGGGTAAATGTTGCCAGATTAGAATATAAAAATATTATTGGCAATCCAAATATCATTAAATGTTATTTTGCTCGAATAAATTAATTTTTCTGCTCCTATGATATTTAAGCGATGTGAAACTGAAATTATAGCTACAAAATATTATTCTCATTCGGTATCTGTTAATCAAAATTAACAATTTCCTCCTAAAAAAAATAAAACAAGCGCATTCAATTTTCATTTAAAAGAAAATATTCATTCGCATGGCAACTTCGCACTAAATGTCAAAATGAACTCAGCTTGTACAATCACCACAACACAGAACTTTGATCTAGTTTGTTTTATTATTCTGATCTGATCCGGATCAGATCACGGGGATAATAGGTCTGTTTGGTAACATGCTAGTTTTGGAAAGTTCTACGTAAACTACATAGAATCCGACAGTTTCATGGCTCTCAATTTTTTTTACTCTCATTTGGCTCTCTCTTTGCGATGAATTATCTGCAAGACCAATTCCTCGGGGTGGACCGAGCCAACTCTGTCAAACCAGCCATCTGACAGTTTGCGAAATGTCATTATCTTCATTGTTAGTGGAAAACAAAAACAATTTGATAGGTTTGACCAAGTGTTGTTTGAAAAGCGTTTGTTTACTTTTGTGCAAGTTTTCTGTCTTTGAGAGGAGTTCTCTCTCTTTGAGAGGATTCTACTATTTGACAGATCTCAATTCCGTGTGCCAAAAAAGATACCAAACACACCTAATAAAACACGGCTACTATGTTAACTTTCATAGAATCATGACAGTTGCATGGCTCTCAATTTTTTTTACTCTCATTTGGCTCGCTCTTTGCGATGAATTATCTGCAAGTATCTGCAAGACCTTTTCCTCGGAGTGGACTGTTGAACTCTGTCAAACCAAGCTATCTGACAGTTTGAGAAATGTCATAATCTTCATTGTAGTGGAAAACAAAAACAAATCGACAGGTTTCGTTTCAAAAGCGTTTGGTGTCTTTTGTTCAAGTTTTTCTCTGGGAGAGGATATCTCTCTCATTAGCCGTGTTTTATTATTCGCATGATCCTAATCCGATCAAGTGCTTAAAATAAAACGATCCAGATCATCTCAAATTTTAACTTCTAAAGTTTGGTACCACTGCTTCTGTAGTTTGACAATTGACATTTGTCATAAATTAAAACAATGGACGAAGGAGCAGAATTTGATTTTTCGTTTCTTTGGCTTCTTCAGCTTCGTCCACCCTGAAATTGACCTGAAAAAATGTTTTATGTATGTTTGCATGTATGTACATACTCGTATGTTGTAATTTTCTTATCTGAAATTAGGATTTTCGGTCGTTTTCCATTGTTTACTTCTGAAGATGTGTTTTTTTTTTTTTGCATTTGACACTTCCGTGTTTGGCGCAAAGTTAAAAAAAAATGCGGAGTTACCATTTGTAACTTGCGAATCTCCAAAAAATATTTTTTTGATGTATTTAATAAATTAAGTTTCGTATATTTGGGGTTGCTTTCCAATAGTTGACCTATTTAAACAATTTTGTTTTATTTTATATATGACTTCTAAATACAAAAAAAATAAAATTAATGTGAGGAAATAACAAATATATTCAAAAAAAAATGCGAATTTTTTTACATGTGAAAAAATGAAAAGCAAACAAATTAAAAATACAAAATAATATATTGACAAATAAAATAAAGCGAAACAGTAAATGCAAAATATTTTATGGTGAAATAATAACAAAGAAATAAACTTATTGCTGCCGTAAATTCATTGCATTTTTCATAAGTTGTTCAGCACAGACTAAAGCAGCAAATACACGATATAATCGTTGTACAACGGTTGTATGCAATTTGCGGTTGTATGCGACGATTGTATCGTGTGTACGCTTTGATTCGAAAACCTGCGGTTGGATGCGCCGTTGTATGGAAATCCCACGCAGATTGTATAGTGTGTGTGCTACTTACAACGGTTGTACCGAAATTGGTACAACCCGCGGTTGTACAACGATTGTATCGTGTATTTCCAGCTTAAGGCCGGGCGGAACGCAATAAAAACAGCCTGTCAAGTCATTTTTATGTCAATTTTGCTGACATTTGTACGGTTTTTGTGCAGATTGGTATGGGTTTGTGAACAATTTATTATTGTTTTCAACACATAAACAAATGTTTCCTCACATTAATTCATATACAGAACATCTTAGATTAACATATATTTATTAGAAATAATAAAAAAGGTGAAAATTCAGGTTGACCTATTGGAAAGCACAACCCAACAATTTATAAACTGATAATAATAAATAGCATTTTGCATTCTAGGTATTTACATTTTAATTTCTGATCTGGCAATACTATTTATTTATTTGTATGATTTGTCAACAAAGTACAAGAGCTTTCTCAGACAAACCTATCCTCATGCCTCACTGCCGCATATTCAAAAATCATAATTTGTTTCTTTTCACTCTGCGATTGAAAACAGAAAATCATCGGCTGTCTTCTCGTCTGAGGCGCTAGTATCGAATTCCTCAAGTGATACTACTATGTCTTTTATATACAATGATAGTATCTATTATATAAGCTGTACAAATAAAATAAACTAATATCGCCTGTGGTTGAAATTCGACCAATTGTGCGAGAGAAACGCACGTATTAATATTTATTATATTACCTGGCTGAGACACAACATATTGGATAGAAATTACATACTGCACTGCCCCTCTTCACATTTCAAAAAAAAATCAAGCGAATACATACATTATGTTGTATTTAAGGCAGTTAAAAAGGGATTGAACTGTTTTGTCATGGCTCTCAATTTTTTTTACTCTCATTTGGCTCTCTCTTTGCGATGAATTATCTGCAAGACCAATTCCTCGGGGTGGGCCGAGCCAACTCTGTCAAACCAGCCATCTGACAGTTTGCGAAATGTCATTATCTTCATTGTTAGTGGAAAACAAAAACAATTTGATAGGTTTGACCAAGTGTTGTTTGAAAAGCGTTTGTTTACTTTTGTGCAAGTTTTCTGTCTTTGAGAGGAGTTCTCTCTCTTTGAGAGGATTCTACTATTTGACAGATCTCAATTCCGTGTGCCAAAAAAGATACCAAACACACCTAATAAAACACGGCTACTATGTTAACTTTCATAGAATCATGACAGTTGCATGGCTCTCAATTTTTTTTACTCTCATTTGGCTCGCTCTTTGCGATGAATTATCTGCAAGTATCTGCAAGACCTTTTCCTCGGAGTGGACTGTTGAACTCTGTCAAACCAAGCTATCTGACAGTTTGAGAAATGTCATAATCTTCATTGTAGTGGAAAACAAAAACAAATCGACAGGTTTCGTTTCAAAAGCGTTTGGTGTCTTTTGTCCAAGTTTTTCTCTGGGAGAGGATATCTCTCTCATTAGCCGTGTTTTATTATTCGCATGATCCTAATCCGATCAAGTGCTTAAAATAAAACGATCCAGATCATCTCAAATTTTAACTTCTAAAGTTTGGTACCACTGCTTCTGTAGTTTGACAATTGACATTTGTCATAAATTAAAACAATGGACGAAGGAGCAGAATTTGATTTTTCGTTTCTTTGGCTTCTTCAGCTTCGTCCACCCTGAAATTGACCTGAAAAAATGTTTTATGTATGTTTGCATGTATGTACATACTCGTATGTTGTAATTTTCTTATCTGAAATTAGGATTTTCGGTCGTTTTCCATTGTTTACTTCTGAAGATGTGTTTTTTTTTTTTGCATTTGACACTTCCGTGTTTGGCGCAAAGTTAAAAAAAAATGCGGAGTTACCATTTGTAACTTGCGAATCTCCGAAAAATATTTTTTTGATGTATTTAATAAATTAAGTTTCGTATATTTGGGGTTGCTTTCCAATAGTTGACCTATTTAAACAATTTTGTTTTATTTTATATATGACTTCTAAATACAAAAAAAATAAAATTAATGTGAGGAAATAACAAATATATTCAAAAAAAAATGCGAATTTTTTTACATGTGAAAAAATGAAAAGCAAACAAATTAAAAATACAAAATAATATATTGACAAATAAAATAAAGCGAAACAGTAAATGCAAAATACTTTATGGTGAAATAATAACAAAGAAATAAACTTATTGCTGCCGTAAATTCATTGCATTTTTCATAAGTTGTTCAGCACAGACTAAAGCAGCAAATACACGATATAATCGTTGTACAACGGTTGTATGCAATTTGCGGTTGTATGCGACGATTGTATCGTGTGTACGCTTTGATTCGAAAACCTGCGGTTGGATGCGCCGTTGTATGGAAATCGCACGCAGATTGTATAGTGTGTGTGCTACTTACAACGGTTGTACCGAAATTGGTACAACCCGCGGTTGTACAACGATTGTATCGTGTATTTCCAGCTTAAGGCCGGGCGGAACGCAATAAAAACAGCCTGTCAAGTCACTTTTATGTCAATTTTGCTGACATTTGTACGGTTTTTGTGCAGATTGGTATGGGTTTGTGAACAATTTATTATTGTTTTCAACACATAAACAAATGTTTCCTCACATTAATTCATATACAGAACATCTTAGATTAACATATATTTATTAGAAATAATAAAAAAGGTGAAAATTCAGGTTGACCTATTGGAAAGCACAACCCAACAATTTATAAACTGATAATAATAAATAGCATTTTGCATTCTAGGTATTTACATTTTAATTTCTGATCTGGCAATACTATTTATTTATTTGTATGATTTGTCAACAAAGTACAAGGGCTTTCTCAGACAAACCTATCCTCATGCCTCACTGCCGCATATTCAAAAATCATAATTTGTTTCTTTTCACTCTGCGACTGAAAACAGAAAATCATCGGCTGTCTTCTCGTCTGAGGCGCTAGTATCGAATTCCTCAAGTGATACTACTATGTCTTTTATATACAATGATAGCATCTATTATATAAGCTGTACAAATAAAATAAACTAATATCGCCTGTGGTTGAAATTCGACCAATTGTGCGAGAGAAACGCACGTATTAATATTTATTATATTACCTGGCTGAGACACAACATATTGGAAAGAAATTACATACTGCACTGCCCCTCTTCACATTTCAAAAAAAAATCAAGCGAATACATACATTATGTTGTATTTAAGGCAGTTAAAAAGGGATTGAACTGTTTTGCCTTCGCCTATTTATATAATGATGATGATTTGCACAAAAACGGTTTTTCGATAGACGGCATGGCACTGTTAATTCCCCACAAAAAGTTAACGACAAAGCTTAGCAATTACAATGATCGTGCTAAGAAAGTTTACCATGATCATAGCAGCGGAGTTTGTGAACGGTTAGTACCGTACCGCATCGTAAGGCTTGTGATGTGAGTGATAACAGTTATTATTTCAACTGAGTGACAAGAAAAGTTTAAGAAAATATTAAAACCCTAATCGAAGCAAGGAAAATAGAGAAAGCAAATTCTATTTAAATAAAATCAAAATAATTACATGTGAATGGAGTTGTTCCTTTCACTATTAGCTTTAAATCCAAAACTTTATTACTAATGCTTTTGCAATCTTTCTCTTTAGCAAACAGCTCATCCTTGAGGACAATTGTAGCCTCAACTAATTGCAAACATCTTTTTGTTATCGTTCGATTTTCATCCACCAATTGGGCAATGTTAGACTGCAACTGAAGAACCACTTCGTCTTTTTCAACACTAAGTTTCTGGAGATCATTCAACAGAGTTCGTTTCTGATTTCGCAACATATCGATAAGTTGTTCCTGATCTGCTAATCTTTGGCGGTGCTGTTGCAACTCAAAATCTCGAGATAGATCTCCATTATTTAACCCAGCTACTTCAACTTTGGAACAACTTTTAAGTAGCTTCGAAGCCAATTCCTTCTTTTCCTGTAGCTGATTTGCTATTTGGGCACCGTAGCGCAAGTGGTTAGTGCGTCGAACTACTGAGCCAGCGGTCTTGGGTTCGAATCCCGCCGCAAACACCTAAAAGTTTTTCAGTGCCCACCTCTTTCGAATGTCTGACAAGCATCAAAGAGTATCATTTGTCACGATTGAGCTTCTCAACTCGCCGTTCGGAGTCGGCAAAAAACTGTAGGTCCCTTCCATTCGTGCAAAAATATAACACGCACAAACAAATGATTGCGAGAAGCAGGCCCAGGTTCACCTCGAGCTGTAGCGCCAAACTAAGTAAGTAAGATTTTCTATTTCACTGCATCGCGCATATAGCGCTATACATTCATTCTGCAGACGATGGTTTTCCTGTGTAAACTTTCGCTCGTTCGTGTAAATCTTTTCAAGAAGTTCCATTCTTGAATGTCCTTGTGATTTGAACTCGGTTTTGTACCATTTTTCTGACTTGTTTAGGCGCTCTAATTCGCTATTTAATTTACGAACATCTTGCATCGCAAGAAAAAGCACCTGATCTTTTTCACGAAGTAGATATTGAAATTGGTCGTGCTGGCTTTGGAGCGAATCATCTTCAGCTGAACTCAGAGAGGCTGGACGAAGGCATACATTTAGGTCACTGATATTTCCTGAATCATAGTTGGGTGATGTTGTACTCGAGGGTAATTGTGAAGAAGCAGAATTTCGTCAAGAATCGCCTTCTTCCCGAGTACCATTCTTTGGTGTTATCGGAGAAGGCTCGTTATTTTTTCTTTTATTTTCCTATCACCCTCTCGTGTTAATCATTTTTGTACTCTACTCATATATTAATATTTTATTATCGAAAAATGTACTATGTATCAATTTATTTTTTTTTTTTTGTTTTTCATGACGTAGTTTGAATGATCTCATTTGCGTTTATGTAAACAAAATAAATGCATCCACAGCTATTGCAATTAGCGAATTCAAATTAACTTTAACTATTTTCATTTCTTATTTATCCAAAATTAATTTATACGTTTAAGTTTACCAAAACAACTTGCAACAGAAAAGAAAGCAAAAATTCAACCACTTGATTTTGTTGACATTGCACAATTTTTTAATCATTGACATATTAGGTCTGTTTGGTGTGTCTTTTTCGCGTAAGTGATTGATTCTAGTATTTGACAGATCTCAATTCCGTGTGCCAAAAAAGATAGCAAACACACCTATTAGGTCTGTTTGGTGTGTCGATAGTTTCTGCAATACTAGCCGTGTTTCAGATCAACAAATAAGTTTGTGTGCATTACAACAACAATCCGAGATCTTGCTTCTTGTCAAGATCAATTTTCGTGATCCAAAAATTAGTTCGACTATTTCTCACTATGGTACACTTTCGTTTGTGAATGTTGCTATATTATCGACAATTGCCAAGGGTATATGTTGCCAGATTAGAATATAAAAATATTATTGGCAATCCAAATATCATTAAATGTTATTTTGCTCGAATAAATTAATTTTTCTGCTCCTAATGATATTTAAGCGATGTGAAACTGAAATTATAGCTACAAAATATTATTCTCATTCGGTATCTGTTAATCAAAATTAACAATTTCCTCCTAAAAAAAATAAAACAAGCGCATTCAATTTTCATTTAAAAGAAAATATTCATTCGCATGGCAACTTCGCACTAATGTGTCAAAATGAACTTAGCTTGTACAATCACCACAACACAGAACTTTGATCTAGTTTGTTTTATTATTCTGATCTGATCCGGATCAGATCACGGGGATAATAGGTCTGTTTGGTAACATGCTAGTTTTGGAAAGTTCTACGTAAACTACATAGAATCCGACAGTTTCATGGCTCTCAATTTTTTTTACTCTCATTTGGCTCTCTCTTTGCGATGAATTATCTGCAAGACCAATTCCTCGGGGTGGGCCGAGCCAACTCTGTCAAACCAGCCATCTGACAGTTTGCGAAATGTCATTATCTTCATTGTTAGTGGAAAACAAAAACAATTTGATAGGTTTGACCAAGTGTTGTTTGAAAAGCGTTTGTTTACTTTTGTGCAAGTTTTCTGTCTTTGAGAGGAGTTCTCTCTCTTTGAGAGGATTCTACTATTTGACAGATCTCAATTCCGTGTGCCAAAAAAGATACCAAACACACCTAATAAAACACGGCTACTATGTTAACTTTCATAGAATCATGACAGTTGCATGGCTCTCAATTTTTTTTACTCTCATTTGGCTCGCTCTTTGCGATGAATTATCTGCAAGTATCTGCAAGACCTTTTCCTCGGAGTGGACTGTTGAACTCTGTCAAACCAAGCTATCTGACAGTTTGAGAAATGTCATAATCTTCATTGTAGTGGAAAACAAAAACAAATCGACAGGTTTCGTTTCAAAAGCGTTTGGTGTCTTTTGTTCAAGTTTTTCTCTGGGAGAGGATATCTCTCTCATTAGCCGTGTTTTATTATTCGCATGATCCTAATCCGATCAAGTGCTTAAAATAAAACGATCCAGATCATCTCAAATTTTAACTTCTAAAGTTTGGTACCACTGCTTCTGTAGTTTGACAATTGACATTTGTCATAAATTAAAACAATGGACGAAGAAGCAGATTTTTGATTTTTCGTTTCTTTGGCTTCTTCAGCTTCGTCCACCCTGAAATTGACCTGAAAAAATGTTTTATGTATGTTTGCATGTATGTACATACTCGTATGTTGTAATTTTCTTATCTGAACTTAGGATTTTCGGTCGTTTTCCATTGTTTACTTCTGAAGATGTGTTTTTTTTGTTTGCATTTGACACTTCCGTGTTTGGCGCAAAGTTAAAAAAAAATGCGGAGTTACCATTTGTAACTTGCGAATCTCCAAAAAATATTTTTTTGATGTATTTAATAAATTAAGTTTCGTATATTTGGGGTTGCTTTCCAATAGTTGACCTATTTAAACAATTTTGTTTTATTTTATATATGACTTCTAAATACAAAAAAAATAAAATTAATGTGAGGAAATAACAAATATATTCAAAAAAAAATGCGAATTTTTTTACATGTGAAAAAATGAAAAGCAAACAAATTAAAAATACAAAATAATATATTGACAAATAAAATAAAGCGAAACAGTAAATGCAAAATATTTTATGGTGAAATAATAACAAAGAAATAAACTTATAGCTGCCGTAAATTCATTGCATTTTTCATAAGTTGTTCAGCACAGACTAGGGCAGCAAATACACGATATAATCGTTGTACAACGGTTGTATGCAATTTGCGTTCGTATGCGACGATTGTATAGTGTGTACGCTTTGATTCGAAAACCTGCGGTTGGATGCGCCGTTGTATGGAAATCGTACGCAGATTGTATAGTGTGTGTGCTACTTACAACGGTTATACCGAAATTGGTACAACCCGCGGTTGTACAACGATTGTATCGTGTATTTCCAGCTTAAGGCCGGGCGGAACGCAATAAAAACAGCCTGTCAAGTCATTTTTATGTCAATTTTGCTAACATTTGTACGGTTTTTGTGCAGATTGGTATGGGTTTGTGAACAATTTATTATTGTTTTAAACACATAAACAAATGTTTCCTCACATTAATTCATACACAGAACATCTTAGATTAACATATATTTATTAGAAATAATAAAAAAGGTGAAAATTCAGGTTGACCTATTGGACAGCACAGCCCAACAATTTATAAACTGATAATAATAAATAGCATTTTGCATTCTAGGTATTTACATTTTAATTTCTGATCTGGCAATACTATTTATTTATTTGTATGATTTGTCAACAAAGTACAAGGGCTTTCTCAGACAAACCTATCCTCATGCCTCACTGCCGTATATTCAAAAATCATAATTTGTTTCTTTTCACTCTGCGACTGAAAACAGAAAATCATCGGCTGTCTTCTCGTCTGAGGCGCTAGTATCGAATTCCTCAAGTGATACTACTATGTCTTTTATATACAATGATAGTATCTATTATATAAGCTGTACAAATAAAATAAACTAATATCGCCTGTGGTTGAAATTCGACCAATTGTGCGAGAGAAACGCACGTATTAATATTTATTATATTACCTGGCTGAGACACAACATATTGGAAAGAAATTACATACTGCACTGCCCCTCTTCATATTTCAAAAAAAAATCAAGCGAATACATACATTATGTTGTATTTAAGGCAGTTAAAAAGGGATTGAACTGTTTGGCCTTCGCCTATTTATATAATGATGATGATTTGCACAAGAACAGTTTTCCGATAGATAGATATTATTTCAACTGAGTGACAAGAAAAGTTTAAGAAAATATTAAAACCCTAATCGAAGCAAGGAAAATAGAGAAAGCAAATTCTATTTAAATAAAATCAAAATAATTACATGTGAATGGAGTTGTTCCTTTCACTATTAGCTTTAAATCCAAAACTTTATTACTTATGCTTTTGCAATCTTTCTCTTTAGCAAACAGTTCATCCTTGAGGACAATTGTAGCCTCAACTAATTGCAAACATCTTTTTGTTATCGTTCGATTTTCATCCACCAATTGGGCAATGTTAGACTGCAACTGAAGAACCACTTCGTCTTTTTCAACACTAAGTTTCTGGAGATCATTCAACAAAGTTCGTTTCTGATTTCGCAACATATCGATAAGTTGTTCCTGATCTGCTAATCTTTGGCGGTGCTGTTGCAACTCAAAATCTCTAGATAGATCTCCATTATTTAACCCAGCTGCTTCAACTTTGGAACAACTTTTAAGTAGCTTCGAAGCCAATTCCTTCTTTTCCTGTAGCTGATTTGCTATTTGGGCACCGTAGCGCAAGTGGTTAGTGCGTCGAACTACTGAGCCAGCGGTCTTGGGTTCGAATCCCGCCGCAAACACCTAAAAGTTTTTCAGTGGCCACCTTTTTCGAATGTCTGACAAGCATCACAGAGTATCATTTGTCACGATTGATCTTCTCAACTCGCCGTTCGGAGTCGGCAAAAAACTGTAGGTCCCTTCCATTCGTGCAAAAATATAACACGCACAAACAAATGATTGCGAGAAGCAGGCCCAGGTTCACCTCGAGCTGTAGCGCCAAACTAAGTAAGTAAGATTTTCTATTTCACTGCATCGCGCATATAGCGCTATACATTCATTCTGCAGACGATGGTTTTCCTGTGTAAACTTTCGCTCGTTCGTGTAAATCTTTTCAAAAAGTTCCATTCTTGAATTTCCTTGTGATTTTAACTCGGTTTTGTACCATTTTTCTTACCGGCGCTCTAATTCGCTATTTAATTTACGAACATCTTGCATCGCAAGAAAAAGCACCTGATCTTTTTCACGAAGTAGATATTGAAATTGGTCGTGCTGGCTTTGGAGCGAATCATCTTCAGCTGAACTCAGAGAGGCTGGACGAAGGCATACATTTAGGTCACTGATATTTCCTGAATCATAGTTGGGTGATGTTGTACTCGAAGGTAATTGTGAAGAAGCAGAATTTCGTCAAGAATCGCCTTCTTCCCGAGCACCATTCTTTGGTGTTATCGGAGAAGGCTCATTATTTTTTCTTTTATTTTCCTATCACCCTCTCGTGTTAATCATTTTTGTACTCTACTCATATATTAATATTTTATTATCGAAAAATGTACTATGTATCAATTTATTTTTTTTTTTTTTTGTTTTTCATGACGTAGTTTGAATGATCTCATTTGCGTTTATGTAAACAAAATAAATGTATCCACAGCTATTGCAATTAGCGAATTCAAATTAACTTTAACTATTTTCATTTCTTATTTATCCAAAATTAATTTATACGTTTAAGTTTACCAAAGCAACTTGCATAAAACAGAAAAGAAAGCAAAAATTCAACCACTTGATTTTGTTGACATTGCACAATTTTTTAATCATTGACATATTAGGTCTGTTTGGTGTGTCTTTTTCGCGTAAGTGATTGATTCTTGTATTTGACAGATCTCAATTCCGTGTGCCAAAAAAGATAGCAAACACACCTATTAGGTCTGTTTGGTGTGTCGATAGTTTCTGCAATACTAGCCGTGTTTCAGATCTTTCTTGGCTTCTTCAGCTTCGTCCACCCTGAAATTGACCTGAAAAAATGTTTTATGTACGTTTGCATGTATGTACACTCGTACACTTCTGAAGATGTGTTTTTTTTTTTGCATTTGACACTTCCGTGTTTGGCGCAAAGTTAAAAAAAAATGCGGAGTTACCATTTGTAACTTGCGAATCTCCAAAAAATATTTTTTTGATGTATTTAATAAATTAAGTTTCGTATATTTGGGGTTGCTTCCACTAGTTGACCTATTTAAACAATTTTGTTTTATTTTATATATGACTTCTAAATACAAAAAAAATAAAATTAATGTGAGGAAATAACAAATATATTCAAAAAAAAAAATGCGAATTTTTTTACATGTGAAAAAATGAAAAGCAAACAAATTAAAAATACAAAATAATATATTGACAAATAAAATAAAGCGAAACAGTAAATGCAAAATATTTTATGGTGAAATAATAACAAAGAAATAAACTTATAGCTGCCGTAAATTCATTCATAAGTTGTTCAGCACAAACTAAAGCAGCAAATACACGATATAATCGTTGTACAACGGTTGTATGAAATTTGCGGTTGTATGCGACGATTGTATCGTGTGTTAGCTAGCTTACGACGGTTGTACCGATATCGCACGGTTGTACGCTTTGATTCGAAAACCTGCGGTTGGATGCGCCGTTGTATGGAAATCGCCCGCAGATTGTATAGTGTATGTGCTATTTACAACGGTTGTACCGAAATTGGTACAACCCGCGGTTGTACAACGATTGTATCGTGTATTTCCAGCTTAAGGCCGGGCGGAACGCAATAAAAACAGCCTGTCAAGTCATTTTTATGTCAATTTTGCTGACATTTGTACGGTTTTTGTGCAGATTGGTATGGGTTTGTGAACAATTTATTATTGTTTTAAACACATAAACAAATGTTTCCTCATATTATTTCATATACAGAACATTTTAGATTAACATATATTTATTAGAAATAATAAAAAAGGTGAAAATTCAGGTTGACCTATTGGACAGCACAGCCCAACAATTTATAAACTGATAATAATAAATAGCATTTTGCATTCTAGGTATTTACATTTTAATTTCTGATCTGGCAATACTATTTATTTATTTGTATGATTTGTCAACAAAGTACAAGGGCTTTCTCAGACAAACCTATCCTCATGCCTCACTGCCGTATATTCAAAAATCATAATTTGTTTCTTTTCACTCTGTGACTGAAAACAGAAAATCATCGGCTGTCTTCTCGTCTGAGGCGCTAGTATCGAATTCCTCAAGTGATACTACTATGTCTTTTATATACAATGATAGTATCTATTATATAAGCTGTACAAATAAAATAAACTAATATCGCCTGTGGTTGAAATTCGACCAATTGTGCGAGAGAAACGCACGTATTAATATTTATTATATTACCTGGCTGAGACACAACATATTGGAAAGAAATTACATACTGCACTGCCCCTCTTCACATTTCAAAAAAAAAATCAAGCGAATACATACATTATGTTGTATTTAAGGCAGTTAAAAAGGGATTGAACTGTTTTGCCTTCGCCTATTTATATAATGATGATGATTTGCACAAGAACGGTTTTCCGATAGATAGATATTATTTCAACTGAGTGACAAGAAAAGTTTAAGAAAATATTAAAACCCTAATCGAAGCAAGGAAAATAGAGAAAGGAAATTCTATTTAAATAAAATCAAAATAATTACATGTGAATGGAGTTGTTCCTTTCACTATTAGCTTTAAATCCAAAACTTTATTACTAATGCTTTTGCAATCTTTCTCTTTAGCAAACAGCTCATCCTTGAGGACAATTGTAGCCTCAACTAATTGCAAACATCTTTTTGTTATCGTTCTATTTTCATCCACCAATTGGGCAATGTTAGACTGCAACTGAAGAACCACTTCGTCTTTTTCAACACTAAGTTTCTGGAGATCATTCAACAGAGTTCGTTTCTGATTTCGCAACATAACCCAGCTGCTTCAACTTTGGAACAACTTTTAAGTAGCTTCGAAGCCAATTCCTTCATTTCCTGTAGCTGATTTGCTATTTGGGCACCGTAGCGCAAGTGGTTAGTGCGTCGAACTACTGAGCCAGCGGTCTTGGGTTCGAATCCCGCCGCAAACACCTAAAAGTTTTTCAGTGCCCACCTCTTTCAAATGTCTGACAAGCATCAAAGAGTATCATTTGTCACGATTGAGCTTCTCAACTCGCCGTTCGGAGTCGGCAAAAAACTGTAGGTCCCTTCCATTCGTGCAAAAATATAACACGCACAAACAAATGATTGCGAGAAGCAGGCCCAGGTTCACCTCGAGCTGTAGCGCCAAACTAAGTAAGTAAGATTTTCTATTTCACTGCATCGCGCATATAGCGCTATACATTCATTCTGCAGACGATGGTTTTCCTGTGTAAACTTTCGCTCGTTCATGTAAATCTTTTCAAGAAGTTCCATTCTTGAATTTCCTTGTGATTTTAACTCGGTTTTGTACCATTTTTCTGACTTGTTTAGGCGCTCTAATTCGCTCTTTAATTTACGAACATCTTGCATCGCAAGAAAAAGCACCTGATCTTTTTCACGAAGTAGATATTGAAATTGGTCGTGCTGGCTTTGGAGCGAATCATCTTCAGCTGAACTCAGAGAGGCTGGACGAAGGCATACATTTAGGTCACTGATATTTCCTGAATCATAGTTGGGTGATGTTGTACTCGAAGATATTTGTGAAGAAGCAGAATTTCGTCAAGAATCGCCTTCTTCCCGAACACCATTCTTTGGTGTTATCGGAGAAGGCTCATTATTTTTTCTTTTATTTTCCTATCACCCTCTCGTGTTAATCATTTTTGTACTCTACTCATATATTAATATTTTATTATCGAAAAATGTACTATGTATCAATTTATTTTTTTTTTTGTTTGTTTTTCATGACGTAGTTTGAATGATCTCATTTGCGTTTATGTAAACAAAATAAATGTATCCACAGCTATTGCAATTAGCGAATTCAAATTAACTTTAACTATTTTCATTTCTTATTTATCCAAAATTAATTTATACGTTTAAGTTTACCAAAACAACTTGCATAAAACAGAAAAGAAAGCAAAAATTCAACCACTTGATTTTGTTGACATTGCACAATTTTTTAATCATTGACATATTAGGTCTGTTTGGTGTGTCTTTTTCGCGTAAGTGATTGATTCTTGTATTTGACAGATCTCAATTCCGTGTGCCAAAAAAGATAGCAAACACACCTATTAGGTCTGTTTGGTGTGTTGATAGTTTCTGCAATACTAGCCGTGTTTCAGATCTTTCTTGGCTTCTTCAGCTTCGTCCACCCTGAAATTGACCTGAAAAAATGTTTTATGTATGTTTGCATGTATGTACATACTAGTACACTTCTGAAGATGTGTTTTTTTTTTTTGCATTTGACACTTCCGTGTTTGGCGCAAAGTTAAAAAAAATGCGGAGTTACCATTTGTAACTTGCGAATCTCCAAAAAATATTTTTTTGATGTATTTAATAAATTAAGTTTCGTATATTTGGGGTTGCTTTCCAATAGTTGACCTATTTAAACAATTTTGTTTTATTTTATATATGACTTCTAAATACAAAAAAAAATAAAATTAATGTGAGGAAATAACAAATATATTCAAAAAAAAATGCGAATTTTTTTACATGTGAAAAAATGAAAAGCAAACAAATTAAAAATACAAAATAATATATTGACAAATAAAATAAAGCGAAACAGTAAATGCAAAATATTTTATGGTGAAATAATAACAAAGAAATAAACTTATAGCTGCCGTAAATTCATTGCATTTTTCATAAGTTGTTCAGCACAGACTAAAGCAGCAAATACACGATATAATCGTTGTACAACGGTTGTATGCAATTTGCGGTTGTATGCGACGATTGTATCGTGTGTTAGCTAGCTTACGACGGTTGTACCGATATCGCACGGTTGTACGCTTTGATTCGAAAACCTGCGGTTGGATGCGCCGTTGTATGGAAATCGCCCGCAGATTGTATAGTGTGTGTGCTACTTACAACGGTTGTACAACGATTGTATCGTGTATTTCCAGCTTAAGGCCGGGCGGAACGCAATAAAAACAGCCTGTCAAGTCATTTTTATGTCAATTTTGCTGACATTTGTACGGTTTTTGTGCAGATTGGTATGGGTTTGTGAACAATTTATTATTGTTTTAAACACATAAACAAATGTTTCCTCACATTAATTCATATACAGAACATCTTAGATTAACATATATTTATTAGAAATAATAAAAAAGGTGAAAATTCAGGTTGACCTATTGGACAGCACAGCCCAACAATTTATAAACTGATAATAATAAATAGCATTTTGCATTCTAGGTATTTACATTTTAATTTCTGATCTGGCAATACTATTTATTTATTTGTATGATTTGTCAACAAAGTACAAGGGCTTTCTCAGACAAACCTATCCTCATGCCTCACTGCCGCATACTCAAAAATCATAATTTGTTTCTTTTCACTCTGCGACTGAAAACAGAAAATCATCGGCTGTCTTCTCGTCTGAGGCGCTAGTATCGAATTCCTCAAGTGATACTACTATGTCTTTTATATACAATGATAGTATCTATTATATAAGCTGTACAAATAAAATAAACTAATATCGCCTGTGGTTGAAATTCGACCAATTGTGCGAGAGAAACGCACGTATTAATATTTATTATATTACCTGGCTGAGACACAACATATTGGAAAGAAATTACATACTGCACTGCCCCTCTTCACATTTAAAAAAAAATCAAGCGAATACATACATTATGTTGTATTTAAGGCAGTTAAAAAGGGATTGAACTGTTTTGCCTTCGCCTATTTATATAATGATGATGATTTGCACAAAAACGGTTTTCCGATAGACGGCATGGCACTGTTAATTCCCCACAAAAAATTAACGACAAAGCTTAGCAATTACAATGATCGTGCTAAGAAAGTTTACCATGATCATAGCAGCGGAGTTTGTGAACGGTTAGTACCGTACCGCATCGTAAGGCTTGTGATGTGAGTGATAACAGTTATTATTTCAACTGAGTGACAAGAAAAGTTTAAGAAAATATTAAAACCCTAATCGAAGCAAGGAAAATAGAGAAAGCAAATTCTATTTAAATAAAATCAAAATAATTACATGTGAATGGAGTTGTTCCTTTCACTATTAGCTTTAAATCCAAAACTTTATTACTAATGCTTTTGCAATCTTTCTCTTTAGCAAACAGCTCATCCTTGAGGACAATTGTAGCCTCAACTAATTGCAAACATCTTTTTGTTATCGTTCGATTTTCATCCACCAATTGGGCAATGTTAGACTGCAACTGAAGAACCACTTCGTCTTTTTCAACACTAAGTTTCTGGAGATCATTCAACAGAGTTCGTTTCTGATTTCGCAACATAACCCAGCTGCTTCAACTTTGGAACAACTTTTAAGTAGCTTCGAAGCCAATTCCTTCATTTCCTGTAGCTGATTTGCTATTTGGGCACCGTAGCGCAAGTGGTTAGTGCGTCGAACTACTGAGCCAGCGGTCTTGGGTTCGAATCCCGCCGCAAACACCTAAAAGTTTTTCAGTGCCCACCTCTTTCGAATGTCTGACAAGCATCAAAGAGTATCATTTGTCACGATTGAGCTTCTCAACTCGCCGTTCGGAGTCGGCAAAAAACTGTAGGTCCCTTCCATTCGTGCAAAAATATAACACGCACAAACAAATGATTGCGAGAAGCAGGCCCAGGTTCACCTCGAGCTGTAGCGCCAAACTAAGTAAGTAAGATTTTCTATTTCACTGCATCGCGCATATAGCGCTATACATTCATTCTGCAGACGATGGTTTTCCTGTGTAAACTTTCGCTCGTTCGTGTAAATCTTTTCAAGAAGTTCCATTCTTGAATTTCCTTGTGATTTTAACTCGGTTTTGTACCATTTTTCTGACTTGTTTAGGCGCTCTAATTCGCTCTTTAATTTACGAACATCTTGCATCGCAAGAAAAAGCACCTGATCTTTTTCACGAAGTAGATATTGAAATTGGTCGTGCTGGCTTTGGAGCGAATCATCTTCAGCTGAACTCAGAGAGGCTGGACGAAGGCATACATTTAGGTCACTGATATTTCCTGAATCATAGTTGGGTGATGTTGTACTCGAAGATATTTGTGAAGAAGCAGAATTTCGTCAAGAATCGCCTTCTTCCCGAACACCATTCTTTGGTGTTATCGGAGAAGGCTCATTATTTTTTCTTTTATTTTCCTATCACCCTCTCGTGTTAATCATTTTTGTACTCTACTCATATATTAATATTTTATTATCGAAAAATGTACTATGTATCAATTTATTTTTTTTTTGTTTGTTTTTCATGACGTAGTTTGAATGATCTCATTTGCGTTTATGTAAACAAAATAAATGTACCCACAGCTATTGCAATTAGCGAATTTAAATTAACTTTAACTATTTTCATTTCTTATTTATCCAAAATTAATTTATACGTTTAAGTTTACCAAAACAACTTGCATAAAACAGAAAAGAAAGCAAAAATTCAACCACTTGATTTTGTTGACATTGCACAATTTTTTAATCATTGACATATTAGGTCTGTTTGGTGTGTCTTTTTCGCGTAAGTGATTGATTCTTGTATTTGACAGATCTCAATTCCGTGTGCCAAAAAAGATAGCAAACACACCTATTAGGTCTGTTTGGTGTGTTGATAGTTTCTGCAATACTAGCCGTGTTTCAGATCTTTCTTGGCTTCTTCAGCTTCGTCCACCCTGAAATTGACCTGAAAAAATGTTTTATGTATGTTTGCATGTATGTACATACTAGTACACTTCTGAAGATGTGTTTTTTTTTTTTGCATTTGACACTTCCGTGTTTGGCGCAAAGTTAAAAAAAATGCGGAGTTACCATTTGTAACTTGCGAATCTCCAAAAAATATTTTTTTGATGTATTTAATAAATTAAGTTTCGTATATTTGGGGTTGCTTTCCAATAGTTGACCTATTTAAACAATTTTGTTTTATTTTATATATGACTTCTAAATACAAAAAAAAATAAAATTAATGTGAGGAAATAACAAATATATTCAAAAAAAAATGCGAATTTTTTTACATGTGAAAAAATGAAAAGCAAACAAATTAAAAATACAAAATAATATATTGACAAATAAAATAAAGCGAAACAGTAAATGCAAAATATTTTATGGTGAAATAATAACAAAGAAATAAACTTATAGCTGCCGTAAATTCATTGCATTTTTCATAAGTTGTTCAGCACAGACTAAAGCAGCAAATACACGATATAATCGTTGTACAACGGTTGTATGCAATTTGCGGTTGTATGCGACGATTGTATCGTGTGTTAGCTAGCTTACGACGGTTGTACCGATATCGCACGGTTGTACGCTTTGATTCGAAAACCTGCGGTTGGATGCGCCGTTGTATGGAAATCGCCCGCAGATTGTATAGTGTGTGTGCTACTTACAACGGTTGTACAACGATTGTATCGTGTATTTCCAGCTTAAGGCCGGGCGGAACGCAATAAAAACAGCCTGTCAAGTCATTTTTATGTCAATTTTGCTGACATTTGTACGGTTTTTGTGCAGATTGGTATGGGTTTGTGAACAATTTATTATTGTTTTAAACACATAAACAAATGTTTCCTCACATTAATTCATATACAGAACATCTTAGATTAACATATATTTATTAGAAATAATAAAAAAGGTGAAAATTCAGGTTGACCTATTGGACAGCACAGCCCAACAATTTATAAACTGATAATAATAAATAGCATTTTGCATTCTAGGTATTTACATTTTAATTTCTGATCTGGCAATACTATTTATTTATTTGTATGATTTGTCAACAAAGTACAAGGGCTTTCTCAGACAAACCTATCCTCATGCCTCACTGCCGCATACTCAAAAATCATAATTTGTTTCTTTTCACTCTGCGACTGAAAACAGAAAATCATCGGCTGTCTTCTCGTCTGAGGCGCTAGTATCGAATTCCTCAAGTGATACTACTATGTCTTTTATATACAATGATAGTATCTATTATATAAGCTGTACAAATAAAATAAACTAATATCGCCTGTGGTTGAAATTCGACCAATTGTGCGAGAGAAACGCACGTATTAATATTTATTATATTACCTGGCTGAGACACAACATATTGGAAAGAAATTACATACTGCACTGCCCCTCTTCACATTTAAAAAAAAATCAAGCGAATACATACATTATGTTGTATTTAAGGCAGTTAAAAAGGGATTGAACTGTTTTGCCTTCGCCTATTTATATAATGATGATGATTTGCACAAAAACGGTTTTCCGATAGACGGCATGGCACTGTTAATTCCCCACAAAAAATTAACGACAAAGCTTAGCAATTACAATGATCGTGCTAAGAAAGTTTACCATGATCATAGCAGCGGAGTTTGTGAACGGTTAGTACCGTACCGCATCGTAAGGCTTGTGATGTGAGTGATAACAGTTATTATTTCAACTGAGTGACAAGAAAAGTTTAAGAAAATATTAAAACCCTAATCGAAGCAAGGAAAATAGAGAAAGCAAATTCTATTTAAATAAAATCAAAATAATTACATGTGAATGGAGTTGTTCCTTTCACTATTAGCTTTAAATCCAAAACTTTATTACTAATGCTTTTGCAATCTTTCTCTTTAGCAAACAGCTCATCCTTGAGGACAATTGTAGCCTCAACTAATTGCAAACATCTTTTTGTTATCGTTCGATTTTCATCCACCAATTGGGCAATGTTAGACTGCAACTGAAGAACCACTTCGTCTTTTTCAACACTAAGTTTCTGGAGATCATTCAACAGAGTTCGTTTCTGATTTCGCAACATAACCCAGCTGCTTCAACTTTGGAACAACTTTTAAGTAGCTTCGAAGCCAATTCCTTCATTTCCTGTAGCTGATTTGCTATTTGGGCACCGTAGCGCAAGTGGTTAGTGCGTCGAACTACTGAGCCAGCGGTCTTGGGTTCGAATCCCGCCGCAAACACCTAAAAGTTTTTCAGTGCCCACCTCTTTCGAATGTCTGACAAGCATCAAAGAGTATCATTTGTCACGATTGAGCTTCTCAACTCGCCGTTCGGAGTCGGCAAAAAACTGTAGGTCCCTTCCATTCGTGCAAAAATATAACACGCACAAACAAATGATTGCGAGAAGCAGGCCCAGGTTCACCTCGAGCTGTAGCGCCAAACTAAGTAAGTAAGATTTTCTATTTCACTGCATCGCGCATATAGCGCTATACATTCATTCTGCAGACGATGGTTTTCCTGTGTAAACTTTCGCTCGTTCGTGTAAATCTTTTCAAGAAGTTCCATTCTTGAATTTCCTTGTGATTTTAACTCGGTTTTGTACCATTTTTCTGACTTGTTTAGGCGCTCTAATTCGCTCTTTAATTTACGAACATCTTGCATCGCAAGAAAAAGCACCTGATCTTTTTCACGAAGTAGATATTGAAATTGGTCGTGCTGGCTTTGGAGCGAATCATCTTCAGCTGAACTCAGAGAGGCTGGACGAAGGCATACATTTAGGTCACTGATATTTCCTGAATCATAGTTGGGTGATGTTGTACTCGAAGATATTTGTGAAGAAGCAGAATTTCGTCAAGAATCGCCTTCTTCCCGAACACCATTCTTTGGTGTTATCGGAGAAGGCTCATTATTTTTTCTTTTATTTTCCTATCACCCTCTCGTGTTAATCATTTTTGTACTCTACTCATATATTAATATTTTATTATCGAAAAATGTACTATGTATCAATTTATTTTTTTTTTGTTTGTTTTTCATGACGTAGTTTGAATGATCTCATTTGCGTTTATGTAAACAAAATAAATGTACCCACAGCTATTGCAATTAGCGAATTTAAATTAACTTTAACTATTTTCATTTCTTATTTATCCAAAATTAATTTATACGTTTAAGTTTACCAAAACAACTTGCATAAAACAGAAAAGAAAGCAAAAATTCAACCACTTGATTTTGTTGACATTGCACAATTTTTTAATCATTGACATATTAGGTCTGTTTGGTGTGTCTTTTTCGCGTAAGTGATTGATTCTTGTATTTGACAGATCTCAATTCCGTGTGCCAAAAAAGATAGCAAACACACCTATTAGGTCTGTTTGGTGTGTTGATAGTTTCTGCAATACTAGCCGTGTTTCAGATCTTTCTTGGCTTCTTCAGCTTCGTCCACCCTGAAATTGACCTGAAAAAATGTTTTATGTATGTTTGCATGTATGTACATACTAGTACACTTCTGAAGATGTGTTTTTTTTTTTTGCATTTGACACTTCCGTGTTTGGCGCAAAGTTAAAAAAAATGCGGAGTTACCATTTGTAACTTGCGAATCTCCAAAAAATATTTTTTTGATGTATTTAATAAATTAAGTTTCGTATATTTGGGGTTGCTTTCCAATAGTTGACCTATTTAAACAATTTTGTTTTATTTTATATATGACTTCTAAATACAAAAAAAAATAAAATTAATGTGAGGAAATAACAAATATATTCAAAAAAAAATGCGAATTTTTTTACATGTGAAAAAATGAAAAGCAAACAAATTAAAAATACAAAATAATATATTGACAAATAAAATAAAGCGAAACAGTAAATGCAAAATATTTTATGGTGAAATAATAACAAAGAAATAAACTTATAGCTGCCGTAAATTCATTGCATTTTTCATAAGTTGTTCAGCACAGACTAAAGCAGCAAATACACGATATAATCGTTGTACAACGGTTGTATGCAATTTGCGGTTGTATGCGACGATTGTATCGTGTGTTAGCTAGCTTACGACGGTTGTACCGATATCGCACGGTTGTACGCTTTGATTCGAAAACCTGCGGTTGGATGCGCCGTTGTATGGAAATCGCCCGCAGATTGTATAGTGTGTGTGCTACTTACAACGGTTGTACAACGATTGTATCGTGTATTTCCAGCTTAAGGCCGGGCGGAACGCAATAAAAACAGCCTGTCAAGTCATTTTTATGTCAATTTTGCTGACATTTGTACGGTTTTTGTGCAGATTGGTATGGGTTTGTGAACAATTTATTATTGTTTTAAACACATAAACAAATGTTTCCTCACATTAATTCATATACAGAACATCTTAGATTAACATATATTTATTAGAAATAATAAAAAAGGTGAAAATTCAGGTTGACCTATTGGACAGCACAGCCCAACAATTTATAAACTGATAATAATAAATAGCATTTTGCATTCTAGGTATTTACATTTTAATTTCTGATCTGGCAATACTATTTATTTATTTGTATGATTTGTCAACAAAGTACAAGGGCTTTCTCAGACAAACCTATCCTCATGCCTCACTGCCGCATACTCAAAAATCATAATTTGTTTCTTTTCACTCTGCGACTGAAAACAGAAAATCATCGGCTGTCTTCTCGTCTGAGGCGCTAGTATCGAATTCCTCAAGTGATACTACTATGTCTTTTATATACAATGATAGTATCTATTATATAAGCTGTACAAATAAAATAAACTAATATCGCCTGTGGTTGAAATTCGACCAATTGTGCGAGAGAAACGCACGTATTAATATTTATTATATTACCTGGCTGAGACACAACATATTGGAAAGAAATTACATACTGCACTGCCCCTCTTCACATTTAAAAAAAAATCAAGCGAATACATACATTATGTTGTATTTAAGGCAGTTAAAAAGGGATTGAACTGTTTTGCCTTCGCCTATTTATATAATGATGATGATTTGCACAAAAACGGTTTTCCGATAGACGGCATGGCACTGTTAATTCCCCACAAAAAATTAACGACAAAGCTTAGCAATTACAATGATCGTGCTAAGAAAGTTTACCATGATCATAGCAGCGGAGTTTGTGAACGGTTAGTACCGTACCGCATCGTAAGGCTTGTGATGTGAGTGATAACAGTTATTATTTCAACTGAGTGACAAGAAAAGTTTAAGAAAATATTAAAACCCTAATCGAAGCAAGGAAAATAGAGAAAGCAAATTCTATTTAAATAAAATCAAAATAATTACATGTGAATGGAGTTGTTCCTTTCACTATTAGCTTTAAATCCAAAACTTTATTACTAATGCTTTTGCAATCTTTCTCTTTAGCAAACAGCTCATCCTTGAGGACAATTGTAGCCTCAACTAATTGCAAACATCTTTTTGTTATCGTTCGATTTTCATCCACCAATTGGGCAATGTTAGACTGCAACTGAAGAACCACTTCGTCTTTTTCAACACTAAGTTTCTGGAGATCATTCAACAGAGTTCGTTTCTGATTTCGCAACATAACCCAGCTGCTTCAACTTTGGAACAACTTTTAAGTAGCTTCGAAGCCAATTCCTTCATTTCCTGTAGCTGATTTGCTATTTGGGCACCGTAGCGCAAGTGGTTAGTGCGTCGAACTACTGAGCC
Organism: Brachyopa scutellaris; assembly: GCA_949775065.1. NCBI lineage: Eukaryota > Metazoa > Arthropoda > Insecta > Diptera > Syrphidae > Brachyopa > Brachyopa scutellaris. The sequence continues at coordinate 50,558,867 of OX459114.1, read as the reverse complement.
AGCGGTCTTGGGTTCGAATCCCGCCGCAAACACCTAAAAGTTTTTCAGTGCCCACCTCTTTCGAATGTCTGACAAGCATCAAAGAGTATCATTTGTCACGATTGAGCTTCTCAACTCGCCGTTCGGAGTCGGCAAAAAACTGTAGGTCCCTTCCATTCGTGCAAAAATATAACACGCACAAACAAATGATTGCGAGAAGCAGGCCCAGGTTCACCTCGAGCTGTAGCGCCAAACTAAGTAAGTAAGATTTTCTATTTCACTGCATCGCGCATATAGCGCTATACATTCATTCTGCAGACGATGGTTTTCCTGTGTAAACTTTCGCTCGTTCGTGTAAATCTTTTCAAGAAGTTCCATTCTTGAATTTCCTTGTGATTTTAACTCGGTTTTGTACCATTTTTCTGACTTGTTTAGGCGCTCTAATTCGCTATTTAATTTACGAACATCTTGCATCGCAAGAAAAAGCACCTGATCTTTTTCACGAAGTAGATATTGAAATTGGTCGTGCTGGCTTTGGAGCGAATCATCTTCAGCTGAACTCAGAGAGGCTGGACGAAGGCATACATTTAGGTCACTGATATTTCCTGAATCATAGTTGGGTGATGTTGTACTCGAAGATATTTGTGAAGAAGCAGAATTTCGTCAAGAATCGCCTTCTTCCCGAACACCATTCTTTGGTGTTATCGGAGAAGGCTCATTATTTTTTCTTTTATTTTCCTATCACCCTCTCGTGTTAATCATTTTTGTACTCTACTCATATATTAATATTTTATTATCGAAAAATGTACTATGTATCAATTTATTTTTTTTTTGTTTGTTTTTCATGACGTAGTTTGAATGATCTCATTTGCGTTTATGTAAACAAAATAAATGTACCCACAGCTATTGCAATTAGCGAATTTAAATTAACTTTAACTATTTTCATTTCTTATTTATCCAAAATTAATTTATACGTTTAAGTTTACCAAAACAACTTGCATAAAACAGAAAAGAAAGCAAAAATTCAACCACTTGATTTTGTTGACATTGCACAATTTTTTAATCATTGACATATTAGGTCTGTTTGGTGTGTCTTTTTCGCGTAAGTGATTGATTCTTGTATTTGACAGATCTCAATTCCGTGTGCCAAAAAAGATAGCAAACACACCTATTAGGTCTGTTTGGTGTGTTGATAGTTTCTGCAATACTAGCCGTGTTTCAGATCTTTCTTGGCTTCTTCAGCTTCGTCCACCCTGAAATTGACCTGAAAAAATGTTTTATGTATATTTGCATGTATGTACATACTAGTACACTTCTGAAGATGTGTTTTTTTTTTTTGCATTTGACACTTCCGTGTTTGGCGCAAAGTTAAAAAAAATGCGGAGTTACCATTTGTAACTTGCGAATCTCCAAAAAATATTTTTTTGATGTATTTAATAAATTAAGTTTCGTATATTTGGGGTTGCTTTCCAATAGTTGACCTATTTAAACAATTTTGTTTTATTTTATATATGACTTCTAAATACAAAAAAAAATAAAATTAATGTGAGGAAATAACAAATATATTCAAAAAAAAATGCGAATTTTTTTACATGTGAAAAAATGAAAAGCAAACAAATTAAAAATACAAAATAATATATTGACAAATAAAATAAAGCGAAACAGTAAATGCAAAATATTTTATGGTGAAATAATAACAAAGAAATAAACTTATAGCTGCCGTAAATTCATTGCATTTTTCATAAGTTGTTCAGCACAGACTAAAGCAGCAAATACACGATATAATCGTTGTACAACGGTTGTATGCAATTTGCGGTTGTATGCGACGATTGTATCGTGTGTTAGCTAGCTTACGACGGTTGTACCGATATCGCACGGTTGTACGCTTTGATTCGAAAACCTGCGGTTGGATGCGCCGTTGTATGGAAATCGCCCGCAGATTGTATAGTGTGTGTGCTACTTACCGTGTGTATTTCCAGCTTAAGGCCGGGCGGAACGCAATAAAAACAGCCTGTCAAGTCATTTTTATGTCAATTTTGCTGACATTTGTACGGTTTTTGTGCAGATTGGTATGGGTTTGTGAACAATTTATTATTGTTTTAAACACATAAACAAATGTTTCCTCACATTAATTCATATACAGAACATCTTAGATTAACATATATTTATTAGAAATAATAAAAAAGGTGAAAATTCAGGTTGACCTATTGGACAGCACAGCCCAACAATTTATAAACTGATAATAATAAATAGCATTTTGCATTCTAGGTATTTACATTTTAATTTCTGATCTGGCAATACTATTTATTTATTTGTATGATTTGTCAACAAAGTACAAGGGCTTTCTCAGACAAACCTATCCTCATGCCTCACTGCCGCATATTCAAAAATCATAATTTGTTTCTTTTCACTCTGCGACTGAAAACAGAAAATCATCGGCTGTCTTCTCGTCTGAGGCGCTAGTATCGAATTCCTCAAGTGATACTACTATGTCTTTTATATACAATGATAGTATCTATTATATAAGCTGTACAAATAAAATAAACTAATATCGCCTGTGGTTGAAATTCGACCAATTGTGCGAGAGAAACGCACGTATTAATATTTATTATATTACCTGGCTGAGACACAACATATTGGAAAGAAATTACATACTGCACTGCCCCTCTTCACATTTAAAAAAAATCAAGCGAATACATACATTATGTTGTATTTAAGGCAGTTAAAAAGGGATTGAACTGTTTTGCCTTCGCCTATTTATATAATGATGATTTGCACAAAAACGGTTTTCCGATAGACGGCATGGCACTGTTAATTCCCCACAAAAAATTAACGACAAAGCTTAGCAATTACAATGATCGTGCTAAGAAAGTTTACCATGATCATAGCAGCGGAGTTTGTGAACGGTTAGTACCGTACCGCATCGTAAGGCTTGTGATGTGAGTGATAACAGTTATTATTTCAACTGAGTGACAAGAAAAGTTTAAGAAAATATTAAAACCCTAATCGAAGCAAGGAAAATAGAGAAAGCAAATTCTATTTAAATAAAATCAAAATAATTACATGTGAATGGAGTTGTTCCTTTCACTATTAGCTTTAAATCCAAAACTTTATTACTAATGCTTTTGCAATCTTTCTCTTTAGCAAACAGCTCATCCTTGAGGACAATTGTAGCCTCAACTAATTGCAAACATCTTTTTGTTATCGTTCGATTTTCATCCACCAATTGGGCAATGTTAGACTGCAACTGAAGAACCACTTCGTCTTTTTCAACACTAAGTTTCTGGAGATCATTCAACAGAGTTCGTTTCTGATTTCGCAACATAACCCAGCTGCTTCAACTTTGGAACAACTTTTAAGTAGCTTCGAAGCCAATTCCTTCATTTCCTGTAGCTGATTTGCTATTTGGGCACCGTAGCGCAAGTGGTTAGTGCGTCGAACTACTGAGCCAGCGGTCTTGGGTTCGAATCCCGCCGCAAACACCTAAAAGTTTTTCAGTGCCTACCTCTTTCGAATGTCTGACAAGCATCAAAGAGTATCATTTGTCACGATTGAGCTTCTCAACTCGCCGTTCGGAGTCGGCAAAAAACTGTAGGTCCCTTCCATTCGTGCAAAAATATAATACGCACAAACAAATGATTGCGAGAAGCAGGCCCAGGTTCACCTCGAGCTGTAGCGCCAAACTAAGTAAGTAAGATTTTCTATTTCACTGCATCGCGCATATAGCGCTATACATTCATTCTGCAGACGATGGTTGTCCTGTGTAAACTTTCGCTCGTTCGTGTAAATCTTTTCAAGAAGTTCCATTCTTGAATTTCCTTGTGATTTTAACTCGGTTTTGTACCATTTTTCTGACTTGTTTAGGCGCTCTAATTCGCTCTTTAATTTACGAACATCTTGCATCGCAAGAAAAAGCACCTGATCTTTTTCACGAAGTAGATATTGAAATTGGTCGTGCTGGCTTTGGAGCGAATCATCTTCAGCTGAACTCAGAGAGGCTGGACGAAGGCATACATTTAGGTCACTGATATTTCCTGAATCATAGTTGGGTGATGTTGTACTCGAAGATATTTGTGAAGAAGCAGAATTTCGTCAAGAATCGCCTTCTTCCCGAACACCATTCTTTGGTGTTATCGGAGAAGGCTCATTATTTTTTCTTTTATTTTCCTATCACCCTCTCGTGTTAATCATTTTTGTACTCTACTCATATATTAATATTTTATTATCGAAAAATGTACTATGTATCAATTTATTTTTTTTTTTGTTTGTTTTTCATGACGTAGTTTGAATGATCTCATTTGCGTTTATGTAAACAAAATAAATGTACCCACAGCTATTGCAATTAGCGAATTCAAATTAACTTTAACTATTTTCATTTCTTATTTATCCAAAATTAATTTATACGTTTAAGTTTACCAAAACAACTTGCATAAAACAGAAAAGAAAGCAAAAATTCAACCACTTGATTTTGTTGACATTGCACAATTTTTTAATCATTGACATATTAGGTCTGTTTGGTGTGTCTTTTTCGCGTAAGTGATTGATTCTTGTATTTGACAGATCTCAATTCCGTGTGCCAAAAAAGATAGCAAACACACCTATTAGGTCTGTTTGGTGTGTTGATAGTTTCTGCAATACTAGCCGTGTTTCAGATCTTTCTTGGCTTCTTCAGCTTCGTCCACCCTGAAATTGACCTGAAAAAATGTTTTATGTATGTTTGCATGTATGTACATACTAGTACACTTCTGAAGATGTGTTTTTTTTTTTTGCATTTGACACTTCCGTGTTTGGCGCAAAGTTAAAAAAAATGCGGAGTTACCATTTGTAACTTGCGAATCTCCAAAAAATATTTTTTTGATGTATTTAATAAATTAAGTTTCGTATATTTGGGGTTGCTTTCCAATAGTTGACCTATTTAAACAATTTTGTTTTATTTTATATATGACTTCTAAATACAAAAAAAAATAAAATTAATGTGAGGAAATAACAAATATATTCAAAAAAAAATGCGAATTTTTTTACATGTGAAAAAATGAAAAGCAAACAAATTAAAAATACAAAATAATATATTGACAAATAAAATAAAGCGAAACAGTAAATGCAAAATATTTTATGGTGAAATAATAACAAAGAAATAAACTTATAGCTGCCGTAAATTCATTGCATTTTTCATAAGTTGTTCAGCACAGACTAAAGCAGCAAATACACGATATAATCGTTGTACAACGGTTGTATGCAATTTGCGGTTGTATGCGACGATTGTATCGTGTGTTAGCTAGCTTACGACGGTTGTACCGATATCGCACGGTTGTACGCTTTGATTCGAAAACCTGCGGTTGGATGCGCCGTTGTATGGAAATCGCCCGCAGATTGTATAGTGTGTGTGCTACTTACCGTGTGTATTTCCAGCTTAAGGCCGGGCGAAACGCAATAAAAACAGCCTGTCAAGTCATTTTTATGTCAATTTTGCTGACATTTGTACGGTTTTTGTGCAGATTGGTATGGGTTTGTGAACAATTTATTATTGTTTTAAACACATAAACAAATGTTTCCTCACATTAATTCATATACAGAACATCTTAGATTAACATATATTTATTAGAAATAATAAAAAAGGTGAAAATTCAGGTTGACCTATTGGACAGCACAGCCCAACAATTTATAAACTGATAATAATAAATAGCATTTTGCATTCTAGGTATTTACATTTTAATTTCTGATCTGGCAATACTATTTATTTATTTGTATGATTTGTCAACAAAGTACAAGGGCTTTCTCAGACAAACCTATCCTCATGCCTCACTGCCGCATATTCAAAAATCATAATTTGTTTCTTTTCACTCTGCGACTGAAAACAGAAAATCATCGGCTGTCTTCTCGTCTGAGGCGCTAGTATCGAATTCCTCAAGTGATACTACTATGTCTTTTATATACAATGATAGTATCTATTATATAAGCTGTACAAATAAAATAAACTAATATCGCCTGTGGTTGAAATTCGACCAATTGTGCGAGAGAAACGCACGTATTAATATTTATTATATTACCTGGCTGAGACACAACATATTGGAAAGAAATTACATACTGCACTGCCCCTCTTCACATTTAAAAAAAATCAAGCGAATACATACATTATGTTGTATTTAAGGCAGTTAAAAAGGGATTGAACTGTTTTGCCTTCGCCTATTTATATAATGATGATGATTTGCACAAAAACGGTTTTCCGATAGACGGCATGGCACTGTTAATTCCCCACAAAAAATTAACGACAAAGCTTAGCAATTACAATGATCGTGCTAAGAAAGTTTACCATGATCATAGCAGCGGAGTTTGTGAACGGTTAGTACCGTACCGCATCGTAAGGCTTGTGATGTGAGTGATAACAGTTATTATTTCAACTGAGTGACAAGAAAAGTTTAAGAAAATATTAAAACCCTAATCGAAGCAAGGAAAATAGAGAAAGCAAATTCTATTTAAATAAAATCAAAATAATTACATGTGAATGGAGTTGTTCCTTTCACTATTAGCTTTAAATCCAAAACTTTATTACTAATGCTTTTGCAATCTTTCTCTTTAGCAAACAGCTCATCCTTGAGGACAATTGTAGCATCAACTAATTGCAAACATCTTTTTGTTATCGTTCGATTTTCATCCACCAATTGGGCAATGTTAGACTGCAACTGAAGAACCACTTCGTCTTTTTCAACACTAAGTTTCTGGAGATCATTCAACAGAGTTCGTTTCTGATTTCGCAACATAACCCAGCTGCTTCAACTTTGGAACAACTTTTAAGTAGCTTCGAAGCCAATTCCTTCATTTCCTGTAGCTGATTTGCTATTTGGGCACCGTAGCGCAAGTGGTTAGTGCGTCGAACTACTGAGCCAGCGGTCTTGGGTTCGAATCCCGCCGCAAACACCTAAAAGTTTTTCAGTGCCCACCTCTTTCGAATGTCTGACAAGCATCAAAGAGTATCATTTGTCACGATTGAGCTTCTCAACTCGCCGTTCGGAGTCGGCAAAAAACTGTAGGTCCCTTCCATTCGTGCAAAAATATAACACGCACAAACAAATGATTGCGAGAAGCAGGCCCAGGTTCACCTCGAGCTGTAGCGCCAAACTAAGTAAGTAAGATTTTCTATTTCACTGCATCGCGCATATAGCGCTATACATTCATTCTGCAGACGATGGTTTTCCTGTGTAAACTTTCGCTCGTTCGTGTAAATCTTTTCAAGAAGTTCCATTCTTGAATTTCCTTGTGATTTTAACTCGGTTTTGTACCATTTTTCTGACTTGTTTAGGCGCTCTAATTCGCTCTTTAATTTACGAACATCTTGCATCGCAAGAAAAAGCACCTGATCTTTTTCACGAAGTAGATATTGAAATTGGTCGTGCTGGCTTTGGAGCGAATCATCTTCAGCTGAACTCAGAGAGGCTGGACGAAGGCATACATTTAGGTCACTGATATTTCCTGAATCATAGTTGGGTGATGTTGTACTCGAAGATATTTGTGAAGAAGCAGAATTTCGTCAAGAATCGCCTTCTTCCCGAACACCATTCTTTGGTGTTATCGGAGAAGGCTCATTATTTTTTCTTTTATTTTCCTATCACCCTCTCGTGTTAATCATTTTTGTACTCTACTCATATATTAATATTTTATTATCGAAAAATGTACTATGTATCAATTTATTTTTTTTTTTTTTTGTTTTTCATGACGTAGTTTGAATGATCTCATTTGCGTTTATGTAAACAAAATAAATGTATCCACAGCTATTGCAATTAGCGAATTCAAATTAACTTTAACTATTTTCATTTCTTATTTATCCAAAATTAATTTATACGTTTAAGTTTACCAAAACAACTTGCATAAAACAGAAAAAAAAGCAAAAATTCAACCACTTGATTTTGTTGACATTGCACAATTTTTTAATCATTGACATATTAGGTCTGTTTGGTGTGTCTTTTTCGCGTAAGTGATTGATTCTTGTATTTGACAGATCTCAATTCCGTGTGCCAAAAAAGATAGCAAACACACCTATTAGGTCTGTTTGGTGTGTTGATAGTTTCTGCAATACTAGCCGTGTTTCAGATCTTTCTTGGCTTCTTCAGCTTCGTCCACCCTGAAATTGACCTGAAAAAATGTTTTATGTATGTTTGCATGTATGTACATACTAGTACACTTCTGAAGATGTGTTTTTTTTTTTTGCATTTGACACTTCCGTGTTTGGCGCAAAGTTCAAAAAAAATGCGGAGTTACCATTTGTAACTTGCGAATCTCCAAAAAATATTTTTTTGATGTATTTAATAAATTAAGTTTCGTATATTTGGGGTTGCTTTCCAATAGTTGACCTATTTAAACAATTTTGTTTTATTTTATATATGACTTCTAAATACAAAAAAAATAAAATTAATGTGAGGAAATAACAAATATATTCAAAAAAAAATGCGAATTTTTTTACATGTGAAAAAATGAAAAGCAAACAAATTAAAAATACAAAATAATATATTGACAAATAAAATAAAGCGAAACAGTAAATGCAAAATATTTTATGGTGAAATAATAACAAAGAAATAAACTTATAGCTGCCGTAAATTCATTGCATTTTTCATAAGTTGTTCAGCACAGACTAAAGCAGCAAATACACGATATAATCGTTGTACAACGGTTGTATGCAATTTGCGGTTGTATGCGACGATTGTATCGTGTGTTAGCTAGCTTACGACGGTTGTACCGATATCGCACGGTTGTACGCTTTGATTCGAAAACCTGCGGTTGGATGCGCCGTTGTATGGAAATCGCCCGCAGATTGTATAGTGTGTGTGCTACTTACAACGGTTGTACAACGATTGTATCGTGTATTTCCAGCTTAAGGCCGGGCGGAACGCAATAAAAACAGCCTGTCAAGTCATTTTTATGTCAATTTTGCTGACATTTGTACGGTTTTTGTGCAGATTGGTATGGGTTTGTGAACAATTTATTATTGTTTTAAACACATAAAGAAATGTTTCCTCACATTAATTCATATACAGAACATCTTAGATTAACATATATTTATTAGAAATAATAAAAAAGGTGAAAATTCAGGTTGACCTATTGGACAGCACAGCCCAACAATTTATAAACTGATAATAATAAATAGCATTTTGCATTCTAGGTATTTACATTTTAATTTCTGATCTGGCAGTACTATTTATTTATTTGTATGATTTGTCAACAAAGTACAAGGGCTTTCTCAGACAAACCTATCCTCATGCCTCACTGCCGCATATTCAAAAATCATAATTTGTTTCTTTTCACTCTGCGACTGAAAACAGAAAATCATCGGCTGTCTTCTCGTCTGAGGCGCTAGTATCGAATTCCTCAAGTGATACTACTATGTCTTTTATATACAATGATAGTATCTATTATATAAGCTGTACAAATAAAATAAACTAATATCGCCTGTGGTTGAAATTCGACCAATTGTGCGAGAGAAACGCACGTATTAATATTTATTATATTACCTGGCTGAGACACAACATATTGGAAAGAAATTACATACTGCACTGCCCCTCTTCACATTTAAAAAAAAATCAAGCGAATACATACATTATGTTGTATTTAAGGCAGTTAAAAAGGGATTGAACTGTTTTGCCTTCGCCTATTTATATAATGATGATGATTTGCACAAAAACGGTTTTCCGATAGACGGCATGGCACTGTTAATTCCCCACAAAAAATTAACGACAAAGCTTAGCAATTACAATGATCGTGCTAAGAAAGTTTACCATGATCATAGCAGCGGAGTTTGTGAACGGTTAGTACCGTACCGCATCGTAAGGCTTGTGATGTGAGTGATAACAGTTATTATTTCAACTGAGTGACAAGAAAAGTTTAAGAAAATATTAAAACCCTAATCGAAGCAAGGAAAATAGAGAAAGCAAATTCTATTTAAATAAAATCAAAATAATTACATGTGAATGGAGTTGTTCCTTTCACTATTAGCTTTAAATCCAAAACTTTATTACTAATGCTTTTGCAATCTTTCTCTTTAGCAAACAGCTCATCCTTGAGGACAATTGTAGCCTCAACTAATTGCAAACATCTTTTTGTTATCGTTCGATTTTCATCCACCAATTGGGCAATGTTAGACTGCAACTGAAGAACCACTTCGTCTTTTTCAACACTAAGTTTCTGGAGATCATTCAACAGAGTTCGTTTCTGATTTCGCAACATAACCCAGCTGCTTCAACTTTGGAACAACTTTTAAGTAGCTTCGAAGCCAATTCCTTCATTTCCTGTAGCTGATTTGCTATTTGGGCACCGTAGCGCAAGTGGTTAGTGCGTCGAACTACTGAGCCAGCGGTCTTGGGTTCGAATCCCGCCGCAAACACCTAAAAGTTTTTCAGTGCCCACCTCTTTCGAATGTCTGACAAGCATCAAAGAGTATCATTTGTCACGATTGAGCTTCTCAACTCGCCGTTCGGAGTCGGTAAAAAACTGTAGGTCCCTTCCATTCGTGCAAAAATATAACACGCACAAACAAATGATTGCGAGAAGCAGGCCCAGGTTCACCTCGAGCTGTAGCGCCAAACTAAGTAAGTAAGATTTTCTATTTCACTGCATCGCGCATATAGCGCTATACATTCATTCTGCAGACGATGGTTTTCCTGTGTAAACTTTCGCTCGTTCGTGTAAATCTTTTCAAGAAGTTCCATTCTTGAATTTCCTTGTGATTTTAACTCGGTTTTGTACCATTTTTCTGACTTGTTTAGGCGCTCTAATTCGCTCTTTAATTTACGAACATCTTGCATCGCAAGAAAAAGCACCTGATCTTTTTCACGAAGTAGATATTGAAATTGGTCGTGCTGGCTTTGGAGCGAATCATCTTCAGCTGAACTCAGAGAGGCTGGACGAAGGCATACATTTAGGTCACTGATATTTCCTGAATCATAGTTGGGTGATGTTGTACTCGAAGATATTTGTGAAGAAGCAGAATTTCGTCAAGAATCGCCTTCTTCCCGAACACCATTCTTTGGTGTTATCGGAGAAGGCTCATTATTTTTTCTTTTATTTTCCTATCACCCTCTCGTGTTAATCATTTTTGTACTCTACTCATATATTAATATTTTATTATCGAAAAATGTACTATGTATCAATTTTTTTTTTTTTTTTTTTGTTTTTCATGACGTAGTTTGAATGATCTCATTTGCGTTTATGTAAACAAAATAAATGTATCCACAGCTATTGCAATTAGCGAATTCAAATTAACTTTAACTATTTTCATTTCTTATTTATCCAAAATTAATTTATACGTTTAAGTTTTCCAAAACAACTTGCATAAAACAGAAAAGAAAGCAAAAATTCAACCACTTGATTTTGTTGACATTGCACAATTTTTTAATCATTGACATATTAGGTCTGTTTGGTGTGTCTTTTTCGCGTAAGTGATTGATTCTTGTATTTGACAGATCTCAATTCCGTGTGCCAAAAAAGATAGCAAACACACCTATTAGGTCTGTTTGGTGTGTTGATAGTTTCTGCAATACTAGCCGTGTTTCAGATCTTTCTTGGCTTCTTCAGCTTCGTCCACCCTGAAATTGACCTGAAAAAATGTTTTATGTATGTTTGCATGTATGTACATACTAGTACACTTCTGAAGATGTGTTTTTTTTTTTTGCATTTGACACTTCCGTGTTTGGCGCAAAGTTAAAAAAAATGCGGAGTTACCATTTGTAACTTGCGAATCTCCAAAAAATATTTTTTTGATGTATTTAATAAATTAAGTTTCGTATATTTGGGGTTGCTTTCCAATAGTTGACCTATTTAAACAATTTTGTTTTATTTTATATATGACTTCTAAATACAAAAAAAATAAAATTAATGTGAGGAAATAACAAATATATTCAAAAAAAAATGCGAATTTTTTTACATGTGAAAAAATGAAAAGCAAACAAATTAAAAATACAAAATAATATATTGACAAATAAAATAAAGCGAAACAGTAAATGCAAAATATTTTATGGTGAAATAATAACAAAGAAATAAACTTATAGCTGCCGTAAATTCATTGCATTTTTCATAAGTTGTTCAGCACAGACTAAAGCAGCAAATACACGATATAATCGTTGTACAACGGTTGTATGCAATTTGCGGTTGTATGCGACGATTGTATCGTGTGTTAGCTAGCTTACGACGGTTGTACCGATATCGCACGGTTGTACGCTTTGATTCGAAAACCTGCGGTTGGATGCGCCGTTGTATGGAAATCGCCCGCAGATTGTATAGTGTGTGTGCTACTTACAACGGTTGTACAACGATTGTATCGTGTATTTCCAGCTTAAGGCCGGGCGGAACGCAATAAAAACAGCCTGTCAAGTCATTTTTATGTCAATTTTGCTGACATTTGTACGGTTTTTGTGCAGATTGGTATGGGTTTGTGAACAATTTATTATTGTTTTAAACACATAAACAAATGTTTCCTCACATTAATTCATATACAGAACATCTTAGATTAACATATATTTATTAGAAATAATAAAAAAGGTGAAAATTCAGGTTGACCTATTGGACAGCACAGCCCAACAATTTATAAACTGATAATAATAAATAGCATTTTGCATTCTAGGTATTTACATTTTAATTTCTGATCTGGCAGTACTATTTATTTATTTGTATGATTTGTCAACAAAGTACAAGGGCTTTCTCAGACAAACCTATCCTCATGCCTCACTGCCGCATATTCAAAAATCATAATTTGTTTCTTTTCACTCTGCGACTGAAAACAGAAAATCATCGGCTGTCTTCTCGTCTGAGGCGCTAGTATCGAATTCCTCAAGTGATACTACTATGTCTTTTATATACAATGATAGTATCTATTATATAAGCTGTACAAATAAAATAAACTAATATCGCCTGTGGTTGAAATTCGACCAATTGTGCGAGAGAAACGCACGTATTAATATTTATTATATTACCTGGCTGAGACACAACATATTGGAAAGAAATTACATACTGCACTGCCCCTCTTCACATTTAAAAAAAAATCAAGCGAATACATACATTATGTTGTATTTAAGGCAGTTAAAAAGGGATTGAACTGTTTTGCCTTCGCCTATTTATATAATGATGATGATTTGCACAAAAACGGTTTTCCGATAGACGGCATGGCACTGTTAATTCCCCACAAAAAATTAACGACAAAGCTTAGCAATTACAATGATCGTGCTAAGAAAGTTTACCATGATCATAGCAGCGGAGTTTGTGAACGGTTAGTACCGTACCGCATCGTAAGGCTTGTGATGTGAGTGATAACAGTTATTATTTCAACTGAGTGACAAGAAAAGTTTAAGAAAATATTAAAACCCTAATCGAAGCAAGGAAAATAGAGAAAGCAAATTCTATTTAAATAAAATCAAAATAATTACATGTGAATGGAGTTGTTCCTTTCACTATTAGCTTTAAATCCAAAACTTTATTACTAATGCTTTTGCAATCTTTCTCTTTAGCAAACAGCTCATCCTTGAGGACAATTGTAGCCTCAACTAATTGCAAACATCTTTTTGTTATCGTTCGATTTTCATCCACCAATTGGGCAATGTTAGACTGCAACTGAAGAACCACTTCGTCTTTTTCAACACTAAGTTTCTGGAGATCATTCAACAGAGTTCGTTTCTGATTTCGCAACATATCGATAAGTTGTTCCTGATCTGCTAATATTTGGCGGTGCTGTTGCAACTCAAAATCTCTAGATAGATCTCCATTATTTAACCCAGCTGCTTCAACTTTGGAACAACTTTTAAGTAGCTTCGAAGCCAATTCCTTCTTTTCCTGTAGCTGATTTGCTATTTGGGCACCGTAGCGCAAGTGGTTAGTGCGTCGAACTACTGAGCCAGCGGTCTTGGGTTCGAATCCCGCCGCAAACACCTAAAAGTTTTTCAGTGCCCACCTCTTTCGAATGTCTGACAAGCATCAAAGAGTATCATTTGTCACGATTGAGCTTCTCAACTCGCCGTTCGGAGTCGGCAAAAAACTGTAGGTCCCTTCCATTCGTGCAAAAATATAACACGCACAAACAAATGATTGCGAGAAGCAGGCCCAGGTTCACCTCGAGCTGTAGCGCCAAACTAAGTAAGTAAGATTTTCTATTTCACTGCATCGCGCATATAGCGCTATACATTCATTCTGCAGACGATGGTTTTCCTGTGTAAACTTTCGCTCGTTCGTGTAAATCTTTTCAAGAAGTTCCATTCTTGAATGTCCTTGTGATTTGAACTCGGTTTTGTACCATTTTTCTGACTTGTTTAGGCGCTCTAATTCGCTCTTTAATTTACGAACATCTTGCATCGCAAGAAAAAGCACATGATCTTTTTCACGAAGTAGATATTGAAATTGGTCGTGCTGGCTTTGGAGCGAATCATCTTCAGCTGAACTCAGAGAGGCTGGACGAAGGCATACATTTAGGTCACTGATATTTCCTGAATCATAGTTGGGTGATGTTGTACTCGAAGATATTTGTGAAGAAGCAGAATTTCGTCAAGAATCGCCTTCTTCCCGAACACCATTCTTTGGTGTTATCGGAGAAGGCTCATTATTTTTTCTTTTATTTTCCTATCACCCTCTCGTGTTAATCATTTTTGTACTCTACTCATATATTAATATTTTATTATCGAAAAATGTACTATGTATCAATTTATTTTTTTTTTTTTTGTTTTTCATGACGTAGTTTGAATGATCTCATTTGCGTTTATGTAAACAAAATAAATGTATCCACAGCTATTGCAATTAGCGAATTCAAATTAACTTTAACTATTTTCATTTCTTATTTATCCAAAATTAATTTATACGTTTAAGTTTACCAAAACAACTTGCATAAAACAGAAAAGAAAGCAAAAATTCAACCACTTGATTTTGGTGACATTGCACAATTTTTTAATCATTGACATATTAGGTCTGTTTGGTGTGTCTTTTTCGCGTAAGTGATTGATTCTTGTATTTGACAGATCTCAATTCCGTGTACCAAAAAAGATAGCAAACACACCTATTAGGTCTGTTTGGTGTGTCGATAGTTTCTGCAATACTAGCCGTGTTTCAGATCATTCTTGGCTTCTTCAGCTTCGTCCACCCTGAAATTGACCTGAAAAAATGTTTTATGTATGTACATACTCGTACACTTCTGAAGATGTGTTTTTTTTTTTGCATTTGACACTTCCGTGTTTGGCGCAAAGTTAAAAAAAAATTGCGAATCTCCAAAAAATATTTTTTTGATGTATTTAATAAATTAAGTTTCGTATATTTGGGGTTGCTTTCCAATAGTTGACCTATTTAAACAATTTTGTTTTATTTTATATATGACTTCTAAATACAAAAAAAATAAAATTAATGTGAGGAAATAACAAATATATTCAAAAAAAAATGCGAATTTTTTTACATGTGAAAAAATGAAAAGCAAACAAATTAAAAATACAAAATAATATATTGACAAATAAAATAAAGCGAAACAGTAAATGCAAAATATTTTATGGTGAAATAATAACAAAGAAATAAACTTATAGCTGCCGTAAATTCATTGCATTTTTCATAAGTTGTTCAGCACAGACTAAAGCAGCAAATACACGATATAATCGTTGTACAACGGTTGTATGCAATTTGCGGTTGTATGCGACGATTGTATTGTGTGTTAGCTAGCTTACGACGGTTGTACCGATATCGCACGGTTGTACGCTTTGATTCGAAAACCTGCGGTTGGATGCGCCGTTGTATGGAAATCGCCCGCAGATTGTATAGTGTGTGTGCTACTTACAACGGTTGTACAACGATTGTATCGTGTATTTCCAGCTTAAGGCCGGGCGGAACGCAATAAAAACAGCCTGTCAAGTCATTTTTATGTCAATTTTGCTGACATTTGTACGGTTTTTGTGCAGATTGGTATGGGTTTGTGAACAATTTATTATTGTTTTAAACACATAAACAAATGTTTCCTCACATTAATTCATATACAGAACATCTTAGATTAACATATATTTATTAGAAATAATAAAAAAGGTGAAAATTCAGGTTGACCTATTGGACAGCACAGCCCAACAATTTATAAACTGATAATAATAAATAGCATTTTGCATTCTAGGTATTTACATTTTAATTTCTGATCTGGCAATACTATTTATTTATTTGTATGATTTGTCAACAAAGTACAAGGGCTTTCTCAGACAAACCTATCCTCATGCCTCACTGCCGCATATTCAAAAATCATAATTTGTTTCTTTTCACTCTGCGACTGAAAACAGAAAATCATCGGCTGTCTTCTCGTCTGAGGCGCTAGTATCGAATTCCTCAAGTGATACTACTATGTCTTTTATATACAATGATAGTATCTATTATATAAGCTGTACAAATAAAATAAACTAATATCGCCTGTGGTTGAAATTCGACCAATTGTGCGAGAGAAACGCACGTATTAATATTTATTATATTACCTGGCTGAGACACAACATATTGGAAAGAAATTACATACTGCACCTCTTCACATTTAAAAAAAAAAATCAAGCGAATACATACATTATGTTGTATTTAAGGCAGTTAAAAAGGGATTGAACTGTTTTGCCTTCGCCTATTTATATAATGATGATGATTTGCACAAGAACGGTTTTCCGATAGATAGATATTATTTCAACTGAGTGACAAGAAAAGTTTAAGAAAATATTAAAACCCTAATCGAAGCAAGGAAAATAGAGAAAGCAAATTCTATTTAAATAAAATCAAAATAATTACATGTGAATGGAGTTGTTCCTTTCACTATTAGCTTTAAATCCAAAACTTTATTACTAATGCTTTTGCAATCTTTCTCTTTAGCAAACAGCTCATCCTTGAGGGCAATTGTAGCCTCAACTAATTGCAAACATCTTTTTGTTATCGTTCGATTTTCATCCACCAATTGGGCAATGTTAGACTGCAACTGAAGAACCACTTCGTCTTTTTCAACACTAAGTTTCTGGAGATCATTCAACAGAGTTCGTTTCTGATTTCGCAACATATCGATATGTTGTTCCTGATCTGCTAATCTTTGGCGGTGCTGTTGCAACTCAAAATCTCGAGATAGATCTCCATTATTTAACCCAGCTGCTTCAACTTTGGAACAACTTTTAAGTAGCTTCGAAGCCAATTCCTTCTTTTCCTGTAGCTGATTTGCTATTTGGGCACCGTAGCGCAAGTGGCTAGTGCGTCGAACTACTGAGCCAGCGGTCTTGGGTTCGAATCCCGCCGCAAACACCTAAAAGTTTTTCAGTGCCCACCTCTTTCGAATGTCTGACAAGCATCAAAGAGTATCATTTGTCACGATTGAGCTTCTCAACTCGCCGTTCGGAGTCGGCAAAAAACTGTAGGTCCCTTCCATTCGTGCAAAAATATAACACGCACAAACAAATGATTGCGAGAAGCAGGCCCAGGTTCACCTCGAGCTGTAGCGCCAAACTAAGTAAGTAAGATTTTCTATTTCACTGCATCGCGCATATAGCGCTATACATTCATTCTGCAGACGATGGTTTTCCTGTGTAAACTTTCGCTCGTTCGTGTAAATCTTTTCAAGAAGTTCCATTCTTGAATTTCCTTGTGATTTTAACTCGGTTTTGTACCATTTTTCTGACTTGTTTAGGCGCTCTAATTCGCTCTTTAATTTACGAACATCTTGCATCGCAAGAAAAAGCACCTGATCTTTTTCACGAAGTAGATATCGTGTAGGTCGTGCTGGCTTTGGAGCGAATCATCTTCAGCTGAACTCAGAGAGGCTGGACGAAGGCATACATTTAGGTCACTGATATTTCCTGAATCATAGTTGGGTGATGTTGTACTCGAAGATAATTGTGAAGAAGCAGAATTTCGTCAAGAATCGCCTTCTTCCCGAGCACCATTCTTTGGTGTTATCGGAGAAGGCTCATTATTTTTTCTTTTATTTTCCTATCACCCTCTCGTGTTAATCATTTTTGTACTCTACTCATATATTAATATTTTATTATCGAAAAATGTACTATGTATCAATTTATTTTTATTTTTTTTTGTTTTAATGACGTAGTTTGAATGATCTCATTTGCGTTTATGTAAACAAAATAAATGTATCCACAGCTATTGCAATTAGCGAATTCAAATTAACTTTAACTATTTTCATTTCTTATTTATCCAAAATTAATTTATACGTTTAAGTTTACCAAAACGACTTGCCTAAAACAGAAAAGAAAGCAAAAATTCAACCACTTGATTTTGTTGACATTGCACAATTTTTTAATCATTGACATATTAGGTCTGTTTGGTGTGTCTTTTTCGCGTAAGTGATTGATTCTAGTATTTGACAGATCTCAATTCCGTGTGCCAAAAAAGATAGCAAACACACATATTAGGTCTGTTTGGTGTGTCGATAGTTTCTGCAATACTAGCCGTGTTTCAGATCAACAAATAAGTTTGTGTGCATTACAACAACAATCCGAGATCTTGCTTCTTGTCTGGATCAATTTTCGTGATCCAAAAATTAGTTCGACTATTTCTCACTATGGTACACTTTCGTTTGTGAATGTTGCTATATTATCGACAATTGCCAAGGGTAAATGTTGCCAGATTAGAATATAAAAATATTATTGGCAATCCAAATATCATTAAATGTTATTTTGCTCGAATAAATTAATTTTTCTGCTCCTAATGATATTTAAGCGATGTGAAACTGAAATTATAGCTACAAAATATTATTCTCATAATCAAAATTAACAATTTTCTCCTAAAAAAAATAAAACAAGCGCATTCAATTTTCATTTAAAAGAAAATATGCATTCGCATGGCAACTTCGCACTAAATGTCAAAACGAACTTAGCTTGTACAATCACCACAACACAGAACTTTGATCTAGTTTGTTTTATTATTCTGATCTGATCCGGATCAGATCACGGGGATAATAAAACACGGCTACTATGTTAACTTTCATAGAATCATGACAGTTGCATGGCTCTCAATTTTTTTTACTCTCATTTGGCTCGCTCTTTGCGATGAATTATCTGCAAGTATCTGCAAGACCTTTTCCTCGGAGTGGACTGTTGAACTCTGTCAAACCAAGCTATCTGACAGTTTGAGAAATGTCATAATCTTCATTGTAGTGGAAAACAAAAACAAATCGACAGGTTTCGTTTCAAAAGCGTTTGGTGTCTTTTGTTCAAGTTTTTCTCTGGGAGAGGATATCTCTCTCATTAGCCGTGTTTTATTATTCGCATGATCCTAATCCGATCAAGTGCTTAAAATAAAACGATCCAGATCATCTCAAATTTTAACTTCTAAAGTTTGGTACCACTGCTTCTGTAGTTTGACAATTGACATTTGTCATAAATTAAAACAATGAACGAAGAAGCAGAATTTGATTTTTCGTTTCTTTGGCTTCTTCAGCTTCGTCCACCCTGAAATTGACCTGAAAAAATGTTTTATGTATGTTTGCATGTATGTACATACCCGTATGTTGTAATTTTCTTATCTGAACTTAGGATTTTCGGTCGTTTTCCATTGTTTACTTCTGAAGATGTGTTTTTTTTTTTTGCATTTGACATTTCCGTGTTTGGCGCAAAGTTAAAAAAAAAAATGCGGAGTTACCATTTGTAACTTGCGAATCTCCAAAAAATATTTTTTGATGTATTTAATAAATTAAGTTTCGTATATTTGGGGTTGCTTTCCAATAGTTGACCTATTTAAACAATTTTGTTTTATTTTATATATGACTTCTAAATACAAAAAAAATAAAATTAATGTGAGGAAATAACAAATGTATTCAAAAAAAAATGCGAATTTTTGTACATGTGAAAAAATGAAAAGCAAACAAATTAAAAAAAAAAAATAATATATTGACAAATAAAATAAAGCGAAACAGTAAATGCAAAATATTTTATGGTGAAATAATAACAAAGAAATAAACTTATAGCTGCCGTAAATTCATTGCATTTTTCATAAGTTGTTCAGCACAGACTAAAGCAGCAAATACACGATATAATCGTTGTACAACGGTTGTATGCAATTTGCGGTTGTAAGCGACGATTGTATCGTGTGTACGCTTTGATTCGAAAACCTGCGGTTGGATGCGCCGTTGTATGGAAATCGCACGCAGATTGTATAGTGTGTGTGCTACTTACAACGGTTGTACCGAAATTGGTACAACCCGCGGTTGTACAACGATTGTATCGTGTATTTCCAGCTTAAGGCCGGGCGGAACGCAATAAAAACAGCCTGTAAATAATTTTTATGTCAATTTTGCTGACATTTGTACGGTTTTTGTGCAGATTGGTATTGGTTTGTGAACAATTTATTATTGTTTTAAACACATAAACAAATGTTTCCTCACATTAATTCATATACAGAACATCTTAGATTAACATATATTTATTAGAAATAATAAAAAAGGTGAAAATTCAGGTTGACCTATTGGACAGCACAGCCCAACAATTTATAAACTGATAATAATAAATAGCATTTTGCATTCTAGGTATTTACATTTTAATTTCTGATCTGGCAATACTATTTATTTATTTGTATGATTTGTCAACAAAGTACAAGGGCTTTCTCAGACAAACCTATCCTCATGCCTCACTGCCGCATATTCAAAAATCATAATTTGTTTCTTTTCACTCTGCGACTGAAAACAGAAAATCATCGGCTGTCTTCTCGTCTGAGGCGCTAGTATCGAATTCCCCAAGTGATACTACTATGTCTTTTATATACAATGATAGTATCTATTATATAAGCTGTACAAATAAAATAAACTAATATCGCCTGTGGTTGAAATTCGACCAATTGTGCGAGAGAAACGCACGTATTAATATTTATTATATTACCTGGCTGAGACACAACATATTGGAAAGAAATTACATACTGCACTGCCCCTCTTCACATTTCAAAAAAAAATCAAGCGAATACATACATTATGTTGTATTTAAGGCAGTTAAAAAGGGATTGAACTGTTTTGCCTTCGCCTATTTATATAATGATGATGATTTGCACAAAAACGGTTTTCCGATAGACGGCATGGCACTGTTAATTCCCCACAAAAAGTTAACGACAAAGCTTAGCAATTACAATGATCGTGCTAAGAAAGTTTACCATGATCATAGCAGCGGAGTTTGTGAACGGTTAGTACCGTACCGCATCGTAAGGCTTGTGATGTGAGTGATAACAGTTATTATTTCAACTGAGTGACAAGAAAAGTTTAAGAAAATATTAAAACCCTAATCGAAGCAAGGAAAATAGAGAAAGCAAATTCTATTTAAATAAAATCAAAATAATTACATGTGAATGGAGTTGTTCCTTTCACTATTAGCTTTAAATCCAAAACTTTATTACTAATGCTTTTGCAATCTTTCTCTTTAGCAAACAGCTCATCCTTGAGGACAATTATAGCCTCAACTAATTGCAAACATCTTTTTGTTATCGTTCGATTTTCATCCACCAATTGGGCAATGTTAGACTGCAACTGAAGAACCACTTCGTCTTTTTCAACACTAAGTTTCTGGAGATCATTCAACAGAGTTCGTTTCTGATTTCGCAACATATCGATAAGTTGTTCCTGATCTGCTAATCTTTGGCGGTGCTGTTGCAACTCAAAATCTCGAGATAGATCTCCATTATTTAACCCAGCTACTTCAACTTTGGAACAACTTTTAAGTAGCTTCGAAGCCAATTCCTTCTTTTCCTGTAGCTGATTTGCTATTTGGGCACCGTAGCGCAAGTGGTTAGTGCGTCGAACTACTGAGCCAGCGGTCTTGGGTTCGAATCCCGCCGCAAACACCTAAAAGTTTTTCAGTGCCCACCTCTTTCGAATGTCTGACAAGCATCAAAGAGTATCATTTGTCACGATTGAGCTTCTCAACTCGCCGTTCGGAGTCGGCAAAAAACTGTAGGTCCCTTCCATTCGTGCAAAAATATAACACGCACAAACAAATGATTGCGAGAAGCAGGCCCAGGTTCACCTCGAGCTGTAGCGCCAAACTAAGTAAGTAAGATTTTCTATTTCACTGCATCGCGCATATAGCGCTATACATTCATTCTGCAGACGATGGTTTTCCTGTGTAAACTTTCGCTCGTTCGTGTAAATCTTTTCCAGAAGTTCCATTCTTGAATGTCCTTGTGATTTGAACTCGGTTTTGTACAATTTTTCTGACTTGTTTAGGCGCTCCAATTCGCTATTTAATTTACGAACATCTTGCATCGCAAGAAAAAGCACCTGATCTTTTTCACGAAGTAGATATTGAAATTGGTCGTGCTGGCTTTGGAGCGAATCATCTTCAGCTGAACTCAGAGAGGCTGGACGAAGGCATACATTTAGGTCACTGATATTTCCTGAATCATAGTTGGGTGATGTTGTACTCGAAGGTAATTGTGAAGAAGCAGAATTTCGTCAAGAATCGCCTTCTTCCCGAGTACCATTCTTTGGTGTTATCGGAGAAGGCTCATTATTTTTTCTTTTATTTTCCTATCACCCTCTCGTGTTAATCATTTTTGTACTCTACTCATATATTAATATTTTAGTATCGAAAAATGTACTATGTATAAATTTATTTTTTTTTTTTGTTTTTCTTGACGTAGTTTGAATGATCTCATTTGCGTTTATGTAAACAAAATAAATGCATCCACAGCTATTGCAATTAGCGAATTCAAATTAACTTTAACTATTTTCATTTCTTATTTATCCAAAATTAATTTATACGTTTAAGTTTACCAAAACAACTTGCAACAGAAAAGAAAGCAAAAATTCAACCACTTGATTTTGTTGACATTGCACAATTTTTTAATCATTGACATATTAGGTCTGTTTGGTGTGTCTTTTTCGCGTAAGTGATTGATTCTAGTATTTGACAGATCTCAATTCCGTGTGCCAAAAAAGATAGCAAACACACCTATTAGGTCTGTTTGGTGTGTCGATAGTTTCTGCAATACTAGCCGTGTTTCAGATCAACAAATAAGTTTGTGTGCATTACAACAACAATCCGAGATCTTGCTTCTTGTCAAGATCAATTTTCGTGATCCAAAAATTAGTTCGACTATTTCTCACTATGGCACACTTTCGTTTGTGAATGTTGCTATATTATCGACAATTGCCAAGGGTAAATGTTGCCAGATTAGAATATAAAAATATTATTGGCAATCCAAATATCATTAAATGTTATTTTGCTCGAATAAATTAATTTTTCTGCTCCTAATGATATTTAAGCGATGTGAAACTGAAATTATAGCTACAAAATATTATTCTCATTCGGTATCTGTTAATCAAAATTAACAATTTCCTCCTAAAAAAAATAAAACAAGCGCATTCAATTTTCATTTAAAAGAAAATATTCATTCGCATGGTAACTTCGCACTAATGTGTCAAAATGAACTTAGCTTGTACAATCACCACAACACAGAACTTTGATCTAGTTTGTTTTATTATTCTGATCTGATCCGGATCAGATCACGGGGATAATAGGTCTGTTTGGTAACATGCTAGTTTTGGAAAGTTCTACGTAAACTACATAGAATCCGACAGTTTCATGGCTCTCAATTTTTTTTACTCTCCAATTCCAATTCCAAGACCAATTCCTCGGGGTGGGCCGAGCCAACTCTGTCAAACCAGCCATCTGACAGTTTGCGAAATGTCATTATCTTCATTGTTAGTGGAAAACAAAAACAATTTGATAGGTTTGACCAAGTGTTGTTTGAAAAGCGTTTGTTTACTTTTGTGCAAGTTTTCTGTCTTTGAGAGGAGTTCTCTCTCTTTGAGAGGATTCTACTATTTGACAGATCTCAATTCCGTGTGCCAAAAAAGATACCAAACACACCTAATAAAACACGGCTACTATGTTAACTTTCATAGAATCATGACAGTTGCATGGCTCTCAATTTTTTTTACTCTCATTTGGCTCGCTCTTTGCGATGAATTATCTGCAAGTATCTGCAAGACCTTTTCCTCGGAGTGGACTGTTGAACCCTGTCAAACCAAGCTATCTGACAGTTTGCGAAATGTCATTATCTTCATTGTTAGTGGAAAACAAAAACAATTTGATAGGTTTGACCAAGTGTTGTTTGAAAAGCGTTTGTTTACTTTTGTGCAAGTTTTCTGTCTTTGAGAGGAGTTCTCTCTCTTTGAGAGGATTCTACTATTTGACAGATCTCAATTCCGTG
The DNA here is from genome assembly GCA_949775065.1 of Brachyopa scutellaris. Classification (NCBI taxonomy): domain Eukaryota; kingdom Metazoa; phylum Arthropoda; class Insecta; order Diptera; family Syrphidae; genus Brachyopa; species Brachyopa scutellaris. The sequence goes on along the minus strand of OX459114.1, from coordinate 50,534,741 downwards.
TGCCAAAAAAGATACCAAACACACCTAATAAAACACGGCTACTATGTTAATTTTCATAGAATCATGACAGTTGCATGGCTCTCAATTTTTTTTACTCTCATTTGGCTCGCTCTTTGCGATGAATTATCTGCAAGTATCTGCAAGACCTTTTTCTCGGAGTGGACTGTTGAACTCTGTCAAACCAAGCTATCTGACAGTTTGAGAAATGTCATAATCTTCATTGTAGTGGAAAACAAAAACAAATCGACAGGTTTCGTTTCAAAAGCGTTTGGTGTCTTTTGTTCAAGTTTTTCTCTGGGAGAGGATATCTCTCTCATTAGCCGTGTTTTATTATTCGCATGATCCTAATCCGATCAAGTGCTTAAAATAAAACGATCCAGATCATCTCAAATTTTAACTTCTAAAGTTTGGTACCACTGCTTCTGTAGTTTGACAATTGACATTTGTCATAAATTAAAACAATGGACGAAGAAGCAGATTTTTGATTTTTCGTTTCTTTGGCTTCTTCAGCTTCGTCCACCCTGAAATTGACCTGAAAAAATGTTTTATGTATGTTTGCATGTATGTACATACTCGTATGTTGTAATTTTCTTATCTGAACTTAGGATTTTCGGTCGTTTTCCATTGTTTACTTCTGAAGATGTGTTTTTTTTTTTGCATTTGACACTTCCGTGTTTGGCGCAAAGTTAAAAAAAAATGCGGAGTTACCATTTGTAACTTGCGAATCTCCAAAAAATATTTTTTTGATGTATTTAATAAATTAAGTTTCGTATATTTGGGGTTGCTTTCCAATAGTTGACCTATTTAAACAATTTTGTTTTATTTTATATATGACTTCTAAATACAAAAAAAAATAAAATTAATGTGAGGAAATAACAAATATATTCAAAAAAAAATGCGAATTTTTTTACATGTGAAAAAATGAAAAGCAAACAAATTAAAAATACAAAATAATATATTGACAAATAAAATAAAGCGAAACAGTAAATGCAAAATATTTTATGGTGAAATAATAACAAAGAAATAAACTTATAGCTGCCGTAAATTCATTGCATTTTTCATAAGTTGTTCAGCACAGACTAGGGCAGCAAATACACGATATAATCGTTGTACAACGGTTGTATGCAATTTGCGTTCGTATGCGACGATTGTATAGTGTGTACGCTTTGATTCGAAAACCTGCGGTTGGATGCGCCGTTGTATGGAAATCGTACGCAGATTGTATAGTGTGTGTGCTACTTACAACGGTTATACCGAAATTGGTACAACCCGCGGTTGTACAACGATTGTATCGTGTATTTCCAGCTTAAGGCCGGGCGGAACGCAATAAAAACAGCCTGTCAAGTCATTTTTATGTCAATTTTGCTAACATTTGTACGGTTTTTGTGCAGATTGGTATGGGTTTGTGAACAATTTATTATTGTTTTAAACACATAAACAAATGTTTCCTCACATTAATTCATACACAGAACACCTTAGATTAACATATATTTATTAGAAATAATAAAAAAGGTGAAAATTCAGGTTGACCTATTGGACAGCACAGCCCAACAATTTATAAACTGATAATAATAAATAGCATTTTGCATTCTAGGTATTTACATTTTAATTTCTGATCTGGCAATACTATTTATTTATTTGTATGATTTGTCAACAAAGTACAAGGGCTTTCTCAGACAAACCTATCCTCATGCCTCACTGCCGCATATTCAAAAATCATAATTTGTTTCTTTTCACTCTGCGACTGAAAACAGAAAATCATCGGCTGTCTTCTCGTCTGAGGCGCTAGTATCGAATTCCTCAAGTGATACTACTATGTCTTTTATATACAATGATAGTATCTATTATATAAGCTGTACAAATAAAATAAACTAATATCGCCTGTGGTTGAAATTCGACCAATTGTGCGAGAGAAACGCACGTATTAATATTTATTATATTACCTGGCTGAGACACAACATATTGGAAAGAAATTACATACTGCACTGCCCCTCTTCATATTTCAAAAAAAAATCAAGCGAATACATACATTATGTTGTATTTAAGGCAGTTAAAAAGGGATTGAACTGTTTGGCCTTCGCCTATTTATATAATGATGATGATTTGCACAAGAACGGTTTTCCGATAGATAGATATTCACCCCAATTATGCAAGTCGTATCTCGTATCTCACTTCAAGTCGTACTCGCATCGTATTGTATTTCGTTTGTTATTATGCAAGTCGTATGCGTTGAATACGACTCCATATAAGTTGCTGCATGTTAGCAACGCATTACGTCGCACTTCAAACTGAACTTTTTCCTGTCAGTACTGGTTTCCTTGCCGGCGAGGTCCAGGAGATGTCTTATTACAACTGCTCCCGAAAGATGTCACCACAAACTCAATAGATTTATTCTTTAATGAGCACATGAAGGAATATCCTTAAAAGGAATTATATTCACAGATTGTTAAGATATAGTTGAAACGCAATAAGTGCCAAATTCATTGTGTATGTATGTATGTATATATGGATGTATTTTCCGAAATTTAAATTACAATTTTCTAACTAAAAAAATAATGGACCATTGCAGTTTAATAAAACTATTCTGTTGACAACCATTTGTTCATCTTTTAGATGAACGTGCAGCACACATCTGTCTTTTGCGATGCCGACATTAATCTCCGTAGCATATACCAAAGCTTCGAATTGGTTGCTGTTTTTAAGTCTTTTAGAAAGTAAAAGTAATTTAAGTAGTACAATAACTTCGAAAAACATTAAATTGTTTCCATTCAAGAGAATACAATTGTTTATTTTTCATGTTCGTTGAATTTCGTATAGAGTCACTTAAGAAATCGCAGCCGAAGAAAATACCACTAAAAACGTTCAAAATACGACTAAATACGACTTGCATAATAGCTGATATCAGCCGAAAGTCGTATGCGATGGCATCCGATTCTGTTGACAGCTGAAAAGTCATTAGCGTACGAGTATGTTCGTAGTGACACGACTTCCATAATAACAAAATACGACTATGTTCGTATGTGACTCTCAAATACGACTTGCATAATTGGGGTGATTATTTCAACTGAGTGACAAGAAAAGTTTAAGAAAATATTAAAACCCTAATCGAAGCAAGGAAAATAGAGAAAGCAAATTCTATTTAAATAAAATCAAAATAATTACATGTGAATGGAGTTGTTCCTTTCACTATTAGCTTTAAATCCAAAACTTTATTACTTATGCTTTTGCAATCTTTCTCTTTAGCAAACAGCTCATCCTTGAGGACAATTGTAGCCTCAACTAATTGCAAACATCTTTTTGTTATCGTTCGATTTTCATCCACCAATTGGGCAATGTTAGACTGCAACTGAAGAACCACTTCGTCTTTTTCAACACTAAGTTTCTGGAGATCATTCAACAAAGTTCGTTTCTGATTTCGCAACATATCGATAAGTTGTTCCTGATCTGCTAATCTTTGGCGGTGCTGTTGCAACTCAAAATCTCTAGATAGATCTCCATTATTTAACCCAGCTGCTTCAACTTTGGAACAACTTTTAAGTAGCTTCGAAGCCAATTCCTTCATTTCCTGTAGCTGATTTGCTATTTGGGCACCGTAGCACAAGTGGTTAGTGCGTCAAACTACTGAGCCAGCGGTCTTGGGTTCGAATCCCGCCGCAAACACCTAAAAGTTTTTCAGTGCCCACCTTTTTCGAATGTCTGACAAGCATCAAAGAGTATCATTTGTCACGATTGATCTTCTCAACTCGCCGTTCGGAGTCGGCAAAAAACTGTAGGTCCCTTCCATTCGTGCAAAAATATAACACGCACAAACAAATGATTGCGAGAAGCAGGCCCAGGTTCACCTCGAGCTGTAGCGCCAAACTAAGTAAGTAAGATTTTCTATTTCACTGCATCGCGCATATAGCGCTATACATTCATTCTGCAGACGATGGTTTTCCTGTGTAAACTTTCGCTCGTTCGTGTAAATCTTTTCAAAAAGTTCCATTCTTGAATTTCCTTGTGATTTTAACTCGGTTTTGTACCATTTTTCTTACCGGCGCTCTAATTCGCTATTTAATTTACGAACATCTTGCATCGCAAGAAAAAGCACCTGATCTTTTTCACGAAGTAGATATTGAAATTGGTCGTGCTGGCTTTGGAGCGAATCATCTTCAGCTGAACTCAGAGAGGCTGGACGAAGGCATACATTTAGGTCACTGATATTTCCTGAATCATAGTTGGGTGATGTTGTACTCGAAGGTAATTGTGAAGAAGCAGAATTTCGTCAAGAATCGCCTTCTTCCCGAGCACCATTCTTTGGTGTTATCGGAGAAGGCTCATTATTTTTTCTTTTATTTTCCTATCACCCTCTCGTGTTAATCATTTTTGTACTCCACTCATATATTAATATTTTATTATCGAAAAATGTACTATGTATAAATTTAGTTTTTTTTTTTTTTGTTTTTCATGACGTAGTTTGAATGATCTCATTTGCGTTTATGTAAACAAAATAAATGTATCCACAGCTATTGCAATTAGCGAATTCAAATTAACTTTAACTATTTTCATTTCTTATTTATCCAAAATTAATTTATACGTTTAAGTTTACCAAAGCAACTTGCATAAAACAGAAAAGAAAGCAAAAATTCAACCACTTGATTTTGTTGACATTGCACAATTTTTTAATCATTGACATATTAGGTCTGTTTGGTGTGTCTTTTTCGCGTAAGTGATTGATTCTTGTATTTGACAGATCTCAATTCCGTGTGCCAAAAAAGATAGCAAACACACCTATTAGGTCTGTTTGGTGTGTCGATAGTTTCTGCAATACTAGCCGTGTTTCAGATCAACAAATAAGTTTGTGTGCATTACAACAACAATCCGAGATCTTGCTTCTTGTCAAGATCAATTTTCGTGATCCAAAAATTAGTTCGACTATTTCTCACTATGGCACACTTTCGTTTGTGAATGTTGCTATATTATCGACAATTGCCAAGGGTAAATGTTGCCAGATTAGAATATAAAAATATTATTGGCAATCCAAATATCATTAAATGTTATTTTGCTCGAATAAATTAATTTTTCTGCTCCTAATGATATTTAAGCGATGTGAAACTGAAATTATAGCTACAAAATATTATTCTCATAATCAAAATTAACAATTTTCTCCTAAAAAAAATAAAACAAGCGCATTCAATTTTCATTTAAAAGAAAATATGCATTCGCATGGCAACTTCGCACTAAATGTCAAAACGAACTTAGCTTGTACAATCACCACAACACAGAACTTTGATCTAGTTTGTTTTATTATTCTGATCTGATCCGGATCAGATCACGGGGATAATAAAACACGGCTACTATGTTAACTTTCATAGAATCATGACAGTTGCATGGCTCTCAATTTTTTTTACTCTCATTTGGCTCGCTCTTTGCGATGAATTATCTGCAAGTATCTGCAAGACCTTTTCCTCGGAGTGGACTGTTGAACTCTGTCAAACCAAGCTATCTGACAGTTTGAGAAATGTCATAATCTTCATTGTAGTGGAAAACAAAAACAAATCGACAGGTTTCGTTTCAAAAGCGTTTGGTGTCTTTTGTTCAAGTTTTTCTCTGGGAGAGGATATCTCTCTCATTAGCCGTGTTTTATTATTCGCATGATCCTAATCCGATCAAGTGCTTAAAATAAAACGATCCAGATCATCTCAAATTTTAACTTCTAAAGTTTGGTACCACTGCTTCTGTAGTTTGACAATTGACATTTGTCATAAATTAAAACAATGAACGAAGAAGCAGAATTTGATTTTTCGTTTCTTTGGCTTCTTCAGCTTCGTCCACCCTGAAATTGACCTGAAAAAATGTTTTATGTATGTTTGCATGTATGTACATACCCGTATGTTGTAATTTTCTTATCTGAACTTAGGATTTTCGGTCGTTTTCCATTGTTTACTTCTGAAGATGTGTTTTTTTTTTTTGCATTTGACATTTCCGTGTTTGGCGCAAAGTTAAAAAAAAAATGCGGAGTTACCATTTGTAACTTGCGAATCTCCAAAAAATATTTTTTGATGTATTTAATAAATTAAGTTTCGTATATTTGGGGTTGCTTTCCAATAGTTGACCTATTTAAACAATTTTGTTTTATTTTATATATGACTTCTAAATACAAAAAAAATAAAATTAATGTGAGGAAATAACAAATGTATTCAAAAAAAAATGCGAATTTTTGTACATGTGAAAAAATGAAAAGCAAACAAATTAAAAAAAAAAAATAATATATTGACAAATAAAATAAAGCGAAACAGTAAATGCAAAATATTTTATGGTGAAATAATAACAAAGAAATAAACTTATAGCTGCCGTAAATTCATTGCATTTTTCATAAGTTGTTCAGCACAGACTAAAGCAGCAAATACACGATATAATCGTTGTACAACGGTTGTATGCAATTTGCGGTTGTAAGCGACGATTGTATCGTGTGTACGCTTTGATTCGAAAACCTGCGGTTGGATGCGCCGTTGTATGGAAATCGCACGCAGATTGTATAGTGTGTGTGCTACTTACAACGGTTGTACCGAAATTGGTACAACCCGCGGTTGTACAACGATTGTATCGTGTATTTCCAGCTTAAGGCCGGGCGGAACGCAATAAAAACAGCCTGTCAAGTCATTTTTATGTCAATTTTGCTGACATTTGTACGGTTTTTGTGCAGATTGGTATTGGTTTGTGAACAATTTATTATTGTTTTAAACACATAAACAAATGTTTCCTCACATTAATTCATATACAGAACATCTTAGATTAACATATATTTATTAGAAATAATAAAAAAGGTGAAAATTCAGGTTGACCTATTGGACAGCACAGCCCAACAATTTATAAACTGATAATAATAAATAGCATTTTGCATTCTAGGTATTTACATTTTAATTTCTGATCTGGCAATACTATTTATTTATTTGTATGATTTGTCAACAAAGTACAAGGGCTTTCTCAGACAAACCTATCCTCATGCCTCACTGCCGCATATTCAAAAATCATAATTTGTTTCTTTTCACTCTGCGACTGAAAACAGAAAATCATCGGCTGTCTTCTCGTCTGAGGCGCTAGTATCGAATTCCTCAAGTGATACTACTATGTCTTTTATATACAATGATAGTATCTATTATATAAGCTGTACAAATAAAATAAACTAATATCGCCTGTGGTTGAAATTCGACCAATTGTGCGAGAGAAACGCACGTATTAATATTTATTATATTACCTGGCTGAGACACAACATATTGGAAAGAAATTACATACTGCACTGCCCCTCTTCACATTTCAAAAAAAAATCAAGCGAATACATACATTATGTTGTATTTAAGGCAGTTAAAAAGGGATTGAACTGTTTTGCCTTCGCCTATTTATATAATGATGATGATTTGCACAAAAACGGTTTTCCGATAGACGGCATGGCACTGTTAATTCCCCACAAAAAGTTAACGACAAAGCTTAGCAATTACAATGATCGTGCTAAGAAAGTTTACCATGATCATAGCAGCGGAGTTTGTGAACGGTTAGTACCGTACCGCATCGTAAGGCTTGTGATGTGAGTGATAACAGTTATTATTTCAACTGAGTGACAAGAAAAGTTTAAGAAAATATTAAAACCCTAATCGAAGCAAGGAAAATAGAGAAAGCAAATTCTATTTAAATAAAATCAAAATAATTACATGTGAATGGAGTTGTTCCTTTCACTATTAGCTTTAAATCCAAAACTTTATTACTAATGCTTTTGCAATCTTTCTCTTTAGCAAACAGCTCATCCTTGAGGACAATTATAGCCTCAACTAATTGCAAACATCTTTTTGTTATCGTTCGATTTTCATCCACCAATTGGGCAATGTTAGACTGCAACTGAAGAACCACTTCGTCTTTTTCAACACTAAGTTTCTGGAGATCATTCAACAGAGTTCGTTTCTGATTTCGCAACATATCGATAAGTTGTTCCTGATCTGCTAATCTTTGGCGGTGCTGTTGCAACTCAAAATCTCGAGATAGATCTCCATTATTTAACCCAGCTACTTCAACTTTGGAACAACTTTTAAGTAGCTTCGAAGCCAATTCCTTCTTTTCCTGTAGCTGATTTGCTATTTGGGCACCGTAGCGCAAGTGGTTAGTGCGTCGAACTACTGAGCCAGCGGTCTTGGGTTCGAATCCCGCCGCAAACACCTAAAAGTTTTTCAGTGCCCACCTCTTTCGAATGTCTGACAAGCATCAAAGAGTATCATTTGTCACGATTGAGCTTCTCAACTCGCCGTTCGGAGTCGGAAAAAAACTGTAGGTCCCTTCCATTCGTGCAAAAATATAACACGCACAAACAAATGATTGCGAGAAGCAGGCCCAGGTTCACCTCGAGCTGTAGCGCCAAACTAAGTAAGTAAGATTTTCTATTTCACTGCATCGCGCATATAGCGCTATACATTCATTCTGCAGACGATGGTTTTCCTGTGTAAACTTTCGCTCGTTCGTGTAAATCTTTTCAAGAAGTTCCATTCTTGAATGTCCTTGTGATTTGAACTCGGTTTTGTACAATTTTTCTGACTTGTTTAGGCGCTCCAATTCGCTATTTAATTTACGAACATCTTGCATCGCAAGAAAAAGCACCTGATCTTTTTCACGAAGTAGATATTGAAATTGGTCGTGCTGGCTTTGGAGCGAATCATCTTCAGCTGAACTCAGAGAGGCTGGACGAAGGCATACATTTAGGTCACTGATATTTCCTGAATCATAGTTGGGTGATGTTGTACTCGAAGGTAATTGTGAAGAAGCAGAATTTCGTCAAGAATCGCCTTCTTCCCGAGTACCATTCTTTGGTGTTATCGGAGAAGGCTCATTATTTTTTCTTTTATTTTCCTATCACCCTCTCGTGTTAATCATTTTTGTACTCTACTCATATATTAATATTTTAGTATCGAAAAATGTACTATGTATAAATTTATTTTTTTTTTTTTGTTTTTCTTGACGTAGTTTGAATGATCTCATTTGCGTTTATGTAAACAAAATAAATGCATCCACAGCTATTGCAATTAGCGAATTCAAATTAACTTTAACTATTTTCATTTCTTATTTATCCAAAATTAATTTATACGTTTAAGTTTACCAAAACAACTTGCAACAGAAAAGAAAGCAAAAATTCAACCACTTGATTTTGTTGACATTGCACAATTTTTTAATCATTGACATATTAGGTCTGTTTGGTGTGTCTTTTTCGCGTAAGTGATTGATTCTAGTATTTGACAGATCTCAATTCCGTGTGCCAAAAAAGATAGCAAACACACCTATTAGGTCTGTTTGGTGTGTCGATAGTTTCTGCAATACTAGCCGTGTTTCAGATCAACAAATAAGTTTGTGTGAATTACAACAACAATCCGAGATCTTGCTTCTTGTCAAGATCAATTTTCGTGATCCAAAAATTAGTTCGACTATTTCTCACTATGGCACACTTTCGTTTGTGAATGTTGCTATATTATCGACAATTGCCAAGGGTAAATGTTGCCAGATTAGAATATAAAAATATTATTGGCAATCCAAATATCATTAAATGTTATTTTGCTCGAATAAATTAATTTTTCTGCTCCTAATGATATTTAAGCGATGTGAAACTGAAATTATAGCTACAAAATATTATTCTCATTCGGTATCTGTTAATCAAAATTAACAATTTCCTCCTAAAAAAAATAAAACAAGCGCATTCAATTTTCATTTAAAAGAAAATATTCATTCGCATGGTAACTTCGCACTAATGTGTCAAAATGAACTTAGCTTGTACAATCACCACAACACAGAACTTTGATCTAGTTTGTTTTATTATTCTGATCTGATCCGGATCAGATCACGGGGATAATAGGTCTGTTTGGTAACATGCTAGTTTTGGAAAGTTCTACGTAAACTACATAGAATCCGACAGTTTCATGGCTCTCAATTTTTTTTACTCTCCAATTCCAATTCCAAGACCAATTCCTCGGGGTGGGCCGAGCCAACTCTGTCAAACCAGCCATCTGACAGTTTGCGAAATGTCATTATCTTCATTGTTAGTGGAAAACAAAAACAATTTGATAGGTTTGACCAAGTGTTGTTTGAAAAGCGTTTGTTTACTTTTGTGCAAGTTTTCTGTCTTTGAGAGGAGTTCTCTCTCTTTGAGAGGATTCTACTATTTGACAGATCTCAATTCCGTGTGCCAAAAAAGATACCAAACACACCTAATAAAACACGGCTACTATGTTAACTTTCATAGAATCATGACAGTTGCATGGCTCTCAATTTTTTTTACTCTCATTTGGCTCGCTCTTTGCGATGAATTATCTGCAAGTATCTGCAAGACCTTTTCCTCGGAGTGGACTGTTGAACTCTGTTAAACCAAGCTATCTGACAGTTTGCGAAATGTCATTATCTTCATTGTTAGTGGAAAACAAAAACAATTTGATAGGTTTGACCAAGTGTTGTTTGAAAAGCGTTTGTTTACTTTTGTGCAAGTTTTCTGTCTTTGAGAGGAGTTCTCTCTCTTTGAGAGGATTCTACTATTTGACAGATCTCAATTCCGTGTGCCAAAAAAGATACCAAACACACCTAATAAAACACGGCTACTATGTTAATTTTCATAGAATCATGACAGTTGCATGGCTCTCAATTTTTTTTACTCTCATTTGGCTCGCTCTTTGCGATGAATTATCTGCAAGTATCTGCAAGACCTTTTCCTCGGAGTGGACTGTTGAACTCTGTCAAACCAAGCTATCTGACAGTTTGAGAAATGTCATAATCTTCATTGTAGTGGAAAACAAAAACAAATCGACAGGTTTCGTTTCAAAAGCGTTTGGTGTCTTTTGTTCAAGTTTTTCTCTGGGAGAGGATATCTCTCTCATTAGCCGTGTTTTATTATTCGCATGATCCTAATCCGATCAAGTGCTTAAAATAAAACGATCCAGATCATCTCAAATTTTAACTTCTAAAGTTTGGTACCACTGCTTCTGTAGTTTGACAATTGACATTTGTCATAAATTAAAACAATGGACGAAGAAGCAGATTTTTGATTTTTCGTTTCTTTGGCTTCTTCAGCTTCGTCCACCCTGAAATTGACCTGAAAAAATGTTTTATGTATGTTTGCATGTATGTACATACTCGTATGTTGTAATTTTCTTATCTGAACTTAGGATTTTCGGTCGTTTTCCATTGTTTACTTCTGAAGATGTGTTTTTTTTTTTGCATTTGACACTTCCGTGTTTGGCGCAAAGTTAAAAAAAAATGCGGAGTTACCATTTGTAACTTGCGAATCTCCAAAAAATATTTTTTTGATGTATTTAATAAATTAAGTTTCGTATATTTGGGGTTGCTTTCCAATAGTTGACCTATTTAAACAATTTTGTTTTATTTTATATATGACTTCTAAATACAAAAAAAAATAAAATTAATGTGAGGAAATAACAAATATATTCAAAAAAAAATGCGAATTTTTTTACATGTGAAAAAATGAAAAGCAAACAAATTAAAAATACAAAATAATATATTGACAAATAAAATAAAGCGAAACAGTAAATGCAAAATATTTTATGGTGAAATAATAACAAAGAAATAAACTTATAGCTGCCGTAAATTCATTGCATTTTTCATAAGTTGTTCAGCACAGACTAGGGCAGCAAATACACGATATAATCGTTGTACAACGGTTGTATGCAATTTGCGTTCGTATGCGACGATTGTATAGTGTGTACGCTTTGATTCGAAAACCTGCGGTTGGATGCGCCGTTGTATGGAAATCGTACGCAGATTGTATAGTGTGTGTGCTACTTACAACGGTTATACCGAAATTGGTACAACCCGCGGTTGTACAACGATTGTATCGTGTATTTCCAGCTTAAGGCCGGGCGGAACGCAATAAAAACAGCCTGTCAAGTCATTTTTATGTCAATTTTGCTAACATTTGTACGGTTTTTGTGCAGATTGGTATGGGTTTGTGAACAATTTATTATTGTTTTAAACACATAAACAAATGTTTCCTCACATTAATTCATACACAGAACACCTTAGATTAACATATATTTATTAGAAATAATAAAAAAGGTGAAAATTCAGGTTGACCTATTGGACAGCACAGCCCAACAATTTATAAACTGATAATAATAAATAGCATTTTGCATTCTAGGTATTTACATTTTAATTTCTGATCTGGCAATACTATTTATTTATTTGTATGATTTGTCAACAAAGTACAAGGGCTTTCTCAGACAAACCTATCCTCATGCCTCACTGCCGCATATTCAAAAATCATAATTTGTTTCTTTTCACTCTGCGACTGAAAACAGAAAATCATCGGCTGTCTTCTCGTCTGAGGCGCTAGTATCGAATTCCTCAAGTGATACTACTATGTCTTTTATATACAATGATAGTATCTATTATATAAGCTGTACAAATAAAATAAACTAATATCGCCTGTGGTTGAAATTCGACCAATTGTGCGAGAGAAACGCACGTATTAATATTTATTATATTACCTGGCTGAGACACAACATATTGGAAAGAAATTACATACTGCACTGCCCCTCTTCATATTTCAAAAAAAAATCAAGCGAATACATACATTATGTTGTATTTAAGGCAGTTAAAAAGGGATTGAACTGTTTGGCCTTCGCCTATTTATATAATGATGATGATTTGCACAAGAACGGTTTTCCGATAGATAGATATTATTTCAACTGAGTGACAAGAAAAGTTTAAGAAAATATTAAAACCCTAATCGAAGCAAGGAAAATAGAGAAAGCAAATTCTATTTAAATAAAATCAAAATAATTACATGTGAATGGAGTTGTTCCTTTCACTATTAGCTTTAAATCCAAAACTTTATTACTTATGCTTTTGCAATCTTTCTCTTTAGCAAACAGCTCATCCTTGAGGACAATTGTAGCCTCAACTAATTGCAAACATCTTTTTGTTATCGTTCGATTTTCATCCACCAATTGGGCAATGTTAGACTGCAACTGAAGAACCACTTCGTCTTTTTCAACACTAAGTTTCTGGAGATCATTCAACAAAGTTCGTTTCTGATTTCGCAACATATCGATAAGTTGTTCCTGATCTGCTAATCTTTGGCGGTGCTGTTGCAACTCAAAATCTCTAGATAGATCTCCATTATTTAACCCAGCTGCTTCAACTTTGGAACAACTTTTAAGTAGCTTCGAAGCCAATTCCTTCATTTCCTGTAGCTGATTTGCTATTTGGGCACCGTAGCACAAGTGGTTAGTGCGTCAAACTACTGAGCCAGCGGTCTTGGGTTCGAATCCCGCCGCAAACACCTAAAAGTTTTTCAGTGCCCACCTTTTTCGAATGTCTGACAAGCATCAAAGAGTATCATTTGTCACGATTGATCTTCTCAACTCGCCGTTCGGAGTCGGCAAAAAACTGTAGGTCCCTTCCATTCGTGCAAAAATATAACACGCACAAACAAATGATTGCGAGAAGCAGGCCCAGGTTCACCTCGAGCTGTAGCGCCAAACTAAGTAAGTAAGATTTTCTATTTCACTGCATCGCGCATATAGCGCTATACATTCATTCTGCAGACGATGGTTTTCCTGTGTAAACTTTCGCTCGTTCGTGTAAATCTTTTCAAAAAGTTCCATTCTTGAATTTCCTTGTGATTTTAACTCGGTTTTGTACCATTTTTCTTACCGGCGCTCTAATTCGCTATTTAATTTACGAACATCTTGCATCGCAAGAAAAAGCACCTGATCTTTTTCACGAAGTAGATATTGAAATTGGTCGTGCTGGCTTTGGAGCGAATCATCTTCAGCTGAACTCAGAGAGGCTGGACGAAGGCATACATTTAGGTCACTGATATTTCCTGAATCATAGTTGGGTGATGTTGTACTCGAAGGTAATTGTGAAGAAGCAGAATTTCGTCAAGAATCGCCTTCTTCCCGAGCACCATTCTTTGGTGTTATCGGAGAAGGCTCATTATTTTTTCTTTTATTTTCCTATCACCCTCTCGTGTTAATCATTTTTGTACTCTACTCATATATTAATATTTTATTATCGAAAAATGTACTATGTATAAATTTAGTTTTTTTTTTTTTTGTTTTTCATGACGTAGTTTGAATGATCTCATTTGCGTTTATGTAAACAAAATAAATGTATCCACAGCTATTGCAATTAGCGAATTCAAATTAACTTTAACTATTTTCATTTCTTATTTATCCAAAATTAATTTATACGTTTAAGTTTACCAAAGCAACTTGCATAAAACAGAAAAGAAAGCAAAAATTCAACCACTTGATTTTGTTGACATTGCACAATTTTTTAATCATTGACATATTAGGTCTGTTTGGTGTGTCTTTTTCGCGTAAGTGATTGATTCTTGTATTTGACAGATCTCAATTCCGTGTGCCAAAAAAGATAGCAAACACACCTATTAGGTCTGTTTGGTGTGTCGATAGTTTCTGCAATACTAGCCGTGTTTCAGATCAACAAATAAGTTTGTGTGCATTACAACAACAATCCGAGATCTTGCTTCTTGTCAAGATCAATTTTCGTGATCCAAAAATTAGTTCGACTATTTCTCACTATGGCACACTTTCGTTTGTGAATGTTGCTATATTATCGACAATTGCCAAGGGTAAATGTTGCCAGATTAGAATATAAAAATATTATTGGCAATCCAAATATCATTAAATGTTATTTTGCTCGAATAAATTAATTTTTCTGCTCCTAATGATATTTAAGCGATGTGAAACTGAAATTATAGCTACAAAATATTATTCTCATTCGGTATCTGTTAATCAAAATTAACAATTTCCTCCTAAAAAAAATAAAACAAGCGCATTCAATTTTCATTTAAAAGAAAATATTCATTCGCATGGTAACTTCGCACTAATGTGTCAAAATGAACTTAGCTTGTACAATCACCACAACACAGAACTTTGATCTAGTTTGTTTTATTATTCTGATCTGATCCGGATCAGATCACGGGGATAATAGGTCTGTTTGGTAACATGCTAGTTTTGGAAAGTTCTACGTAAACTACATAGAATCCGACAGTTTCATGGCTCTCAATTTTTTTTACTCTCATTTGGCTCTCTCTTTGCGATGAATTATCTGCAAGACCAATTCCTCGGGGTGGGCCGAGCCAACTCTGTCAAACCAGCCATCTGACAGTTTGCGAAATGTCATTATCTTCATTGTTAGTGGAAAACAAAAACAATTTGATAGGTTTGACCAAGTGTTGTTTGAAAAGCGTTTGTTTACTTTTGTGCAAGTTTTCTGTCTTTGAGAGGAGTTCTCTCTCTTTGAGAGGATTCTACTATTTGACAGATCTCAATTCCGTGTGCCAAAAAAGATACCAAACACACCTAATAAAACACGGCTACTATGTTAACTTTCATAGAATCATGACAGTTGCATGGCTCTCAATTTTTTTTACTCTCATTTGGCTCGCTCTTTGCGATGAATTATCTGCAAGTATCTGCAAGACCTTTTCCTCGGAGTGGACTGTTGAACTCTGTCAAACCAAGCTATCTGACAGTTTGCGAAATGTCATTATCTTCATTGTTAGTGGAAAACAAAAACAATTTGATAGGTTTGACCAAGTGTTGTTTGAAAAGCGTTTGTTTACTTTTGTGCAAGTTTTCTGTCTTTGAGAGGAGTTCTCTCTCTTTGAGAGGATTCTACTATTTGACAGATCTCAATTCCGTGTGCCAAAAAAGATACCAAACACACCTAATAAAACACGGCTACTATGTTAATTTTCATAGAATCATGACAGTTGCATGGCTCTCAATTTTTTTTACTCTCATTTGGCTCGCTCTTTGCGATGAATTATCTGCAAGTATCTGCAAGACCTTTTCCTCGGAGTGGACTGTTGAACTCTGTCAAACCAAGCTATCTGACAGTTTGAGAAATGTCATAATCTTCATTGTAGTGGAAAACAAAAACAAATCGACAGGTTTCGTTTCAAAAGCGTTTGGTGTCTTTTGTTCAAGTTTTTCTCTGGGAGAGGATATCTCTCTCATTAGCCGTGTTTTATTATTCGCATGATCCTAATCCGATCAAGTGCTTAAAATAAAACGATCCAGATCATCTCAAATTTTAACTTCTAAAGTTTGGTACCACTGCTTCTGTAGTTTGACAATTGACATTTGTCATAAATTAAAACAATGGACGAAGAAGCAGATTTTTGATTTTTCGTTTCTTTGGCTTCTTCAGCTTCGTCCACCCTGAAATTGACCTGAAAAAATGTTTTATGTATGTTTGCATGTATGTACATACTCGTATGTTGTAATTTTCTTATCTGAACTTAGGATTTTCGGTCGTTTTCCATTGTTTACTTCTGAAGATGTGTTTTTTTTTTTGCATTTGACACTTCCGTGTTTGGCGCAAAGTTAAAAAAAAATGCGGAGTTACCATTTGTAACTTGCGAATCTCCAAAAAATATTTTTTTGATGTATTTAATAAATTAAGTTTCGTATATTTGGGGTTGCTTTCCAATAGTTGACCTATTTAAACAATTTTGTTTTATTTTATATATGACTTCTAAATACAAAAAAAAATAAAATTAATGTGAGGAAATAACAAATATATTCAAAAAAAAATGCGAATTTTTTTACATGTGAAAAAATGAAAAGCAAACAAATTAAAAATACAAAATAATATATTGACAAATAAAATAAAGCGAAACAGTAAATGCAAAATATTTTATGGTGAAATAATAACAAAGAAATAAACTTATAGCTGCCGTAAATTCATTGCATTTTTCATAAGTTGTTCAGCACAGACTAGGGCAGCAAATACACGATATAATCGTTGTACAACGGTTGTATGCAATTTGCGTTCGTATGCGACGATTGTATAGTGTGTACGCTTTGATTCGAAAACCTGCGGTTGGATGCGCCGTTGTATGGAAATCGTACGCAGATTGTATAGTGTGTGTGCTACTTACAACGGTTATACCGAAATTGGTACAACCCGCGGTTGTACAACGATTGTATCGTGTATTTCCAGCTTAAGGCCGGGCGGAACGCAATAAAAACAGCCTGTCAAGTCATTTTTATGTCAATTTTGCTAACATTTGTACGGTTTTTGTGCAGATTGGTATGGGTTTGTGAACAATTTATTATTGTTTTAAACACATAAACAAATGTTTCCTCACATTAATTCATACACAGAACACCTTAGATTAACATATATTTATTAGAAATAATAAAAAAGGTGAAAATTCAGGTTGACCTATTGGACAGCACAGCCCAACAATTTATAAACTGATAATAATAAATAGCATTTTGCATTCTAGGTATTTACATTTTAATTTCTGATCTGGCAATACTATTTATTTATTTGTATGATTTGTCAACAAAGTACAAGGGCTTTCTCAGACAAACCTATCCTCATGCCTCACTGCCGCATATTCAAAAATCATAATTTGTTTCTTTTCACTCTGCGACTGAAAACAGAAAATCATCGGCTGTCTTCTCGTCTGAGGCGCTAGTATCGAATTCCTCAAGTGATACTACTATGTCTTTTATATACAATGATAGTATCTATTATATAAGCTGTACAAATAAAATAAACTAATATCGCCTGTGGTTGAAATTCGACCAATTGTGCGAGAGAAACGCACGTATTAATATTTATTATATTACCTGGCTGAGACACAACATATTGGAAAGAAATTACATACTGCACTGCCCCTCTTCATATTTCAAAAAAAAATCAAGCGAATACATACATTATGTTGTATTTAAGGCAGTTAAAAAGGGATTGAACTGTTTGGCCTTCGCCTATTTATATAATGATGATGATTTGCACAAGAACGGTTTTCCGATAGATAGATATTATTTCAACTGAGTGACAAGAAAAGTTTAAGAAAATATTAAAACCCTAATCGAAGCAAGGAAAATAGAGAAAGCAAATTCTATTTAAATAAAATCAAAATAATTACATGTGAATGGAGTTGTTCCTTTCACTATTAGCTTTAAATCCAAAACTTTATTACTTATGCTTTTGCAATCTTTCTCTTTAGCAAACAGCTCATCCTTGAGGACAATTGTAGCCTCAACTAATTGCAAACATCTTTTTGTTATCGTTCGATTTTCATCCACCAATTGGGCAATGTTAGACTGCAACTGAAGAACCACTTCGTCTTTTTCAACACTAAGTTTCTGGAGATCATTCAACAAAGTTCGTTTCTGATTTCGCAACATATCGATAAGTTGTTCCTGATCTGCTAATCTTTGGCGGTGCTGTTGCAACTCAAAATCTCTAGATAGATCTCCATTATTTAACCCAGCTGCTTCAACTTTGGAACAACTTTTAAGTAGCTTCGAAGCCAATTCCTTCATTTCCTGTAGCTGATTTGCTATTTGGGCACCGTAGCACAAGTGGTTAGTGCGTCAAACTACTGAGCCAGCGGTCTTGGGTTCGAATCCCGCCGCAAACACCTAAAAGTTTTTCAGTGCCCACCTTTTTCGAATGTCTGACAAGCATCAAAGAGTATCATTTGTCACGATTGATCTTCTCAACTCGCCGTTCGGAGTCGGCAAAAAACTGTAGGTCCCTTCCATTCGTGCAAAAATATAACACGCACAAACAAATGATTGCGAGAAGCAGGCCCAGGTTCACCTCGAGCTGTAGCGCCAAACTAAGTAAGTAAGATTTTCTATTTCACTGCATCGCGCATATAGCGCTATACATTCATTCTGCAGACGATGGTTTTCCTGTGTAAACTTTCGCTCGTTCGTGTAAATCTTTTCAAAAAGTTCCATTCTTGAATTTCCTTGTGATTTTAACTCGGTTTTGTACCATTTTTCTTACCGGCGCTCTAATTCGCTATTTAATTTACGAACATCTTGCATCGCAAGAAAAAGCACCTGATCTTTTTCACGAAGTAGATATTGAAATTGGTCGTGCTGGCTTTGGAGCGAATCATCTTCAGCTGAACTCAGAGAGGCTGGACGAAGGCATACATTTAGGTCACTGATATTTCCTGAATCATAGTTGGGTGATGTTGTACTCGAAGGTAATTGTGAAGAAGCAGAATTTCGTCAAGAATCGCCTTCTTCCCGAGCACCATTCTTTGGTGTTATCGGAGAAGGCTCATTATTTTTTCTTTTATTTTCCTATCACCCTCTCGTGTTAATCATTTTTGTACTCTACTCATATATTAATATTTTATTATCGAAAAATGTACTATGTATAAATTTAGTTTTTTTTTTTTTTGTTTTTCATGACGTAGTTTGAATGATCTCATTTGCGTTTATGTAAACAAAATAAATGTATCCACAGCTATTGCAATTAGCGAATTCAAATTAACTTTAACTATTTTCATTTCTTATTTATCCAAAATTAATTTATACGTTTAAGTTTACCAAAGCAACTTGCATAAAACAGAAAAGAAAGCAAAAATTCAACCACTTGATTTTGTTGACATTGCACAATTTTTTAATCATTGACATATTAGGTCTGTTTGGTGTGTCTTTTTCGCGTAAGTGATTGATTCTTGTATTTGACAGATCTCAATTCCGTGTGCCAAAAAAGATAGCAAACACACCTATTAGGTCTGTTTGGTGTGTCGATAGTTTCTGCAATACTAGCCGTGTTTCAGATCAACAAATAAGTTTGTGTGCATTACAACAACAATCCGAGATCTTGCTTCTTGTCAAGATCAATTTTCGTGATCCAAAAATTAGTTCGACTATTTCTCACTATGGCACACTTTCGTTTGTGAATGTTGCTATATTATCGACAATTGCCAAGGGTAAATGTTGCCAGATTAGAATATAAAAATATTATTGGCAATCCAAATATCATTAAATGTTATTTTGCTCGAATAAATTAATTTTTCTGCTCCTAATGATATTTAAGCGATGTGAAACTGAAATTATAGCTACAAAATATTATTCTCATTCGGTATCTGTTAATCAAAATTAACAATTTCCTCCTAAAAAAAATAAAACAAGCGCATTCAATTTTCATTTAAAAGAAAATATTCATTCGCATGGTAACTTCGCACTAATGTGTCAAAATGAACTTAGCTTGTACAATCACCACAACACAGAACTTTGATCTAGTTTGTTTTATTATTCTGATCTGATCCGGATCAGATCACGGGGATAATAGGTCTGTTTGGTAACATGCTAGTTTTGGAAAGTTCTACGTAAACTACATAGAATCCGACAGTTTCATGGCTCTCAATTTTTTTTACTCTCATTTGGCTCTCTCTTTGCGATGAATTATCTGCAAGACCAATTCCTCGGGGTGGGCCGAGCCAACTCTGTCAAACCAGCCATCTGACAGTTTGCGAAATGTCATTATCTTCATTGTTAGTGGAAAACAAAAACAATTTGATAGGTTTGACCAAGTGTTGTTTGAAAAGCGTTTGTTTACTTTTGTGCAAGTTTTCTGTCTTTGAGAGGAGTTCTCTCTCTTTGAGAGGATTCTACTATTTGACAGATCTCAATTCCGTGTGCCAAAAAAGATACCAAACACACCTAATAAAACACGGCTACTATGTTAACTTTCATAGAATCATGACAGTTGCATGGCTCTCAATTTTTTTTACTCTCATTTGGCTCGCTCTTTGCGATGAATTATCTGCAAGTATCTGCAAGACCTTTTCCTCGGAGTGGACTGTTGAACTCTGTCAAACCAAGCTATCTGACAGTTTGAGAAATGTCATAATCTTCATTGTAGTGGAAAACAAAAACAAATCGACAGGTTTCGTTTCAAAAGCGTTTGGTGTCTTTTGTTCAAGTTTTTCTCTGGGAGAGGATATCTCTCTCATTAGCCGTGTTTTATTATTCGCATGATCCTAATCCGATCAAGTGCTTAAAATAAAACGATCCAGATCATCTCAAATTTTAACTTCTAAAGTTTGGTACCACTGCTTCTGTAGTTTGACAATTGACATTTGTCATAAATTAAAACAATGGACGAAGAAGCAGATTTTTGATTTTTCGTTTCTTTGGCTTCTTCAGCTTCGTCCACCCTGAAATTGACCTGAAAAAATGTTTTATGTATGTTTGCATGTATGTACATACTCGTATGTTGTAATTTTCTTATCTGAACTTAGGATTTTCGGTCGTTTTCCATTGTTTACTTCTGAAGATGTGTTTTTTTTTTTGCATTTGACACTTCCGTGTTTGGCGCAAAGTTAAAAAAAAATGCGGAGTTACCATTTGTAACTTGCGAATCTCCAAAAAATATTTTTTTGATGTATTTAATAAATTAAGTTTCGTATATTTGGGGTTGCTTTCCAATAGTTGACCTATTTAAACAATTTTGTTTTATTTTATATATGACTTCTAAATACAAAAAAAAATAAAATTAATGTGAGGAAATAACAAATATATTCAAAAAAAAATGCGAATTTTTTTACATGTGAAAAAATGAAAAGCAAACAAATTAAAAATACAAAATAATATATTGACAAATAAAATAAAGCGAAACAGTAAATGCAAAATATTTTATGGTGAAATAATAACAAAGAAATAAACTTATAGCTGCCGTAAATTCATTGCATTTTTCATAAGTTGTTCAGCACAGACTAGGGCAGCAAATACACGATATAATCGTTGTACAACGGTTGTATGCAATTTGCGTTCGTATGCGACGATTGTATAGTGTGTACGCTTTGATTCGAAAACCTGCGGTTGGATGCGCCGTTGTATGGAAATCGTACGCAGATTGTATAGTGTGTGTGCTACTTACAACGGTTATACCGAAATTGGTACAACCCGCGGTTGTACAACGATTGTATCGTGTATTTCCAGCTTAAGGCCGGGCGGAACGCAATAAAAACAGCCTGTCAAGTCATTTTTATGTCAATTTTGCTAACATTTGTACGGTTTTTGTGCAGATTGGTATGGGTTTGTGAACAATTTATTATTGTTTTAAACACATAAACAAATGTTTCCTCACATTAATTCATACACAGAACACCTTAGATTAACATATATTTATTAGAAATAATAAAAAAGGTGAAAATTCAGGTTGACCTATTGGACAGCACAGCCCAACAATTTATAAACTGATAATAATAAATAGCATTTTGCATTCTAGGTATTTACATTTTAATTTCTGATCTGGCAATACTATTTATTTATTTGTATGATTTGTCAACAAAGTACAAGGGCTTTCTCAGACAAACCTATCCTCATGCCTCACTGCCGCATATTCAAAAATCATAATTTGTTTCTTTTCACTCTGCGACTGAAAACAGAAAATCATCGGCTGTCTTCTCGTCTGAGGCGCTAGTATCGAATTCCTCAAGTGATACTACTATGTCTTTTATATACAATGATAGTATCTATTATATAAGCTGTACAAATAAAATAAACTAATATCGCCTGTGGTTGAAATTCGACCAATTGTGCGAGAGAAACGCACGTATTAATATTTATTATATTACCTGGCTGAGACACAACATATTGGAAAGAAATTACATACTGCACTGCCCCTCTTCATATTTCAAAAAAAAATCAAGCGAATACATACATTATGTTGTATTTAAGGCAGTTAAAAAGGGATTGAACTGTTTGGCCTTCGCCTATTTATATAATGATGATGATTTGCACAAGAACGGTTTTCCGATAGATAGATATTATTTCAACTGAGTGACAAGAAAAGTTTAAGAAAATATTAAAACCCTAATCGAAGCAAGGAAAATAGAGAAAGCAAATTCTATTTAAATAAAATCAAAATAATTACATGTGAATGGAGTTGTTCCTTTCACTATTAGCTTTAAATCCAAAACTTTATTACTTATGCTTTTGCAATCTTTCTCTTTAGCAAACAGCTCATCCTTGAGGACAATTGTAGCCTCAACTAATTGCAAACATCTTTTTGTTATCGTTCGATTTTCATCCACCAATTGGGCAATGTTAGACTGCAACTGAAGAACCACTTCGTCTTTTTCAACACTAAGTTTCTGGAGATCATTCAACAAAGTTCGTTTCTGATTTCGCAACATATCGATAAGTTGTTCCTGATCTGCTAATCTTTGGCGGTGCTGTTGCAACTCAAAATCTCTAGATAGATCTCCATTATTTAACCCAGCTGCTTCAACTTTGGAACAACTTTTAAGTAGCTTCGAAGCCAATTCCTTCTTTTCCTGTAGCTGATTTGCTATTTGGGCACCGTAGCACAAGTGGTTAGTGCGTCAAACTACTGAGCCAGCGGTCTTGGGTTCGAATCCCGCCGCAAACACCTAAAAGTTTTTCAGTGCCCACCTTTTTCGAATGTCTGACAAGCATCAAAGAGTATCATTTGTCACGATTGATCTTCTCAACTCGCCGTTCGGAGTCGGCAAAAAACTGTAGGTCCCTTCCATTCGTGCAAAAATATAACACGCACAAACAAATGATTGCGAGAAGCAGGCCCAGGTTCACCTCGAGCTGTAGCGCCAAACTAAGTAAGTAAGATTTTCTATTTCACTGCATCGCGCATATAGCGCTATACATTCATTCTGCAGACGATGGTTTTCCTGTGTAAACTTTCGCTCGTTCGTGTAAATCTTTTCAAAAAGTTCCATTCTTGAATTTCCTTGTGATTTTAACTCGGTTTTGTACCATTTTTCTTACCGGCGCTCTAATTCGCTATTTAATTTACGAACATCTTGCATCGCAAGAAAAAGCACCTGATCTTTTTCACGAAGTAGATATTGAAATTGGTCGTGCTGGCTTTGGAGCGAATCATCTTCAGCTGAACTCAGAGAGGCTGGACGAAGGCATACATTTAGGTCACTGATATTTCCTGAATCATAGTTGGGTGATGTTGTACTCGAAGGTAATTGTGAAGAAGCAGAATTTCGTCAAGAATCGCCTTCTTCCCGAGCACCATTCTTTGGTGTTATCGGAGAAGGCTCATTATTTTTTCTTTTATTTTCCTATCACCCTCTCGTGTTAATCATTTTTGTACTCTACTCATATATTAATATTTTATTATCGAAAAATGTACTATGTATAAATTTAGTTTTTTTTTTTTTTGTTTTTCATGACGTAGTTTGAATGATCTCATTTGCGTTTATGTAAACAAAATAAATGTATCCACAGCTATTGCAATTAGCGAATTCAAATTAACTTTAACTATTTTCATTTCTTATTTATCCAAAATTAATTTATACGTTTAAGTTTACCAAAGCAACTTGCATAAAACAGAAAAGAAAGCAAAAATTCAACCACTTGATTTTGTTGACATTGCACAATTTTTTAATCATTGACATATTAGGTCTGTTTGGTGTGTCTTTTTCGCGTAAGTGATTGATTCTTGTATTTGACAGATCTCAATTCCGTGTGCCAAAAAAGATAGCAAACACACCTATTAGGTCTGTTTGGTGTGTCGATAGTTTCTGCAATACTAGCCGTGTTTCAGATCTTTCTTGGCTTCTTCAGCTTCGTCCACCCTGAAATTGACCTGAAAAAATGTTTTATGTACGTTTGCATGTATGTATGTACACTCGTACACTTCTGAAGATGTGTTTTTTTTTTTGCATTTGACACTTCCGTGTTTGGCGCAAAGTTAAAAAAAAATGCGGAGTTACCATTTGTAACTTGCGAATCTCCAAAAAATATTTTTTTGATGTATTTAATAAATTAAGTTTCGTATATTTGGGGTTGCTTCCAATAGTTGACCTATTTAAACAATTTTGTTTTATTTTATATACGACTTCTAAATACAAAAAAAATAAAATTAATGTGAGGAAATAACAAATATATTCAAAAAAAAATGCGAATTTTTTTACATGTGAAAAAATGAAAAGCAAACAAATTAAAAATACAAAATAATATATTGATAAATAAAATAAAGCGAAACAGTAAATGCAAAATATTTTATGGTGAAATAATAACAAAGAAATAAACTTATAGCTGCCGTAAATTCATTGCATTTTTCATAAGTTGTTCAGCACAGACTAAAGCAGCAAATACACGATATAATCGTTGTACATCGGTTGTATGCAATTTGCGGTTGTATGCGACGATTGTATCGTGTGTTAGCTAGCTGACGACGGTTGTACCGATATCGCACGGTTGTACGCTTTGATTCGAAAACCTGCGGTTGGATGCGCCGTTGTATGGAAATCGCCCGCAGATTGTATAGTGTATGTGCTATTTACAACGGTTGTACCGAAATTGGTATAACCCGCGGTTGTACAACGATTGTATCGTGTATTTCCAGCTTAAGGCCGGGCGGAACGCAATAAAAACAGCCTGTCAAGTCATTTTTATGTCAATTTTGCTGACATTTGTACGGTTTTTGTGCAGATTGGTATGGGTTTGTGAACAATTTATTATTGTTTTAAACACATAAACAAATGTTTCCTCATATTATTTCATATACAGAACATTTTAGATTAACATATATTTATTAGAAATAATAAAAAAGGTGAAAATTCAGGTTGACCTATTGGACAGCACAGCCCAACAATTTATAAACTGATAATAATAAATAGCATTTTGCATTCTAGGTATTTACATTTTAATTTCTGATCTGGCAATACTATTTATTTATTTGTATGATTTGTCAACAAAGTACAAGGGCTTTCTCAGACAAGCCTATCCTCATGCCTCACTGCCGCATATTCAAAAATCATAATTTGTTTCTTTTCACTCTGCGACTGAAAACAGAAAATCATCGGCTGTCTTCTCGTCTGAGGCGCTAGTATCGAATTCCTCAAGTGATACTACTATGTCTTTTATATACAATGATAGTATCTATTATATAAGCTGTACAAATAAAATAAACTAATATCGCCTGTGGTTGAAATTCGACCAATTGTGCGAGAGAAACGCACGTATTAATATTTATTATATTACCTGGCTGAGACACAACATATTGGAAAGAAATTACATACTGCACTGCCCCTCTTCACATTTAAAAAAAAAATCAAGCGAATACATACATTATGTTGTATTTAAGGCAGTTAAAAAGGGATTGAACTGTTTTGCCTTCGCCTATTTATATAATGATGATGATTTGCACAAAAACGGTTTTCCGATAGACGGCATGGCACTGTTAATTCCCCACAAAAAATTAACGACAAAGCTTAGCAATTACAATGATCGTGCTAAGAAAGTTTACCATGATCATAGCAGCGGAGTTTGTGAACGGTTAGTACCGTACCGCATCGTAAGGCTTGTGATGTGAGTGATAACAGTTATTATTTCAACTGAGTGACAAGAAAAGTTTAAGAAAATATTAAAACCCTAATCGAAGCAAGGAAAATAGAGAAAGCAAATTCTATTTAAATAAAATCAAAATAATTACATGTGAATGGAGTTGTTCCTTTCACTATTAGCTTTAAATCCAAAACTTTATTACTAATGCTTTTGCAATCTTTCTCTTTAGCAAACAGCTCATCCTTGAGGACAATTGTAGCCTCAACTAATTGCAAACATCTTTTTGTTATCGTTCGATTTTCATCCACCAATTGGGCAATGTTAGACTGCAACTGAAGAACCACTTCGTCTTTTTCAACACTAAGTTTCTGGAGATCATTCAACAGAGTTCGTTTCTGATTTCGCAACATAACCCAGCTGCTTCAACTTTGGAACAACTTTTAAGTAGCTTCGAAGCCAATTCCTTCATTTCCTGTAGCTGATTTGCTATTTGGGCACCGTAGCGCAAGTGGTTAGTGCGTCGAACTACTGAGCCAGCGGTCTTGGGTTCGAATCCCGCCGCAAACACCTAAAAGTTTTTCAGTGCCCACCTCTTTCGAATGTCTGACAAGCATCAAAGAGTATCATTTGTCACGATTGAGCTTCTCAACTCGCCGTTCGGAGTCGGCAAAAAACTGTAGGTCCCTTCCATTCGTGCAAAAATATAACACGCACAAACAAATGATTGCGAGAAGCAGGCCCAGGTTCACCTCGAGCTGTAGCGCCAAACTAAGTAAGTAAGATTTTCTATTTCACTGCATCGCGCATATAGCGCTATACATTCATTCTGCAGACGATGGTTTTCCTGTGTAAACTTTCGCTCGTTCGTGTAAATCTTTTCAAGAAGTTCCATTCTTGAATTTCCTTGTGATTTTAACTCGGTTTTGTACCATTTTTCTGACTTGTTTAGGCGCTCTAATTCGCTCTTTAATTTACGAACATCTTGCATCGCAAGAAAAAGCACCTGATCTTTTTCACGAAGTAGATATTGAAATTGGTCGTGCTGGCTTTGGAGCGAATCATCTTCAGCTGAACTCAGAGAGGCTGGACGAAGGCATACATTTAGGTCACTGATATTTCCTGAATCATAGTTGGGTGATGTTGTACTCGAAGATATTTGTGAAGAAGCAGAATTTCGTCAAGAATCGCCTTCTTCCCGAACACCATTCTTTGGTGTTATCGGAGAAGGCTCATTATTTTTTCTTTTATTTTCCTATCACCCTCTCGTGTTAATCATTTCTGTACTCTACTCATATATTAATATTTTATTATCGAAAAATGTACTATGTATCAATTTATTTTATTTTTTTTCTGTTTTTCATGACGTAGTTTGAATGATCTCATTTGCGTTTATGTAAACAAAATAAATGTATCCACAGCTATTGCAATTAGCGAATTCAAATTAACTTTAACTATTTTCATTTCTTATTTATCCAAAATTAATTTATACGTTTAAGTTTACCAAAACAACTTGCATAAAACAGAAAAGAAAGCAAAAATTCAACCACTTGATTTTGTTGACATTGCACAATTTTTTAATCATTGACATATTAGGTCTGTTTGGTGTGTCTTTTTCGCGTAAGTGATTGATTCTTGTATTTGACAGATCTCAATTCCGTGTGCCAAAAAAGATAGCAAACACACCTATTAGGTCTGTTTGGTGTGTTGATAGTTTCTGCAATACTAGCCGTGTTTCAGATCTTTCTTGGCTTCTTCAGCTTCGTCCACCCTGAAATTGACCTGAAAAAATGTTTTATGTATGTTTGCATGTATGTACATACTAGTACACTTCTGAAGATGTGTTTTTTTTTTTTGCATTTGACACTTCCGTGTTTGGCGCAAAGTTAAAAAAAATGCGGAGTTACCATTTGTAACTTGCGAATCTCCAAAAAATATTTTTTTGATGTATTTAATAAATTAAGTTTCGTATATTTGGGGTTGCTTTCCAATAGTTGACCTATTTAAACAATTTTGTTTTATTTTATATATGACTTCTAAATACAAAAAAAATAAAATTAATGTGAGGAAATAACAAATATATTCAAAAAAAAATGCGAATTTTTTTACATGTGAAAAAATGAAAAGCAAACAAATTAAAAATACAAAATAATATATTGACAAATAAAATAAAGCGAAACAGTAAATGCAAAATATTTTATGGTGAAATAATAACAAAGAAATAAACTTATAGCTGCCGTAAATTCATTGCATTTTTCATAAGTTGTTCAGCACAGACTAAAGCAGCAAATACACGATATAATCGTTGTACAACGGTTGTATGCAATTTGCGGTTGTATGCGACGATTGTATTGTGTGTTAGCTAGCTTACGACGGTTGTACCGATATCGCACGGTTGTACGCTTTGATTCGAAAACCTGCGGTTGGATGCGCCGTTGTATGGAAATCGCCCGCAGATTGTATAGTGTGTGTGCTACTTACAACGGTTGTACAACGATTGTATCGTGTATTTCCAGCTTAAGGCCGGGCGGAACGCAATAAAAACAGCCTGTCAAGTCATTTTTATGTCAATTTTGCTGACATTTGTACGGTTTTTGTGCAGATTGGTATGGGTTTGTGAACAATTTATTATTGTTTTAAACACATAAACAAATGTTTCCTCACATTAATTCATATACAGAACATCTTAGATTAACATATATTTATTAGAAATAATAAAAAAGGTGAAAATTCAGGTTGACCTATTGGACAGCACAGCCCAACAATTTATAAACTGATAATAATAAATAGCATTTTGCATTCTAGGTATTTACATTTTAATTTCTGATCTGGCAATACTATTTATTTATTTGTATGATTTGTCAACAAAGTACAAGGGCTTTCTCAGACAAACCTATCCTCATGCCTCACTGCCGCATATTCAAAAATCATAATTTGTTTCTTTTCACTCTGCGACTGAAAACAGAAAATCATCGGCTGTCTTCTCGTCTGAGGCGCTAGTATCGAATTCCTCAAGTGATACTACTATGTCTTTTATATACAATGATAGTATCTATTATATAAGCTGTACAAATAAAATAAACTAATATCGCCTGTGGTTGAAATTCGACCAATTGTGCGAGAGAAACGCACGTATTAATATTTATTATATTACCTGGCTGAGACACAACATATTGGAAAGAAATTACATACTGCACTGCCCCTCTTCACATTTAAAAAAAAAATCAAGCGAATACATACATTATGTTGTATTTAAGGCAGTTAAAAAGGGATTGAACTGTTTTGCCTTCGCCTATTTATATAATGATGATGATTTGCACAAAAACGGTTTTCCGATAGACGGCATGGCACTGTTAATTCCCCACAAAAAATTAACGACAAAGCTTAGCAATTACAATGATCGTGCTAAGAAAGTTTACCATGATCATAGCAGCGGAGTTTGTGAACGGTTAGTACCGTACCGCATCGTAAGGCTTGTGATGTGAGTGATAACAGTTATTATTTCAACTGAGTGACAAGAAAAGTTTAAGAAAATATTAAAACCCTAATCGAAGCAAGGAAAATAGAGAAAGCAAATTCTATTTAAATAAAATCAAAATAATTACATGTGAATGGAGTTGTTCCTTTCACTATTAGCTTTAAATCCAAAACTTTATTACTAATGCTTTTGCAATCTTTCTCTTTAGCAAACAGCTCATCCTTGAGGACAATTGTAGCCTCAACTAATTGCAAACATCTTTTTGTTATCGTTCGATTTTCATCCACCAATTGGGCAATGTTAGACTGCAACTGAAGAACCACTTCGTCTTTTTCAACACTAAGTTTCTGGAGATCATTCAACAGAGTTCGTTTCTGATTTCGCAACATAACCCAGCTGCTTCAACTTTGGAACAACTTTTAAGTAGCTTCGAAGCCAATTCCTTCATTTCCTGTAGCTGATTTGCTATTTGGGCACCGTAGCGCAAGTGGTTAGTGCGTCGAACTACTGAGCCAGCGGTCTTGGGTTCGAATCCCGCCGCAAACACCTAAAAGTTTTTCAGTGCCCACCTCTTTCGAATGTCTGACAAGCATCAAAGAGTATCATTTGTCACGATTGAGCTTCTCAACTCGCCGTTCGGAGTCGGCAAAAAACTGTAGGTCCCTTCCATTCGTGCAAAAATATAACACGCACAAACAAATGATTGCGAGAAGCAGGCCCAGGTTCACCTCGAGCTGTAGCGCCAAACTAAGTAAGTAAGATTTTCTATTTCACTGCATCGCGCATATAGCGCTATACATTCATTCTGCAGACGATGGTTTTCCTGTGTAAACTTTCGCTCGTTCGTGTAAATCTTTTCAAGAAGTTCCATTCTTGAATTTCCTTGTGATTTTAACTCGGTTTTGTACCATTTTTCTGACTTGTTTAGGCGCTCTAATTCGCTCTTTAATTTACGAACATCTTGCATCGCAAGAAAAAGCACCTGATCTTTTTCACGAAGTAGATATTGAAATTGGTCGTGCTGGCTTTGGAGCGAATCATCTTCAGCTGAACTCAGAGAGGCTGGACGAAGGCATACATTTAGGTCACTGATATTTCCTGAATCATAGTTGGGTGATGTTGTACTCGAAGATATTTGTGAAGAAGCAGAATTTCGTCAAGAATCGCCTTCTTCCCGAACACCATTCTTTGGTGTTATCGGAGAAGGCTCATTATTTTTTCTTTTATTTTCCTATCACCCTCTCGTGTTAATCATTTTTGTACTCTACTCATATATTAATATTTTATTATCGAAAAATGTACTATGTATCAATTTATTTTTTTTTTTTTTTGTTTTTCATGACGTAGTTTGAATGATCTCATTTGCGTTTATGTAAACAAAATAAATGTATCCACAGCTATTGCAATTAGCGAATTCAAATTAACTTTAACTATTTTCATTTCTTATTTATCCAAATTTAATTTATACGTTTAAGTTTACCAAAACAACTTGCATAAAACAGAAAAGAAAGCAAAAATTCAACCACTTGATTTTGTTGACATTGCACAATTTTTTAATCATTGACATATTAGGTCTGTTTGGTGTGTCTTTTTCGCGTAAGTGATTGATTCTTGTATTTGACAGATCTCAATTCCGTGTGCCAAAAAAGATAGCAAACACACCTATTAGGTCTGTTTGGTGTGTTGATAGTTTCTGCAATACTAGCCGTGTTTCAGATCTTTCTTGGCTTCTTCAGCTTCGTCCACCCTGAAATTGACCTGAAAAAATGTTTTATGTATGTTTGCATGTATGTACATACTAGTA
The DNA here is from genome assembly GCA_949775065.1 of Brachyopa scutellaris. Classification (NCBI taxonomy): domain Eukaryota; kingdom Metazoa; phylum Arthropoda; class Insecta; order Diptera; family Syrphidae; genus Brachyopa; species Brachyopa scutellaris. Next base: position 50,503,354 of record OX459114.1, on the reverse strand, counting down.
CACTTCTGAAGATGTGTTTTTTTTTTTTTGCATTTGACACTTCCGTGTTTGGCGCAAAGTTAAAAAAAATGCGGAGTTACCATTTGTAACTTGCGAATCTCCAAAAAATATTTTTTTGATGTATTTAATAAATTAAGTTTCGTATATTTGGGGTTGCTTTCCAATAGTTGACCTATTTAAACAATTTTGTTTTATTTTATATATGACTTCTAAATACAAAAAAAATAAAATTAATGTGAGGAAATAACAAATATATTCAAAAAAAAATGCGAATTTTTTTACATGTGAAAAAATGAAAAGCAAACAAATTAAAAATACAAAATAATATATTGACAAATAAAATAAAGCGAAACAGTAAATGCAAAATATTTTATGGTGAAATAATAACAAAGAAATAAACTTATAGCTGCCGTAAATTCATTGCATTTTTCATAAGTTGTTCAGCACAGACTAAAGCAGCAAATACACGATATAATCGTTGTACAACGGTTGTATGCAATTTGCGGTTGTATGCGACGATTGTATTGTGTGTTAGCTAGCTTACGACGGTTGTACCGATATCGCACGGTTGTACGCTTTGATTCGAAAACCTGCGGTTGGATGCGCCGTTGTATGGAAATCGCCCGCAGATTGTATAGTGTGTGTGCTACTTACAACGGTTGTACAACGATTGTATCGTGTATTTCCAGCTTAAGGCCGGGCGGAACGCAATAAAAACAGCCTGTCAAGTCATTTTTATGTCAATTTTGCTGACATTTGTACGGTTTTTGTGCAGATTGGTATGGGTTTGTGAACAATTTATTATTGTTTTAAACACATAAACAAATGTTTCCTCACATTAATTCATATACAGAACATCTTAGATTAACATATATTTATTAGAAATAATAAAAAAGGTGAAAATTCAGGTTGACCTATTGGACAGCACAGCCCAACAATTTATAAACTGATAATAATAAATAGCATTTTGCATTCTAGGTATTTACATTTTAATTTCTGATCTGGCAATACTATTTATTTATTTGTATGATTTGTCAACAAAGTACAAGGGCTTTCTCAGACAAACCTATCCTCATGCCTCACTGCCGCATATTCAAAAATCATAATTTGTTTCTTTTCACTCTGCGACTGAAAACAGAAAATCATCGGCTGTCTTCTCGTCTGAGGCGCTAGTATCGAATTCCTCAAGTGATACTACTATGTCTTTTATATACAATGATAGTATCTATTATATAAGCTGTACAAATAAAATAAACTAATATCGCCTGTGGTTGAAATTCGACCAATTGTGCGAGAGAAACGCACGTATTAATATTTATTATATTACCTGGCTGAGACACAACATATTGGAAAGAAATTACATACTGCACTGCCCCTCTTCACATTTAAAAAAAAAATCAAGCGAATACATACATTATGTTATATTTAAGGCAGTTAAAAAGGGATTGAACTGTTTTGCCTTCGCCTATTTATATAATGATGATGATTTGCACAAGAACGGTTTTCCGATAGACGGCATGGCACTGTTAATTCCCCACAAAAAATTAACGACAAAGCTTAGCAATTACAATGATCGTGCTAAGAAAGTTTACCATGATCTTAGCAGCGGAGTTTGTGAACGGTTAGTACCGTACCGCATCGTAAGGCTTGTGATGTGAGTGATAACAGTTATTATTTCAACTGAGTGACAAGAAAAGTTTAAGAAAATATTAAAACCCTAATCGAAGCAAGGAAAATAGAGAAAGCAAATTCTATTTAAATAAAATCAAAATAATTACATGTGAATGGAGTTGTTCCTTTCACTATTAGCTTTAAATCCAAAACTTTATTACTAATGCTTTTGCAATCTTTCTCTTTAGCAAACAGCTCATCCTTGAGGACAATTGTAGCCTCAACTAATTGCAAACATCTTTTTGTTATCGTTCGATTTTCATCCACCAATTGGGCAATGTTAGACTGCAACTGAAGAACCACTTCGTCTTTTTCAACACTAAGTTTCTGGAGATCATTCAACAGAGTTCGTTTCTGATTTCGCAACATAACTCAGCTGCTTCAACTTTGGAACAACTTTTAAGTAGCTTCGAAGCCAATTCCTTCATTTCCTGTAGCTGATTTGCTATTTGGGCACCGTAGCGCAAGTGGTTAGTGCGTCGAACTACTGAGCCAGCGGTCTTGGGTTCGAATCCCGCCGCAAACACCTAAACGTTTTTCAGTGCCCACCTCTTTCGAATGTCTGATAAGCATCAAAGAGTATCATTTGTCACGATTGAGCTTCTCAACTCGCCGTTCGGAGTCGGCAAAAAACTGTAGGTCCCTTCCATTCGTGCAAAAATATAACACGCACAAACAAATGATTGCGAGAAGCAGGCCCAGGTTCACCTCGAGCTGTAGCGCCAAACTAAGTAAGTAAGATTTTCTATTTCACTGCATCGCGCATATAGCGCTATACATTCATTCTGCAGACGATGGTTTTCCTGTGTAAACTTTCGCTCGTTCGTGTAAATCTTTTCAAGAAGTTCCATTCTTGAATTTCCTTGTGATTTTAACTCGGTTTTGTACCATTTTTCTGACTTGTTTAGGCGCTCTAATTCGCTCTTTAATTTACGAACATCTTGCATCGCAAGAAAAAGCACCTGATCTTTTTCACGAAGTAGATATTGAAATTGGTCGTGCTGGCTTTGGAGCGAATCATCTTCAGCTGAACTCAGAGAGGCTGGACGAAGGCATACATTTAGGTCACTGATATTTCCTGAATCATAGTTGGGTGATGTTGTACTCGAAGATATTTGTGAAGAAGCAGAATTTCGTCAAGAATCGCCTTCTTCCCGAACACCATTCTTTGGTGTTATCGGAGAAGGCTCATTATTTTTTCTTTTATTTTCCTATCACCCTCTCGTGTTAATCATTTTTGTACTCTACTCATATATTAATATTTTATTATCGAAAAATGTACTATGTATCAATTTTTTTTTTTTTTTTTTTGTTTTTCATGACGTAGTTTGAATGATCTCATTTGCGTTTATGTAAACAAAATAAATGTATCCACAGCTATTGCAATTAGCGAATTCAAATTAACTTTAACTATTTTCATTTCTTATTCATCCAAAATTAATTTATACGTTTAAGTTTACCAAAACAACTTGCATAAAACAGAAAAGAAAGCAAAAATTCAACCACTTGATTTTGTTGACATTGCACAATTTTTTAATCATTGACATATTAGGTCTGTTTGGTGTGTCTTTTTCGCGTAAGTGATTGATTCTTGTATTTGACAGATCTCAATTCCGTGTGCCAAAAAAGATAGCAAACACACCTATTAGGTCTGTTTGGTGTGTCGATAGTTTCTGCAATACTAGCCGTGTTTCAGATCATTCTTGGCTTCTTCAGCTTCGTCCACCCTGAAATTGACCTGAAAAAATGTTTTATGTATGTACATACTCGTACACTTCTGAAGATGTGTTTTTTTTTTTGCATTTGACACTTCCGTGTTTGGCGCAAAGTTCAAAAAAATTGCGAATCTCCAAAAAATATTTTTTTGATGTATTTAATAAATTAAGTTTCGTATATTTGGGGTTGCTTTCCAATAGTTGACCTATTTAAACAATTTTGTTTTATTTTATATATGACTTCTAAATACAAAAAAAATAAAATTAATGTGAGGAAATAACAAATATATTCAAAAAAAAATGCGAATTTTTTTACATGTGAAAAAATGAAAAGCAAACAAATTAAAAATACAAAATAATATATTGACAAATAAAATAAAGCGAAACAGTAAATGCAAAATATTTTATGGTGAAATAATAACAAAGAAATAAACTTATAGCTGCCGTAAATTCATTGCATTTTTCATAAGTTGTTCAGCACAGACTAAAGCAGCAAATACACGATATAATCGTTGTACAACGGTTGTATGCAATTTGCGGTTGTATGCGACGATTGTATCGTGTGTACGCTTTGATTCGAAAACCTGCGGTTGGATGCGCCGTTGTATGGAAATCCCACGCAGATTGTATAGTGTGTGTGCTACTTACAACGGTTGTACCGAAATTGGTACAACCCGCGGTTGTACAACGATTGTATCGTGTATTTCCAGCTTAAGGCCGGGCGGAACGCAATAAGAACAGCCTGTCAGTCATTTTTATGTCAATTTTGCTGACATTTGTACGGTTTTTGTGCAGATTGGTATGGGTTTGTGAACAATTTATTATTGTTTTAAACACATAAACAAATGTTTCCTCACATTAATTCATATACAGAACATTTTAGATTAACATATATTTATTAGAAATAATAAAAAAGGTGAAAATTCAGGTTGACCTATTGGACAGCACAGCCCAACAATTTATAAACTGATAATAATAAATAGCATTTTGCATTCTAGGTATTTACATTTTAATTTCTGATCTGGCAATACTATTTATTTATTTGTATGATTTGTCAACAAAGTACAAGGGCTTTCTCAGACAAACCTATCCTCATGCCTCACTGCCGTATATTCAAAAATCATAATTTGTTTCTTTTCACTCTGCGACTGAAAACAGAAAATCATCGGCTGTCTTCTCGTCTGAGGCGCTAGTATCGAATTCCTCAAGTGATACTACTGTCTGTTATATACAATGATAGTATCTATTATATAAGCTGTACAAATAAAATAAACTAATATCGCCTGTGGTTGAAATTCGACCAATTGTGCGAGAGAAACGCACGTATTAATATTTATTATATTACCTGGCTGAGACACAACATATTGGAAAGAAATTACATACTGCACTGCCCCTCTTCACATTTCAAAAAAAAAATCAAGCGAATACATACATTATGTTGTATTTAAGGCAGTTAAAAAGGGATTGAACTGTTTTGCCTTCGCCTATTTATATAATGATGATGATTTGCACAAGAACGGTTTTCCGATAGATAGATATTATTTCAACTGAGTGACAAGAAAAGTTTAAGAAAATATTAAAACCCTAATCGAAGCAAGGAAAATAGAGAAAGCAAATTCTATTTAAATAAAATCAAAATAATTACATGTGAATGGAGTTGTTCCTTTCACTATTAGCTTTAAATCCAAAACTTTATTACTAATGCTTTTGCAATCTTTCTCTTTAGCAAACAGCTCATCCTTGAGGGCAATTGTAGCCTCAACTAATTGCAAACATCTTTTTGTTATCGTTCGATTTTCATCCACCAATTGGGCAATGTTAGACTGCAACTGAAGAACCACTTCGTCTTTTTCAACACTAAGTTTCTGGAGATCATTCAACAGAGTTCGTTTCTGATTTCGCAACATATCGATATGTTGTTCCTGATCTGTTAATCTTTGGCGGTGCTGTTGCAACTCAAAATCTCGAGATAGATCTCCATTATTTAACCCAGCTGCTTCAACTTTGGAACAACTTTTAAGTAGCTTCGAAGCCAATTCCTTCTTTTCCTGTAGCTGATTTGCTATTTGGGCACCGTAGCGCAAGTGGCTAGTGCGTCGAACTACTGAGCCAGCGGTCTTGGGTTCGAATCCCGCCGCAAACACCTAAAAGTTTTTCAGTGCCCACCTCTTTCGAATGTCTGACAAGCATCAAAGAGTATCATTTGTCACGATTGGGCTTCTCAACTCGCCGTTCGGAGTCGGCAAAAAACTGTAGGTCCCTTCCATTCGTGCAAAAATATAACACGCACAAACAAATGATTGCGAGAAGCAGGCCCAGGTTCACCTCGAGCTGTAGCGCCAAACTAAGTAAGTAAGATTTTCTATTTCACTGCATCGCGCATATAGCGCTATACATTCATTCTGCAGACGATGGTTTTCCTGTGTAAACTTTCGCTCGTTCGTGTAAATCTTTTCAAGAAGTTCCATTCTTGAATTTCCTTGTGATTTTAACTCGGTTTTGTACCATTTTTCTGACTTGTTTAGGCGCTCTAATTCGCTCTTTAATTTACGAACATCTTGCATCGCAAGAAAAAGCACCTGATCTTTTTCACGAAGTAGATATCGTGTAGGTCGTGCTGGCTTTGGAGCGAATCATCTTCAGCTGAACTGAGAGAGGCTGGACGAAGGCATACATTTAGGTCACTGATATTTCCTGAATCATAGTTGGGTGATGTTGTACTCGAAGATAATTGTGAAGAAGCAGAATTTCGTCAAGAATCGCCTTCTTCCCGAGCACCATTCTTTGGTGTTATCGGAGAAGGCTCATTATTTTTTCTTTTATTTTCCTATCACCCTCTCGTGTTAATCATTTTTGTACTCTACTCATATATTAATATTTTATTATCGAAAAATGTACTATGTATCAATTTATTTTTATTTTTTTTGTTTTAATGACGTAGTTTGAATGATCTCATTTGCGTTTATGTAAACAAAATAAATGTATCCACAGCTATTGCAATTAGCGAATTCAAATTAACTTTAACTATTTTCATTTCTTATTTATCCAAAATTAATTTATACGTTTAAGTTTACCAAAACAACTTGCATAAAACAGAAAAGAAAGCAAAAATTCAACCACTTGATTTTGTTGACATTGCACAATTTTTTAATCATTGACATATTAGGTCTGTTTGGTGTGTCTTTTTCGCGTAAGTGATTGATTCTTGTATTTGACAGATCTCAATTCCGTGTGCCAAAAAAGATAGCAAACACACCTATTAGGTCTGTTTGGTGTGTTGATAGTTTCTGCAATACTAGCCGTGTTTCAGATCTTTCTTGGCTTCTTCAGCTTCGTCCACCCTGAAATTGACCTGAAAAAATGTTTTATGTATGTTTGCATGTATGTACATACTAATACACTTCTGAAGATGTGAATTGAATTGAATTGAATTCTTTATTGAGTCTTTTGGTTACAATTGTTTTACTTAGATATTATACATTTGTTTCGGTATTGTTATAATTATAGCGGCTGTAAAAGTATGGCCTGCTTGGGTTTTTGTAAACGAGTTAACGAGATCGCCACATGGCGTGTGTTTGATTATTGATTATTTTGCTTTTGCTCTACAAGCATGTTGTTTCTTTCTTTTGACGTTTGTCGAGAGTGTACAAAGATACTTAACCTAACTTAAAAACTAAAGGAGAGAGGGAGCGAGGGAATATAAACGTGTATATTTAAATATACAAGTTATTATATTGTTTATTCAGGTATGTTCTCGAAGTGAGTGTTTATAATATATTCTGTCGCTCTCTCTTTCTCAGGTACATGTTTTGCTATCGATATATAGCGAATAAATAAATTTTCGAATATTTGTGAGTTTACAAATGGTTTTCTGAATGAGAACATGATTTTTCCTTTTTTAATTTTTCGATTTGTTCTTTATGAGATTTGCATTGTAGCACATTTCACCTTCCGACTATTTGGATGAAGGAAAATCCATTCTTTCAAAGAACTTGAATAAACGGGAGTTTATTCACCTTGTTGCTGCTGATGCCGTCATTGTCCTGGCGCCTTTGTTGCTGCCGATGCCGTTATTGCCGCTGATGTCCACACACGTCAATGACTATGCCACGTTCTTGCTGTTAGTGGACAATATTGCCCCGCTGTCCACTGATAATGTGGTCTTGCTGTGTAGCAAAGCGGTTTGTGTTTTCAACTGCCTTATGTTCACCCGTTTGATGTATGGGAGAACTGCTGTTATATATATATGTATATGTATCTTCTTGGAAGATCTTTGTTGCTGGAGCTCCTGCTGGAGGCTCCTGTGTTACCATGATTTCAAGTGGATTGTTGAGATGTGAGGTCGCTTTTGTTTCGCGACCCGTTGATTTGTTGGTCCCCACGTGCAATGCTTCGAGGAGACCGGTACCGTTATTGAATTGCGATAATTGCGATGTCTGTATTTTTTATGGAATCGGCCATTGTGACGCGTTTCACCAGCCGAATTCCTCCAGGTCACTTAAAATTGTTGATTAGTTACCGGAGTTACCATTTGTAACTTGCGAATCTCCAAAAAATATTTTTTTGATGTATTTAATAAATTAAGTTTCGTATATTTGGGGTTGCTTTCCAATAGTTGACCTATTTAAACAATTTTGTTTTATTTTATATATGACTTCTAAATACAAAAAAAATAAAATTAATGTGAGGAAATAACAAATATATTCAAAAAAAAATGCGAATTTTTTTACATGTGAAAAAATGAAAAGCAAACAAATTAAAAATACAAAATAATATATTGACAAATAAAATAAAGCGAAATAGTAAATGCAAAATATTTTATGGTGAAATAATAACAAAGAAATAAACTTATAGCTGCCGTAAATTCATTGCATTTTTCATAAGTTGTTCAGCACAGACTAAAGCAGCAAATACACGATATAATCGTTGTACAACGGTTGTATGCAATTTGCGGTTGTATGCGACGATTGTATCGTGTGTTAGCTAGCTTACGACGGTTGTACCGATATCGCACGATTGTACGCTTTGATTCGAAAACCTGCGGTTGGATGCGCCGTTGTATGGAAATCGCACGCAGATTGTATAGTGTGTTTGCTACTTACAACGGTTGTACCGAAATTGGTACAACCCGCGGTTGTACAACGATTGTATCGTGTATTTCCAGCTTAAGGCCGGGCGGAACGCAATAAAAACAGCCTGTCAAGTCATTTTTATGTCAATTTTGCTGACATTCGTACGGTTTTTGTGCAGATTGGTATGGGTTTGTGAACAATTTATTATTGTTTTAAACACATAAACAAATGTTTCCTCACATTATTTCATATACAGAACATCTTAGATTAACATATATTTATTAGAAATAATAAAAAAGGTGAAAATTCAGGTTGACCTATTGGACAACACAGCCCAACAATTTATAAACTGATAATAATAAATAGCATTTTGCATTCTAGGTATTTACATTTTAATTTCTGATCTGGCAATACTATATATTTATTTGTATGATTTGTCAACAAAGTACAAGGGCTTTCTCAGACATTTGGATTTATCTTAATAAAATACAATAATTTTTGTTTACATGTTTACATGCTCTATAACACCTTAACGGTTTAACAGACTTGAATGAAACTTTCGGGAATAGATAGACTACTTCCTGGATTAGAGATTAGGCTACTTTTTAATCAAAACATACAATTCCTTGATTCCATAATTCGAGTTATTCCAATTTCCGCTTTTATTACTTGGTCATTATTTTTGGGTACACCATTGTCATTGATCGTCAGTCTGTTGGGAGAGGGTTGTTTTTGTAGATGTTATGCTCTTCTCTTCGCCACAAATCCATCGCTATCGCTTATTCTTTAATTCTCTTTCTACCCATACGCGCATTGAATGATGGGTAAACGACTGCCATTGATCGTCATTCTGTTGGGAGAGGGTTGTTTTTGTAGATGTTATGCTCTTCTCTTCGCCACAAATCCATCGCTATCGCTTATTCTTTAATTTTCTTTCTACCCATACGCGCATTGAACGATGGGTAAACTATTGCCATTGATCGTCATTCTGTTGGGAGAGGGTTGTTTTTCTAGATGTTATGCTCTTCTCTTCGCCACAAATCCATCGCTATCGCTTATTCTTTAATTCTCTTTCTACCCATACGCGCATTGAATGATGGGTAAACCATTGCCATTGATCGTCATTCTGTTGGGAGAGGGTTGTTTTTGTAGATGTTATGCTCTTCTCTTCGCCACAAATCCATAGCTATCGCGTATTCTTTAATTTTCTTTCTACCCATACGCGCATTGAACGATGGGTAAACCATTGCCATTGATCGTCATTCTGTTGGAAGAGGGCTGTTTTTGTAGATGTTATGCTCTTCTCTTCGCCACAAATCCATCGCTATCGCTTATTCTTTAATTCTCTTTCTACCCATACGCACATTGAATGATGGGTAAACCATTGCCATTGATCGTCATTCTGTTGGGAGAGGGTTGTTTTTGTAGATGTTATGCTCTTCTCTTCGCCACAAATCCATCGCTATCGCTTATTCTTTAATTTTGTTTCTACCCATACGCGCATTGAACGATGGGTAAACCATTGCCATTGATTGTCGTTCTGTTAGGAGAGGGTTGTTCGTGTAGATATTATGATCTTCTCTTCGCCGCAAATCCATCGCTATCGCTTATTCTTTCATTTTCTTTCTACCCATACGCGCATTGAACGATGGGTAAACCATTGCCATTGATCGTCATTCTGTTGGGAGATGGTTGTTTCTGTAGATGTTATGCTCTTCTCTTCGCCGCAAATCCATCGTTATCGCTTATTCTTTCATTTTCTTTCTACCCATACGCGCATTGAATGATGGGTAAACCATTGCCATTGATCGTCATTCTGTTGGGAGAGGGTTGTTTCTGTAGATGTTATGCTCTTCTCATCGCCACGATTTCATCGCTATCGCTTATTCTTTAATTTTCTTTCTACCCATACGCGCATTGAACGATGGGTAAACCATTGCCATTGATCGTCATTCTGTTGAGAGAGGGTTGTTCGTGTTAGTAATTAATGCTCCTTTTTGGGATTGTGACACAAAGTAGAGGAGGGATGATTTTGCTGATATTTGCTACCGACTTTTGTTAGTAGTGTTTCTGCTTTATCAGCGTGCGGATCTAGATCTACAGAAAGGGGGAAATGTACGATTTTTTTTACTTTCTGTTTTTGTCACTTTACAGCGGTATTTGGTTACCTTAAGGTTAAGTCAGTGGACACCTTAGAATAAAGTTTTTCCTTTTTTTTAAATTCACAAATACATATTATATTGTAGTAGGGGTGGGCAGGCGATGTTGAGTCTTAAAATTAGTAAATAGTTGGTGATTTCAAACAAACCTCACCAGTTACTCCACGATCAATGCTTACAACAAAGCCTAATATCTTCGGCTTTTACATAATACTGTCGCAATATTGTACTGCGAACTATTAATCTTTATTTACACTAATATTATTTAATATAAAAAGGTTACAAAATACAAATGATTATTAAAGAATTTATTGCAACGAAATTAAAGCAGCGGCTGATGAAATTCAACTGACTATATATTCAAAAAATTATAGCAATAGACTTCAGCCCAATGTCAGTGCGAACAGTGTTGCCAGCGATGAACTGTATTTAGCAATGCCGCTACAGGGCTCCGCCCCTAGATATGCACTATCGATAACGTGCTGGGAAGTGCACATGTCGCCCTGATTTTGTGGTCTTGGTAGAAGAAAATGGTTCGGATGTGAATGACGTCTTTTTTGAGGAAACATCCGAAGGCGTTGCTGACGAAGATCTCTCGGTTTGGGGTTCTGCCATGACGCACGGTGGTACTGTTGCACCTTCAGCCGAATCGCTCTTGTCCAAGAAAGCCGCTTTTAATCGATCCAAGGATACGTTGACTGATCGTCGATACATCTTCAATTTAAAGAACTTTTCTCCTCGCTGGATGACCTCAAAAGGACCCTCGTACGGAAGCTCCAGTGGCGAACGAACTCGATCCACACGAACGAAAACGTGGTTACAGTGTTGAAGATCTGGTTGGATGAAGATATCCTTCATGCCGTGACACGATGTATTATTTGGCTTTAACAACTGCATGTGACCACGGAATTTTTTGACAAAATCTGTTTCGTTTGCCGCAGATTTCGTGTGATGTAGGAATTCTCCCGGAATTCGCAGGGATGAACCCAACAGCATCTCAGCTGGACTAGCGCGTAGCTCTTCCTTCCACGTCGTTCGTAGCCCTAGCAATACCAGCGGTAAGGCGTCACTCCAATCACTCGTTTGATGACATTTGATAGCTGCTTTCAGCGTTCTATGCCAACGCTCGATTAACCCGTTTGCTTGTGGGTGGTACGCTGTAGTCTTAAAATGTTGTACGCCTAATATACGCATCAGCTCCTCAAATACACCGGCTTCGAATTGACGACCTTGATCGCTCGTTATATGAAATGGAACACCGAAAAGCGCTATCCACCAGCTAACTAAAGCCTGTGCAATCGTTTCCGCGGTGATGTCTGGTAGCGGAATTGCTGTCGGCCATCTCGAGAACCGGTCTATACAAGTCAAGCAATAACGATTTTCTTTGGAGATAGGCAGTGGACCAATGATATCTATGTTTATATGGGCGAAACGACGATCAATTGGTCCGTAGTCCCCCTGCGCTGACTTGTTATGCCGTTGAACTTTATTTCGTTGACACGGCACGCATGTACGTACGTACTGAGCGATGTCCTTCGCCATTAAAGGCCATACGAATCGTTGCGAAACCAGCTTTTGCGTCCCTTTCCTGCCTGGATGTGCTAACTCGTGCAATTTCTTGATAACATGACGGCGGAGCGCAAGTGGAACGAAAGGTCGAATTCTATCTCCGGACGAATCGCAGTATAAAACTTGTGTTGAGTTCGGGATCGTAATACGTTTCAGGTTAAGCGATGATTTATCCGATTTCAAAAAAGCCTCTAGTTCCGGATCATGTTGCTGTTGCGTCGCTATGAGCTCGAAGTCCAAACTACTGACAGCGTTGATGCGAGAGAGTAGGTCTGCAACTGTGTTTTCTTTTCCCGAGAGGTGTTGAATATCGGTAGAGAATTGGCTTATGTAATCCAGTTGGCGAGCTCGTCTTGGTGGTGTCTTTTCCAACTTTTGCGAGAATGCATATATAAGTGGCTTATGGTCGCTGAAGATCGTAAATTGCCTCCCCTCAAGCATGTACTGGAAATGTTGTATAGCTAGGTAGATGGCTAAGAGCTCGCGATCGTACGTGGAATAATTCTGCTGTGCGGGGTTTAGCTTTTTCGAATAAAATCCCAGAGGCTGTAGATTTCCCTCTACTAACTGCTGGACCACAGCACCCACTGCACTGTTCGACGCATCGACGGTTAATGACAGAGGCGCATTGGGCGAGAGACAGGATAACAACGTGGCGTTCGTGAGTTCATCCTTGCACGCTTGAAATGCTTCGCTCGTAACTTCGGTCCACTCGATCGGAGTGGTATCGTTTTTAACATTGCCTTTCATCAGAGTTTGAAGCTTGCATTGGTTAATCGTGGCATTCGGCAAAAATGGCCTATAAAAATTAACCATTCCGAGAAATTTTTTTAACTCCCGCGCAATCTTTGGTTTCGGAAAGTTACGTACAGCATTCACTTTATCCTCCGCTGGTTGAAGTCCTTCAGCATTAACCCTGTGTCCAAGGAAAGTAACTTCCGATTGTCGGAATTGGCATTTGCTCGCGTTGATGGTCAGGTTGTTGTCGCGAAGACGTTCAAAAACTGCTCTAAGATGTTGTTCGTGCTCCTCTTCATTTGTAGATGCAACGCAAATATCATCGATATATGCAAGCACGAAGCTGAGGCCCTTTAACGCATTATGGATGTATCGCTGAAACGTTTGTGCCGCGTTCCGCAAACCAAAAGTCATATGGGAGAACTCGTACAATCCAAAAGGTGTCGTGATTGCCGTCTTTGGTATATCGCTGGGCTCAATCGGTATCTGATGATACGCGCGCTGCAAATCTATCACCGAGAAGATTGTCTTGCCAAAAAGTATATGTTAGTTAGTTTATATGACTTTTATTTTCATTTTTAATTCATAACATTCAATATAATTCTAAGTCTATTATGGTTTGGCCTATGGCCGTCTACCAGATTGACAATAGTTACATTTCTATTTTTGTTTTTAACAGAGAACAAAGAAAAAGGCAATATGTATATACATTAAACATTAAAAATCTTCTTCAACTATACATTTTCTATAACGAAGAGCATTTGCACAGTAGTTGAAAAGTAAATCCCAGCCTCGGACTCCATTTAAGATTTCAATTGCTTCATCTAATTCCAGGGTATACGAATCGAAGAATCTCAATCGAATTTCTTTTAAAACTGAGCATATTGCAAGGAAGTGAAGTATATCCTCTCGTATCTTCATATTGCAAAGATTGCACAAGACAGGTAGCTCTGGACGGTGTGGAATGAAATTCAAATTTAATAGCTCTCCTCTGATTTTAAAAATTACGCTGAACTTTTCTATTGAGTTACAGTTTAAAAAGTAAGTTTTTTCTGCTAGATCGTATTTCAACTTGCTGTAATATGTCCTATACTGGGAAGACTGTGCTTCCGTTACAAATCGATCATACATAGTTCGACCTACTTTTTGCAATAAGACGTTGAGTTGTGGTTTTAGATGTTCAGGTTGCTCATCGGGTGTTATCGTTATGGTTTCTCCATAATCTGATGCAAGGCGTTCCCATTCTTGAATGAAGCTTGCTCTACTTCTTATTACACTCTTGAGTACAACTTTTGGCAGTCTGTCATTACTCATTGCCATAACTTTTACTATGTAGTCGAAATGTAGCCTCAGTGTTTCCAAGAACATAGGCGGTGCACCAGTCTCTAGATGCAGCATATAATTAGGAGTAGCACTTGGTAAACGAAATATTCGCTTTAAGAAATATCTAAGAAGCTTTTCTATTTCAGCAAAGGAACAGTATCCCCACACCTGCGCTCCATATAAAAGAACTGAAGCTGAAGTTGTGCGAAAGAGTTTCTGCTTCGAGCTATGGCTTAAATACTTGTTGTTGATGCAGCGACCCCATACCGATGAGATTGCTCGTTTGGCTTCAGATAGTTTGGTTTCTAGATGTTTCTTCATATTCAAGTTCGAAGACACCAAAATTCCTAAGTATTTGTATTCGCGAACAACTTCCACCATTTCTTCTTGATACGTCCATCTTGCACTTTGAGAATATCTGCCACCGCCGCCTCTGAACACCATTACCTTCGATTTATTCAAGTTCACGCTAAGGTTCCAGTATTTGCAGTAAACGCTGAGCCTATTCATCATTAGCTGCAACCCATCTACAGTGTCGGAAAGAAAAACGATGTCGTCTGCATACTTAAGAGCCGGAATTTGTATGTTGCCAAACTCGATTCCACCTTTTACAGTATCTGATATATCGTTGATGAAAAGGATAAACAGTAACACACTCAAGATACATCCTTGCTTCACTCCCATCGTTGTTGTGAATTCTCCAGAAATGGACTCCCCATCCCCTACATACGCCACATTATTTGCATACATTGCTCTTAAAATGTTGATTATTTTCGTTGAGAAACCTATATTATATAGTTTGTAGATCAGAGCATCGCGCGCTATGGTGTCGAAAGCCGCTCGAAAGTCAACGAAAAAGGCATATAGTTTTTTATGTTTCTGTTTATATATCTCCGCAATATTAAGTAATGCAAATATTTGATCGACTGTCGAGTAATTCTTTCTAAATCCTGCCTGAAACTCCTGCAAAACTTTTTTATTTTCAACCCAGCAGGTAAGTCTGTTGTATATAAGGGCGGCAAACAGCTTGGCAGAGGTGTTCAGGAAAGATATTCCTCTGTAGTTTGTAGGATCGTTATAGTCACCTTTTTTGTGCAGTGGATAGATAATTGCCTTTTTAAAACTTTCTGGAATATTTGCTGATTCAAAGATTCTATTGAATTCCCCTGTAAGCGCAGACATGAATTCATATGTGCAGTTTTTATAGAACTCGTATGGAAACCTGTCATCTCCGGGAGCCTTTCTCGTTTTTGCTTTATTAATGACTTCTTTGATTTCTTCTAATGAAAACGGGCTATCTAGGAAGTCATCGATAATTAGTGGAGCTGCATATTGGAGTGGTGGTGATATCTGTGGGGAATTAAGCAGATTGTTAAAGTGGTCCATAAGCTGCGTTGCTTTAAGCGACGAGGCGATGCTATTCGTTTGTCCATTTATATATTTTACAGCTTTCCAAAATTCCGCTGAAGATGTGGAGTTGTTTATATTAGCAATACGTTGCTGTTCAAATGCTGTCTTTTTTTCATAGCAAATGCGCTTGTAGTTCTTATTTGCTTCGCCATAAAGTGTCTTAAAGATGCTGGTATTATATTCCCTAAAAAGTTTTAGAAGTTTGAAAGAGTTATTTCTAGCTCCCAGACACTCATAATCAAACCACTTTTGTTTTGGGATTTTATTCTTTCTTATGGGCAAGCTCGGATCTGCTTTTTTAATCATACTCGTAGGGGCATCGACATCCGGTAAAATATCCACTGTGTGCAATCGCTCAAGTTCAGCATTTAAATTACTGCGATACATATTTCGCGTTCGGTCATTCCACACTAGTTTTGGTAAGAGTCCTAATTGCCTTATACTCCTCTCATTCGTAGGCCTAGATACCAAACAATTAACTTCGAGTGGCATATGGTCCGAGAAAGTCTCCATGCCTATCCGAAAATCACTAAGGAGGAAGTTCCAATTTCCAGCGATGCAACAGTAGTCAATTACTGAGCATGCCTTTCCACGGATAAATGTGTACTCTCCGCAATAATCGCCTTCACAACTTCCATTTAGAATACTGCAGTCGTATGCATCCGCAAGATCAAGTAGTTTCCTACCCTTATGGTCACAAATTGCGTCTTTGGAAGTGCGGTTTATGCGCATTGTGGGTATTTTGTAACCGCTCACAAAATTATTTTGAGAAAGTCCTAGCCGACCATTAAAGTCACCAATGAGCATCAAATTTGTTTCCCTTAAGTTCTGTAGTACTTCCTTAAGATTTTCATAATCGCGTTGCCAGTGACTAACATTCAAATAAATGGGAATTATGAATAACACGCTGTTATTCGTTCTAACATCGAGGACATACGATTCTTCCACTCTTTTAAAATTAACCTCTGCGTAATTAAGACCCTTTCGATAACCATACAATTCTCCACCACTTCCTCTCCCAAATGTTGACGATTTAATTGCAGGTATCCACTTCAATTCGTAATTTAAAAATATTTTTTCAAATCTCTTCTCTTCATTTCTAATACATGGGTTTCGAACAATACAAAGATGTCGAATTTTTTGACATAATTAAAAAAGTTTGTAAATAATAATTTATTCTTTAATCCAGCTACGTTATAACTTAAAATACTTAATTTAATATTATTTCTATTCTGGTAGACTTTTGTGTATCAAGCTTTATGTGAAGACGTACTTGCGTGTCCACCCAAACGGTTCTCAGCAATCACATTTCTTTTGATAGCGCTGGCAGCATTGACATTTTGTGGCATATTTGACGTTTCACGAGCATTGTTTACAAGTTCATTCATAAATTGTTTCGGTTGTAAAATGTCTCCAACTAGATTCTTTAAAACTTCGAATCCGCATTTTTCGCCGCATTTCAACCCTTTCGCGAAATCCCAAGTGAATAGTTTATCCGCGACGCACAATTTATCGTCTCTTAAGACAGTTTTGACATCAGGCTTCTTTCTGCGTAAGACTTGCATAATTGGTACTAGTTTTGCTCTTTTTTCCCGTACATTTAGTGGTAGATCTTTGTGAATGCTTATTTTGGTTCCTTTTAGTCTGTTGGCTCTACGTAATACACTCCAAGCATAATCTCGTGACGACATCTTTACAATGATCGTAGAACTGTGTGGAGCTTTAGTTCGAACGCTGTACGCAGACTCCACAATGTTGGATGTTTCGTTCTTGTCCAGCAATCCGGCGCAGATGGATTTTGCTTTTTCCTGCATGTCGGTGTTCGGTTCAGCAGGTAAGTGCACCACGACGTTGGACTCAGTATTTTTCTGTATAAGCTTATCTAGCTGAATTTCTAGAAACTCATTTCGCTTCTCTAGTTGTACTACTCTTTCCGATATTTCATCTTGGCGGATCTTTAGGCCGGATAACTCTGCACATAGAAGCTGAAAGTCGGATTTTGATGAAAGTTCCTGAACTAGTTCTTTGTTTTTTTCATCGAGCAATTTTTTTAGGGTTTCAATGCTGATGCCAGTTAATTTATCCATTTCAGCGTTAATCTTATTACGACTGAAACTTGGGCGACGTTTTTCGTTCCTATGATGTTCTGGAGAAGTTTCCGATACGGCTCTTTTGCTCATTTAGTGAGGTTAGTTTTGTGATGGATTTTAGTTTTACCAGGTATGGACTTAAATGCTACAACTTACTCTGAGTTACCACTTTATTTGAAGAGGCGGCCTCTTAGATTACACTTTTTTCAGTTGTTTACCAAATATTTTCACGTTTTGTGTTCTCTTTTGTATAAGTTTTGCAGGAGATCTTTTTGCACAATTTTTCCTCTACAGATGACAGATGTCAATTGTATTTTGACAGATGTCAAAAGTATATGTGTAACATCGTGCAGAAATGGTATTGGATACCGATCAGGGACTGTCTTGGCGTTCAATGCCCTATAATCGCCGCATGGCCTTCAATCTCCATTCGCCTTTTGCACCATATGCAGAGGACTCGCCCAATTGCTACTGGAGGGTTTGCAGATACCGTGTGCCATCAAAAACTGAAACTCTTTTTTCGCGGCTGCGAGTCGTTCTCCAGCGAGTCTACGTGGGCGTGCAAACGCAGCTGATCCTTTAGTAACAATATGGTGCATGACCTTCGACGCTGCAGGACTCATGTTGTGATTAAGAGTAGTAAGTTGGTTGAATTCCCGTAAGAATTGTGTGAATTTGTTGTTGGTTGCATGCAACAGAACTCTCACAGCAGCAGTTCGAACGGGCTCCCCCTTCGCTTGCAACATCGTCTTCCTATCGAGTAGTACTCCTCTCTTGACGTCCACTAATAAATCAAATTGTCGCCAAAAATCCGAGCCAATTATTGGTGTTGATACATCAGCTACAATAAATGTCCATTCGAAAATTCGTCGTAAACTAAATGACAATCTGAGGCGGCGTTCTCCATATGTTCGAATTGTTGAACCATTTGCTGCAAACAACTTTATGCTAGTACTGTGATTGTGCTTATCCTTTGGCCGTGGTGGTAATATTGAAACATCGGCTCCAGTGTCGATTAAAAATTTATATTTTGTGCCCTCGTCATGAATTGTGAGACGCAAAATGCGATTTGTATCTTTTGGTCCACGGGGCGAGGGGCCAGAAGTGCTGTCTAGTTTTTTGTGTCCACAGTAAAGCTGCAAGATTTGCGAGGCTTCTGTGCATCCTTGTCGAATCTACCATGATACCAACAAACGCTTGGTGTCGAATCACGTTTGTGATATGGGCGTCGATTTTTCGTAGAACGACTGGCTGAGCGTGTGCGAATAAGTTCATCTATTCGTTTTTCCAATCGTGACATGCGAACGGAGATTTCATTCACCTCATTGCCACTAGATGTATTGCTGGAAGAAGTCATCGCAATTTGTCCTATGCCACCGACTTCCAATATTTTGTCAGCCAGTTTCGCTAAACCTTGCAGATCATCATTTGAGGCCTGTAATATAGCCCGTGCATGCGGTGGTAGTCGTTGAAGCCACAGTGATCGTAGGAAATCATCACTAACTCTATCTTTCGCTAAAGCACTTAGCTCGTTCAACAGCTGAGTTGGTCGACGGTCGCCAAGATCGATATCCGAAAGCAGCTTCTGGATTTTCTTTTGCTCGCTTTCACAGAAGCGCTCTATTATGCTTCGTTTGAGATGTTCGTACTTGTCGGTGGGTGGAGGATGCAGTACTGCATCTGTAATCTTTTTTTGCACAATGTTCTTGTCTGTTTTAGAAGCATCTGAAGCGTTTACTCCCGGCTGATCGTTTAGAGACATTCTTCACCTTGTATTCGTTTTAGTAGATTTGCAGAGCGAATATTGTTGTATTCCTTATAGAAAATTAACTCTAAGTCTGGGTCACCACTGTCGCAATATTGTACTGCGAACTATTAATCTTTATTTACACTAATATTATTTAATATAAAAAGGTTACAAAATACAAATGATTATTAAAGAATTTATTGCAACGAAATTAAAGCAGCGGCTGATGAAATTCAACTGACTATATATTCAAAAAATGACAGCAATAGACTTCAGGCCAATGTCAGTGCGAACAGTGTTGCCAGCGATGAACTGTATTTAGCAATGCCGCTACAATACTATTGTACTTTAAATATAAACATTAAGTACAACTAAACAAGAAAACTCTTCAACGCGGCAAAAAGACTGATCCAGTCAAAGGAAATTTAAGAGCGCAATAAGCAGCTCCCAACGCACCTCATGGCGTTTGTTCTGCAGCAAAATTGAGAGCACCACAGAAGCGGCGAGACTAAGGAAGATCCTTGAAAAAGAACCATCAGTACCCGGGTATCTTAAAGATACAAACGGCAACTGGACACAATCCTGTTCTGAGTCCTTGGAAATTCTGCTCAGCACACACTTTCCAGGATGCTCGATGAATCAGACTGAAAACTTGCACACGAACATACAACCACAAGAGAAGATGAGTGTACCAGTAGGAATGGTGACTGCAGAAAGAATTCTGTGGGCGATTGAGTCATTTCAGCCCTTCAAATCACCAGGCACTGATGGGATCTACCCAATCATGCTGCAAAAAACAAAGCACCTATTGGCACCAACTCTAGAAAGAATTTTTCAAAACAGTCTTAGCTGTGGTCATATACCAAAAACATGGCGAGAGGTGAAAGTGGTTTTCATTCCTAAAGCCGGAAAACCCAGCCATGCTATTGCAAAAGACTACAGACCCATAAGCCTTACATCATTTATGCTGAAGACCTTCGAGAAGCTGATTGACGTGCACATACGTGCCAAGCTCAACCACACCAATATGTCTACGGCACAGCATGCCTATACCAAAGGCAAATGCGTGGAAACAGCGCTGCATGATGTAGTCAGCACCATTGAAAGATCCCTGCATTTTAAAGAATACACGCTTGCAGCGTTTCTCGACATTGAAGGGGCATTCAACAATGTCGAGACACATGCCATCGAAAAAGCGCTGGAAGACAACCATGTTGAACGTACCGTCACTAGACTTATAGTTAGTCTTCTAAACAGGAGACACATAGTCGCTGAACTCAGGGGAACCCGTCAAAAAGTGATGGCATCCAGAGGCACGCCGCAAGGAGGAGTTATATCGCCCCTTCTCTGGATCATGGTCGTTAATGAACTACTTCTAAGACTTAGATTCAGTGGGATTAAAGCAACTGCATATGCAGATGATGTAGTGCTACTTGCTACGGGCAAGTTCCTAAATACTGTCAGCGAACTAGTACAGAGCGCTTTAAATACGTTAAACAATTGGGCGAAACAATGCGGACTGGGGGTCAACCCTCAGAAAACCGAACTAGTGCTATTCACCAACAAGAGAACAATACCAGCCTTCAGGCTGCCGACCATTGAGGGAACTACCCTCAAACTGTCCGAAAGTGCAAAATACTTAGGACTCATACTTGACAGGAAGCTTAACTGGAAGCTGAACATAAAAGAAAGAGTAAAAAAGGCATCAGTTGCCTTTTATACCTGCAGTAGGTTCTTCGGGAAAAACTGGGGATCCAGACCACGAATAACACTGTGGATGTACTCTGCGATAGTTAGACCAATACTAACATACGGAGAACTGGCCTGGTGGCATGCTGCCGTCAAAACTAGCAACCTAAAGATTATGACCAAAATATAGAGAATAGCATGCACTGGTACAACCAGCGCGATGAGAACAACGCCAACAGCGGGATTGGAAACAATTCTCAACCTCTTGCCTCTAGATCTCTACATGCAGGAAGCGGCAGCAAAGAGCGCTCTCAGAATAAGCCAGTCAAAACACTGGAGACCGAATGCATATGGGCACACCAAGATACTTAGCAACTATCTCAATGGTAATGTCAACTCAGACTACACTGTCCCATACTTAGATTTCGATAAACCCTTCTCGTGGGCCTTCCCAAGTAGAGAACAATGGGAGAACAACGAAGTATCAAATGAGTCTAAATTCATCAAGCGGGTTGCTTCTCGGAAGATCTAAGAATCAACAGCTCCACACGACTCCCAGACCACAGCAGCGTTTTCCAAGCTGAGGTTCTAGCAGTGACAAAGGCTGCCCAATTGGTGTCAATGATGACAATATCCCGAGAGGATATCACAATTTACATTGACAGCCAGGCGGCCATAAAAGCATTAGCTGCTACGCAAATAACATCTAAGCTTGTGAAATGTTGCCGCGAAGAGCTTAAGGTTCTTGGCACGCAGCACAACGTAAAACTCTGCTGGGTCCCTGGCCACAGCGGGATACCAGGCAACGAAGCCGCGGATGAATTGGCCAGAAAGGGCTCAGCCCTGGATATAGAGCAGGCAGATTACACGGTTAAGCCTCAAACTCTGCAACCTCAAGGCCAAAATCGAACAAAAAACACTATCTGAAGCTAATAGCAGGTGGAAATCACTAACTACCTGTGAAATATCAAGAAGGATGTGGCCAGAGTACGATAAAAGCAAAACCAAAAAACTTCTACAGAAAGATAGGAAATCCCTGTCAATACTGATAGGAGTGTTAACTGGCCACAATATGCTAAGATATCACACGAAAAAATTACGACTCAACGATGATGACTTATGCAGAGGATGCGGTGACGAAGAGGTTCACGAGGGCACAACCCATTTCCTCTGTCACTGCCCTAGCCTCTGCCAACTAAGAAATAGAACCCTAGGAAATTTTTTCCTCGAACACATCGACGAGCTATCTGACCGTTCACCGTCAGGTCTGCTCAAGTTTGCCAGGAGATCCGGATGGTTGGAATCAAGCCAGTGATATCACGGGTGGGAGAACACTATGGGTATCACAATGGGTTCACATGAACATAAGTGTGATGAGGATCTAACTATCCTCATCAGCCCGCTTACCTAACCTAACCTAAGTACAACTATTAGAGACAAGAAACCAGAAAGTACCATTATTTGATGCTCATAAAATACATATTATGTACATATGTGTGTAGACGTGTTTGTACACAGGAATATTACATTTCCATAAATTTTTTATGCAATCGTTTCATCTATAGGGAACAACCACTTAGTTCAGATAATAATGTATTGGCTTTAGAATTCTTTAGAATCTTAATTTAAATAATATCAATTCCTACTACTTCCTTTCTATCATACTACAATCAAATGACGCGACTGATTTTTAGCACGGGCAATGCCGGGCATGCAACAGCTAGTACAAAATAAAACAATCAACCAATAACATAAGTAAGTATAGATACAATTTTAATACAATTACAATTTCAATAATACGTTGAGCAAACAATTATGACTGGAAATAATTTAACAATTTAGTTTTTATTAATGGTATTGACATATTGAAGTCAATTAAGGACGCACAATCATTGTACAATAGCAGTAAGCCATTTATAGAGGAGGAACGGCCATAGTTAGTACGAGAACGGGAAATATAAAAGAATCTGTTATAACGTAAGTTGACAGATGGGACATTAAGATTCACAAGACTTAAGATTTCAGGACAGACAATCTCGCCAATAAGTATTCTATGGAGAAAAACAACTCTTGACACCTTTCTCCTAATCTCAAGAGAATCGAGTCTAATTAATTGTAAACGAGATAAGTATGGCGGTAATATATAAGAATGAGACCAAGGAAGTCGTCTAAGTGCAAACCTTAAAAATCTTTTTTGGATTGCTTCGATTCTCATGATGTGGGTACTGTAGTAAGGATACCAAATAACAGACGCATATTCCAACAAGGATCGAACAAACGATATATATAAAGTTTTTAGAGCAAACGGGTCAGTGAAAACTCCAGCATAACGCTTTACCATTCCGCACGCTCCGTTAGCTTTGTTAGCTGCAAACTCGACATGCTGAATGAAAGATAGTTTACTATCCAGCATAACACCCAAGTCCTTAATTACAGAGACACGTTGAATAACAGTACATTCAAGGGAATAAGCATGAATGCAAGACGAGATACGACGAGAAAAAGTAATGACCGAACAGTTACTGACATTAAGAGACAAGTAGTTTTTAGAGCACCACAAAACAAACTTTTGAAGATGTGCATTCAAACAATGAAAACTGGTAGGTTCGTTGCACGACGAGTAAATTTTGAAATCATCGGCAAACATTAAAATATTACAATGGGGTAGAAAATTTACAACATCATTAACAAAAAGAATAAACAAAAGAGGACCAATGTGGCTTCCTTGTGGGACACCAGATGTTACTATGATTTTATTGGATAAATGCCTACGGAATTTCACAACTTGGTATCTGTTTTTAGATAGGATGACAGCCATTTAAGAAAAACTAAAGGAAACCCTAGTCGTTCAAGTTTATACAAAAGAAGTTTATGATCTACACGATCAAATGCTTTACTGAAATCTGTGTAAATTGCATCAACTTGATTGCCTTTACAAATTTCAGAAATAACAAAATTTGTAAAAAGAAGAAGATTTGTAACTGTTGATCTGTTTTTTACAAAACCATGTTGATTATTACATATCAAATTTTTACAGAAAAAATTTAATTTGTCTGTAACCAACGAATCAAACAGTTTAGGGATGGATGATTGTTTGCATACACCTCTATAGTTCTCAATTTTATTTTTCCTGCCGGATTTGAAGATTGAGATTGTAAATGAATTTTTCCATACGTTTGGAAACACACCAGTCCTTAGTGACAAGTTAAATATGTGGCACAATATAGTGTGTAATGGAAGGGCACACATTTTTAAGAAGCCCGACGGAATACCATCAGGTCCAGGATTATAGTTTGATTTTAGTGCATTGAGCTTACTTAAAACAGTGTCTTCTGAAAGTTCAATACAGTTAAAAACGTAGGAGGAGGGTGCATCCAAATAAGTGAAAAAGTTATCATCTATGATTGACTCAGTGTCCGAAAAGACTGATTCGAAAAATGAAGCAAAACTGTTACAGATATTGTGGGGATTATCAATTGACACACCTTCGTAAAAGAAGGAGGCCGGAAAACCATCACTATTATTTTGAGAATTTATGAATCTCCAAAAATATATAGGCGAAGACTTAATTTTAGTTTCAATATCATAAATATAAGTTGAGTAGGCATGGTGGAGAGAAGTTTTGAACTCAGATCTAAGCTCACGATATAAAGTATAGTCCTCATCCAACTTACTAGAGCGCCACTTCTTATAGGCTCTATTTTTAAAAAATTTTAATCTGCGTGTAATGTCATTGTCCCAAGGACAAATCCCGTTATGAACATTTTTAATCTGAACAATTGGAACAAAATCAAAAATTAACTTATTAATGACGCGATAAAATGCCGAGCAAAGTTTATCAATTTCAAAAGATAATACTGGACTCCAGTCAAAATTGTAAAGCTCATTACAAATATTAACATAGTTAGCTTTTTTAAAATCAAATTTACAAGAATTGGCATTAGTTGAAAAGCTAGAATCCAAATGACAAAATAAATATAAAGAGGGATGGTAGATGTCTTCAGGAACCAACGGGGTTTGACTTCTGGTGACATGGCTTTCATCATTGCAATTTGAAAATATGAGGTCCAATGAGCGATTTTGATGGTTTTTAATTGGATTGAGTTGAAAAAATCCAAGGGATTGAAAGGTGTCGATGATTTCCGCACCAATAGGTGATAAGGTATTGGCGGGGGTTAGATACGTGCAATCCATATCTTCCGGTGCCCATTCAATTTTGGATTGGTTAAAGTCGCCAAAAATATATAATTTATCTGAAGCAGATGATAGGTTTTCAATATAACGAAAAGCATCCAGGTATCGAGTTACTACTGTCAGGTGTGATTTAGGTGGTATATACACACAAACGATGTAGACATTAGATGAAGCGAAATTAAATTTGCTGCAACAGATTTCAATATCAGAGAAATCGTCAAGATTCAGTTCTTTAGGATGCAATTCTTTTTTAATTGCTATGAGAACACCACCAAATCTTTTAAATGTACTATTTGCTGGTGATCTATTACATCGGTTAACACAGAAGTAATCTGGGAAAATAACAGCATCGGGAAAGGTTTCATCTAATCCAGTTTCAGTGATGACAATAATATCCGATGAGGAACTGTAAACATTTAACAAAAAGTTAGTACATTTAGTTCTTAGCCCTCTCACATTTTGGTAGAAGAAGGCAAGCTCGGTATGTTTTTTGGCTTCTTGGAGTTAGAATTGCTAGCACGATTTGTAAATTCCTTAACAATCATGTTTTTGGGCCAAAAGTTAGGGTTAACTAAAGCCTTTCCAATATCTGAAGGAGCAATTATCTTGAATGAGGCTGATATTCGATCAGGTAGGTTGTCAGGTGTTAGGCTGTGGCATCTGATACCCATGTTTCACCAAGTTTTGACAGCATACCAACACTCACAAAACAAAACTGAACCTAGTGGTGAATAGTGTGAACTAAAAACCAGATCACGTAAAGAGATCCCGATAAAAAGGAAGATCTTCTTTTGTTTTTGTAATGCGTGTAAAACGATGATCCGGATAGGATCATGCAAATAATAAAATACGGCTATTGAGAGGATTCTACTATTTGACAGATATCAATCACTTACGCGAAAAAGACACACCAAACAGACCTATAAGGTCTGTTCGCGTACCCTCCCAAAACAACGAAAATCCACGAAAAATAACAAAAAACAACGAAAACCCGTTCGCGTACGAAAAGATTTCGTAGTTTTTCGTAGAAGAGAGTGCTCACGAGAGAGTAAGAAATTTCCCCATGTTACGAATTTTAGTCCAAGGAATTTCTTTGGGGTGTATTATGAAATCTGTCAAATCACATACATTCTTCATTTGTTGGTGCCTAATGCGTTCGATTACTTTTTCGTGATTTTTCTGTCTTTGAGAGAATTTTACCCCCACTCTTCGAGATTTGACAGAAAACCCATATTTAGTGCAAAAAGTACGCGAACGGACCTATTAGGTGTGTTTGGTAACCTGTTAATTTATGAAAATTTACATCCAACTGTCAAAAGTCAAGAGAAGGGAGAGCCAAATGACAGATGAAAAAAATTCCCCTCCACTGAGAGCGTACACAATCCTACACAGTCTTTTTCTTCGCGTAGGTTAGAACAACTGTCAGACCAGCCATCTGACAATTGCGAAATGTCATAGTCTTTAGTTGATGGAAAACAAAAACAAATTTCCGCTGGTTGAGAGGATTTTCCCCCACTTCCCAAATTATTTATTATTTGACGGCGAGTTAAGTCTTACACAGAAAAAAGATACCAAACAGACCTACTATTATATGGACTGCTAGTGAAATGTCACTTTCATACAACGTCTGCGGACAATTTGGTTCCAACATAACTAGCGCCACGTGTTTCGTAGGGACAGCAATTTGAAACAATTATCCGCCATCATACTTATTTTACGTAGAAACTGGGGCCATCTTTTGGCGTACTATAAAGCAAGAACACAAAGTATTAATCAACACAAAAAATTAGTTCCAAATAAATTTACTATATTTATCCAGTTTTTGGGTCAATAAAGAAAAGTAACGGCTATTTTCAAATTTTGTATTGAAATTTTGGTAGTGGCATCTGTTGGTACCAACGAGGCAACGATTTAAAATTTAACGTATTTTCACAGTAACTCGTATATACGGCAATAGATGGCCTCAGTTTCTACGCAAAAAAGCATGATGGCGGATAATTGTTTCACATTGCTGTCCCTACGAAACACGTGGCGCTAGTTATGTTGGAACCAAATTATCCGCATACGTTGTATGAAAGTGACATTTCACTAGCTGTCTATAGCCGTGTTTTTTTTGAAACGTAGCTAGCCAGTAGTCGAGTTCCACTTACGAATCCCTCAGAGATTTTCCTCCGCTGCCTCAGCAGAGATTTTTCTATTAAGTGGAACAACATTCTCCGCAGAGGAGAAATGTATCTGTCAAAATTAGTATTCTTCTTCAATAACTTCGTTTTTCCGATTCATTTACTTGAATTAAATATGCACAAATGAAAAACATGACAATTTTCTCACTTCACAGCATTCAGAACTATGGATTCCTTTCATAAAATGTCCAAAATAACCACATACTCAGTTTCAACAGAAAGAGTGAGGAAACGAATCCAAAAAAATATAGTCTCAGCAAATGCAAAAAAATCTCCGTTTCCTCAGTTGAGGAATCGTGCTCCACTTACGGATCGCTCGGAGATATCGGAGAGATTCGTAAGTGGAACTCGACTAGTAGTTGCTAGCAAAGTCAAATTTCACACGTAAAACAAATACAACAACCAGCTGGCTACAACTCTTGATTTTATCCACAGCCAAAAGCAGCTGGCTAGGAATGTTGCGATATCTCATGGCAAGGTGGCGCTTAAAGCGATTTGTAGAGCATTTGACAGACTGCCGTGTACGAAAATTATATAAATTTCAATTACTAAATGATGTTTCACAGAAATAATCCACTATATTATGATTTCATATCACTTTATGTAAATTATCCATTGAATAAATTACCGAAATTAATTGTTTTCACAACAAATAACAAAAAATCGATTTGGTTGAATGCCGAATACTTTGACAGTTCACACTTAACAGCTGATCGAAATCGCACACATATGACCGAAATCACACACACAAACTTGGAGGTAAGTCAGCTGGGTTCGGCTGGCTGGGAATCGTTTTAATGAACGACTGGCTAGCTTCGTTTCAAAAAAACACGCCTCATATATAATATGTCAATGGTTCCAAATTTTTAAATGTACTAAACTTTGACAGTTAGTACTAATTTTTATTTATTAGAACTGTGGCGACTTCAACACCAAAGTATTGATACCAATAGCCACTGACAGGTGTCGCAGCGAACGGATGGCGAGGATTTTAAATATTACAACATCTTCGCCTAGACGTAGTTTTTATTGACGGCTCGATTATTCGAATCTAGATATGAGCATCAGGTAGAGAGAGTAATAGGTGGCAACACTGGCGCCAAAGTGAGAAGTTTAACTGCGATTTATTTCTCGAAAAAATATTAAAATAAAAATTAATAATAATAATTTTAAACTCTTAATAAAGTGATTGAGAACTCTTTTTGACCGTTGCAAAGCACTTTATATTGGAAAATTCAGGCAAGTTTATTTAATTCCTGTAAAAATTGTGAAAGGTACTTACTCGTCCATTAGAACAAAGGAATTGAACTGTCATATGATTAGTTGGGAATGAATAAAAGATCTGCAAGCGAATCCCCGGAAAACATGACTCCTAATCACAAAAAAGGTAAAAGTGCATCGAGCAAATTTTCTGAACTGACAGTGGAAGACTTGGAACGAATCTTCGATGTGAAGCAAAAACATCTGGCTACTAAGACTGACATCGAAGAAGTACGGCTGGACATTCATACGCTGAAAAAGGAAAATGATGATTTGAAGTCGCATGTCCAAACACTTCAATCCAAGGTTGATTTTCTAGAGAAGCAGATAGAAAATATGCAGAAAAGCCACACAGAGAAAAATCTTATCTTTCGAGTGACCAAAAGCAACAAGTGGCTGAGCTGTGCATGCAACTGTCAAGCGATAAAAGCATTGTAAGACAAAATGAAATAAAAGAGTTTAGATCCTGGTTACCTAAACACAAAAACTTTATTGTGAAGTTCCAAAGTAAAGATGATATGTACGCAGTGCTAAAGAATACAGGAAAACTTAAAAACACAAGCATTTCAATTCAAAAGGACTACCCGCCGAGTATAAGAAAAAGAAGAGCTCAACATCTGCACATCCGAAAGCTTATAAAGCAAGTGTGTAAGAAAACGAAAGTAACACTGAAAGGCGAAAAACTGGTTGTTGATCAATCTGAGTTTATTTGGCACGACACGGAGGGATTGAAATATGGAGAATTAAACGGCTATGAAAAACTTTGTGAAATGTTGAATCTCGATGCAAATTACTTCAATAGTTGGCTTTGTTTACATTCTGGAGACGATAAAAATGACACAACTTTGACAGCTGCAAATTCCGGCGAAATTAGGAAGTGTTCAGAAAATGTCTCATCTGTGGGCGAAAAACCTTCCTCCTCAAAACAATAGCACAGGGATAATACTGAGTCTAAATGCAATAAAAGGAATTTATGTAATTTGTCTAATATGGTGGCGTATAATATTGGTGGTCTAAGTAACAAAATAATGTATCCAGGTTTTTTAAATTATCTTTTGTAGTGAAAAAATCCCTCTTCTGGGATACAAATAATAGAAATCTTTATTTTTAGATATTACTTAGTTGGCGCTACAGCTCGAGGTGAACCTGGGCCTGCTTCTCGCAACCATTTGTGTGTGCGTGTTATATTTTTGCACGAATGGAAGGGACCTACAGTTTTTTGCCGACTCCGAACGGCGAGTTGAGAAGCTCAATCGTGACAAATGATACTCTTTGATGCTTGTCAGACATTCGAAAGAGGTGGGCACTGTGAAAAACTTTTAGGTGTTTGTGGCGGGATTTTTAGATATTACTTTAGAATTATTACAGATATATATTATATTAAGTTACGAAACGGAGTATATTTAAATAGCGTTTATACTGGTCGAGCGTTGCGTGTCGAGCGTCTTTTTCTTCTCCTTTTTCATCCTCTTTCTGTCAAACTCTATTCGCTCTGTTCGTTGAGTCTGTTCGTTTTCTCTGTTCGTTAATACTTTTCGTTTAGTACTTTTCTTTATACTTCACTTTATGGTTTTGATTTGGTTTTCCTGTTTGAAACACATACTGTGGAAGATAAATGTAAAAATTTTGAAAAGCTGTTCGGCGAGTATAATTGTAATTGGATTCCGGCGAAGAAAACGGCGATTAAGGGAAGAGCAAGTGGTGGTTCTCTGGTGGCAGTAAAGAAATACGATGAAATACTTTTAGCGAATGAAATCTCAAAGATAAGCGTAAAATTGAATAATAAAAAGTATTAAATTTTTCCCATATATATAAACTGCAACAAATGGCTACATGATTTCAATAAACTCTATGACTCCATATGCTCAGTAAATTCACACGATGTAATGGTAATAGGAGATCTAAATGCTCGAACGGCTGATAAAAAACCTGCATGCAATGTAGGAACGCACACAAGGGTATCAAAAGACATGAAATTCAATGCAGAAGGGAAGAAATTAATTGATCTTTGTAATGACTTCGGCTTAAGCATCCTTAACGGCAGTATAGTAGGAGATAAATATGGCCAACTAACATTTGTAAGTAATCACGGCAGCTCTACAATAGATTACTGTCTTGTCGGTGGAGGCTGGCACTCCAATGTTAAAGACTTTTTAGTGGGAGACTCAATTTTTTCTGATCATCTTCCGATTGAAATAACAATTGGCTTTGATGGTCCCAGGAACTCTCCCTCGCCTGTAATGGAAGCTAGGGCTTTAAAATGGAAAAAACAAAGAAAAATGGAATTTCAAAGAAAAATGGATTATATTTTGCTGTCAAAAAGCGACATGGTACACTCGAAGTTCCTACCACTGCTTGAGTTAGAGTGCATAATTAGGGAAGCAGCAACGACTATGCCCCATACACCGACCCTGAATAGAAAGTGTGAATGGTTTGACTATATCTACCTGTGAAAGACTTCGCAAAAAATCCCTGGCTTTGCTTAACTTGAGTAGGAAAACAAATATAAATAGTCTGAAAAGCGAATATGCGGAAGCTGTAAAGCAATACAAATACACCTGTAGGCAGAAGAAGGCGATTTATGAAGAAGGTCTGGCGAAATCTCTAAGCCGATGCCGGGACTCGGCAGAGTTCTGGAAAATTACACGGAAATTGAACGGAAATGACCTACGAAAGGAAGCTGCCAAAATAGACGTGGAATCATTACGCCTTCACTTTGCTTCTCTTCTTGGTCCGATAAATGAGGAAAAGGTTTGGAATTATGCAAAGCCGGACATTCCTCATAA
Organism: Brachyopa scutellaris; assembly: GCA_949775065.1. Taxonomy (NCBI): domain Eukaryota; kingdom Metazoa; phylum Arthropoda; class Insecta; order Diptera; family Syrphidae; genus Brachyopa; species Brachyopa scutellaris. The sequence goes on along the minus strand of OX459114.1, from coordinate 50,471,748 downwards.
TGATTTGGATGCAGAAATTACGGCGAGGAAAGTAGAAGTGGTTTTGGATTCACTGAAAGATGGTAAAGCAGCGGGGTCTAATGGTATTCCAATGGGATTTTTGAAGTACAACTCCCCGATCTTTAAGGAAAACTAGCCGTCGCACTCAATACTACATTTAAATTTGGCATACCCCCCGACAGCTTTTATGATGCACTTATATGGCCCATCTACAAGAAAGGGGATCCAGAAGATCCTAACAATTATAGAGGAATTTCGTTCTTGAATTCCACTCTTAAAATATATAAGTCACTGCTATTTAAAAGACTAAATGCTTGGGTGCAAGCTAACCGTAAGCTGAGTGAATTTCAGTCAGGTTTTTGAAAGGCAATAGACAACATTTTTGTCTTAGGAAGTCTAGCACGAACTCGGCTCTTACAAAAAAAAAACACTATATGCCTTTTTTGTTGATTTCAAAGCGGCCTTTGACACAATAGATAGAAATGCATTATTCTACAAGCTTCACAACCTAGGTGTGTCATCCAAGTTTTGCAAAGCTATTGAGAAACTTTACCAGCAAACGACAGCAAATATTTACAATGGTAGCAGAATTTCAGGATCTTTCGAAATCAACCGCTGGGTACGTCAAGGTTGTAACCTCAGCCCTTTATTATTTGCCCTCTTCCTCGACGACCTAGTTGAATTTCTTCCATGTGGAGTCGAGTTTGGATCAATAAAAATAAAGTTGATAATGTATGCGGATGATATAGTTATTCTTGCAAATTCGCCACATTCCTTGCAGTTAATGATTAACAAACTCTCGGAATTCTGCAAGTTGTGGAGTCTTGAGGTCAACACGTCCAAATCAAAAATTGTGGTTTTTAAAAATGGCTCAGGAAAGTTGGCGAAAAATGAAACTTGGAAATATAATGGGAGGGCCCTTGACATTGTTAAAGAATATATGTATCTGGGAATGGTATTTACGTTTAATATGCAAATGGATAAGCATCTTAATAGCAAACGCGACAAAGCAAAATCTGCAATTTGCGCCAATTGGAATCGAATTTTCAACAATAAGTATATATCGGTAAAAACCAAGTACAGTGTTTTCAATGCTACGGCACAGGCTATCCTGTTTTATGGGGCACAGTTCTGGGGCACAGTTCTGGGGCACAAAGAAATACGATGAAGTGGAAAGTTTGCTTCGAGTCTATTTAAGAAAAACCTTTCGTCTACCCATAAATACGCCAAAATATATGTACTATTTGGAAACGGGTCTACCAACGCTATTTATCTCAACCCTAAGATTGAATGCAGACTATTTGATAAGGGTTATGGGCATGAATAACTCCAGGCTACCGAAGCAAATTCTGCTATACGCTTTGCAATACAAGTGCCTTTTTGTCAAAGAGTGGTTTGAGATTGCAGCAGACTGTGGCATTACGTTAAACCTAACTGCTGGGAATTCCGGCCAATGGAAAAAAATCTTGTATGATATAATAAAAACAACGGATGAGAACGAGAGGTACGCTTTCATAGAAAGTGCAAAGTCTTCGTCTGAACGTCAATATTATTCGAAAGTTAATTATAACCTTAATGACCGAAATTACTTCAAAAGCGAGTTCACTAGTTATGCCATTGGTATAATTTTCAAAGTTAGGGGTGAACTATTAAACCTTAATTTTAAGCCACACTTTAATGGGGAAACAAGTAACTGCGCGCTGTGCAATATGCAGGTGAAGGAAGACATTAAACACTTTCTGGCAATTTGTCCGATCTTGAAGGAGGTAAGGAGAGCATTCTTTGGAAAAAATCAGTTACAAGATGAGGAGTTTCTGAATTATTTGAATGGAGCCAATTGGGCAGTGATGTCGCAGTACGGCTTAGAAGCATTAGCGTACAGTGCGAAAATTATCAGTCAACGTTTTTAAATTCCTTTTTGTTGTTAATTTCTTTTGTTTTAGCTAAACTTAAAGCCCAGTTCTATTTAATTAAACCCGCACTTTTTCTTTTTGCTGTTAAAAAAAAAAAAAAAAAAGAGGTAGCTTAATTTTTCGTTTTAACTAAACTAAAAGTCCTTATTTTTGAATTGAAAAAAATTTTTAAATTTACATAAATTTGAATTAAAATTATGTACATAATACATTCCAATAGTTAAACCAATATTTATTTGTAAAACCAAATTTCAATTGTTGCCACAGGCAGACGACATTTGTGTCATGCCTTATCTTATTCAGTACATATCTATAAATAACCAAAATTGTTAAAAACTTTGATTTGAATAAACGATCTATCTATCTATCTATCTAGAGAGAGTAATAGGGCAAGAAGAGAACCCGCATCCAGTCAGTGAAGACTCCATCCCCCCTCCCAGTTTTGAAGAGGTCCGCTCAGCTATTAAAAAGCTGAAGAACAACAAGGCCGCCGGCTCTGATGGTCTACCAGCGGAGCTTTTCAAATATGGTGGTGATGCTTTGGTAGGGTGCATGCACTAAGTCATCAACTAAGTATGGGTGGAGGAAGCCATGCCCGATGAGTGGAATATCAGCTCTATATGCCCCATCTTCAAGAAAGGCGATCCTATGTCCTGTAAGAACTACCGATGCATATCCTTGCTTAATGTCGCATATAAGATCCTATCCAACGTACAGTGTGAACGTCTGAAACCTTTCTGCAGCACACTAATCGGCACGTACCGGATTTCGGCAAGGAGATGCGCTGTCATGTGACTTCTTTAATCTTGTGCTGGAACGGATAGTGCGCAGGGCAGGTGTAAACACGGAAGGCACTATCTTTTACAAATCTGTCCAGCTACTGGGATACGCGGACCACATCGACATCATCAGTCGCTCCCAGCGCGATGTCTTAGAGGCTTTTACGGCAATTGAAGAACAGGCGAAACGAGTTGGCCTTGAAGTGAATGAGGTCAAAACCAAGTACATGTTGTCAACAAACAATGAAACATCTGTCCACCGCCTAGGACAAAACGCCACTGTTGGCAACAGTAACTTCGAAGTGGTTAAGGAGTTTACCTACCTCAGAGTACTCTACGAATGACACCTTAGTGGAGATTCAACGAAGACTTACCCTAGGAAACCGCTGCTACTTCGGTTTGGCAAAACAAATGGGTTCAAAACTCCTAACTCGGAAGACAAAATGCATGCTCTACAAAACATTGATCCTGCCAGTTCTGCTGTATGGAGCCGAGTGTTGGACGATAAGCAGGAAAGCAGAGCAGATTTTGAATACTTTCGAGAGAAAAATTCTTCGTCGGATATTCGGTCCCGTATGTGAGGAGGGCGAATGGAGGAGAAGATACAACCGCGAACTCTATGAGCTGTACCAAGATGTGGATGTAGTCCGAAATGCCAAAACACGTCGACTACACTGGCTCCGCCACATCGAGCGAATGGACAACAATGCTCCAGCAAAGAGGATCTTCGAATCACAGCCCACCGGTTCGAGATGACAAGGAAGACCGAACCTCCGGTTTAAGGACCAAGCTATCGCGGATGCCAGTGCGCTTGGTCTAGACGACTGGAAGCAGCGTGCCCACTCCACGCTGTCATCGTAAGATATGGTGTGACCGAGTTTTGAGCTGTGAAATTGGTTTCATTTATGGTTTTTCTCATTTGTTTTTGATCAAATAGGCATATGTATAGATTTGTGAAATAAATATTTCTACCTTAAATATGAAAACAAACATTCGTACATTGCGATAATTTCTCTAAAACTCATATTTAGTCTTATTTTCAACATTTTTCATCAGCTAAATTTTAAAGTATCTTGTCGCACTAGTTGTGTAGTCACACAGGGATGGGTTTAACATTTTTACATTTTTTACAGGTCTCAATAGGCGTGTTTTTTTTTTGTAACGTATAGGCTAAATATGTTGCAGCAGAATGCTTACACATGTAAAATACAACAAAACTTTAGCCTGGATAATTATTAGGCGTGTTTTTTTTTTCAAACCTATATATTTATTTATTTATTTATTTATTTATTTATTTATTTATTCATCTAGCAAGTACAATGAAGTCTTTTATAGATTACATGCTTCGTAATAAAAAAGAAAATAAAAAAGAAATACATTTACTTTTTTTTTTTTTAAATAGAAATTCAATAATAAATAAAGCTACTTTTTACAAACTATTTAAAATATTTATTTTATTTTACTAAAATTAACACAAGCCTAGGTTATGGGTTCACTTAAGCCATAAACTGTTCGATGTCTAGAAATATAAAATAAATAATTTTCCCTTGAACGAATATTACGTGAGGGCGCATAAATGTTAAGCAGAGAAAGTAAATCACAATCGATGTGATGTGTGTGTTAAGATATCACGTACAAAAAGGACGGAATAATAAACCCGTCTTTTATCAAGACGCATCCAATAAGAGCGCATCTAGCATCAAAGCAAGGCATAGAAGTGTTCCAATATATCTTTCGAATCTTAGTGAATCTTTTCTGAACCCGTTCTAATCGAATAGCAGTATTTCGGAAGTAAGGGTTCCAGGCAACGCAACAATACTCAAGTCTAGAACGAACTAAAGATATATATACAGCCTTAAGAGTATAAGGGTCTTAAAATTGCTTAACGTTACGCGATATAAAACCCATCAAAGAGTTTATTTTTGAAATGACAAAATCAAAATGCATTGCAAATTTTAGCTGTGTATCAAAAGTAACACCTAAATCCTTATTGTGACTGACTCTTTTGAGAATAGACTGATATATTGTATAATTGTGACTCAAGGGAGAAGATGATCTAGTCTCTAGTGTATGAAATAACTGAGCACTTTTCAATATTGAAATGCAAACAATTGATTGAGCACCATTTTAAAACTTTATTTATATTTCCCTAAAGTTGAAGAGCATCAGATATCGAATTGATAGATTTAAATAATTTAAGATCAACTGCATAGGCTAAACATGTTTCCGCAACATGTTTTCAATGTAAAATACAACAAAACCTTAGCCTGGATAATTATCCAGTCTTATCTTTGTATGGAAAGCTTTTTCGAAATCTATATAGGTTTGAAAAAAACTCGCCTATTACCGAGTCTTATTTTTACTCTGAAAGCTTTTTCGATGTCTATATAGGTTACAGAAAAAACACGCCTAATGTTATCAGTTGAGCAAAAATCACCAAACAGCATAATATAGGGTGACACTCGCAGTACATGCATGCGGCAATTAAGTAAAAGGTTTTATGGTCAGGTACACAATAAAAAATAAAATTGCGCATTGTGTTCGGGATTTCCTATTATGATGAATGAAAATGCACAGCTGCGAAACTAGGTAGCCATTAACTAGGCTTGATTGATAGCATTTTCATGTGCTGAGTTTCAATTCATCGTATAAAATGTTTTGGTATAAGTGCAAGTAGGTGTGAATCCCCAGTTGGAATCGAAAGACTCGCGAAAATTGATCTCGAGCAAAAAAAGTGTTATTTCTGCCATTTGGAAAATGAAAACTAGAGTTCTAGAGCGATAAAAATGTCTCGAGACAATAAAAGCAATGTTAAAATGGAAAAGTAAAAGTTGAAGTTTGTTTTTAAAAGTTTAAATTAAACAATCCGTAATAATTTTTATAAGTGCTTGGCGGTAGGAAAACTAAAATTCAAGTGCAAAGTATTTAAACGTACCGAAAAATTGTAAGATTTAAGCAAAACTACAACAAATTGTAGTTACGAGTACATGTGCGCATACTAAAACTTTATTGTCCTTTTCCATTTTTTAGATGAGCAGAAGTTGTTCCACTGTTTTACCAAACCACACTTATTACATAAACAAATTTCGAAGGATTGAAGAGTCTTCGAAAGGCATTTAAAAAAAACACGTTTTTCAAGTGCTTTAAATATTCGGGTACACCTGATTTGGTCATTTAAGGAAATTAGCTAAAATAACAGAAGGTATAAACGAAGATCGAAAGCAAAAATGTATACAAATATTTTTTGAAAATAAAAGGCGTGTTTTTTTTCAAACCTATATAGGCTAAACATGTTTCCGCAACATGTTTTCAGTGTAAAATACAACAAAGCCTTAGCCTGGATAATCCAGTCTTATTTTTATATGGAAAGCTTTTTCGAAATCTATATAGATTTGGAAAAAACGCGCCTAATGTATTAAAAATTCATTTTTTTCGGATTTCTTAAAGAACAACCTGTTTCGAATTCTGAAATAATTTTGCTTTTCTTCTATCTCCCTTTCACGAAAACACTTCTTTTTACCGTCGATTTCTAAAGTCTGTGTAACTGAAAAATTGAACTGATAAGGAACACGTGAAGAGTGTCCCTACTCATTTATTAGATATACTCTAGTATCTAGTTAATGTATATGAAAAGCACATTTGTATGGAGATGATAGCAAAGCTCTTTTTGTCGGCGCTTATTTTTTTTATTTCATCATCTCGCCGTCTTCCCTTCACTTGTGGTTTAACAGTGGAAGAGTGAACAGTTTAAGAATAAACATAATTTTTTATCCTTAATTGGTTTGTTTTTATTTCTGTGCTATATGGTATTTTTTCTATTGGTGGATTTGCATTCACAGTTTGTAGGAATTGTTGTTGGGGTCTGGAATTAAGCTGAAAGGTATGTAAAAACAAAAGACAGTCCAAGTTATATAACTGGCTATCAAACATGGTCTATCGAGCCAAATTTTTAATCGGTGAAAGTGCGATATTACATACAGACATAAGTGATAACGATCTATTGCACTGCGGATCTTTTTATGGGATTATGAAAAGGCCCGCTTAGAAACGTTCGTATGTACATTTATGTATGTACTTGTACATGTGTACTTAAATACGTATATACAGTATTGGTGCTGGCGGCACTGATGTGTCTTAGCGGTACGTTGACACGTATAGTTCCCTTCATCCTTTCTTTGGAATGTTCACGCAGAGTATATAAGCGCAAATACGTACATAAGATATATGACATTGATGCTGGCGAAACCGATGTGTCTGAGGCAAGGGTTGTTTTGCGAATAATAGGATATATATGTACATATCAGGTCGTTACATATGAAGCTGCCAATTTTTATGTGGAAAGTTAAAAAACACTATTTCAACAATTTAAATAGTTTATTCCGAAAAATAATCTCCATTTACATCTGACATTTTTCCAACGTTCCACCAAAGTAAAAATGCGTCTTTTGAAAAGTATTTTATTTTCGGGCTAAGAAAGTCCTGCTTTATGGCATCTAGGGTTATGAACTGTTTCTTTTGAAGTTGATTGCCCAAACTTCGGAAAAGGTGGTAATCGGTCAGGGATAAATCCGGTGAGTAAGGCGTATAAGGCAAAACTTCATAACCCAACTCCGCCAGCTTCAGCAAAAAAAAACTTTTTTCAATTTCTCTGCAAACTTCACGCTACAACGATCACTTTAGGAATGATATGCTGATCAATTTCATATGTAAGGACCTAATATATAGGTGCCAGCATATGCATACTGTAAGCGAGAGTCACGTTCCGCAACGTACCAGATGACACCACATGCACCACATTCCCAGACGTCAGCAACCTATAGTATCAAAATGCATAAATTGTAATAGTAGCTTTCCTTTATTCATCTTAATAAATAATCAGCACATTCCATTTCCTTTCCCACATTTAATGTAATCCTATCCTTTTATTTTTCATGATGTTACAAATATGTAGAAGCAAATAATAAATTCATAGATTAAGATTTTTACTTCATGTTAAACCTTCAAATAAAGCAGATGTAAATTTCCAAAAGTAAAAATTGTTTTTTTTAACTAAACGGCGAATAAAGAACATAACTGGCGCAGTCGTCCAGTTGAGTTTCGCGTGTGTTTAAACTAACTACCTAAAGATTAATACAAAGAGTCGAAAAATAAAAATAATAAAAGAAATATAGTGCAGTGACTACCAAGAGAATATTGGTACTATCTAATAGTGAAAAGCAGAAAACACCTTGACCGACGAGTGAATATCGAAGGAATAGAACTCACCGAGGAGCAGGACACACAACACAGTGGTAGATTTTAATCTTTTGGCCCTGGAGAACCATCACCTTAAAAGCAATGACCGCATTTGTTTTGATTGGTTGCATGCAAGTCAAATTTATTTATATTTAAGATCGTAACTTCCCACATAACCCAACCTAATTAATCGCTTCCCAAAACAAAAAAATAGAGTAAAAATATATATATGAGTAAATTTTGCAAGGCAAAAAATAGGAAAAGTAAGATTGTAGCTCCATACAGTAATTTATATAATATAGAAGAAAGTAGTAGCGAAGAGGACTCAAACATGAGTTTAGAAAGTGATATAACAAAGACATTAGCAGAAATGAGCACAAACTTAAACTCGAATTTATTTTATACAAGAAATGCCAGTGGCAGCGCCGCAGAAAACGGAGCCACCGGCGGCAGTCTTGAAGAGGGGTCTGAGAAAGACCAAGAACTTAACTTAGCAAATATAAACAACGTTTTTAATTCACTTAAAATACCAGACGCAATTAAGGATCTTCCAAAGTTTGATGGAAATCCTAGACTTTTGCATGAATTCATTAAAAATATAGAAGAGATACTTCATCTCATGAGAACTGTCGTAAACGTAAAGAACTAGATATCAAATATAGAGAAATGTACTGGTTGATCGGAAAACATTCCCACCTCGGTACCGAGAACAAACTGCTTTTATACAAGCAAGTGCTAAAGCCGGTGTGGACCTACGGTATACAACTTTGGGGTTGTCCCAAGAAAACAAATGCCAATATTTTACAAACCTTTCAAAATAAAGTGCTAAGAGAAATTGTCCAAGCACCGTGGTATGCTAGAAACGACGATATCCACAGGGATCTCGGAATTCCGACAATCGAAGCTGAAAGTAGAAGCTTCGCGCGAAAACATAGAAACCGACTAATCGGACATGTTAATAATACAGTCCTACTTATTTTGGATGAGAGCAATTTATTGCGCCGACTACAAAGAACAAAACCTTTCGACTTGGCGAGATAAGGATTAACCGCGTCTAAAAAAAAAAAAAAAAAAAAAAAAATGAGAACTGTCAGTCTCCGTACGCTAACATAGTACTTAGGGCAATTAGAAATAAGGTAGTAGGAGAAGCCAATGAGGTACTCAATATGTTTGGAACACCCCTCGATTGGGCAGAAATTAGAAAAAAATTGATACTTCATTACTCCGATAAAAGAAATGAGACATCTCTAATTAGGGATTTACATTCTCTTAAGCAGGGAAATGAAACCATAGAACAATTTTATTCAAAAATTGTAGAAATACTTTCAACGCTAAATAATCATATCCACATACACGAGACTGACGATAGTGTCATACAAGCAAAAACCCAATTATATTCAGATATGTGTCTTAATGCATTTTTATCATCAATCAAAGAACCAACGGGATCAACTATTAGGGCCATGAAACCCAGCAGTCTCCCCGAAGCGTTCAGTTTTTGCATCAAAGAACAGAAAACTTTTTATATGAAATATAACGCGATGAATACGAGGATACCTAGTACTCCTCAATTTGTATCAAGAACGAACAATTTTTACCAAAATCCGAATACAAATTCGCCTATTCATCCGTTCACAAGCTATAGACATCCATCCACAAATAATCTCGTAAATAACTTCAGACCTAGACAAAATCCCAATTATTTTACTCCAAACCAGAATCCCAATTATAACCCAAACCTTTCGAGCAACCCTATTCCTCAAAGAACAATTTACCCTACACCCAATAACAACTATCCGACCATGGAACAAAATGTTTTTTCTCCTAGACCTTTTGAAAAAATCCAACCTCGACCTACACCAATGTCAATAGCAAGTGCTAGTGGAAACACCCGTAATACCCAACTCTCTAATAGACAGACTAACTTTAGTCGGAACAATTACCGACCACCAAACCAAAACTACAGCATTAGAGAAGTCCATAACATAGATAGAACTCCCATATATCCTGAGGAACTCCACCCACCTAATGATTTTCTGGAACTCGATCACTTTCTACCCCAGGAAAACGAAAACGATGAACTAGACCAACTCAAGAAGCCACGGAGAACAAATTGGATTCCTAGATATTAATAAGCATTCTTCCAGCACACTACCCTGTATTAACATAACGCTTTGCTCAGGCCGAACACTTAAATTTCTAGTTGATACAGGTGCTTCAGCAAGTTTTATAAACCCTGAATACACAGACCCTAAACTTCACCAATCCATAAGTCCAATTACAATTACAACAATATTAAATAGACACGAACTCGATAAAAAAATAACATTACCAGCATTTAAAGAAAACACAAGAGACAATTTTGATTTCCTCATATTCAAATTTCATAGTTACTTCGATGGCCTAATTGGATTGGAAATTTTGAACCAGCTTAACGCAAAAATCAACCTAAAAGACAACTTATTGGAAACAAAGAATTCCACCATTCCCCTACACTTTAAACCAAACTACAGATCTCAAGTTCATGACATCCCTCCTAATTCAAAAATGATCGTAAAAATACCAACTGACATACGGCTGCCGATGTATACATACCAGAAACAAAACTAGGAAAAACACTAAAAATCGCAGAAGGAATCTCAGAAGCAATAAACTGGTACTGCCAAGCAGAAGTTACCAACCTCATGAATCAGAAACAAAAATTATTTTTAGAGCAACCGCTTAAGGTGACAAAATTTACAAACTTTCAGGAAATCCACAATTTAAATATTCAATATGTCTCTGACACAATAGAATCAATAGGAAACGACGACATTGTAAAATTACTTAGAATTGACCATTTAAATACCGAAGAGGTGAAACCCCTCAGAAAACTTTGTAGACAATTTGATGACATTTTTTTTAAACAAGGACAAAACTTAACTTTTACGAACGAGGTAAAACATCGCATACAACCAACAGACGATTTACCCATTTACACGAAATCTTATCGATACCCGGAAATACATAAGACCGAAATCCAATCCCAAATTCAAGAACTACTAAAGCAAGGGATAATTCGTCCCAGTTATCGCCTTGGAGTAGCTCCATTTGGATTGTTCCGATAAAAATCGATGCCTCAGGCAAACGAAAATGGCGATTAGTAGTAGACTATCGTAAGCTTAACGACAAGACTATTGGTGACCGTTACCCACTCCCGAACATAACGGACATTCTGGACAAACTCGGACGATGTAACTATTTTACTACTTTAGACCTTGCATCCGGATTTCATCAAATAGAAATCGATTCAAGGGATATAAGTAAGACAGCCTTCACGGTAGACCACGGACATTACGAATTTATTCGAATGCCTTTCGGCCTGAAAAACGCACCGTCCACCTTCCAAAGCGTTATGGACAACGTTTTGAGGGACCTACAAGGAGAATCTTGCCTCGTCTACATGGACGACATAATCATATATTCAAGTTCCCTTCAGGAACATATAGAAACTCTTAAGAAAATTTTTACAAGGCTTCGGAATTCAAATCTAAAAATACAGCTAGATAAATCTGAGTTTTTAAGGAAAGAGGTAGCATTTCTAGGCCATGTAGTAACACCACAAGGCGTTAAACCTAATCCTGAAAAAATCTTAGCAATACAAAATTACCCGATCCCCAAATCTCAAACTCAAATCAAGGCATTTTTAGGATTGTTCGGTTATTATCGAAAATTCGTAAAAGATTTTGCTCTAATAACAAAACCGTTAACGGAATGCTTAAAGAAAGGAAACCGTATAACCTTAAATGAGAGATACATTAATTGCTTTAAGCATTGCAAGGATATCCTCATGAATGATCCGCTGCTTCAGTACCCATTCTTCGCGAAACCATTCAACTTAACCACAGATGCAAGCGACTTCGCTATAGGAACGATTCTAAGCCAAGGACCTATAGGTTCCGACAAACCCGTTTGCTATGCATCTAGAACATTATCAGATACAGAAACCCGTTATAGCACAACAGAAAAGGAATTGTTGGCTATTGATTGGGAGACCAAACACTTCCGTCCATATCTCATCGGACGAAAATTCAAGATAATAACGGACCACAAACCACTCACATGGTTATTTTCCCTCAAAGATGCAAATTCAAAACTCATCGGGTGGCGACTTAAATTAGAGGAATTTGATTATGAGGAAGTCTATCAAAAAGGTAGAGACAATACAAACGCCGACGCCTTAAGCAGAGTAAAACTAGAAAATGATAAAAACATCGAAATCAACATCAACGAATCAGTTTCCGCAAGAGCAACTGGTGGATCAACAGTCCACTCAGCCGAGGAAAATCTAAACGATGGAATTCCAACCTCAGAACAGCCCTTAAATGCATTCAATTCCCAACTAATAATCGAAAAATCAAGCCGAACCCCACCAATCTCCCTTTTTACACCATTTCGGAACAAACAGAGATGCACAATCAGACTACCAGACTACAGAAGACAATATCGCGAGTATCTTTAAGCAATACTTGCCACCCAACAAAACCACTGCAATCTACACAACGGATGACAACGTTTTTCGTATTATCCAAAATGTGTACTCCAAATACTTTTCCCAATCCAGAATTTTTAAATTATTAAGATGCAAGGAAATCCTAAAGGACATTGTAAACGACGACGACCAAGACAAACTAATTAACGATTATCACTCGAATTCAAACCATCGAGGGATAAACGAAACACTCCAACACCTAAAACGAGAATACTTCTTCCCATTTATGAAAAACAAAATAAATAAGATCATTAATAACTGCGAGGGATGCCAAACCTCAAAATACGACAGAAACCCGCAAAAAATAGAATACCAAATTCCAGAGAATCCCGAAGAACCGCTAGACATAGTCCATGCCGACCTTTATAGTATAAACAATAAAGAAATCCTAACCATCATCGATAAATTTTCCAAATTCGGTGCCGCTTTCACGCTTTCTGATAGAAACAGCGTAACAATCATCACGTCTTTGAAACTCTTTATGAGCCTCCACGGCATTCCCACAAAATTAATTACAGATCAAGGTGCTGAATTCACTTCAATTATTTTTAAGGACTTCTGCACACAATTCGGTGTACGACACCACATTACATCCTATCAGCAGAGTAGTAGCAATGTACCAGTCGAAAGAATGCATTCTACTTGTGAAGAATTTGTAGCTTTATAGAGTGTCTACTAACTTGAAAACGAGTGTCAGTGAGCAATAATTAATACACATACAAAATTAAGTTAGAATTAAGATTATAAAATTTATTTCAAAAAAAGATTTAAAAATTACAAGAAGTAAGTACGAAAAAAACGAAGAAGCCGTTGAGATGATATTTTAAAGAAGAGAATGATGTCATTTTTTTGAAGGTCTTGTACGTGTGGCGCCGGCAAAAACCGTCTGGATTTTTTTGCGCCCGAAGCGACGCGTAGTTGTGGAGATTCTTAGTAGATGACCGCCACAGGTACTCTCCCCCCAGTGACGTTCGTAGAAGGAAACGAAACTTTCTTATTTTGGCGAGAATAAGTTTTGACAGCAGCGGTGGAATTTGGATTTGAATTTAAATTTAAATTTGATTTTTTTGAATATGTGGATGCTGGAGCGATGGATTTCGATTTCGTTGATTCTGGATGTTCGGTTGTAAATTGGGTTTGTATAGCTTGATCTTCTTTTACTATGTATGCTGGTTTAAGTCTATTTACAGTGACAACTTTTTCAACTCCATCGACTTTAATTTTAAACAGATGGTCGTTTATGCGTTCGATGACTTCGAAAGGTCCAGAATATGGTGGCTCAAGTGGTCGTTTTACAGCATCAATTCTGAGAAATACGTGGGAACAAGAATATATATTTTTTAAAACGAACATACGTGATTTGATGTGATGTGCAGTTGCGGTTGGTCTAAGTCCTCTGATGTGTTCACGGAATTTCTCGAGAAAGAATTGTGGATCAGCAGGCATGTCTTCCGAGATGAAGAATTCTCCAGGTATTCGCAAACCTGTACCATAGACCAGGTCAGCAGGCGAAGCATTCAAGTCTTCCTTGTAGCAAGTGCGTAGTCCGAGTAAAACAGTTGGCAAAGCGTCTGGCCAAGGAATTTGTGCGTTGCATATGAGAGCTGCTTTAAGCGTGCGATGCCAACGTTCAATGATCCCATTTGCTTGCGGATGGTAGGCTGTTGTGCGAATGCGATTAGCACCGATCATCCGAATTAAGGCTTTGAATAGTGCGCTTTCAAATTGTGCCCCTTGGTCAGTGGAGATGGTGAGAGGGGTGCCAAACTGAGCTATCCAATTAGCGTAGAATGCATCGCAAACCGTGTCGGCTGTCATGTCCTTCAATGGTACTGCTACGGGCCACCTGGAGAATCTATCAATAATGGTTAAGCAATACCTGAGATTCTTCACTGTTGGTAGTTCAATGAGGTCCATGTGTATGTGATTAAATCGACTGTCAGGCACATCAATCTTGTTTGGCGTTAGTTGATTGTGACGTTGGATTTTTGAGCGCTGGCAGGCGATGCAATGTCGTGACCATTCAAGAGCATCTTTTCTGATTCCAGGCCATACATACTTTTGCTTGAGTTGGCGGCATGTGATTCGACCACTAGGATGGGACAGCCCATGAATAATGTCGAATGCTTGTCGTCGAAGAGTGCCAGGCATGTATGGTCGGACGAGTCCAGAGGAAATGTCGCAGTAGATGATATTGCGACCATCAATTGACAAGCGCTGTAGCTTGAGAGAGTTGGTGCTGGTGTTGTTCAGAAGTTCTTGAAGTTCGTCGTCTTTTTCCTGATGTTCCTGGATGTTCTCAGCGGTCAAGAGTGTTGGCATGTTTATTGCGCAGATGCGAGACATTGCATCAGCAACGATGTTGTCTGTGCCTTTGGTATAAACAATCTCTGTTGAAAACTGCAAGATGTAATCCAGTTGTCTTAGCTGTCTTGGTGATGCTTTCTCGGCTTTTTGTGCGAAAGCATACGTGAGCGGTTTGTGATCAGTTTTGATTACGAACTGACGACCATCGAGGATGTGACGAAAGAACTTGATTGCTGCGAAGATTGCCAAAAGCTCCCTATCGTAAGTGCTATATCTTGTTTCGGTGGGACTTAGCTTCCTGGAAAAGAATCCGACAGGCCTCCATGTATCACCTTCAAGCTGCTCCAGTGTTGCGCCGATTGCGGTGGATGAGGCATCAGTAGAAAGTGATAGCGTTTCAGTTGGCGAGAGAAAGGCTGTACGAACTGCTAAAGCTACACTTTTCTTGCAATCAGTCAAGGCTTTCTCGCTCTCTGGTGTCCAAGGCACTTTACGTTTGTCGTTCTTTTTAGCATCTTTTAGATATGCGTTAAGTGGTGCTTGCAATTGGGCGGCGTTCGGAATGCATTTACGGTAGTAGTTTATAACGCCCAAGAAACGGCGGAGATCGGTGATAGTTTCCGGTTTTGGGTAGGAGAGAATGGTTTCAATCCTGTCAGGTGGTGGTTGGTATCCGTCCTTGCTGATGGTATAACCCAGATAAACTAGTTACTCCTTTCCGAACTCACACTTACTGACGTTGATGGCAAGTTTGTGTTTGCGAAGGATTGCGAAAACTTGTTGCAAATGTACGATGTGTTCCTCCCAAGTGTCAGACGCTATAATGAGGTCATCGATGAATTTGGCGACGTAGTCCTGGTCTCTAAAGATGGTGTCCATGTGGCGTTGGAAGGTCTGAGTAGCGTTACGTAAACCTGGTGGCATGCCAAGGAATTCGAAGAGCCCAAATGGTGTGGTGATGGCAGTTTTTTCGATGTCCTGTTGTGCCATTGGGATCTGATGATATGCACGCACCAGGTCGATGGTTGAGAACATCTTTTTGCCGTGTAACCCTTGAAACAGATCTTCTATAAACGGCACTGGATAGCGATCCGGAACAGTCTGAGAGTTCAGACGTCTGTAGTCACCAGTTGTTCGCCAGCCACCAAGCTTTTTAGGAACCATATGTATTGGACTGGCCCATTGACTACTGGATGGTCGGATGACGTTGTGTTTCAATAGAAAGTCAATGTCATCTTTGGCAACCTTGAGCTTTTCACCAGCTAACCGGCGAACACGTTCAACAACGGGAGGACCAGTCGTCATGATATGGTGAGAAACAGCAGTAGTATTCGCAGCAGTCGGCGAAACGAATACAGGAGGTTTAGTGATGTCGATGAAATCTTGCAACAACTTTGAAATTTGGGGATGAAGGTTGGCAAGAGATTGTTGTTCAACTGTCGAGATATTATATTCTGTAGTTGCAACAACACTTCCGCTGGTGGACAATGTAGTCAGTGGGTCAACAAGGCGACATTTTTTTAGGTCGATGAGTAGACCGTAGTGAACGATGAAGTCAGCTCCAATTATTGGTGATTTGACATCAGCAATTATGAAGGACCATTCGAACGCCCGTCGTAGGCCCAAGTTGACTATTAACGTTTGCTGTCCATAGGTGTTAATTATGGATGAGTTTGCCGCATACAGCTTGAATGATGTAGGTTGAAGAAGCCTTTTAATTGAATTCCGTGGTAGCACTAATACGATAGACCCAGAGTCAATGAGGAACTTCATGTGTGTGGATTTATCATACAAGTGCAAGCGGAATTCTTTGTTAAAGTTGTTATTGTTGTGAGGATTACTGTCGCCGACCGCCTCTACGGACGACAGCCCTGCTGGTTTTCCGAGTTGTTCAATGATGGCTTATAATTGCAAGGTTGCAAACAACGCTGGGCTTTGTCACCAAATCGATGGTGGTAGTAGCATGCTCGTGAAGAGTCCGGCGTTCGGGAGCGAGATCGTGAATGAGTTCGCTTTTTCTCACGCAGTTTGCTTGATAGCTCTTGAACGGAGATTGAAAGCTGTGCGATGGACTTCTCCATATTTGTCAACCTTAGCTCGAGAAGTCTAGAATTGCTGCTTTTGTCGGACTTGTAGGCATCAGTGTGAGTTGTTGATGTAGCCATAACGTAGGAACTGCTGTGGCTGTTTTCCATTAGGCTGTCGGCGACATCAGCTAGTTGGTCGAGTGTGGCACCGCGAACAGCCTTGAGGATTTTGCACACCGTTTCAGGCAGAAGTCCCAACCATTTTGTTCGCAGCAGATCGTCATCGGCTCTGCCACCACTGAGTGTCTTCATCGTTCTTAGGAGTTGAGAAGGCTTTTTGTCTCCAAGTTCCAATTCAGTGAGAAGTTTGTGTAGCTGACGCTCAACTGAATCAGAAAACCGTTTGATGAGATTGTCTCTCAAGTGGTCGAATTTGTCCTTTTCTGGTGGAGTTCGAATGATGTCAGAGACTTCCTGGAGAACGTCCACATCAAGAGCTGCTACAACAGCGTAGTACTTACTACCATCTGCTCGGATATTTCGTGTCCTGAATTGCGCATCGATTTGGATGAACCAAAGTTCTGGATTTGACTTCCAAAATGGAGGAAGTTTAAAATTGGTCAGCGCAACTATGTTTTCCTCTTGGTTGGCATTTCTTTGCTGATTTGCACCCTCAGGCACATCATTAGGGTTTGGTTGAGGAGAATTTGGACGAGACATGATCAAAAAAAAATGTATATATATGTATGAATTACTCACGACACCCACGACGATCACGTCGGGGTCACCAATGTAGCTTTATAGAGTGTCTACTAACTTGAAAACGAGTGTCAGTGAGCAATAATTAATACACATACAAAATTAAGTTAGAATTAAGATTATAAAATTTATTTCAAAAAAAGATTTAAAAATTACAAGAAGTAAGTACGAAAAAAACGAAGAAGCCGTTGAGATGATATTTTAAAGAAGAGAATGATGTCATTTTTTTGAAGTTCTTGTACGTGTGGCGCCGGCAAAAACCGTCTGGATTTTTTTGCGCCCGAAGCGACGCGTAGTTATGGAGATTCTTAGTAGATGACCGCCACAAATTCAATAATTTGTACGCCATCTATTTGTCATTTGTGAACCTAAATAATTTGTAATGAAGTTGGCACTACTTTTCTTTGCCCGCGGTTAGCACTTCTTCCAATCGTCAGCCATTCTTTTCCGGCTACTTGATTTAGCCTCACTTTAATTCTCGAAGCCAATGGAAGAGGTGCAAACCGCGGTAAGTAAATTCATTCATCTGTCAAGTATTTAATATATTGTAAATTCTTTCTCTAGAAATAAACCAACGAACTACTTAGTTTAAAGTTTGAGCGTGTGCTTTATTTCTTCCAATCGAGAACATATCTTTATTTCGCGTTGCTTTATTGCGCGTGGTTTTATCAACTTTGTGTGTTCATTTTTATTGCGCATGGTTATTATTCGCCAACCACATGCTGCAACACACACCGCCGCCACCACCACGACGCAGTCCACGCAACCACGACATGGAATCCAATGAGTCAATTACTTCGTCAGCCATCGTAAGTAGTGCCGCCGCCGCCGTAGGAATATCTGACAGTATTGCCCAAGCCGTTGCAGTCACAGAATTCCCAGGTCCGATTCATCCAGCCGTCGTAACTAATGCCGCCGCCGCCACAGAAATATCCGAAAGTATTGCACCAGCCGCTGCAGTAACAGATTTCCTTGGTGCGATTCATCCAGCAGCTGTAAGCAACGTAGTCATTGAGACTCCCATGTACACAACAACAACGCCAGCAGCATTTGACACTTCTATGTGTACTACATTTGCCGCCACGACCACCGCAGCCCCGGTGATGAATTTACTTGCCAATGCAAATACGAGTACACATGTTAGTTCTTTACAGGAGAAGGTTGCAGCGTTGGAAGGGCAACTAAAAGCAGCGCAAGTTCAGTTGAGGAGTAGTGATTTGCAATGCAATACACTTAAATTTGCACCGCAGTCTCAACCGTTGCATCACTTTGCCACACGTGTACCGCCGCTCCCAGTAACAGTTGCACAGCCACAAGCCACTTATGTGTCGCCGCCACTCATTGACATACAGCCGTCAGTCACACTTGCATTGCAGCCAGCTCCGCATGTACAGCCGCCAGCCACGTATGCACCGCAACCACCCGTGCATCCGTCATTTACGTACGCAACACCTGCGAGCGTTCATGTGACATCAACTACGCTTGCATCGTCGTCACAGCTGTATACACAGCCACCACTTATGTACTCAACGTCGCCACATTCGTACATCCAGCCGCCGCTATATCAAGTGCCACAGCCGTCCAATTCGGGCTACAATTATTTTAGCCAGTTGCCAGGGACCAGCACGTATACATTGACGCCACGTAAGGTTCAGGATCTTCCTATGTTTTCCGGGAATCCAGACGACTGGCCGATGTTTTACAACACGTTCGTGCAAACAACTGCCGCCTACAACTACACGAACTTGGAAAACAACCAGAGGCTTCTAAAATCTCTCCAAGGTGAGGCGAAGGAAGCCGTCAAATCTTTATTGATTCATCCGGACAACGTAGGAAGTATCCTGGAGGAGTTAAGTTTTCGATTTGGACGACCGGAGCAACTAATCAACAGCCAACTTAATCAAGTGCGAGAGATACAGCCAATAAGTGAATCTAATATGGCTCGTCTAGTACCATTCGCAACGAAGGTAAAAAATTTATCTGTGTTTTTACGATCGGTCAACGGTCAGCAGCATATCGCAAACCCATCGCTGCTCAAAGAACTTGTTTGTAAGCTTCCAATGGCCAAGCGGATGGAATGGGCGAGATATGCAACTACGATACAGCCGTATCCAACGATCGTCAACTTCAGCGATTGGCTCTCTGATCTAGCCAGGTTAGTTTGTTGCGTCCAAGATGTCGAAGACAAGGAGCCGAAGCGACGCTTGCCAGTGTTACATACAGCTGAGCGACAGGAACCGAGATCTTTTCGATGTCCTTTATGCCAAGAGCCGCATAGAGTCGATGAATGCAAGAATTTCGTCAAAGCATCTTTGCAGGATCGACGGTTGATTGTTAAACAACATGGCCTTTGTTTCTCGTGTCTCAAAAAAGGGCATACTACTCGCAACTGCCGTTTGAGAAGTGTTTGTGCCACTGATGGATGCCAGCGAAGACATCATAAGCTTCTACACGAGGTTCGCCAGCCTATTTCTTCGAATGATGTCAGTCAACGAGCTCCTGAATGTTCCAACACCGATAGTGTTCTAGCCACCAATCAGATTGCCAATAGCAATCAGAAGCTTCTGTTTCGGGTACTTCCAGTTACGTTTTATGGCTCAAACAAAGCAATCAACACCTATGCGCTTTTCGATGAAGGATCTTCGATTTCGATTCTGGATGTGAAGCTTATTCAGGAGATGGGCCTCAAGGGCAATCCACGCCAGCTCAACATGCAGTGGGTAGCTGGAAAGCAAGCACAGGAGACTTCGTTAGTTGTTGACCTGCAGATAAGCGGAGCAGGTATGAAGAAAAAATATCAACTTCGACATGTACATGGTGTCTCGGATCCCAAGTTGCCGACTCAAAGTCTCAAGGATTCGGATTTGAGTGCCATTTCTAGCCGCCTGAAGGAGTTTCCAATGCAGTCGTACTCAAACGCCGTTCATCGACTTCTCATCGGGCTCGATCATTGCCATTTGGGCCTGACAACGGAATTACGAAGCCTTGGTAAAAGCGGACCGTATGCAACGCGTACCAAGCTAGGATGGGCTGTGTTTGGTCCAACGCCGACGACCACGCACACAAGCACATCCCCTTGTCTCCTTACCAATGCCGATACCGCTGATGTCGCACTACACGATTCAGTAGACGACTATTTCCGTACGGAGAGTTTTGGTGTGCGTGCGTGCCCACCAGTTGAATCCAAAGAAGACGTTCGAGCTAGACGCATCCTCGACACTACTACAAGAAAGGTGTATGGTAGATTCGAGGTTGGCTTGTTGTGGAAAGCTGATGACGTCGTTCTGCCAGCCAGTTATGCCATGGCACTGAGGCGCTTAGTGGGAGTGGAACGGAAGATGAAAAGGAATGAAGACTTTGCCGCCGCCTACAAGTCAATCATCCGAGGTTATGTGGACAAATGCTATGCCCGTAAGCTGCAGCCAGCAGAAGCCGCCATCACAGGACAAAGGATATGGTATTTGCCTCATTTCGGGGTAGTTAACCCCAACAAGCCTCAGAAACTTCGCCTAGTTTTTGACGCTGCCGCCGAAGCCAACGGAGTATCAATGAACTCCTATCTGATGAAAGGACCTCAGGACTATCAGCCGCTACCATCTGTACTCTTCAACTTTCGACAAGGAGCCGTCGCCGTGTGTGGAGACATCAAGGAGATGTTCCACCAAATCCTGATTCGCCCAGAGGACAGATGCGCCCAAAGGTTCTTGTGGCGTGACGGAGATGACAGCAAGCCGCCCGATATATACGAGATGCTGGTGATGACGTTTGGAGCTGCATGCTCGCCCAGTGCAGCTCAACACGTTAAGCTCAAAAACGCCCTAGAGCATGAAGGTATCTATGATCGCCGTGCAGTCAAATCCATCACTGAGTTCCATTATATTGACGACTTTGTTGATAGTTTCGGATCTGTCGAAGAAGCTATCGAGATATCGACTCAGGTTCGAGATATTCATAAGGCAGCTGGTTTCGAGTTGCGAAACTTCAGTTCGAGTTCAGAAGCCGTCGTCAGAGCATTGGAGTGCTCCTTACCAGCCAACGAGGAGACTCTTCTGCAGGCCGAAAAAATATTGGGCATGTACTGGCAGCCTGGTAGCGACAAATTTCACTACAAGCTGCAGTTCCACCGAGTAAGTAAAGACGTCATCTATGGAAACAGACGTCCCACGTCGGTGTTCGACCCGCTAGGATTCTTGAGTCACTTCGTGGTAGTTGCGAAGTTGGTCATGCGTGAGGTCTGGCGACGAGATTTACTGTGGGATGAAGAATTGCCAGAAAACATCTGCACCCTTTGGAACAAATGGCGTCTGCAATTGCCCAACGTGATTGAGATGGCAGTGCCTCGTTTTTACTTCCAAGGTGGTGCTCCTAAAGATCTTCAGCTACACGTGTTCGTCGACGGGAGTGAGGACGCCGTTGCCGCCGTCGCATTTTGGAGGTCAACCAACCAGGATGATTTGGTCGAGATCTCATTCGTATGCGCAAAAACGAAATGCTCGCCACTTAAGCCGATGACAGTGCCTCGTATCGAGCTTCAAGCCGCCGTTCTGGGTTCCAGACTGATGAAGACCGTACTCGAAGGGCATTCTGCTGTCGTCGCCAAAAAGATCCTTTGGAGCGATTCTTCGACGGTGATCAAATGGATCAACAGCGAAAGCCGGAGATACAAGCCATTCGTAGCCCATAGGATCGCGGAAATTTTGGAGACCACGGAGCAGAGTGGCTGGAGGTGGGTGCCGACAACTGAAAATCCAGCAGACGACGCTACAAGGGCGAAAAGTCAAGTCGACTTTAGTCCATCATCCAGATGGTTGAATGGTCCAGCCTTTCTATGCCAACCGGAAGAAACCTGGCCAGTCAATGCTAACGTCCAAGGTCACCACGACGATGAGGAAGAGCTTCGCCCAAAATACACTCTTGTCGTGGTAAGTAACAATTTAATTGATTGGAACCGTTTTTCCTCTTTTATTAGGCTAATCAGAACGATGGCCTGGGTGCTGCGCGTTTTCAATCGCAGCCAAGATGTCGCCTTAACAGCTGATGAGTTGGAAGTCGCCGAGAAACATGTTTGCCGCCAAGCTCAACGCCAAGCCTATAGCGTCGAAATAAGCCTTATTGAACGTGGCTTACCAGTTCCAGAGGGAAACCAGCTCTTCAAGCTTATGCCGTACCTTGATGAACAGGACATTCTACGCGTCTATGGTCGAATTGACGCTGCATCTTGCCTAACGTATGCCGCCGGAAGACCCATCATTTTACCGCCGGATCATCGTTTTACAACGCTCGTGGTCGCCAACTACCATGACAAGATGATGCATCAGAACACCGAGGCTACGATTTGTGAAGTACGTAGCAAGTACTGGGTGCCCCGCCTGCGCCAGGTTATGCGCAAGATCATCGCTAGCTGCAGGATCTGCAGACTTCGCAAAGCCATGCCAACTGCACCAGTTATGGGTCCCTTGCCCGACGATCGAGTCACGCCGTACTTGAGACCATTTTCGTATACTGGTCTCGACTATTTTGGACCGCTCACCGTCACAATTGGCCATCGCATCGAGAAGCGGTGGATTGCGCTATTCACTTGCCTAACAGTGAGGGCTATCCACCTGGAAGTGGCACACGACCAGTCGACAGATGCGTGTGTTATGGTTATCCGCAATTTTATCAACCGCCGTGGAGTGCCACTAAGGATGCGCAGTGACAACGGGAAAAATTTCATTGGTGCTAACCAGGAAGCGAAGCGCTTTTCTCAAGTTTTCGATTGTCATCGGATCCAAGACGAGCTGTCAAGAAGTGTTCTCCGACACACGCTCAAGGAGATTTCGCCACGAGACTACACGCTACGCTGCTTGATAATCGAGGCAGAGAACGTGGTAAATTCACGGCCGCTGACACACCTGCCAGTGACAGTTGACCAGGAGGAGCCGCTTACTCCGAACCATTTTTTGCTGGGTTCGGCCAATACAGCTCAGACACCTACGATGCTGGAACCAGACGAGAAGCTACACGGTTTGAGGAAGCAGTGGAGAATCGCCCGCCAATTGCGAGACAGATTTTGGAAGAGATGGGTGCTTGAATACCTTCCGACTTTGACGCGCCGAGTCAAATGGTGCCGATGAACGAAGCCAGTCGAGGTTGGTGACTTGGTTTTTATCTGTGACCCTAACATTCCAAGACGACAGTGGAGGCGAGCCAGAGTTCAATGTGTTCAACAAGGAACAGATGGAGTAGTCAGGCGCGCCGAGGTTCAGACGAATACAGCAGTTTTATGCCGTCCAGTTTCCAGATTAGCCGAACTAGATGTGGATGCTGATTGCGAATCGGATCGATTCACGGGGGTGGGGATGTGAAGAATTCAATAATTTGTACGCCATCTATTTGTCATTTGTGAACCTAAATAATTTGTAATGAAGTTGGCACTACTTTTCTTTGCCCGCGGTTGGCACTTCTTCCAATCGTCAGCCATTCTTTTCCGGCTACTTGATTTAGCCTCACTTTAATTCTCGAAGCCAATGGAAGAGGTGCAAACCGCGGTAAGTAAATTCATTCATCTGTCAAGTATTTAATATATTGTAAATTCTTTCTCTAGAAATAAACCAACGAACTACTTAGTTTAAAGTTTGAGCGTGCGCTTTATTTCTTCCAATCGAGAACACTACTCTCACTGAAATCTATAGAATAATTTATAACAAAAACAAAAATAGATCACACGAGGACATTCTCCATGAAACACTCATAACATACAATAATGCTATACATTCAACCACTAAATTAACCCCTTTCAAATTATTTTACGGCCGCACATATAA
This sequence comes from Brachyopa scutellaris, assembly GCA_949775065.1. Classification (NCBI taxonomy): domain Eukaryota; kingdom Metazoa; phylum Arthropoda; class Insecta; order Diptera; family Syrphidae; genus Brachyopa; species Brachyopa scutellaris. The sequence goes on along the minus strand of OX459114.1, from coordinate 50,447,391 downwards.
ATTCAAAAATACCAGTTCAAACAATGTACACGACTACTTAGAGAAACTAAATGAATTCCAAAACCAACTTTATTCCTCCGTCAAAGAACAAGTAGGTATAGGTAGACAAGTTTCGAAAAATATAGAAAAACTAAATCAAAACAGAGAAAGCCCAAAGAGCGTCAAAGTAGGATCGATCATATTCAGAAGAGAATGTAGAAAATGACCCCTAGATTTAGCAAACAAGTAGTCACAAAAAATAATAGAGTTACCTTAATTACTTCTAGAAACAAAAAATTACACAAATCAAAAACTAAACGGAAACGTAAATTTCAGATTCCTGTTAGCAACGGTACAGAAGATAGAAATACAAGATCTAACGAATAGCAACTCAACCACTCAATTTAGGACCAGCAAGTCTTATTGAAACATATAAACCTAATACATATTATTGACTTAGACCAATATGCAGGAAACATTCACAAAATCAGTAAATCTGTCGAAATAATTAATAGAAACAAAAGTCTTAGCCTAATGACTGAAATAACGAATTTCAAATTTAAAGAATTAGAACGCCAATTTAATATAGTTTCACCTAGAATAAGAAATAGAAGAGGATTAATAAACGGCATAGGCTCAATAATAAAGAGTATTACTGGAAACATGGACGAGAGACTCAAAACCCACCTTCAAGATATTGCAGAATCAATAAACATGACAAAACTTAAAATCATTTCTAGGCAAATTTTGAGCCCTCTTGAACTCGATTACATAAAGAAAAATTTCGATGATTATAATACTAAAACTGTCTCTAATGACGAAATGTACAATTTCTTGGAGTTACAAGCTTACTACAATCATTCCAAAATCATATTCAATATAAAAATACCAAGACCTTCCCAAGAGAAATTTTCACTCTATCATCTAACAACCCTTTCGATCAACAAAACACATACTATCCATTTACCAAAATCCTATGTCCTATTAAGCGATCTAAATATACAATTTATTGACGAACCATGTTTATCAGTCGAAAGAACATTCTATTGCAAAAAAGGGAACATCAACCGAATTACTACCAATAACTGTATTCCAAATCTCATCAAAAGTCAACAGGCAACATGCAACCTAGTCGAAGACCATCAACAGCGTATAATCCAACCTGAGGATCACTACATTGTTCTTATCGATGCACAGTGTGTTATTTCGCACATCTAGCGGAACTTTATTCCTGTTGTGCTTGACTATATTTTTTTTCACGTTTACCTGTTCGATTATGAAATATATGAATATCTATGAGATTTTTAAAGTCTAAAAGCAATTTGTATTCAGTGATATAGGCATTTACCCCACCTTCAAACATTTTCCAATCACTTCTTGTATTTAAATGTTCTTTACTCAAAGGCTAATTGACTGATTTTGTTCAAAATTTCAGTAAAAATTTCATGAAAATCTGTAATTTATTCACCTTCTTCCAACCAGTTAGCATAAAAAACTTCCCAAGAAATTATGATAAAACTTACACATTCTACGTTCTTCACACACTTTATCATTTTTAAGTCAAGGATTTTCATTTATTTGTAAGTTAGTAAGTAAGTTCTTCGTTTATTTACATTTTAATATTTACATAGAGTACGATATATGAATGTAAGAGCTATGGCTAAGCCGTCATTTATTTATTTGTATAATCTATTTATTTTTATTTTAAATTAGTCAGTCATCTTCTTTTTCATCAGAGCTGTTACTAGCTGGATCTTCTTCGGGAGCATTTAATAGGACACAGTAGCCCGGCTTGATAGATATGAATCTGAAGTAGGAATCTGTTAAGTACATGTACAATTCAATTCCAATTTTTTCTTGATGTCTTTCGACTGAAATGCTGCCGGTATCAGCTGTATTTTGTATTGCTCGCTCACTGGGCTTCTTCGGACAACTGCCCCTGTGGCAGTATGCAAGCTTGATTGGTGTCTTACATAATGAAGCTTACATTATTCTTTCAGGCATAGTTTCGAAGATGTATGTGCACACATATATTTTTGGCATCATTGGCATTCATAACTTTCAAACTTGTCTGGATCAATTTCATATTTACTCGATATAACTTCGAGTAAAATTTTTTGTTTTTGCACTTTGAGGGCACATTCGTTAAATACCTTCAAAGGTCGTCCGGGATTTGGTTTCATGCTTGATGCTGGGATTAGATTATAGAACTTTTACGGCAACTTAATTTCCCCACCCAACCATTTCCCATTATCTCCTCTTAAATCATTTTATATTTGCCATACTTCATTCCCATATATATGTATGGTTTCCCATACATATGTATACAAGGTGTCCCAGTTTAGAGGTATAATCCTTTAAATGGAGATTTTTGAAATGCGGGCAAACAAAAAATTGTCTGGGGAGGTCTATTTTCAGTGGGACACCTCCGATTTGGTGGTATAACCACTTTAAATGATATAACTCCTGAACTTTTATAGCTCCAAAATAAGTTTTGGAGAGGTAATCAGTAGCGCATAAAAAATGTTGAAGACTTTGTGTAATTTCATCCAGCCACAAAAAAGTTATTGCTCCTTAAACTCAAAATTATGAAAAATTGTTGTTCCAATTTTTTACTTAAAATGCATTTTTTCAAAACTTTTACTTCATAAAAAAACTTTTTTTTTGCTTAACTTTTATCTTTGGCAAATTTTCTAAAAATTATGTTCACAACTTTTTCACGTACAGTTAACAGAAGTGATAGTAAGTGCAATTTTTGGTCAGACAAAAATGATAAACAAACCATATAGATTGATTGTCTGTGCTATAGCCCTATGCAAAAAAAAAAAATTTGTATGGGGTGAGCACCCAGAAGCAAAAAAAGTTAATGGATTCTGGCAAATAAAACACACGACAAGATTTTAAGCTATATTACATTTTTAAAAGGCTTCACAAAGTCACAAAACACTAAAAAAAACACCAAACATAAGGCCTTCAAACAAAACGAAGATTTCTTCCATTTTATGAAGTCACAGAAAATTCTAGCTTAGCTTGAAAATTCACTAGATACCAAAAAGTAATAAAATAATATACTTTATGGGCTAGCTTTCCTAGTTATTTAAAAACGCAACGATCAATTTGACTTACACTATGCAACTGCCTTCATATATTTTTTTTGCTAAAATTAAGCGGCTGTTTGTGATGCCACCCACCGGTAAATAACGTTTTTATTATTATATTATTGATAACATATTAATAGCTGGGGTTTTATCTATCATAAAAAACTTCCCAAGAAATTATGATAAAACTTACACATTCTACGTTCTTCACACACTTTATCATTTTTAAGTCAAGGATTTTCATTTATTTGTAAGTTAGTAAGTAAGTTCTTCGTTTATTTACATTTTAATATTTACATAGAGTACAATATATGAATGTAAGAGCTATGGCTAAGCCGTCATTTATTTATTTGTATAATCTATTTATTTTTATTTTAAATTAGTCAGTCATCTTCTTTTTCATCAGAGCTGTTACTAGCTGGATCTTCTTCGGGAGCATTTAATAGGACACAGTAGCCCGGCTTGATAGATATGCATCTGAAGTAGGAATTCCAATTTTTTCTTGATGTCTTTCGACTGAAATGCTGCCGGTATCAGCTGTATTTTGTATTGCTCGCTCACTGGGCTTCTTCGGACAACTGCCCCTGTGGCAGTATGCAAGCTTGATTGGTGTCTTACATAATGAAGCTTACATTATTCTTTCAGGCATAGTTTCGAAGATGTATGTGCACACATATATTTTTGGCATCATTGGCATTCATAACTTTCAAACTTGTCTGGATCAATTTCATATTTACTCGATATAACTTCGAGTAAAATTTTTTGTTTTTGCACTTTGAGGGCACATTCGTTAAATACCTTCAAAGGTCATCCGGGATTTGGTTTCATGCTTGATGCTGGGATTAGATTATAGAACTTTTACGGCAACTTAATTTCCCCACCCAACCATTTCCCATTATCTCCTCTTGAATCATTTTATATTTGCCATACTTCATTCCCATATATATGTATGGTTTCCCATACATATGTATACAAGGTGTCCCAGTTTAGAGGTATAATCCTTTAAATGGAGATTTTTGAAATGCGGGCAAACAAAAAATTGTCTGGGGACGTCTATTTTCAGTGGGACACCTCCGATTTGGTGGTATAACCACTTTAAATGATATAACTCCTGAACTTTTATAGCTACAAAATAAGTTTTGGAGAGGTAATCAGTAGCGCATAAAAAATGTTGAAGACTTTGTGTAATTTCATCCAGCCACAAAAAAGTTATTGCTCCTTAAACTCAAAATTATGAAAAATTGTTGTTCCAATTTTTTACTTAAAATGCATTTTTTCAAAACTTTTACTTCATAAAAAACTTTTTTTTTGCTTAACTTTTATCTTTGGCAAATTTTCTAAAAATTATGTTCACAACTTTTTCACGTACAGTTAACAGAAGTGATAGTAAGTGCAATTTTTGGTCAGACAAAAATGATAAACAAACCATATAGATTGATTGTCTGTGCTATAGCCCTATGCAAAAAAAAAAAAATTGTATGGGGTGAGCACCCAGAAGCAAAAAAAGTTAATGGATTCTGGCAAATAAAACACACGACAAGATTTTAAGCTATATTACATTTTTAAAAGGCTTCACAAAGTCACAAAACACTAAAAAAACACCAAACATAAGGCCTTCAAACAAAACGAAGATTTCTTCCATTTTATGAAGTCACAGAAAATTCTAGCTTAGCTTGAAAATTCACTAGATACCAAAAAGTAATAAAATAATATACTTTATGGGCTAGCTTTCCTAGTTATTTAAAAACGCAACGATCAATTTGACTTACACTATGCAACTGCCTTCATATATTTTTTTTGCTAAAATTAAGCGGCTGTTTGTGATGCCACCCACCGGTAAATAACGTTTTTATTATTATATTATTGATAACATATTAATAGCTGGGGTTTTATCTATCATATTAAACCAAAATATTTTCATTCGGACGACTTTGAATTTTGAATTAAGTTCCGCTAGATTTGCGAAATAACACACTGTGCGATGCCCCTAATACCGAGATTAAATCAACTTGCGGAATCAAGCAAAAATCTGTAACCGGTACCATGCTTATACACTACGAACAATGCCAAGTAATCATAAACCAAGTCAAGTACGAGAGTAAAGCACACATCCTATGGGACAACATCCAGATCATACCTTCGTCTTTCATTCCAATAAACGCAACAAATACAATCCAGAAGCTCAACCTGCGTAAATTAGAAACATACCACTTCAAAAACAGACAGAACATCGACACACTTAAACTTCAGACAAACCTACAAGGAAATCTTTTGATTGGATCTACAACACTAGTTTTCATAATCATCATCATAATCATATTCATCTATTGGAAACAACATTTACCTTCAGAGGATACCACAAATCAAGATTCAACGACCCCAGCTTCAACTTCAGCACCAATGCCTCAGTCCAGGAGGGGAGGAGTCACGTTCCGCAACGTACCAGATGACACCACATGCACCACATTCCCAGACGTCAGCAACATATAGTATCAAAATTCATAAATTGTAATAGTAGCTTTCCTTTAATTCATCTTAATAAATAATCAGCACATTCCATTTCCTTTCCCACATTTAATGTAATCCTATCCTTTTATTTTTCATGATGTTACAAATATGTAGAAGCAAATAATAAATTCATAGATTAAGATCTTCATGTTAAACCTTCAAATAAAGCAGATCTAAATTTCTAAAAGTAAAAATTGTTTTTTTTAACTAAACGGCGAATAAAGAACATAACTCGAGCAGAGAATGATAACAGGGATATTGTAATATCGGGAGTGTGCCGGTACAGTAGAATCCTCCGAGTTGTTGCGTGCCGTTTCAATTTTGACGTGGCGAACGGCTATGTGTTCAGTGGGCAGCTAGGAAATTGGAATGATGGGCGGCAGGAAGGTTGAAGTAATGCACGAGCCTATCGAATGGCATGAACGATATTTCTTTGGGCAGTGCAGTTAAGAAGTAATAATGTGAGGCACCAATAAGACCGACGATTAGTTTTTTTTTTGTAAATTTCGATGGACATTTTAAGGTTCGACGGGATGGGCTTGCGCAAAGGCATTGTATCAAGTCTTTTCCGTTTTTATTATTTATAAATAGAAAAAGAGCGATACTGAAATGTGGGCTCAATGTGTTGGTCGAGTGAGAGCGGAGGCGAAGCGTGCACTCAAAGCGGCGCATGTGAGTTAAAACCAGAGGCGCATGAGCAATGCAGTGGAATTGGGCAATTTAATGGTTTGAAATATATTTCGTCGTTTCTCTGACGGCATTTAGGTGCAATTGTTGATAGCATTATTTTGAGCGATAATGCGTTGGCGAAGAAATTAAACTTTATTCACGCTTTTCGGAATTCGTTTGTCATTGCGCTGACGGGATTCGAATCTAGTGCAGTTTTCAAACTGTTCCAACATTTTGAGCGACAATGCGTTCGTGTAGGAATTTGGAGTTAATTCACGCTTTTCGGAATTCGTTTATCGTTGCGCTGACGGCATTGAAACCGCATTCGGGCGCTTCGCCGACGTTATCGTATTCAATTCAGCACTTTGAGTGGACTAGTTTAGGTAGAGAGGTATCTCATGCACAGTCTTAGTGGAAGAACTGTTTCCGTGGACCTGATGCCACAATTCAACTACATTGCCCGGTACACTGAGAATCATAGAGCCAACCTACTGAGTGCTTGAGCAATTCCTTTTATTCCTGTAGGGGCATTTGTGAAAATTACCCACGAACAGCAAGCAGAAATCGATGGAGAAAGGGGAGGTTGAACGTCCATCGGTTGCAATGCCCAAGTGAGGTAAGCACAGTGGTACGTAACTTCGACCGGGCTGGAGTCCGGTGCCACAGTTGATGCGGCTAAATCGCGCAACGCTGCAACTAGCCACACCGATGAAGAGATCGCCCAGTGATCAGCCGACGAAGAAATGACCGCTCAATCGAATCGACGTGCTTTTAACGAGATTTGAGGCAGACTGGCCAACACTGGGCCAACTATGGCTTTCGAACGAGCAGTTGGCAGAATGCAGCGCTTTCATGGCTGATGCTGGAGAGGAGTATTTGGCGTATAGCTTCAAACTTCGCAAATATTTGCCGGCACCGTTTAGTGTTCCGCCAATACAGATTCAATTGTTGGAGCCGCCACGCGTACCGAAGTTTTCCGGGTTGGAGACCGGCTGGGCCAATTTCCGTGCAATATTTGAACCCGTGGTGCACAATCAAACAAAGTTCTCGAATGCGCAGAAAATGCGCCATCTCTGTGGAGCGATGCAAGGCCGGGCCGAACAGATTTATAAGAATTGACCAATCGGCGATGGCGGTACTTATGATCATATATGGGGAGAGATAGGTCAGCAATACGGAATGTAACATGATTCATGCTCATTTGCAAACGCTGTCGGCACTGAAACCAATACAGCACCCGTCGTGTGACGCCATGCGGAAGGTACTCGATGCTGCACGGCACGCTTTCCGCCAGCTGCAGCTGTTGCTGAAACCCAAGGCTGTGGCGGAATATATGCTGCTCCACCAACTTGAACGGCTTCTTGATACCAACAGTCGTGTGCAATGGTCGGGGCGTAGATCAACCGAGGACTTGCCGACGCTCGATGGAATGTTTCGCTTCCTAGAGTTACGTGCTAGCGTGCTATCCCAATTGCCCTCAACAGGCTCAAGCAGCAGTGCCCAGTCGACGACCGTCGCATACACAAAAACTGGAATAGCCGCAAGCTCATCAAACGATCGTAGCCGAATCATCGCCATGGCATTACATAGGTTCCAGCAGCTAGAACGCCGTTTCGAGCGCGACCCAGTGTTAAGAGGGAAATTCTTCGGGCAAATGCAGTTGGCCGACCGCCACCCGGGCACTTGTGCCAGCATATTTCGCACCATCCGGTGCTGAAAGAGTTTCATATGGTGAGCAGTGCGTCATGCAGAACGGATGAAGGGCTTTCGTTAAATTAGATGCAGTTGGTTAGTGAAAAGCTGCAATACGACTTGGCTGACTTGATTATGCGCTTCCTATGCCGGCCAGTAGCCATCACGGCTGACATCAAGAAGATGTATTTGCAGGTGCGTATCAACGCAGCACAATGGGACTTGCAACGCATCTTTTGGTGCTATCAAGGAATACTGGCTGACGGTTGTCACGTTTGTATTGGCCTCAGCTCCGCACTGCGCAGTGCGGGTGATGGTTCAAGGCGCCGCCCGAGAAGCTCGAACACAGTACCCAATGGCCAACGGGGACAGAGGCGATTGAACGAGATTTTTATATCAACAATTGCCTGTAAGGTACGGAATCAGAAGCAGAACGTCGCCAGCTGTGCCAAGAGATGCGGTGTTGCGGTCATGTGGTTTTTTTATTAGACAAATAGCTTTCCAACAGACCGAACGTCGTGCCATGCCAGCTGTTACAGACGCTCACTCAAAGGAGGCGCTTGATCTCAGTGAATTCGATGACACAACAGCGCTGGGATTGCACTGGCTGCGAACTATGGACGAGCTTACATTTAAATTCCAGCTGCCGCTGCCTCTGAAAGTGAAAAAAGCAACTAAGCGGATGGTGCTGGGTCGAATCGCACAAATCTTCGATCCAAATGGCTACCTGGTCGTGGTTGTAGCGAAGACATTGATGCAAAAGGTTTTGAGCGCGAAAATCGGATGGGACTCACTGGTGCCGGACAGCATCGTTCGAGAATGGCAGCTATCCGAGCAGCAGTTGCCATTGCTAAGAGAAATTCAACTGCTCTTCTCTCTCTTGCGGTCGGAACATCTCACGTCGACTTTAGCATAGACGCTGTTCTTTACGTGTGCGTGGAAACAGCGGAACACATCAATTGCACACTAATTGCAGTGAAGTTACGAGTCGCACCACTGAAGACGGCCACGATCCCCAGATTAGAACTAGAAGGCAACTTTGTGGTCCGACTCTCAGATTGTGCTGGCGTGGCTCCGGAAGGATGCAGCAACTCTTAAGCTTTAGGTGAATAATCGGGTTGCAAAAGATTCATCAGCTGACTGCAGATACACGAGCTGGTGGAGAATCTTTCAATTGCGGTTCACCAACGTCCGTGGCGCTTGCATGCGGTTGTGGAAAGACAATGGTAAGAACTTCGATGGCGCGGCGGTCAAACTCAAAAGAATGCTGCGCAGCTGGAAAGAAATGGATATGGCGAAAGATCAGCACTATGGCACTGAATGGCGATTCGTTATGCCTGGTACACTGCACCAAGGTGGGCTCTGGGAGGCGGCTGTTAAATCGATGAAGCATCACTTGCGACGTATGATCAGACCTCACAAACCTGCTAGCAGCGAATTCCAAACGGTCTCGGCGCAGACCAGCGCTGTGATGAACTCCCGCCGCTATGAGCGCTATCAGATGTTCCAGAAGATCTAACTTACCTCACGCCAGCTTTCTTATTGGAGAGCCGATTATGCAGCCTTTCGGAGCAAATGTCGCTCATGTTCCAGACAATCGACTGAAAGTAGCACAGCACAACAGATCCAGAAAATGAGTCAGGTCTTTTGGAAGGCATGGGGCCAAGACTACGTGTATCAGCTGCAGCAACGCACGAAGTGGCAGCAAGCGCAACCAAGCTTGAAGGTAGGCGATTTGGTGATCATCCGCGAGGACAACATGCTGCCAACATTTTGGAAAACGGCACGGGTAATAAAGACATTCGCTGGAGTCGATGGGTTGGTTCGTAATGCCCGACTGCGAGTGGCAACGTCGGATTGGAAGGTGAAGCCATCAGAAAAAAAAAGTGCCGTTTGCGATTTTGGAGCGCCCGGTAGAGAAACTATGCCGACTACCTGTGGAAAGTGAAGCGGAGCATTCACGGAAGGAGTATGTTCACGCCGGCACAAGCGGCAGCGGAGGTGTTGCTGACGATGTCACCGACTTCAATAAGGGAGACATACGCGTGCAACTGAAGAGAGGACGAGTGCTCACCAAAGCCAGAACAGAGTGAGTGAATATACTTATATGAAAAGCACATTTGTGTGGGGATGAGAGCGAGGCTCTTTTTGTCGGCGCTTATTTTTTATTTCATAAGCTCGTCATCTTCACTTGTGGCTTAGCAGTGGAAGAGTGAACAGTTCAAAAATAAACATAATCGTTTATCCTTAATTGATTTGTTTTTATTTCTGTGCTATATTGTAGGTATGGTAGATTTGCATTCACAGTTTGCAGGAATTGTTGTTGGAGTCTCTAATTAAGCTGAAAGGAATGTATGTATAAAAACAAAATATAGTCCAAGTTATATAACTGGTTATCGAACAGGCTCTATGTTTCAGTTGGCAGAGGTTAGGGCAGCGGCAGAGGAAATGGTCTGTGTCCTCATGAGCCTCTTCGTTAATGCATCTCCTGCAGATATCATCATCATTGAGTCGTACTTCTTTCATGTGGGATCTAAACATATTGTGGCCAGTTGGCACTCTTATCAGCAGTGACAGCGGTTTCCTATCTTTTTGTAGGAGTTTTCTCGTTTTCGCTTAGATTTATGTAAGTAGGCAATACAATCACTTCGGACAAGTTGACTTATCATAATAAACTAACTTACTGAATTTATTTTTTATTTGTATAACAAATAATTATTTGTATAGAAATGGAAGAGCAGCACGCAAATTTCTGTAAGAAAATTTTTTATGAAATTCGTCATAGTGAACCCTTAAAAAAGATTCATATTGAATGGGATAAATTCCAAAACCGGTGTAAATCAGATAGTCTTAATGTTAGATCATCGAAGGAAAGAATGACCGAAAATGGATATTGTAAATATCCAAGTTCTGATAAGAACAAACGTGAAAGCGATAAACCCAAGACTACACTTCCTCTTACAACCAATAAGATGTCAATTGAAATCACCCAAGATACGGATAAAGATACTATTACTGAGTTCATTCGTAAATGCAATTAATATGTATACCTCTAACGATTATTAATTCTTTGTATTTTCTAGAAAGGGGCATTTTCAACTTCGGCATAGACCTTTTCTTTGGTTCTGTACAACAAAATCTCCAAGTACTTGTTCAACTGCAAGAAGCAGCTTTAGAAGAATCTCAAAATCTGGGATTTTCCATTCCCATCTCTATCTACCTAAGGCTTAGCCCTCGAGTGCACTATACCGGTGGTTTAAACAGAAATAAACTTAGCTTTAATTTGAGAATTCACAGTCGCGTAACCATAACTGCAAATAGAAAGTATGCATCACGCTGTTGTCACAATATTATTTACGTTAATGCCAAGTTCTCTATTTACGACATTCAAAAGTGTGACATTATCCGCATTGGTAAAAATATCGAACTACTTGTGACCGAAGTAAATAATGGCAATTTAATATGTAAAGTGATTGTCCCAGGTGTAGTTACATCTCGAATGGCTGTTATATTTCCCATAAATACTGACTGGGCACCATTAAGGGTATCGGCTGAAGAACTCGAAGACATAACCTTCGCTGCGGCTGTAGATATTAATGTTATCGTTTCGTATACGCCCGGGTGTCCTGGATTTTGTAAACAATTGCGTGATGCCATGTCTGAGTTTAAATGTAGCCATTTACATTTGTTTACACGATTAAAATTATCATATTTGGACGTTATTGAAAACGCCAGGTGGATATCTAATGCATATGATGGGTTCATTATAGATTGCTCAAGCGGACTGCCAAAAAATCAAATCGTCAAACTCTCGCCCGTAGCCCGACAATTTATGCAGACATCTTTCAAAAAACGAAAACCAATATTTTTACATGGATCTTGGTCAATGTCTGTGCATTCCTCCGACTACCTGTTTGCCTTCTATTATCCTGACAAATACGTGCTGCCTTGTAGCTCTGAGTTCTTAAGTCTCTTTGAAGCAGTTTTCAGCAAATTTGCTCCGTCAAAATGTTGTGCGAAAAACTTTTATGATAAGTCCCTTACTGGGAGCAATACAATTGCACGTTCAATTACAGCTGCTTCCTTCGATTTTCAAGTAGACGCTATAGTAATGTGCACAGTTGTTGGTCGAATGGCTATCAAGATTGCTCATTTCAGGCCAAAGGCGCCAATTATCGCAATAACAAACATAAAAAGTGTTATTAATCATTCGTCAATGTATCACAATATTTGGATGTTATTGTACGAAACAAGCGACGATAACAGTACGTCTCATTTCAAGGACACTCATCAGAAATTAGTCTATGGAGTACGGTACGCTAAGATGAAGAAACTTGTCGACAGTGATAGTACAATTATTTTAGTATATCGTAAATTTTATAAAAGTGGCTTCACTGACAAATTCTCTGTAATTAAATTTAATGACGAATATGTTGAGACTATCAAAAATGTAATTTTACAGAAATAAAAAACTGGAATATGTTATGTTCGAAAATATTGTTGTCGTGAATAATTGGATATCTTATAATCGGCTTCTACCTAGTAGCAGTGTATGTATTTTTATAATAAAGATACATAACTTATACAGATAGCATGACATTGCTGTTTGTCAGGTTAACAATTAATTACCAAATTCATAAACTGTTTACTAATGTGTAGGAAACTGGCCTAGGCCATCATTCCGTAGCAGCCCAGTATAAATACGTGATGTTGGAGCTCTGCTTTTAAGCGCCGCTCGTCTACATTACTAGTTGTCATTGGTTGGGTTTCGACATTGTTTTAAGCCAATTTCTTAACATTAATTATCGAATTGCTTGGAAAAATATAAAAAAAACGGCGACATTAACTTTAGACATTTGTAGCAACATTCAACGAATTTCTTCCGGTAAACCCGTAAGATACTTTTCTTTACATTTTATCTTTACTATTGTTGGAAAGAATTTTGTTGAACCGACAAAATAAAACGCAATCAATTTTAAAACAATGCAGTTCAATTCGACGATTTATTTCACCTGTACCTATACGGTTACAAAATTGTTTTTTTTTCCTTTGAATTTATTTTTGAAGTAAAACTTTTATACGCACGTTGGTCAAAATTTTTTGTAACGAAAAAGTGTGACGACTGATTACGTCACACCTTCGACAGAATGAATACTAGCTTTTCGAAGTAATGGAGCAGATACTATGCCTGTTGGTAAATATTATATACATTCATACGTATATACATACATACATACATGCATACATAGGACATACACACACACACATATACATACATATATACATACATACACACATACATACATATCTACATTAATAAACCGTTATCGTCTCGACCCATTCAATACGGGTGTTAAATGAAAGGGTTGGACAAGTAGAATACGATAAGTTAACTGACTTAAACCTAAATTCAATATGGCGGACGCACCAAGATGGCGGATGAGTTTCATCTTCACAAACTACTTAATATGGATATTGAATGAAGGGGTTTACTTACTTAGTTGGCGCTACAGCTCGAGGTGAACCTGATACTCTTTGATGCTTGTCAGACATTCGAAAGAGGTGGGCACTGTGAAAAACTTTTAGATGTTTGCGGCGGGATTCGAACCCAAGACCGCTGGCTTAGTAGTCCGACGCACTAACCACTTGCGCTACGGTGAATGAAGGGGTTTGACAAGACAAATATAATAGCCACATTATTGGTATCAAATATGGCGGACGCACCAAGATGGCGGATTTCCGTTATCTTCACGACCTATTCTTAATATGGGTATCAAGTGAAAGGGTTTGATAAGTAGAATACGATAAGTTAACTGACGTTATTCTAAATTCAAATTGGCGGACCTACCAAGATGGTGGATTATCGTCATCTTCACGACTTTCTTAATGTGGGTATCGAATGAAAGACAAATACAATCGCTGCATACATACATAAGTGACAATTTCAATTTATTCAATTTATTTATTTATTTATTTATCTATTATATTTATTTATGTATTTATTATTTATTTATTTATTAATTTATTTATTTATGTATTTATTTATTTATTATATTTATTTATTAATTTATTTAATTATTTATTTGTTTATTAAATTATTAATTTATTTATGCATTAATTTATTTATTTATTTATTTATTTGTATACATACACTACGGTACACTTGAATAAAGGCAATATTAAAATTTCACTAAACAATCGCACATGAGCTAAATGTTCAGAGCACTAAAATCACGGGAATTACTTGCAAAGGAATATTGGAGTCAGCTTTCCCTAAGTTGAACGAGTTGTTTGGACCTTGGCCTTGGATTTTGTAACAAGATAATGCACCAATCCATACTGCGCGCGTAGTAAAGTCGTTTGTTGTAAGCCAGAAAGTGGAAATGATGAATTGGCCGCCATATTCACCTGACTTAAGAGGTTTGGAGATGGCTAACTCGCAATGAATATGAAAGGGGGAAGCAGTGCGACAATAAAGAACCACTTCTCCGGGGTATTAAGTCAGCTTGGGCCGAAATATCGCTTAATTACATACAATTTTGGACGACTCACTTCCAGACCGCATATTTGCAGTGATATCAGAAAACGGTGGCTAAACACATTACTAAATTCTTCGTTGAATCATTAATTATAGTAATTACCAAAAAAAAAAATAAATAAAATCAAAATGCACAAATTTTCCTTAATTATTGCCATTGCCTTTATTCATGTGAACCGATTTTATTGCATACTTTTCCCTGTCTTTTTACAAACTTTGGGAAAAATCCCGTTACTTTGTAAGGGGAAGTAATTTTTGTAAGTGTGTTCTCTGGAGGGATTCCGAAACTTTGCTTACAATCAATAAATATAGTTGTGTATAGATTTTCCTGGCCACAACTCACTGTTTAGTGAAAACTTTAATATTGCCTTTATTCAAGTGAACCGTAGTGTATTTATTTATTCATTTATGTATTTATTTTCTTCTTTTTTTTATAAAATAAAATAAATGGATTCAGATAGAATTTCGAGTAAGGAGGTAATTTTGAGAATTATTATAAACAGCGAAGATATTAAATAGAAACTATGCGAAAGACACATTAAGTGATCTTTACGTACATTAAGGGATAAAGTTTTACTTCTGCCGCGCGTAGTTTACACACACAAATTTTTGAAGTAAAACTTTTATACGCACGTTAGTCAAAAATTTTTGTAACGAAAAAGTGTGACGACTGATTACGTCACACATTCGACAGAATGAATTATGTACTAGCTTTTTGAAGTAATGGAGCAGATACTATGCATACTATGCACAGCACACTATGCATACAAACAATCATACATACATATCCATACATACATACATGTGGGATTTCAATTTGTACAATACTTTTATTTATTTAATTAAACTATTATATTTAAGGCTTTACAATTATGTTTTATGATTGTGAAATGCGGCGGTAATGGTAGCGTGGTGAAGATGATGAAGATGGCGTGGTGGCCATGGCGATGAAGGTGGTGGTCTCGATAAAGTTGATTAGTCTGACAGTCTCTCTGCACTTCTTTATATAGTGTTCGTATAGCTTTTGGAAGTTGCCCATCTACAGCAGTGCGGCCAAAGGTGATGCCCGTGGGCTTTAGGGGACCCCACAACTCGGCCATCCTGTTGTTCAACGCCTCGGTGAACATCTAATCTCGGGCTAGTCGGTGGACCAGTCAGCATAGTGTGGTAAGTTCAGCATCTCAAAAATACAAGCCATCTCCGGTAGGTGTTATATCTAAGGTGAGTAGAGTATTTCAACTAGTAATTAATTAAAACAGTGGTCATTCAAATATAATTGGTATCGGATAAATAATAGAAATAGAACGTCTCGAGTCCTGGTGGGAAAATTTCTTAGAAAAGAATATCATCTCATAGTGTGTCAGCTGAATAATATGCAACAGGTAACTGAAACATCTCGTTTATGTAGAATATCTCAGGCAAGAATATATTCGCAATAAAAATGGAACATCTCTGGTAAGTCTCGAATGAATAGAATATCTAGGGTAAGTGTATCTTCTCGAAAAATTGGAACATCTCTGGTACATCTCGGATTAATGGAACATCTAAGGTAGGTATATATTCTCGAATAATTACAACATCTCTGGCACATCTCGGATTAATGGAACATCTAGGGCTGGTATATCCTGGAACATCTCTTCTTCAAAGGTCGTCGGCTTCATCTTCAGTACTATCATCAGACAGCCATGGCTTCATATTATCAGCGCTTATAGTTGTTCTTCTTGGTCCCTCAGTCCCTCCAACTTTCTCCACATCATAGCGATCGTTTACCCCGACTTTGGTTATCCTATAAGGACCAAAATATTTTCTTACCAAATTGAGTTCGTCGAATAGCGACGAAGTGATTAAGGCAGCTACGCTCTCTACGTCATCTACCCAACCTCGTATGCTGTACTCATCATCACCACTAAACTCTTGCAATGCGCTTGAAACATCTTGAAATGACGCACCACCCCGACCTCTACCTCGCAATTGTTCGACTTCGCCCTGCAAAAGTGATATCTCAACATCTTTTTGAATTTTCTTCTCTCGTTCTTCTAGCTCCTTTTCTCTATTTGTTAATTCCTCCTTTCTCTGCTCTAACTCTTGCACCATATCACATATATCTAGTGAACTATTATTCCTAGCAGTGCTGTTCTTATTTTTCCTTCCCATTTCGAAACACGCTTTTGAATCCTTCCAAACCCAATGAAAAATTGACAAAAATTCTTTTGACACTTAATTGTTCCGCTTACACTATTAGGACAAAGGTAGAGTTCGTCGAACTTATGCCACTACGTATCTAATTTTCATATGCTCTTATACATATGTATGTAAAAAATAATTATGAAAAATACCTTTTTTGCCGGGTATACTCAACAGACGGCATAAATCCAACGCTGAACTGCTTCTGTTGCGCTTGTAGAGTTCAAATATATACATACATAAACCGTTACCCTCTTGACCCATCCAATATGGGTATTAAAGGAAAAGGATTGACAAGTAGAATACGATAAGATAACTGAAGTTAATCCAAATTCAATATGGCGGACGTACCAAGATGGCGGATGACTTTCAACTTGACCAACTACTTAATACGGGTATTGAATGAAAGGGTTTTGACAAGACAAATATAATAGCTACATAGTTGATATTGAATATGGCGGACGCACCAAAATGGCGGATTACCGTTATCTAAATACCTGCATACATACATACATTTGTACATACATAGATACATTACATGCATACACTACAAACATACATTACATACATACATAACAGTAGAGGGTTTATAGGGCTTCTGGCTAACAGTCGCGGCCAAAAAGTGAATGGAATTAGTTTTTGGTTGTCTACCGCAGGGTATGATATAAGTGAATTTTTTATAGCCTGCTTTTAGGAGTTGCATATATAATGATTTGGTATTACCTACAATTATGAATTTTTGTATTCTATACCATAGGCTGTGTTATATAAGGGTTTTTTGTGTTGTATACAGTTAGGTGCTATATACATATAAGCGGTTGACTGTTTGTATTGCCTACCATCTATCGAAGCTGTGATTGGCGGGCGGATTGCCTACCAATTGCACACAGTCGCGGCCAAAAACTGAACCGACTCATACCATATGTGAAAGCAAAAAAAAATAAAAAAAAAGCATTTGTTAGAGGAAAACTATGACAATTATCTATGGGATACTCTGAGGTATCAAACCTAGATTTCTCTATATCAATGACATCATTATATATATCAGCATAAAAGTCGTCTGTTGTCAACGAATAAATAAATGAATCTGTATCTGTATAGTTCAACCGAACTGATTCATTAAACTTTGGTTTCATATAATCATAATGGAAGTCATACATTAACCACTTTGTTAGTTCTAATACCACAAAACCTAAATAGATGGGTTTATCGTACTTCACCTTTCCCTTTTTCATTTCAATGGCACACATGTTCGGTGAAAATATAGATCGACTATGAAAATTAGGATTTGCAATAAGACTTCTAGCATTCAATTGATTTCTATTGGTATCCCAAATTGTTACTATTTTCACATCTCTGCGCTTTTCTACATTCTCCATAGTCTTTCCATAAACAGAGTTATTCATTAACTTGAAAAAATCTTTTTCAAACTTGTTTACAGCTCTCATTCTATGATTAGTATTTAGCGCTATGTATTGCTGTAACCATTTAGATTGCTTAAATGTCAATACTCTATGTACTTTTGTGAGAATTAATCCATTTTTGAGACATTGTTGCAAATTCTTCATATGAATAATATATTTCTTCTTTGAATATAAACTAGCTATCAATTTGGGTATTTTACTTCCAGGAGTTATAATATTTTCTGGACAAAATGGTAGGTCATTATAATAACTATGAATTGCTGTTGGATTAGTTAAATCTACTTCCAATACACAACCAACATCATAGTCTTTAAATTTTTAAATAAACTCAGTCGTGTAAATCTCGGAATCATGCCAACGAAAATCACCATAGGGAAGGGGTTGTGACATTGCCCAACCATATAGATTATTAGCATCGAAATACATAAGATATTCATTTGATTTATTTGAATCATAAGTAGCAACATACTTATTATTAGCCAAAGCATATCGATGACTACACTGACAGAAACCACATCGTATATCTAATAACAGCTCTAAATTAATGTTTGTTATTTTCAACATTGCATCCCAAGACAAACCAGGAGCTGTGTAATAATGACACGGATCTAACTCATAAATTCTGATGCAAACCTTACGGAAATTCTCGAAAATATCTGTTAATAATAGCACATCACTTTGTAGATATAGAAGCAGGTAGTCCTTAAAAGTTTTACACTTAAAATGCTCCCATACTTTTTGTGCATGATTATAATCCTTTTCAGAGCACTCTTGATCGGTCATTTTGTTGAAGAATTTTGAAATCGGTGGAAGAGAACACTTCTCAAACTTTTTCCATGAATCGAGAAAATCATAGGGAAATACACCTTTACTCAACATTAATTTAAACGATTCATCATTTGTGAAAATTTTCTTTGTATGAATCAAATCATCAACCATTCAATTTTTCGTCAATGAATCTATACTAGATTGAAGGAATCGGTTCGAATCTAAAAATCGCATTTCAAATGAATGTTGGTCATTCAACTGTACATATTTAGAGAGTGAAATATAGTTCTCTTTGTTTTGTGGTATTATTTTTATTTCTCCGGTAATATTTGCAAGACTTTTAACAAAAAGATGGCAATCATAACCCGAAAAATTATGCAACAAGATTGGAAAGAGTTTTTTCTTACGAAATCCCAAATTACATTTTGAATGTGCAGGTCCTCTATAATTACCAGTGAAGTGACAATGATCCCTAACTCTTACCTCGGATTGGTTAAAATTAATCTTACATATACTACATTGGGGTGCTGTATTCTGCGTATAGTTTTCAAAGCTGGTCAATGGATTCATCGATATTGGCTGCATTATGATTTCCTTATGGAGGAATTTTAGATCTTCCACCAGATTTTCAACAAATTTATCCGGGGCATTTTCTCCTAGAAAAGAAGAATAATTGAATAAATATATTTTTTTTATATGTATTATATTTTTTTTTAAATTACTTACCAACATATGTTCTGTGTTTGTCATGTTTATTATCAAACGAGCACTTGATGTAATAAGAAAAAGCACATGGTATATGCTGTTGTACATCTAATGTTGATGAAGTTTGTGGATCTGGGGCACAATGACTCACAGGAGCTAGGATGGATTCAAAGTCAGCGTATACAGTAAATGGAACCTGCAACTTTCTTTCATGATGTTCAAATTTAATATTATTCTCTCCTTTCTCAGGCATTATCGTGACTAGTTTGCGACACTCAGTTTTATGTTTCTCCAAGTTTGATTCGCTGTTAAACCGCAGTAAGCACCCGTTACAGAGATGCACTTGTTTTTTGAACTTGGTTATTTGAGATCTCAACAACCGCGACATGTTTTTGATGTATACATAATGCGATCTACCATCATCATTTTCACAGAAAAGCAAGTTTATATGATTATTCTTTTCCTCAATCGTGTGATAGTAGGGGCCAATTATATTTAAATTAGTCATTGTTGTATTGACTTCATATCCAAAAACATTCACACTAATCTCTGGATTATTGGCTTCGAATATTTTCACATCTTTAACTACCAGAGGAAATTTCAAATTAGCAAAGTTTATTATTGTTCCATCAACTTCTATTGTATTTTCTCTTATATCATGTATTTTATAAACTGAGGGTCTATTATGATTACATAAAACTTTTTTATTTAGAGCCGATATAATAGCCCATTTAAAACAATAATCATCAACATTTTGCACATTTATACATGCTTTCTTATTTTCAATTATTGAGGGTAATTTAAAGTATGATGAACCTCGAATAGGTTGATATTTATTAATATTCACTTCAATTCTTACAAATGAGATCAGTGCCCAGCCGCTATCTTTTTCTTGGAATTCTTCTAATTTTACTTTAATATCTGCAGCCATGGTCTTTAATATTTCTGGTAAATCATCTATATCTAAGACAGCACTCATCTTGGTTTGAAGGCTTTTTAAATTCATCATCATTTCTTCATCACCATTGATTTTCACAAATTCACAAAACAATTCAATGTTAAATTTTATTGCTTTCAGCACTTCAAATTCACTTTTTAATAATTCCACTATTACTGTCATATTTTTCTCGAAAATCACATCAACATTTAAAATGGATTCGTCTTTGTTTTTTATTGAAAAACTTTTCACTCTATTCTTGTATGCTCCGCTTATAAAACTCACATTTTCTGTTAAGACTTGGTTCACCTTATCTTTATGAATATTTTTTCTTTGATGTTGACTCCATTTCGTTTCATCAACATCCTCTTCACAAATTAAACAGCGTTTATACACTGTATACTTCACTTTTTTATTTTTAAAACCTAACGAGGTTGAAGGTTCCGGAGAGTGTTCAATTCTTTGCGACATGATGTTTGTTATTGCGTTGCTTACCATATGTCTGTAAAGCATATAAACTCATGCTATGTATCAAATTGAAAGAATTGAATCTTATATATAACCATAGCCATATACAACCATAGAGAAATGTATATGTATATGAATTATTGAAGAAAGAGAGAGAGAAAGAGAGAGAGAGAAAGAGAGAGAGAGAGAGAGAAAACAATTATATAATCAACCATAACGTTAATAACAATGTTTTTTAGCACCAAACCCAAGAGATACAAAGACTGAAAATTTGTAAAGTGATAAAAGTGTGTATATGTGTAATAATCTTATCTAAGAGAACATAACTTTTTTATACCCAACACATAAAAACAATGAGTGTTCTATCATTTACGGAGTACATAGATGAAACTATGTATCATCTACTGTGTTATATATCAACAACTACACCTGTTTTTTAGGATTACAGCCTGTACGCATATGATGATTACAAAAAAATTTATGTTGATAAAAAAAATTGTTTTGTTTTCTCCATAGTAAGGATAACCCTAACAAACATCATTAAGTAGAATTTTATAATCACCACCCGTAATGTTTTTTTTAGGATTACAGCCTGTACGCAAATGATGATTACAATAGAAAACAGGTGGCAATATTATTTTGTTTTATCCATAGTGAGGATAATCATAACACCCATAATTAGGTATTTTTCTTATCGCTTTTAAATTTCAACAAATTCACCCCTTTGAGAACAGAAATAAAGAAAAAAATCAGCTTAGGAATTTTATCACCGCCATGTATTGTTTTTTTTTGGATTACATCCTGTACGCATGAGATGATTACAAAAAAAATGTGTGTTGATAAAAAAATTGTTTTGTTTTCTCCATAGTGAGGATAACCCTAACAAACATAATTAAGTAGAATTTTACTACCACCACGCGTAATGTTTTTCAGGACAACTCTTTGAGAAAGGAAATGAAGAAAATCGGCTAAGGAATTTTTCTAACCACGCATAATGTATACATAAGATAATTACAATATTAGAAAAAATGTTTTTTTTTCTCTTTCCTTGTTTCTTCATAGGGAGAGGAGGGACTTATTGTTTAATTCACGTTATTGAACTACGTTCATTTCCCTCAAACAAAATTTGAATTTTTCTTAATCAATGTAATGAGCAAAAAATAATAATAATAATAATAAAACATACACATTGACAACAATTGAAGAATAAAATTATTTTGTTTTATTTAATTGATATTCGTTTCACTTAAAAATATTTTCTTTTTTTTTTTGATTTTTATATATACATCAGCTTTCAGTTAGAAATTTTTCCAGCAGATAAACATTTTGCAGTGCACAGCGTTTGCTATGTGATAAACACTTTATTTCATTAGGATGTATATGCTTCAATTCGCTTAGATTAGGACATGCGATTTCTTCAATATTAATAACATCAACATTCTCATCATCATTAAGTAATTTTTGCAGCCATTTATGTTTTTCGATACCCTTAACATAAACAGTAGTATTTTTGATATTTTCTCGAAGATTTCGTTTAACTTCTCGAAATTCTATGAATCCTCCATCCCAGATTAAACCATGATAATTAGGATAGAGCCATTTAGCTTGTCAAAAAAAAAAAAGAAAATATTTTTAAGTGAAACGAATATCAATTAAATAAAACAAAATAATTTTATTCTTCAATTGTTGTCAATGTGTATGTTTTATTATTATTATTATTATTATTTTTTGCTCATTACATTGATTAAGAAAGATTCAAATTTTGTTTGAGGGAAATGAACGTAGTTCAATAACGTGAATTAAACAATAAGTCCCTCCTCTCCATATGAAGAAACAAGGAAAGAGAAAAAAAAACATTTTTTCTAATATTGTAATTATCTTATGTATACATTATGCGTGGTTAGAAAAATTCCTTAGCCGATTTTCTTCATTTCCTTTCTCAAAGAGTTGTCCTGAAAAACATTACGCGTGGTGGTAGTAAAATTCTACTTAATTATGTTTGTTAGGGTTATCCTCACTATGGAGAAAACAAAACAATTTTTTTATCAACACACATTTTTTTTGTAATCATCTCATGCGTACAGGATGTAATCCAAAAAAAACAATACATGGCGGTGATAAAATTCCTAAGCTGATTTTTTTCTTTATTTCTGTTCTCAAAGGGTTGAATTTGTTGAAATTTAAAAGCGATAAGAAAAATACCTAATTATGGGTGTTATGATTATCCTCACTATGGATAAAACAAAATAATATTGCCACCTGTTTTCTATTGTAATCATCATTTGCGTACAGGCTGTAATCCAAAAAAAAACATTACGGGTGGTGATTATAAAATTCTACTTAATGATTGTTGTTAGGGTTATCCTTACTATGGAGAAAACAAAACAATTTTTTTTATCAACATAAATTTTTTTGTAATCATCATATGCGTAGAGGCTGTAATCCTAAAAAACAGGTGCAGTTGTTGATATATAACACAGTAGATGATACATAGTTTCATCTATGTACTCCGTAAATGATAGAACACTCATTGTTTTTATGTGTTGGGTATAAAAAAGTTATGTTCTCTTAGATAAGATTATTACACATATACACACTTTTATCACTTTACAAATGTTCAGTCTTTGTATCTCATGGGTTTGGTGCTAAAAAACATTGTTATTAACGTTATGGTTGATTATATAATTGTTTTCTCTCTTTCTCTCTCTCGTTCTCTCTCGTTCTCTCTCTTTCTCTCTCTCTTTCTTCAATAATTCATATACATATACATTTCTCTATGGTTGTATATGGCTATGGTTATAGATAAGATTCAATTCTTTCAATTTGATACATAGCATGAGTTTATATGCTTTACAGACATATGGTAAGCAACGCAATAACAAACATCATGTCGCAAAGAATGGAACACTCTCCGGAACCTTCAACCTCGTTAGGTTTTAAAAATAAAAAAGTGAAGTATACAGTGTATAAACGCTGTTTAATTTGTGAAGAGGATGTTGATGAAACGAAATGGAGTCAACATCAAAGAAAAAATATTCATAAAGATAAGGTGAACCAAGTCTTAACAGAAAATGTGAGTTTTATAAGCGGAGCATACAAGAATAGAGTGAAAAGTTTTTCAATAAAAAACAAAGACGAATCCATTTTAAATGTTGATGTGATTTTCGAGAAAAATATGACAGTAATAGTGGAATTATTAAAAAGTGAATTTGAAGTGCTGAAAGCAATAAAATTTAACATTGAATTGTTTTGTGAATTTGTGAAAATCAATGGTGATGAAGAAATGATGATGAATTTAAAAAGCCTTCAAACCAAGATGAGTGCTGTCTTAGATATAGATGATTTACCAGAAATATTAAAGACCATGGCTGCAGATATTAAAGTAAAATTAGAAGAATTCCAAGAAAAAGATAGCGGCTGGGCACTGATCTCATTTGTAAGAATTGAAGTGAATATTAATAAATATCAACCTATTCGAGGTTCATCATACTTTAAATTACCCTCAATAATTGAAAATAAGAAAGCATGTATAAATGTGCAAAATGTTGATGATTATTGTTTTAAATGGGCTATTATATCGGCTCTAAATAAAAAAGTTTTATGTAATCATAATAGACCCTCAGTTTATAAAATACATGATATAAGAGAAAATACAATAGAAGTTGATGGAACAATAATAAACTTTGCTAATTTGAAATTTCCTCTGGTAGTTAAAGATGTGAAAATATTCGAAGCCAATAATCCAGAGATTAGTGTGAATGTTTTTGGATATGAAGTCAATACAACAATGACTAATTTAAATATAATTGGCCCCTACTATCACACGATTGAGGAAAAGAATAATCATATAAACTTGCTTTTCTGTGAAAATGATGATGGTAGATCGCATTATGTATACATCAAAAACATGTCGCGGTTGTTGAGATCTCAAATAACCAAGTTCAAAAAACAAGTGCATCTCTGTAACGGGTGCTTACTGCGGTTTAACAGCGAATCAAACTTGGAGAAACATAAAACTGAGTGTCGCAAACTAGTCACGATAATGCCTGAGAAAGGAGAGAATAATATTAAATTTGAACATCATGAAAGAAAGTTGCAGGTTCCATTTACTGTATACGCTGACTTTGAATCCATCCTAGCTCCTGTGAGTCATTGTGCCCCAGATCCACAAACTTCATCAACATTAGATGTACAACAGCATATACCATGTGCTTTTTCTTATTACATCAAGTGCTCGTTTGATAATAAACATGACAAACACAGAACATATGTTGGTAAGTAATTTAAAAAAAAATATAATACATATAAAAAAAATATATTTATTCAATTATTCTTCTTTTCTAGGAGAAAATGCCCCGGATAAATTTGTTGAAAATCTGGTGGAAGATCTAAAATTCCTCCATAAGGAAATCATAATGCAGCCAATATCGATGAATCCATTGACCAGCTTTGAAAACTATACGCAGAATACAGCACCCCAATGTAGTATATGTAAGATTAATTTTAACCAATCCGAGGTAAGAGTTAGGGATCATTGTCACTTCACTGGTAATTATAGAGGACCTGCACATTCAAAATGTAATTTGGGATTTCGTAAGAAAAAACTCTTTCCAATCTTGTTGCATAATTTTTCGGGTTATGATTGCCATCTTTTTGTTAAAAGTCTTGCAAATATTACCGGAGAAATAAAAATAATACCACAAAACAAAGAGAACTATATTTCACTCTCTAAATATGTACAGTTGAATGACCAACATTCATTTGAAATGCGATTTTTAGATTCGAACCGATTCCTTCAATCTAGTATAGATTCATTGACGAAAAATTGAATGGTTGATGATTTGATTCATACAAAGAAAATTTTCACAAATGATGAATCGTTTAAATTAATGTTGAGTAAAGGTGTATTTCCCTATGATTTTCTCGATTCATGGAAAAAGTTTGAGAAGTGTTCTCTTCCACCGATTTCAAAATTCTTCAACAAAATGACCGATCAAGAGTGCTCTGAAAAGGATTATAATCATGCACAAAAAGTATGGGAGCATTTTAAGTGTAAAACTTTTAAGGACTACCTGCTTCTATATCTACAAAGTGATGTGCTATTATTAACAGATATTTTCGAGAATTTCCGTAAGGTTTGCATCAGAATTTATGAGTTAGATCCGTGTCATTATTACACAGCTCCTGGTTTGTCTTGGGATGCAATGTTGAAAATAACAAACATTAATTTAGAGCTGTTATTAGATATACGATGTGGTTTCTGTCAGTGTAGTCATCGATATGCTTTGGCTAATAATAAGTATGTTGCTACTTATGATTCAAATAAATCAAATGAATATCTTATGTATTTCGATGCTAATAATCTATATGGTTGGGCAATGTCACAACCCCTTCCCTATGGTGATTTTCGTTGGCATGATTCCGAGATTTACACGACTGAGTTTATTTAAAAATTTAAAGACTATGATGTTGGTTGTGTATTGGAAGTAGATTTAACTAATCCAACAGCAATTCATAGTTATTATAATGACCTACCATTTTGTCCAGAAAATATTATAACTCCTGGAAGTAAAATACCCAAATTGATAGCTAGTTTATATTCAAAGAAGAAATATATTATTCATATGAAGAATTTGCAACAATGTCTCAAAAATGGATTAATTCTCACAAAAGTACATAGAGTATTGACATTTAAGCAATCTAAATGGTTACAGCAATACATAGCGCTAAATACTAATCATAGAATGAGAGCTGTAAACAAGTTTGAAAAAGATTTTTTCAAGTTAATGAATAACTATGGAGAATGTAGAAAAGCGCAGAGATGTGAAAATAGTAACAATTTGGGATACCAATAGAAATCAATTGAATGCTAGAAGTCTTATTGCAAATCCTAATTTTCATAGTCGATCTATATTTTCACCGAACATGTGTGCCATTGAAATAAAAAAGGGAAAGGTGAAGTACGATAAACCCATCTATTTAGGTTTTGTGGTATTAGAACTAACTGATGACTTCCATTATGATTATATGAAACCAAAGTTTAATGAATCAGTTCGGTTGAACTATACAGATACAGATTCATTTATTTATTCGTTGACAACAGACGACTTTTATGCTGATATATATAATGATGTCATTGATATAGAGAAATCTAGGTTTGATACCTCAGAGTATCCCATAGATAATTGTCATAGTTTTCCTCTAACAAATGCTTTTTTTTTATTTTTTTTTTGCTTTCACAGTGGTATGCAATTAACCTACATAACTTTTTTCCTATCATTAACATACTCTCAGCACCTTGACTTCCAAACTATTTCCGTTAGCATACAAAAACTTATGCATAACATACAATTCATCTGATGATAAGCATCCAGCCCAACAACAACAGCTCCGACTGATGGTAAGCAATACAAACACTCAACCGCATCTAATACACCACCCCCAACATACAGTTTTCATCTGATGGTAGTCAATACAAAAACCACAATATGCATATCACGCCTAATTGTAGACAATACACAAATCTTTACATAACAGGTTCAATGATAAACTATACAAACTGAGTCGGTTCAGTTTTTGGCCGCAACTGTGTGTCAATGGTAGGCAATCCGCCCGCCAACCACAGCTTCGATAGATGGTAGGCAATACAAACAGCCCACCGCTTATATATAGCACCTAACTGTATACAACACAAAAAACCCTTATATAACACAGCCTATGGTATAGAATACAAAAATTCATAACTGTAGGTAATACAAAATCATTATATATGTAACTCCTAAAAGTAGGTTATAAAAAATTCACTTATATCATACCCTGCGGTAGACAACAAAAAACTAATTCGATTCACTTTTTGGCCGCGACTGTGAGTCAGAAGCCCTATAAGCCCTCTACTCATAACATACATACATAACATACATACATAACATACATACATAACATACATACATTAGCTACATACATTACATACATACATATGTACATACATTTATTATATACATTTCATACATACACATTACACGACTGTGAGTCAGAAGCCCTATAAGCCCTCTACTCATAACATACATACATAACATACATACATAACATACATAACATACATACATAACATACATACATAACATACATACATAACATACATACATAACATACATACGTAACATACATACATAACATATATACATTAGCTACATACATTACATACATTTATTATGTACATTTCATACATACACATTACATACATATGAACATATGTTACATACATACATACATACATTCATTGCATACATATGTACTTTACATACTTACATAATTTACATACATATGTACATACATTACATACATTTCATACATACATTACATACATACATTACATACATACATTACATACATACATTACATACATACATTTCATACATACATTACATACATATATTACATACATACATTACATACATACATTACATACATACATTACATTACATACATACATTACATTCATACATTACATACATACATTACATACATACATATGTACATTACATACGTGCATACATACATTACATTACATACATACATATGTACATTACATACATACATACATACAGTGAAATCCGCATATAGCGACCTCGGTTATAACGACCATGCGGATATAACGACGCAAATTCTGAGTCCCATGATTTCACAACTTAGTTTACATACAAATTCATCCTGATAAAACGACTTCGGATGTAACGACGATTCCGGATATAGCGCCCGAATTTTGCAAGATTTTGAGTTTTTGCCTCCGCATAAAGCGACGAAATGAAAACCAACTACATTTATGTGGGTAGTTGCCTCTGCAGAATAGAAACATAGGAAGCAAATTACCGTTTGTTTCGTTTCGAAAGAATGCAACAAGTTTTTCAGTCGAATTCTTAAAAAATTAAAAGGAATGTACATCCGAATATGAAGACATTGAACACTCGCTTCTCAAATGGTTTAGGTTGCATCGAATTAAAAATATCGTTGAGCAGTCGCATTTTATAAGAAAAGGCTAGTCAATTTGGCATCCTACTAGGGAAGAAAGATTTAAAGTGTTCTGAAATAGAAATGATAACAACAGCATGGGAAAGAGTACACCCAGTGACTATAAAAATATGTTTTGCACATGCAGGCTTGTGTGACTCTTCCTTCTTCACCATTATCTGCATATATCGAGGATACTGATGATGGACTCGATAGTTTGCCACTAAAATTTGGTCGAACGAAAAAAACTACTGTAACTAGGAGACTTAAATTGATATAGCTAACCATGTTTTAACGGCCGTTGATTTTACATAGATTATTGAAAGTGTACCAAAGAGTGTTCTTTTTGGAATTTTTCTAACATTCGTTTATAGCGACATTCGGCTATAACGACCATTCTGGCCGGTCCTTTCGCCGTCGTTATATCCGGATTTCACTGTACATTATTTTTCCGACCATCAGCAGATGAAACTCCGACTTATGAGACAGTGTATAGTGTAAATGGCCTGTAGCTCTATTGTCATTCATTTTTATCATTCAACATTTCGAAATTATAGTTATTCTAGCATAACATGCATGTTTTACTTCTGCCGCGCGTAGTTTACACAAACGAATTTTTTTTTTACCCAGAGTGGTCCAGTCGATGGTGAGGTTCGATGCCAAAAGAAAGACCTCTTCCGTTGTCACATACGGGTATTAAGATGGCAATAGTGGCGCGTTCAGAAAGGCCGGTTGTACTTCCGATGCTGTTAAGCGGAGAGGTACATGGGCAATACCACCTCCTGGTATGTCCACTGATGGGCTTACCTTCGTATCCTTTCGTACGTCCAAAATGGCTTTCTTAACAGCAGGCCTTACGTAGATACCTGACTTAGTTAAAATAGTACCACTACTTACTTGTCCATCCTTAGACAGTTTCGATTCGATGAGTTGTCCTTTTGGCCAGCAATTACGAGGACTTCCAGGATCCACGATCAATACGATGTAATCCTTCTCTATTGGCTTATCGAGTTATTATTGGAAGACGCTCGGTGACCTAGCGTCGCCGCGACGAGCTTGACTGAGTGGAAGTAGAAGGTAGATCAACTGAGATGGGCCGGGCGGGTCGGGAGAGTTTGTTTTTGTGGTATTAGATGTGGGGTTAGTTAGTGTGGGATGTGGTGACAAATCTGATTTTTTGTTGTGTTCGTGAAGAATTTTAGCGAGAAGTGGAGAAAAGATTTCCATTGGCGTGTCGTTGCTGTGAATTTTGGTTTGGACTGATTCGTTTACTATAATAGTTGGTTTTTGTAGGTTAGAATTGGCTGCAATTGTTGAAAAGGATAATGTTTGGGATGTGGTTGGGTTTTGTTCCTTGTATATTTGCTTACATTTACTTGTTGTTTTTATTTTTAGAGTTTCTTTTGCTTTTTGGTACCGTTGGCAATTTTTGTCTGAAGCGGGGTGACCTTTATTGCAGTTACCGCATAAAATACGTGTACATTTTTCGGGGGCGTGAGGTGGTAGATTGCAATTAACACACGTGGAACTACCATTGCAGCATTTGGCGGTGTGACTCAGTTACTTGGGCGTTATACCATCCAATGTTGACTGTGCTTGGTGGTCGAAAAATGTCGAAAGTTAATAAAACTAACCCAGTTGCACGTTGATTGCCACAGTGACGCCTTGTGATTTCATTTCTTCAATGATCTCACTTTCAGGAACGTTAGTGAGGTATGGTATGGGGAATATACCGTACCTTTCGACGAGTTTAAATGAGTGTGTAGGGTTACTGCGATAGGGCAAAGGTTGGAGAGGGGTTTCTTTGATAGGAAGAGATCAGCCTTTTTTTTTTGGTTTTCACCAAGATAAAAAGGATGCCGTCTCGCAGCTGCGTTATGTCTTCATATGCTGTGCTGATGCCATCGATTGCTTTTTTAAGCAGAAAAACACTAAATGAGGTTAGTGGTTTTTGAGGGTCAGTCGGGGAAATAACTATGAATTTGGGATGGTCGGGGAAGGAATGGGTCGAGAATATGTTGATTGGGTCTATAGGTGAAGAATTGTTTTTTTTTTTCTTATTTTTTTATTTTTGTATTCGGGAGGTGGGTATGTTTTCAGACCGCTAAACCGATTGCCCAAGAGCTCACGTGGTCCTTCGGCCATAGTATAATCGAGTTTTTAACGACTGCGAGTATATTATTAAACACACTGCCGGAGTCGCGAAAGGGGGAAAAAAAATTGTGTGTGTAAACTACGCGCGGCAGAAGTTAAACTTTATCCCTTAATGTACGTAAGGGTCAGTTAATGTGTCTTTCGCATAGTTTCTGTTTAATATCTTCGCTGTTTATAATAATTCTCAAAATTACCTCCTTACTCGAAATTCTATCTGAATCCATTTACAGTACGCCCTCGGTGAAAGCAAGCCTCGATAAACGCAATACCTCGGTCAAAGCAACACCCAAATTTTTACCATTAGTGACTCAGTAATTGCAACTTTTTAAAAAAATGTCACTCAGTAAACGCAACTTTCCATG
This sequence comes from Brachyopa scutellaris, assembly GCA_949775065.1. NCBI lineage: Eukaryota > Metazoa > Arthropoda > Insecta > Diptera > Syrphidae > Brachyopa > Brachyopa scutellaris. The sequence goes on along the minus strand of OX459114.1, from coordinate 50,415,898 downwards.
CATAATCTTTTATTTCGTTTTATATTTGATTCTATTTTTTGGTGTTTGGTTTCACTATAGGTTAGGTTAGGTTGAGAGGGGTGTGTGATTGAGCGAGCAATCATTTCCACTCGGAGACCCGAACGGTCAATTGTGAATCCCCTCATAGTTTGGGAGTAAATCCTTTACCAATTCGTAAACCAGTTTGTGCTCTTGATGAATCGTAGAAGATCCAATATCTTAGAATTTCCGAGTTATGTTATGTCTTCCAGGAATCTATGACCTAAGGTACGGAGGCGTCGTTCTTGGAGGGCGGGACAGTGGCAGAGCAGATTTTGGATCGATTCGCTTTCTTCCTCGTCTCCGCAGCTTCTACAGATATCGTTGGACTCAGGTTGCCATTTGCTTGTCATGTGACCTATGGCACAGTGTCCTGTGATTATTCCGGTGATTAAGCCTATGGAGGATTTATCCAGATGTAACATCGTCTTTTTCCTATTAAAATCAAGTTTTGGCCATCGGTTTTTTTATTTTACCGTTACTTCTCTCAGAGTTAAATATACATATTGTTTTTCTTTTCTTTTATGAACATTATTCTTTTATTTTTCATACTCTTTTGTGACTCGGTTATTGCAACAACCTCAATTAACGCAACTGCTCGAATTTTTTTCGGTTGCTTTTACCGAGGGCGTACTGTATTTTATTTTATAAAAAAAGAAAATAAATACATAAATGAATAAATAAATATGTATACAAATAAATAAATAAATAAATAAATGCATAAATAAATTAATAATTTAATAAACAAATAAATAAATAAATAAATAATTAAATAAATTATTAAATAAATACAGTGGTGGTCCAGTATAACGAATGCCGATATAACGAATGATCGATATAACGTACACTTTTTTCAAATGTATTATCGGCTCTATATAGCGAACGAACAAAAAAATGATATTCGATATAACGAATGTTGCTACAAAATATATAACATGCTTTAAAAAATAGAAAGAGACAAATTTACCTAAGAAATACAATAATTTTAAGGAAACGGTCGATGGACAAATTTGGGTGTTGTACATGCAACCGAAGGTAAGCTCCTTGATCCAACCATTCGCTTTGTTAAGCTAAGCGGAGGATTTTGAATCATGGAACAATACTGAAATATTTCTTCAAGAAGATAACGCGTATCACTCGAGGCCGTTGAGAGTGTATTAACTGAGCCAAACAGAACAACGTTGGAAGCAGAGTATATCTACGGGAAATAGCTACAAATTTCTGCGTTGAACGTTTAGAAAAGCATGTCCTTATTGGCGATGGCTTTTTAGAAAAGGAAAGAAAAGTAATTAATTTTGTTTTAGTTTCTTTTACTTCTTTTTCTACTTTATAACTTGACTTTATGAATAAATTAAATAAATTGTTATGAATTGGAAACAGTATTTGTACATTTATTTAATGTTTCGTGCAAGGAAAATGTGTTCGATATTACGAATTTTTCGGTATAGCGAATGCAACTGGACATTATATCATTCGTTATATTGGACCACCACTGTATAATAAATAAATAAATACATAAATAAATAAATTAATAAATAAATAAATAATAAATACATAAATAAATAAATAAATATAATAGATAAATAAATAAATAAATAAATTGAATTTCGAATGACGTCACTTATGTATGTATGCAGCGATTGTATTTGTCTTTCATTCGATACCCACATTAAGAAAGTCGTAAAGATAACGATAATCCACCATCTTGGTGGGTCCGCCAATTTGAATTTAGAATAACGTCAGTTATCGTATTCTACTTATCAAACCCTTTCACTTGATACCCATATTAAGTAGGTCGTGAAGATAACGGAAAATCGCCATCTTGGTGCGTCAGCCATATTGAATTCCGAATGACGTCACGTATGTACATACATATGTATGTAGCTAATATATTTGTCTTGTCAACTCTTTTATTCGATACCAATATTAAGTACATATACATATAGGTCGTGAAGATAACGGTAATCCGCCATCTTGGTGCGTCCGCCATATTGGATACCAATAATGTGGCTATTATATTTGTCTTGTAAACCCCTTCATTCAATATCCATATTAAATAGTTTGTGAAGATGGAACTCATCCGCCATCTTGGTGCGTCCGACATATTGAATTTAGGTTTACGTCAGTTAACTTATCGTATTCTACTTGTCAAACCCTTTCATTTGACACCCATATTGAATGGGTCGAGATGATAACGGTTTATTAATGTAGATATGTATGTATGTGTGTATGTATGCATGTCCTATGTATGCATGCATGTATGTATGTATATACGTATGAATGTATATAATATTTACCAACAGATATAGTATCTGCTCCATTACTTCGAAAAGCTAGTATTCATTCTGTCGAACGTGTGACGTAATCAGTCGTCACACTTTTTCGTTACAAAAAATTTTGACTAACGTGCGTATAAAAGTTTTACTTCAAAAATGGTAAACCGTTTGGTTTGTTTTGGGGTTGGCGCCAATAGGAACGAAGTCAGAGAGAGAACACAATCAGATGTTGCCGAGTCGAGTGTTAGTCGGTGACTGTTCAACATCATACTTGAAAGAATTGTTCGAAACTCACAAGCCAATGCACAAGGAACGATCTTTCAAAAGTCCGTTCAACTACTTGCATACGCCGAAGATATTGACATTATTGGTAGAACACAGCGAGCTGTCACCGGCGCGTTCGCGAGTATAGAAATGGAAGTGGCTAAAGTGGGTTTAGCGGTAAACGAGGGCAAAACAAAATATATGTTGTCAACAAAAAGGGACACCCAGCATAGACGAATTGGACAGAACGTCACAATAGACAGCTACAACTTCGAGGTAGGAAAGGACTTTGTCTACCTCGGCTCTGCCATAACATCAAAAAATGACATCTCGTCGGAAAACAAACGAAGGATTACTCTTGTCAACCGCTGCTTCTTTGGACTAAGAAGGCAATTGAGTAGTAAAGTCCTTTCTCGATCGACTAAGGAGACTATATATAAAACCCTTATCATCCCAGTCTTGCTATATGGAGCTGAAGCAAGGACCTTATCGAAAGCGCATGAAGATATCGTTGGTCGCTTCAAGAGACAAATACGATATCCCGTTTGCGTTAACGGGTTCTGGAGGAGAAGATACAACCACGAACTGTACAAGCTGTACAGCGAGGTTGAGGCCTTGGTCCATATTGGCTAGATATTTCCACGTAATGCTTATGATGATAATCATGGAGTATTTTATCCATACTATGAACATTTGGTGTGATTTTATAAAGTCTGTCGACTTTAGCTTCTATCATTTCTATCTTAAAGATTACCAGATCAATTATCTGCGGGCGGGTTATCTGGTCGATTATAAATTTCATAGCAAAAATCTAAAATACTCATTTGATTTTAGTAATTCGATTTTATTATCTATCGATTTGTATAATTTATATTAAATTTCTTATTATTTAAAAAAACACATATTTAACTTAATTGTTAGAAATATTTAAAAGAAAAACGAACGGACGACAAAAGTATACAGAATTATAATTAAAATTACAACTAAGAAAATTAAAGATATATAATATTTTTATATGTAGGTATGTATTATAATAGGTGACTAGACTAGTGCAATGATTTGTATTTAATTGATTTCACTTCAATTCTCTCTGACCAATTCCTTCGCGCGAAAGAAATGTGTGTTTTAATTTATTAATTATCTAATATTCTACCTTACTTACTGTGTTCCATCAATAGGTTCATGCAACCTCTATCTTTGTAATTTTGTTTTCTGTTTTCTGTTGGTATTAATACAAATTATATAAACATAGAAATTGTTTATATAGATTGCAGTTACGGAATGAAACAATGATTCGTATAAGTGAAAATGTGCGTCAAAAAACTGGAATTTTTCAACAAAATTAAATTCTTATAATAAAAATTAAATAAAATCCTTAACGATATAAATAATAAACTTCTGTTTTTTCAGAATTTTAATCGCACATGTTTTATGTATGCATATATGGATTTGTGTTAGTTTAAATTTACAATAGTTATCTTTTAAATTTAAACTAATCGAAGATGAATAATGACTTTAGATAAGTATAATTAACATTTGCATATGAATTATTAAGTACAAATATTTCTCTAAATTAATAAATACATATACACATTTATATATATGCACTTTCTTCGCTTTCATACTCTTTATTATTAATTATAATTATTATTGTAGGTAAATTGTAGAAATATTGGAATTTTATTTTTGTTGTTTTGCTTATAATTTGTTTGTTGATTATTACTGCGCTGTGTGACAATGAAGTTAATGTAATCCATGGAGACGAAATAAGCGGAAGATAAAAAATACATATTATATAAAATTCAACTGTAACGGCACTATGTATACTTATATGTACATATGTAAATACAATACTTATTAATATTTTTATTTTTGTTTCTTAAAACCATATCTTATAATATAAGATGAAATTACAATAACAAAAAGCAGACATTTTTTGTACCTCTTGACAAAAAAAAGACGAAAAACTGTGCGAAAACTGCCTATGTGTAGTAAATGTACGAGAGAAAGTAATGAAGATTAATCTGATATCTGAGTCTCCAAAAAAGTTTACATGTTTATAATCTTGATCATTTTGATTGGTGTAACAAGTTAATATGTACATATGTACATATTAACTTTTTCTGGTGGTACTTTATCGCACTTACGCAATATATGTTGTTAATTTTTCAGAAAACTTCATACAAATGTACATAGATATACATTAGTATGTATTGAAATAAGGTTATTGTTCTATTATTCAGTTACGAAAATAGAAGAAGTCACCCATATCCTACTACCTGCCATAAAGTTTTAATTTGTATTTATTCAGCATATATATGTATGCATACATTTATTTAGATAGAATACTGTTTAGAAATAGAAGCCACAAACATCATCTACATAAATATGTGAAAATTGTTTTTAAATTTTATATTTCTATTTCTCCGAAAATTTCACCTTTGTGAGGAAATTTTAGGTACTCTTTGTTTGTTTACTATTTTCACAATATTGCAGCTATAGACCTTTATGTGTGGACGACCTGTTAATTTAGCAGAAATCATACGAATAATGAAATAGCATAAAAAGCATATTATGTAATTACATACATACATATGTACATACGAGTACAAGTGTTTCATTGGAAATGCGCAAGTACTCAAATTTACATAAAGCTTCCGGAACTATACTACGTAACATTTTGTGATCTGTGAGAAAATTAGTTGTCTAGTTATGGAATTGTAATCCACTAGATAAGGACACCGTAGCGCAAGTGGTTAGTGCGTCGGACTACTGAGCCAGCGGTCTTGGGTTCGAATCCCGCCGCAAACACCTAAAAGTTTTTCACAGTGCCCACCTCTTTCGAATGTCTGACAAGCATCAAAGAGTATCATTTGTCACGATTGAGCTTCTCAACTCGCCGTTCGGAGTCGGCAAAAAACTGTAGGTCCCTTCCATTCGTGCAAAAATATAACACGCACACACAAATGGTTGTGAGAAGCAGGCCTAGGTTCACCTCGAGCTGTAGCGCCAACTAAGTAAGTAAGTAAGATAGGGACTATAAAGATATGTAATTTTTGTCCAATTTGTATTTATTTTGTGTGGAAAATAATATTTTTACTTTGAGTAAAGTCAACAAACAATAGTTGTGTTGTAGTTAGTTGATAGCAATAATTGATATTATGACTTTTAAATCTAAAGAATTTTTAAAATTGTGTGTTCCATTCAACTTTTCCTCACAAATACATATATATGCATAAGTTCTTACCCAGGCCCAACAGAATACGACAACTATCTAAATGAATAAAGAAGCTAATATGTATTTAGCTGTTAAGTGGTAAATTTAAAATCACACCACCACAGAAAAACAAGATAAGCATAACTACGCAGCTAGTGAAAACTCTCAAGAGGTTTTGAGGCAAACAAAAACAGAGAAACCGAATAAAAAATTGGTAGCCAATCAGCCAAACTTATAAGAAAAAAACACTACATATAAATTAGCTTGATTGAATACTGTTTTGCTCACAAAAGAAGCTGAACCTTTATTTTTTAATTATAAATTTCCTTTTTTGTATTCTTAAAAAATGTCAATAGAATTTTTTATTTACTTTAGTCGAATGGTTAGTTAAAGTTAAATACACTTCTGTCTTTACTCGGAGAGAGAGGACATAGAAACGCTTTATTTTTAAGCGAACAGATAAAAAATATGCCGTAGACATAATAAAATATGCCGAATATATTCTGTCTGAAAATGTCGCTTGCATTGACATACATTAACAAATACCCCAGTTTATTAAAAGGAAGGCGTTTTTGGATTCATCGCAATTCAATTGTTGTGGGTGTGTACTTTTAAATTTTAAGGAAACCCAAGCTATAGGGATATAAGGAAAAACTTCTCCACTCAAAATCTTATCTCATACAAGATATTTCGACGATCTTACCGATTTTTGCTTCCATAATTATACCGTTGAAATTAGTAACAAAGAAAAATGCTACATTGACAGATGTATCATAAATTTATAAAAAACTTACTCATTTAAAATATATACATATGTAAAGTGATTGTTAATTTCTTTCAAAGAATAAACATTAAATATTTTTTCGCTGTGCTTAAATAATACATACTTTACATACCTAGCAAGTAAAATAAACCTGCAAATCAATAGAATCAACAACTTTATAATTGAGAATGTAATAGAGGCCTGAATTATGTTATATAACAAATGCAACACAGTACATTATCTGCGTAAAAATTTAAAGCAGAACGTACATTTTTTGCTCCTTTTCTTATTTTATATCTATGAAAATTAATATACCCTTTACCTTAGTTTTCACACCATAAGTGTATCGTCTTCCATGTCATTAACAAATGTAAAGGTTAATGTCTTTTGAATCGTTTGTTTTCATTTAATATGTTTTACACATACTGATAGTTACTTTCTCCTGCACCACCACACAGCAGTGGTTCGTGTTCGATGCCTTTTTCGAATTCGAAAAATTGCATCCAATCGATGTTTTGCAGCTGAAAGAGACCGAAGCAAGAGCAACCGATGAAATCGATGAAATTGTAGAAGGGCCCACGAGTAAAAGGACTTTTGCCGGCTTTTGCTTGAAAGTGGCGATACCTTCCACGATTCATACGCTCGTTAGTAGTCATACCGAGGAAAATCACCTGATACGTTTGACAAATTGTCAACAAAATTACCCAAGACATATGGAGTAATGCATTTGCCATTACCCAGCCGACCCATGCATTGCAATTTCCAATTGCATTCAGGCTTTCGAGAAAATCTGAAAATTAAATAAAAGATTAAATATTTGTATACTTTACTTATTGTATATTACCATTGCCTAATGATACATGACATTCATTCACATAATAATTAGCTCCGCCATATAACATCCATCCACACATGATTAACAAGCACCATAGGAATCCCATAAAGTAGGTATGATTATTTAACCCAATGCAGTTACCAACCCAAGGGCAGTGATGATCGAAACGAGCTACGCAGCGATCGCAGACGCTACAGTGCTTAGAACGAATCGGTCTTCTAACAAGGCATGCTGAGCAAAATGAAGATGGTTCAAATCCAACTCCACCACGTTCGGAAAGTTCAACTATAGTCTGGAAATGTAAGCAAATTAAAGCAAAACATTATTATCTTAGGGAACTTATTTTGTCTCTCGGTTTTATTTTGAGTCGAGGAAATCGATTGGTTTAAACTTATAAAATTGATAATTGATGTGCGAAACGGAAAAATAACACAAACATTACCGAGAGCAAAACAAATCACTATCTGTGGCAACAAGGACAAACAGCATAAGTCGTTTTATACAACTTTTCAGGAGAGCAGTTAAAAGGTTTGTCGTTAACAAAAAACTATGCATCGTATAAGAAAGTTGTTGATACATAAATAAATATGAGAAAAAACATACATATTTTTACAATTACTTATGGTTGTGTTACATTAGCTGTTGGAGCATAAGAACATATGTCCAAAGCTTACGAAAAATCTTTACTTGTGCTGTTTTTCCATGTGCATATATGAGGGAAAACTACTAATGTTGTTTTTCGGTGGTCTATAACTCAGCAACCGTTAGAGATAAAAATAAAAAAAAAATATGGCAAATAGAATCGAATATTGCGCATCCGTTGGTCTAATTACTCATTTTCGACAAAAGTCGACTTATAATGTTTTTCCTTGTGGCAGACTTAATAAACGCTATTAGTGCGTACGTGATAACGAAAACCTTAAAAGTTTTATGACTTTCCATCGAACTTACCCTAAATCGTTGTTCTTGTGTTGGCTTAATAATACCGGGATCACCTCTCCATGACTTAAGGAAACATATCCAAAGCAGACAAGAGCAGAAGAGGAAACTTAGTGTTGCTGCAGTTGAGACTGCATCTACGATGTATGTCAGCCAAGTTACATAGAACCACAGCTTTGTAGCCAAGTAAACGCTTAGTGGTAGCAATGCCATTAAATGATCATCGAATAGAGACTTGCCAATGGAGTGAAAAGTTGCATATAAACAACCTAATAGGAAGAACTTAATAATAAATAACGTATTCGCGGCAAATACAACACCAGCCAAATAAAAGGCGACGAACGGGGACGCTGCCATGGTCCACCATCGGAAACGTTTATCAGTTTTTAGGCGGGATATCCAACTTCGACGCATTACTGCTTGCGATGATTCCCTGACACGTTCTATAACTTTTTGACTTATCCATATAGCTCCAGCCTGCGAGTCCAGCATCGAAAGCGGTGTGTCACCACGTAGGTTAGGCACATCCAAGCTGCTCTTTCCTTTTAATATTAGCGTTGTAATAGCAGTTCCATTTCGAGCTAAAATAGCCCAGTGTAACGCTGTATTACCGTGCGTGTAGTCAACTATAGCGGGATTAGCGCCAAGTGTAAGTAACAATCGTACGGGATCTAGTGCACAAACTTTCCAGGCAGCCCACATTAATGCGGTCATTCCACCCCTATCCTGTGAATCTGGATCCACTCCTTTAGCAATAAAGTATGCAACTAAAGCGGTGTGAGCAAATTGTGCTGCAATGTGAATGCATGAGCAACCTTCAGCATCTCTGATCTTTGGATCGGCACCAGCAGCCATTAACAGAACGACAGCACCCAAATGTCCTTGTCTTGTGGCCCAATGCAGTGGCGTCGCATTTAATTCTCCACCAATAGCATCAACCTTAGCACCCTTCTCTAGAAAGTATTTAATTATGTCGCGACGATTATTTATTGATGCCCAGTGTAAGAGTGTAACAGTCTCACTATCTGGCTGATTAACATCCCAGCCAGCTTCGACGAGCTCTTTAACGCGGGCAATAGCTCCATATTGTGTGGCCTTGACTATGTCAAAACCACTGTAGTCCGGCTCTATAGGTGCTGTCGGTGGTTCCTGCGATATAAGGGCTGCCTCCCTGTGGTGGTCATGATCGGGCTCAGCGCACGAGCCCGTCGTGGCTGCATTGCATGCGCTCTTATACATTTAGGATGAGTTCTCACAAACACAACGCAAACATAAAGCGATCGCGCACTATATAGCCACTATTAAATATCAATTAATACAATTTTTAATGAAATACGTATTAAGGGAATTCTGGAAAGACTTTGTTATCAATTTTCAATAAAAAAAGGTGAAAATTTTGATGGAATAAAAAAACTGAATGACAGACAAATCGCTAGGGGTTGTTTTCTTTCTGACATTCGGATGAGTCAGCTTAGATCACAATAGGTGTGTTTGGTATCTTTAGGTCTGTTTGGTGTGCGGTAAATTTACTGAACCTGTCAAAAATCAAGAGAATAGAGCCAAATGAGAGTGTCTAGACCACATCCATGTAGTAGTCCCGGGACATCTATCAAACAGCCATCTGACAATTCGTGAAATGTCAATCTTCATTTTTGTTTGTGTAATTAGAAGTTTCTGAGAGGATTTTCCCCCACTTTTCAAATTATTAACTATTTGACAGATGTCCCATTTGGATCACGAAAAGCACACCAAACAGACCTTTTTTGGCACACGGAATTGAAGTCTGTCAAATAGTAGAATCCTCTCAAAGAGAGAGAACTCCTCTCAAAGACAGAAAACTTGCACAAAAGTAAACAAACGCTTTTCAAACAACACTTGGTCAAACCTATAAATTTGTTTTTGTTTTCCACTAAACAATGAAGATTACGACATCTCACAAACTGTCAGATGGCTGGTTTGACAGAGTTGGCTAGGCCCACCCCGAGGAATTGGTCTTGCAGATAATTCATCGCAAAGAGAGAGCCAAATGAGAGTAAACAAAAATTGACAACCATGGAACTGTCAGATTCTATGTAGTTTACGTAGAACTTTCCAAAACTAGCATGTTACCAAACAGACCTTATAGGTGTGTTTGGTAACCTGTTAATTTATGAAAATTTACATCCAACTGTCAAAAATCAAGAGAAGAGAGAGCCAAGTGACAGTGTCAAAAAATTAGTTTCAATAGTTCAATAGTTAAAAAAGAAGAAGAGAGGATTTTCCCCCACTTTTACTATTTGACAGATGTGCCATTTGTGTTAATAAAAGGTAACAAACACACCTAATAGGTCTGTTCCTTTACTTGAAAATTGTTACTGATTCTTACTGATTCTTACTGAATTTAGACAAGCCGCGTTCCTTTACACAAAAAAGTAGTAAAAGAGAGAGTAAAAATTTCCCCTCACTAAAAAATCTTACTAAATATTTCTTACTGGACAAATTTCTTCCGGTAGAAATTGAACTATCTGTCAAAGTCAGCTGTGTCGCTTATTTGAATTATTGTATTATTGCGTTCCTTTACACAAAAAAGTAGTAAAAGGGAGAGGCAACGAGAGAGTAAAAATTTCCCCTCACTAAAAAATCTTACTATTTCTTACTGGACAAATTTCTTCCGGTAGAAATTGAACTACCTGTCAAAGTCAGCTGTTTCAATTGTTTGAATTATTTGCATTTTTTTATTTTAATTCAAAAAGTAAAAAAATTGAGAGAAAAGGAACATAGATGAAAGTTGAACGTTCTGAAAGTTGAAATTTGCATTTCGCAATATATTGCATACTGTATTGGTTCTGGGAAATCATCAGGGGTGGACTTTTCTGTAAAATCCAAAATCATACAACAACACTCTGTTTACTTTTGCTTCACATGTGTTTTTGACATTTCGTTTGTTGCTACTTTTGTAGTAAACGCGTTCCTTTACTTTTTCGTAATTTTGCCGTAAAAAGTGTTCATACCTACGCTTGCTAATTTCGTGAATGGATGCATTCAGTTCCGATAGTAAATCTATGACGGTGCCATGTTATAAAATGTTTTAATATAAAATTATTTTTTTTATATACATAAGTATAGGTATAACGTATAGTAATAATAATAGTTGAATGTTATTGTTTAACAGTTGGGTAGATAAAGTCGACTATTATATAGCTAACATTGGATAGATGCGGCGCTGCCTCGGGTTAGTATGTTAAAATATCACCTTTCGGGTGGGTTTTGCCACTCCGGGTATTTCAACAATTGTCAGGCACTCACGTGGATATCAAGTCGACTATAGAGCCGACTGTAGAAAAGTGCCCCAATGGGCGCGGAGCTCAAATAAATGGACAGATATTGTGTATGCACGAATCTTATGGCCGACGCTCTTTGGCTCCACATGCAGTTGATCAGAGTGCCTCTACGCGGCGTACAACTTCAATTTCTTTTTTTCCAGATAACATCCCATATTTATTAAACCATTCCATGAGATATTTGTGTTTTGTATGTTATTCCATTATATTTTTCGTTTTTATATCACTTTACTTGTGCTGAACGGGGCCAGTAGCTTTGACAATTGTAATCTCAACCACATAGTTCATTTGGGGAAATAACTACTAAACACTAAATATCTCCTAAATTAGCGATATATTTCTTTTTTTAGTACTGAATAATTTTTCTTTTGTGTTTAGATCACCGAGATCAATAAGAATCCGTTGTTTAATCTTTGCGCAGCGAAAACTTTAATATTCCCTCATTAATTTATTCTGTCATTGTCATTCAGAATCATTCAACTGCATTCAAGTTAAGTTTGTTCGATTTTATTTTCACATAATTTTCAACGAATTTCAACGAAATTATGTTAAAATGAGAGAACTTCAATGTGTCAATTCGTATGGGAAATTATCTCATTTCGAACATAATTTGGAAATTCGCAACGAAATTAGCTGTTTTGCCCTGGTGTGAATACCGTATTACTTTGAGAAATTCAATAATTTACTATTTTTGGAGCAGAAAGTAAAGGAACAGACCTAATATTTACATGTTAACTGACATATGTTAACAGTTATGTTTGTTAAATGATAATGTACGTAATGCCATTGTATATGAAACTAATAGTACTATCATCAAGCAAGATTTTTTGTTTGTTACTCGGCAAGCCAGAGGGCGCATCGACTTTTCTCCCAAAAAAATTGAAAAAAATATACGCTCTGAGAGAATTGAGTAAAAATTAAATATTGAGTGGGAATAAAGTAAAAGCGGTTATGCTTGCTTAGCATATAGCATTGCCTTTCGATGTTCACTCAAAAGCAAGGAGAGTTAACTAAAAAGCCCAAAAAAAAAATTGAGATTTGAGTGTTACGATTTACGAACTTACGAGTATGAGGGATTTATGTCTTTTTTCTGGTTTGGTAGAAATTTGAATGAAACCATGAGTAAAACCAATTGTATGTGTGTAGGTGTGTATGTGTACAAACACATACAGTGAATAAGCCCAAACAAAAATCATAATTATTGCGCAGGTTATATTTTTCTTTTTCTGCATTTGGTGAAAAGGTGAATTTTGTGTTTTAGTTGATCTGTCCTGTGCCAAAAATGCAAAGTAGGTACATTGTTTATTGACTATATTTGAATGAGAATAGAATAAAATTGCTGTTTAGATGTAAGATGGTTGAAAGCAATTTTTGGTTTTATGAAGTATAGTATAGTACACAGTCTAGTTTTTTTTTTATTATAATTGTTGTTGCGGTTGCGACGCATGCAGTAAGGTAATGCGATCCCCCCGAAAGTTAGATTTTCAAAGTATAGTAGGTAGGCACATCAGGGCGTCTATCAGACCTGAAATCAGTTGATGCATAACATTGATGTCCTTATTAAACTGTCTTTGAGACAAGGTTTTACTGGATTGAAATATGAAACTAGGGTAAAAGCGTCGTCACAGAGAAGCTCTTTTATTGCAGAACGAATGAAGCTTCGCTGGACGGCTTCAATAAGAGTATTGTGATTCTTACAGTGAGGTGTCCAAGTTTTGCATATTCGAGCGGATGAGTGACAAGACTGTTAAAGAGGGAAAGAGTGACACAATGACCTTTAAATACCTTACACTATCATCACAAAGCCTAACATTGAATATGATTTACTCATGTGGTTTATACCTATGCTTTGTTTAAATTTCGGGCGAAACTACATAAATACCTACCGAGATCTTTAAAACCATTGCCCTAAAGAAAGAAGAAGAATGTTGATGAACCCAACTTGAGGAACATTTTGAAGATGACGTTGGCTATTTCCGGAACTGAGCAAGGTGGTTGTTGGTAAACAAATGCACCTACATACAAACATATGTAATGTTTGTATGTTTGTACATACAAACCTCAGGTGTTGACATGGAAAGAAATATTTTTCAAAAAGTATGCATATGCATACCTACTTCTGCTATAATTTCCATTATAATTTTATTGAAAGTAGATAATAATTAAAAGCTACATTCTATACCAAATATGATTGAAGATGCTCAGAAACTAAACAGTAGCATTATAATGTATATATGTATATTTACATATATATGCACATACTTTATGTACTTATGTATTTACATAATCTACCTATCGTCATTTGGCCTAATTATGCCTATATACGAATATACACGCATGACAGTAAAATGCTCAATTAAAAAATCGCTTTCAGAAATCGGTCTATTTGGTTTCACGCACACAATAAATACATTTCATCCTATATATTTCATTTTATATTGAAGAAACCTGTTTTCTTCCCCTCTCAAAAAGGAATATTTCGTCTCACCCACAAGGTTGGGTATGAAATGCGAAATGTGAAAGTAAACACAAACGCATTTTTCTATTGATATGTAAATAATGAATGAATTTACGAAGATCGTCCCTTAGTTATGAAAAGGGGTGAAGAGTAAAGGGAACATGTCACAATCACAACACAATATGTATACACAATATTATATGAAATGGACTCCAATAGTCACTCAGCTTCAAATGTTTTCATTGTTTTTTCTCACACAGAGTTACGTGAGATGGGAAACCGAGTAAAAAACAGGGTTACCGATAGGCGGTAAGTTTCACTAAATGGAAACTCTTTTACGGTCTGGTTCCGTGGTGACTATATTTCGCAAATTGACATTAATATGTCTAACCGCTGTATGTTTGTACTGAAATCTGTGCACTAAAATCTGTGCAAAAAAAAAGTGTTACCCGAGAAATATATACCAAATTGGATACTCTTCTTTTAAAATGAGCAGTAGCTCAGTGTATGCGGTGTCGGCTTCTCGTGTGAGAGGTACCTGGTTCGCAGTGATGCCATGTCGTTTTGAGCTAAAATCGTATTTTTCAGCTAAAAAAATCGTAAAAAAACGATTTTCCAAAAAAAAAAAAAAAAAGACTAATAAATACGCACATACATACATATGTATGTACACCAATACCCCGGTTTGCGTCGTTAATTGGGACCAGGAAAACATCTTTGCGCAGCGAAAACTTTAATATTCCCTTATTAATTTATTCTGTCATTGTCATTCAGAATCATTCAACTGCATTCAAGTGAAGTTTGTTCGATTTTATTTTCACACAATTTTGAACGAATTTCAACGAAATTATGTTAAAATGAGAGAACTTCAATGTGTCAATTCGTATGGGAAATTATCTCATTTCGAACATAATTTGGAAATTCGCAACGAAATTAACTGTTTTGCCCTGGTGTGAATACCGTATTACTTTGAGAGAATTTTACCCCCACTCCTTGAAATTCAATAATTTACTATTTTTGGAGCAGAAAGTAAAGGAACAGACCTAATATTTACATGTTAACTGACATATGTTAACAGTTATGTTTGTTAAATGATAATGTACGTAATACCATTGTATATGAAACTAATAGTACTATCATCAAGCAAGATTTTTTGTTTGTTACTCGGCAAGCCAGAGGGCGCATCGACTTTTCTCCCAAAAAAATTGAAAAAAATATTACGCTCTGAGAGAATTGAGTAAAAATTAAATATTGAGTGGGAATAAAGTAAAAGCGGTCATGCTTGCTTAGCATATAGCATTGCCTTTCGATGTTCACTCAAAAGCAAGGAGAGTTAACTAAAAAGCCCAAAAAAAAAATTGAGATTTGAGTGTTACGATTTACGAACTTACGAGTATGAGGGATTTATGTCTTTTTTCTGGTTTGGTAGAAATTTGAATGAAACCATGAGTAAAACCAATTGTATGTGTGTAGGTGTGTATGTGTACAAACACATACAGTGAATAGCCCAAACGAAAATCATAATTATTGCGCAGGTTATATTTTTCTTTTTCTGCATTTGGTGAAAAGGTGAATTTTGTGTTTTAGTTGATCTGTCCTGTGCCAAAAATGCAAAGTAGGTACATTGTTTATTGACTATATTTGAATGAGAATAGAATAAAATTGCTGTTTAGATGTAAGATGGTTGAAAGCAATTTTTGGTTTTATGAAGTATAGTATAGTACACAGTCTAGTTTTTTTTTTATTATAATTGTTGTTGCGGTTGCGACGCATGCAGTAAGGTAATGCAATCCCCCCGAAAGTTAGATTTTCAAAGTATAGTAGGTAGGCATATCAGGGCGTCTATCAGACCTGAAATCAGTTGATGCATAACATTGATGTCCTTATTAAACTGTCTTTGAGACAAGGTTTTACTCGATTCAAATATGAAACTAGGGTAAAAGCGTCGTCACAGAGAAGCTCTTTTATTGTAGAACGAATGAAGCTTCGCTGGACGGCTTCAATAAGAGTATTGTGATTCTTACAGTGAGGTGTCCAAATTTTGCATATTCGAGCGGAGGAGTGACAAGACTGTTAAAGAGGGAAAGAGTGACACAATGACCTTTAAATACCTTACACTATCATCACAAAGCCTAACATTGAATATGATTTACTCATGTGGTTTATACCTATGCTTTGTTTAAATTTCGGGCGAAACTACATAAATACCTACCGAGATCTTTAAAACCATTGCCCCGAACTGTTGCGCCACCTAAAGAAAGAAGAAGAATGTTGATGAACCCAACTTGAGGAACATTTTGAAGATGACGTTGGCTATTCCCGGAACTGAGCAAGGTGGTTGTTGGTAAACAAATGCACCTACATACATTCATATGTAATGTTTGTATGTATGTACATACAAACCTCAGGTGTTGACATGGAAAGAAATATTTTTCAAAAAGTATGCATATGCATACCTACTTCTGCTATAATTTCCATTATAATTTTATTGAAAGTAGATAATAATTAAAAGCTACATTCTATACCAAATATGATTGAAGACGCTCAGAAACTAAACAGTAGCATAATAATGTATATATGTATATTTACATATATATGCACATACTTTATGTACTTATGTATTTACATAATCTAGGGTAAAAGCACTAGTATCCGGACACTTAATACATTTGTTATCTTTGAGTTTGATTCGGCGACTTATTATGAAAGCTTCTAAATATTGTAATACTGCATCTGAAAGCTTGTTTAGTTTTTGATAGCACAAAATAAACAAATTTTGCAAATTTAACATAATAATTATTTAGAAAATAAAAATCAAAAAAAAGTCGATTTGCACTAGTATCCGAACAGCAAAATTTAGTTTCCGGACAATTTTATTTTAGTATCCGGACACGACAATTTTGTACGAATTTACAGTTCTTTTTCGTCTTTTTGAAATTAAACATGGTTATTTTTTGAAAAAATATAACTTAAAATTGTTTTCTTTTTTTTAATAGTGTACAAGGAAAAAAAACAAAATAAACAATAAAATAACTCAGTTTGGTACCTTTAAAGTTTAAAGGTTAACAAATTATTTTTTTTAATAAAAGTTATGACTAAACAATAAAAAAAATAAAGACACACTAACAGCTCATGCTTATAAAAAAAAATTAATACCTAATACATACCTACTTCAGTTCACTTGTCATTAAAACAATAACAAATAAGGACTTAGCTATGTTTATGTAAAAAAAAATAATAATTAGGTTACTTCAAAAACAGCTTGCTAAAAAAATTCAATATTTTTTTTTTTTAAATTCACAGAATAAAAAATAAAAATAAACTCTATACATATCTTATTTCTTATACATAGGTATCTTAATATTAATTGTTGTTGCTATCACAATTATGTTTGCAATTATATTCTTTTTTCGATGCTAATTCATATCCGTGGTCGCCGTGGTTAGTGCGTTGGACTACCACGCAATGCGGCCCGGGTTCAATCCCAACCCGGGTCCAACACCTTTCATGGTGCCACCTCTTTCGAATGTCTGGCAAGCAAAGAGTATCATTTGTCACGATTGAGCTTCTCAACTCGACGTTCGGAGTCGGCAAATAACTGTAGGTCCCTTCCATTCGTGCAAAAATATAACACGCACACACAAATGATTGCGAGAAGCAGGCCCCGGTTAACCTCGAGCTGTAGCGCCACCTAAGTAAGTAAGTAATTCATATCCCAAATCTGCCATTGAAGAATAGCTGAGATAAAACCATCTGGCACGGGTATCACATCCGATGTTTTTTAGGCTTTCTTCTTTGATATCACTTTGCAGCTCGTCGAAGCACTTCTGATGTGGGTTGTGTTCGGTGGCAATGCGTACAAAACTTAAGCTGAATCTAATTTTTCAGTACCCGGACACATGCATTTTAACTTAGGTAACCCTGTCCGAATACTAAAACATCGAGAGAGAAATGCAATTCTCTTTCATTAAAACACAAAATATATTCCTAACTACCATTTAAGAGCCTAAGAAAGAGAGTTTTCCTTTACCCTCCTATTTTCAGTTTCCGGACACTGTGTCCGGGAACTAAAAAAGTCTTAAATTTTAGTTTTAGTATTCGGACACCAAAAAATATTATAAAAATAAAACTTTTTTACTATTTTTTTTATCAATTATCAAAATTTATCATATTTATTCAAAACTAACAATTTTCTTTTGTAAAAAATTAATAAATGGATCTTAATTTACTTACTTTTTGCAAATGCTTCCACTATTTTTTTTCTTAAACAAAACCACTTCACAACCTCACCCTCTTATATCGGACACTTAACTTAGGTATATCTCCTAAGCCATTCATGTTATATGCTTGAAACTTTGCATATATTTGAGTAATACATCAGAGAATGTGTATTTGTTGTTTTATTCGCATTCATAAGTATGATGTACCTATCAATCGCCTGAAAATCACAAAGTGTCCGGACACTAACACTGTCCGGATACTAGTGCCTTTACCCTATCGTCATTTGGCCTAATTATGCCTATATACGAATATACACGCATGACAGTAAAATGCTCAATTAAAAAATCGCTTTCAGAAATCGGGCTATTTGTTTTCACGCACACAATAAATACATTTCATCCTATATATTTCGTTTTATATTGAAGAAACCTGTTTTCTTCCCCTCTCAAAAAGAAATATTTCGTCTCACCCACAAGGTTGGGTATGAAATGCGAAATGTGAAAGTAAACACAAACGCATTTTTCTATTGATATGTAAATAATGAATGAATTTACGAAGATCGTCCCTTAGTTATGAAAAGGGGTGAAGAGTAAAGGGAACATGTCACAATCACAACACAATATGCATACACAATATTATATGAAATGGACTCCAATAGTCACTCAGCTTCAAATGTTTTCATTGTTTTTTCTCACACAGAGTTACGTGAGATGGGAAACCGAGTAAAAAACAGGGTTACCGATAGGCGGTAAGTTTCACTAAATGGAAACTCTTTTACGGTCTGGTTCCGTGGTGACTATATTTCGCAAATTGACATTAATATGTCTAACCGCTGTATGTTTGTACTGAAATCTGTGCAAAAAAAAAGTGTTACCCGAGAAATATATACCAAATTGGATACTCTTCTTTTAAAATGAGCAGTAGCTCAGTGTATGCGGTGTCGGCTTCTCGTGTGAGAGGTACCTGGTTCGCAGTGATGCCATATCGTTTTGAGCTAAAATCGTATTTTTCAGCTAAAAAAATTGTAAAAAAACGCTTTTACATACATATGTATGTACACCAATACCCCGGTTTGCGTCGTTAATTGGGACCAGGAAAACACGACGCAAAGCGAAACGACGCAAATCGAGGTGATTCCCATGTATTTTCTCTACATTTGGTTTAATTGGTACCAGAATAAAATATATCATTAAAAAACCAATTTTTTTTTCTTTTTTTAGGTATATTTAATATAAAAAATCAAATTATTGAAAACTCAATAAATTACACAGAAAATGTAACTTCAATATTGTGTTATTATGTGACATTTAATTCATTTTAAAATTTTAACAGACGTTTCTGTCGACTGATTTGAGTTCATTTTACTAAAAATTGGTCCATAGTTTGTTGAATTTTCACTGCCTTTTTCTCCAAGTAAAATTCTTTATAACAACTGATAGCGCCTGTCACAGATTTTGTTACTTTTAAACTGCGGTTTTCGTTAGCATCATTATCTTTTTACAATAAAAAACTAAAATAAATAAATAAAAGTAATAACAAAAACGCAAACAGAAAACACATCGACGCAACTTCGAAACCACACAATTTTGTGAACGACGCAAACTGAAATAAAAACGACGCAGCTTCGAGATCACGATCATTTTTAAACTACGCAAATCGAAACGACGCAAACGGGGTATTGGTGTACTTAAATTTATTAAAACAAAAACAAAATGTAAAAGAAAATCACACTTCAGTTTTGTTCAAATTAATATTTTAAGTATTGCAAGCTTATACATTAATCAATAATAAAGATCGCACTATCTTATGTTTGAATTTAATTTGCTTAAAATCTTACTGCCAAGATTAAGGTCATAGCATTGTGCGTCCTGAAAACGAAGTAAGACTTTTGTATGAAGTACATATTCATTTTAAAGTTTATGTGGTTAGTCGATTCCTTATTTTTGTTTTATTTAAGTTAAAAGCCTGAATTTAGAGGAACTATAGTCAACGGTTTAGATGGCAACTTTCTTTATGAAATAAAATAGCGATAATTAATTTTTAATGTAATGAAATGAAAGAAAAATCGTAAAAAGTGGCTAATTTTGGGCTAAAAATCGTAAAATCGTAAAATTACGATAAATCGTACAATATGGCACCGCTGCTGGTTCGTTTCCCGGCGAGATCTTTTTTCTCTTGCGGTTTTTTTTTATTTCTCTTTGTTCTATTTTCAATCGTGATGATAGAAAAGAAATGTCTAACCGCTGTATGTTTATACTAAAATCTGTGCATACGAAAGTGTTACCCGAGAAATATATAGCAAATTCGATACTCATTTTTTTAAATTAGCAGTAGCTCAGTGTATGAGGTGTCGGCTTTGAGGTCCTATACAATAGGGCTAACTTAATAAGAGTGGATAATTTCCTGATCAAGATGACTCGAAGGCACATTGCAAGAGCAATGAGTTCGATGAATAGCCTGATCTTCGGGGCTTATTACCCCAATTTCACGTACCACGAAAGAGTGCGCCTTAACGGCTTCGTTCCACCAGAAGCGTTCCTCTATTTTGACCAACAGGGTCTGATCCAGGATAGATCTGCGGTACCGCTAATCTTCCATGTTGCTCGCAAGACTGTGGATAGGCGGCTCAACTACGACAGAGACGTCGCACAGAGCCAAACGGAGCGCCTCCGGTTTAGTAGGTCGGTTTCGGGCGCGATGGGTACGATGTTGAGCAGCAGCATCAGAAATTCTGGTGGCTGCTGAAAAGAGATGGAATTCCCTCGTCGATTCCGTTTGATCCGGGGTAAGCCCTAAGGCAAAGTTGGCCGCTTGCGTATTTATATATGTATATATTTATGCCCTGGCCGGCTTACATAGGTTTAGGTAGTATGGGTATTATTAAGTTTTATAAAAAAAAAAAAAAAAAAAAAAAACTGCATAGCACTTTGCAAACACAAAAAAATATGAAAACAAATAAAAAGCCACAAAAAAAATTATAAAATAACACAGCACAAAAACAAAAAAAAAAAAATTACGTATTTAATTACGTAGCTAGAGTTAAGATAGGTTAAGTAGTTGTAAGTTTTATTTAAGGTAGTTTTAATTAAAAATCAAAAATTGTCATTTTGCTAAGTTTTTTCCAAAAAAATTTTTCTTCGCTTTAAAATTGTAAATTCAATTAAAATTCTATATTATAAGTTAGGTTACGTCGAAAGACATAGTATAAGTATTAAGTTTAGCTTAAAGTGCCCGTGTGGGGCCAGTAAGTTAGAGTAAGATAGTTAAGTTAGTTAAGCTAGTTTTAAGCACTTTTGTCTAGCATGTAAGTAATAATTGAATTGATAAATAAAAATGCATTAAAAATGAAAAAAAAAAAATGAAATGAAATGCGGTGTCGGCTTCTCATCACATAGGTTCCCGGTTCGTTTCCTGACGATAGTAACTATCACTAATAGTACTATCACTTTGGCAAATCGATGGTGGTGCCCCTAGTGTACCGAGTAAATACTACACCATGAGTATGAAGATTTCTTCTCTAAACTAAATGCGAATCCACTCGAGCGATAAATATGTTAGTGCCAAAATGGCAGTTGTCAGGGTAGGGTGCGTTGTCTCTGCCAATATTCGCCAGAGTTACCGATGGGTGACTTGAAAACTTATCTTTGGTATAAAAACATGCTAAATAAATAATAAAATACACACGGACACGGTGAAATATATTATTATTTAATAGCGTTCTATAAGTTAAAACAACTTTAAGACTTCAGTATAATTTGGGTCAGTTTAAGAAAAAAAAAATCATGTGAATCAAAATAAAAGAAAAAAAATGTGGACTAAAAAATTAATTAATTTTAAAATTGGTCCCAGAGTATTATAATTGCTAAGAGGGTACAAAATTCACTATTTGCGAAATATAGTCACCACGGAACCAGACCGTAAAAAAGTTTCCATTTAGTGAAACTTACCGCCTATCGGTAACCCTGTTTTTCACTCGGTTTCCCATCTCACGTAAAGCCAGAACTACATCGGAACAAAAGTGATAAAAAGTACAACGAAGTCAAAATAATAGGTTGTACTCTTCCATCGCAGGCACATCTGTATCATTTCCTCTCAAATGAATAAAACTCACCGCGGCTAAAGCTAGGGTATGCTCTAAAGCTTTCCAGTAGTTCTTCCAACCAAATACAAAAACCAATTCAAGTAGTTATAATTGGATTTCGTATAAAATCCTCGACAATAGATGGCGCTTATTCACTTTTTTGCATACCAGCTGATTTCCGATGAATTTAAAATATGATTTTAGACGTATATTCACGAAAGCAAATACCGATTTTATTATTCCCGTACAATTTTTTGGGCACCGTAGCGCAAGTGGTTAGTGCGTCGGACTACTGAGCCAGCGGTCTTGGGTTCGAATCCCGCCGCAAACACCTAAAAGTTTTTCACAGTGCCCACCTCTTTCGAATGTCTGACAAGCATCAAAGAGTATCATTTGTCACGATTGAGCTTCTCAACTCGCCGTTCGGAGTCGGCAAAAAACTGTAGGTCCCTTCCATTCGTGCAAAAATATAACACGCACACACAAATGGTTGCGAGAAGCAGGCCCAGGTTCACCTCGAGCTGTAGCGCCAACTAAGTAAGTAAGTAAGTACAATTTTTTAGAATTTTAGGTTTGAAACCAATTTTCCTTTTTATTATTCATCCACTACTAGCAAATAAATGTGCATGGTTGCGGAGAAATACATTTCCTGGAGCTTTCAAATGTCAAACAAATAATAATTTCATCCGTTAATGGCACTTTTGGTCAGTTGGAATTGAGTGAGCTTTCAGTGTGTGCACACTTCTACTTTTTATCACTTTTGTTCCGATGTAGTTCTGGCTTAACTCTGTGTGAGAAAAAACAATGAAAACATTTGAAGCTGAGTGACTATTGGAGTCCATTTCGTATAATATTGTGTATCCATATTGTGTTGTGATTGTGACATGTTCCCTTTACTCTTCACCCCTTTTCATAACTAAGGGACGATCTTCGTAAATTCATTCATTATTTACATATCAATAGAAAAATGCGTTTGTTTTTACCAGAGTATATCTAATAATGAGTAGGGACACTCTCTACACATATGCAACTGCTACTAGTACAAAGCGAAGCCTGAAAAAAATTGTTCAATAAGTAAAAGCAGCTCAGAAGGATTGATTTCAACCCTAACCTGCGATTGTATATAATGAAAAGAGTCGGCAATACTTTTCAGCAGCACCACCACCCGCGGCTACCTATGTAAGATAAATTGCGTGTGGTTTTCCCATAATGCCTTTCTAAACGCGTCCCGAGTTGAACGCCCGTGTGTGTGTAAGGCAGAGCATGTCATCAAAGATATGGTGTGGCCGAATTTGCTGCTGTGAATTTGGTTTCATTTATAATTTTGTTCATTTTTTTAAATTAAATAGGAATAGATATGGATGTCTCAAATATATATTTCAGTGTCAAATATGAATATTCACATTCGTACATTGCAATAAATCCTCTAAAGCTCCTATAAGTCTTATATTCAAAACTTTCCAGAAGCTACATTTAGCATAGCACAGCATAGCATCTTGTCACACTACTTGTGCAGTCACATTGGGGTGGGTTTGTTTACATTTTTTATACACGTATTTTAAACGCGTCCTGACTTGGGTTTTTATCAGTTGAGCGAAAAGGCAGCAAACAGCATAGAGTAGGGTGACACGGATTACTACATGCATGCGGCAAACAAGTAAAAGGTTTTATGGTCACGTGTAAAAAAATAAAATCGCGATCTTTGTTTTCGGGATTTGCTATTAAGATGAATGAAAATGCACAGCTGCGAAATTAGATAGCCATTAGCGTAAGATATTGACTAGGAAATTACAAAATAGATATTTTTTATTGAGAGTATGTTTATGACGTTCGCATAAACTATAGTCGTTTTCTATTGGGCTCTTCAGGTTTTGTTCGCAGATTTCAGATTTTTCGTGCTGAATTGAAATCAAACGAGATTGATCTGTTTTTCTGCATTTGCATTCTTGTGTCATTTTTGATTTTACGAACAAAGGAAAAAATAATAAATAAAATTTTAAATACACTTTCTTTATATTTTCTAAATTTTGTATGGAGTTACTAATAATATTTGTGTTGATTGATAGCATTTTTATGTGCTGAGTTTCAATTTCGTATGAAATGTTTTGGTGTAAGTAGGTTTGAATCTGGAGTTGGAATAGAGAAAATTCACGAAAATTGATCTCGAGCAAAAAAAGCTTTTTATAATAATAATATATAATTTAATAATTTTTATAAGTGCTTGGCGGTAGAAAAACTGAAATTCAAGCGTAAAATATTTTAGCGTACCGAAAAATTGTGAGATTTAAGCAAAATTACAAAACATTAAATAATTGTGATTGTAATGTATGCATACTAAAATTTTATAGTACTTTTCCTTTTTGTAGATAAGTTGTTTCACTTTTTTAACAAACCCCACTTATTACATAAACAAATTTCGAAAGATTGAAAAGCCTTTCTTAAAAAAAAAACATGTATTTCAAGTGTTGGAATTATTCGGGTACACCTGATTTGGTCATTTGAAAAAATAGCTAATATAACAGAAGGTAAAAACGAAGATCGAAAGGCAAAAATGTATACAAATATTTTTTAACAATAATGTATCACAAATTAATTTAGTCGTATTTCGAAATTAGCACCCTGTGGCAAATTCTGAAATAATTTTTCTTCTCCTCTATCTCTCTTTCACGACAACACTCCTTATTACCGTCTATTTCTTCGTGTCGGTGTGACTGAAAATCGAACTGATAAGAAACACGTGGAGAGTGTCCCTACTCATTATTAGATATACTCTGGTTTTTACTTTCACATTTCGCATTTCATACCCAACCTTGTTGGTGAGACGAAATATTCCTTTTTGAGAGGGGAAGAAAACAGGTTTCTTCAATATAAAATGAAATATATAGGATGAAATGTATTTATTGTGTGCGTGAAAACAAATAGCCCGATTTCTGAAAGCGATTTTTTAATTGATTTCAGAGCATTTTACTGTCATGCGTGTATATTCGTATATAGGCATAATTAGGCCAAATGACGATACATTATGTAAATACATAAAGTATGTGCATATGTATGTACACATACATATATACATTATAATGCTACTGTTTAGTTTCTGAGCGTCTTCAATCATATTTGGTATAGAATGTAGCTTTTAATTATTATCTACTTTCAATAAAATTATAATGGAAATTATAGCAGAAGTAGGTATGCATATGCATACTTTTTGAAAAATATTTCTTTCCATGTCAACACCTGAGGTTTGTATGTACATACATACAAACATTACATATGAATGTATGTAGGTGCATTTGTTTACCAACAACCACCTTGCTCAGTTCCGGGAATAGCCAACGTCATCTTCAAAATGTTCCTCAAGTTGGGTTCATCAACATTCTTCTTCTTTCTTTAGGTGGCGCAA
This sequence comes from Brachyopa scutellaris, assembly GCA_949775065.1. Taxonomy (NCBI): domain Eukaryota; kingdom Metazoa; phylum Arthropoda; class Insecta; order Diptera; family Syrphidae; genus Brachyopa; species Brachyopa scutellaris. Next base: position 50,390,085 of record OX459114.1, on the reverse strand, counting down.
CAGTTCGGGGCAATGGTTTTAAAGATCTCGGTAGGTATTAATGTAGTTTCGCCCGAAATTTAAACAAAGCATAGGTATAAACCACATGAGTAAATCATATTCAATGTTAGGCTTTGTGATGATAGTGTAAGGTATTTAAAGGTCATTGTGTCACTCTTTCCCTCTTTAACAGTCTTGTCACTCCTCCGCTCGAATATGCAAAATTTGGACACCTCACTGTAAGAATCACAATACTCTTATTGAAGCCGTCCAGCGAAGCTTCATTTGTTCTGCAATAAAAGAGCTTCTCTGTGACGACGCTTTTACCCTAGTTTCATATTTGAATCGAGTAAAACCTTGTCTCAAAGACAGTTTAATAAGGACATCAATGTTATTCATCAACTGATTTCAGGTCTGATAGACGCCCTGATATGCCTACCTACTATACTTTGAAAATCTAACTTTCGGGGGGATTGCATTACCTTACTGCATGCGTCGCAACCGCAACAACAATTATAATAAAAAAAAAACTAGACTGTGTACTATACTATACTTCATAAAACCAAAAATTGTTTTCAACCATCTTACATCTAAACAGCAATTTTATTCTATTCTCATTCAAATATAGTCAATAAACAATGTACCTACTTTGCATTTTTGGCACAGGACAGATCAACTAAAACACAAAATTCACCTTTTCACCAAATGCAGAAAAAGAAAAATATAACCTGCGCAATGATTATGATTTTTGTTTGGGCTTATTCACTGTATGTACACATACACACCTACACACATACAATTGGTTTTACTCATGGTTTCATTCAAATTTCTACCAAACCAGAAAAAAGACATAAATCCCTCATACTCGTAAGTTCGTAAATCGTAACACTCAAATCAAATTTTTTTTTGGGCTTTTTGGTTAACTCTCCTTGCTTTTGAGTGAACATCGAAAGGTAATGCTATACCTGTAAGAGTATTCAGCTATATAACTCTGTAATATACATAATTCAGCTATGTAAACTAATTTAATTGTGCTCTCTGCATAGCGGCCTGCACAATTAGGTTAGTCGCCAGATAACAATCAACTAGTAAGCAACCAAACAATATATGAACAATATATGTACTAAGACAACGTGGTTCGTATAATTATTTTACATGGTGTCAGGTGTGTAAAGCTTAAAACAAAAAAAAAAAAAAAATAAAAATAAAAAAAAAAAAAAAAAAAAAAAAAAACCAATAAAATTGAACAGTGAACCAGTGAAGTGAAAATGTCCGAACAATGCATAAGAGGTCCAAGCGAAATGGACTTTGATGAACCAGCGAAGAATTGGCCGATGTGGAAGCAGAAGTTTGAAATATTTCTGATCGCGGCAGATAAGAACGGAGCCGAGGAATCAATGAAGGTGGCACTATTTCTGCACCACATCGGAGAGAGGGGAATCGAAATTTATAACGCCCTTGCACTCACAGAAGAACAGAGGACATTAGCGGGAGTTATGACGCGGTTCGAAGAATACTGTATACAGCGTCGCAACGTGGTCATGGAAACATACAAGTTTGGCTGCATAATACAGAAAAAAGATCAACCTTTTGTTGAATTTGAAACCGAAATACGGAATCAAGCTAAGTTCTGTGATTTCCAGTGCACAGCTGAAGGTTGTGAGCAATCGTACGTCGACCGAATGATTAGAGACAAAATAGTTCTCGGGCTAGTTAATAAAAAGTTACGATCAAAATTGCTGGAATCAAGTCAGGACACGCTGGATGAAGTCATCGCAAAATGTAAAATCGCAGAATTATCAGAACAAAATATCAAACTTTTATCTGCGGAAGAGCACGAGCCGAAAGTGGAAGCGATCAAAGCATTGGCAACGAGAACAGTTAAGCAGTCATACGGCAATCGATCGAAGAATGTATCAACATGCGAGCGGTGTGGAATGGTGGCAACGGGACAACATGAGAAGTACTGTCCGGCGTTAGTAGAGGGACGCAAGTGTAGAGTTTGCGGTAAATCTGGTCATTTTGCAGCAGTGTGCAAAAACAAATTTGGTCGAAAGACAGGCAACAGAAATCGAGTAAATGCCATTGAATACGAGTCGGACAACAACGAGGACAATCCAGAATCATCAGCAGAGAGACGCGGAGTTCAATCAATTAATCGTAGATATTTTGATGAAGGTAATTTATATCGAGTAGAAAATAATTTTCTTTCAAAAAACATTTGTGATTGTAGATGTGTAGGACAGGTTGGTTGGTATAAACAATTAAAATTCAACAATGTCAAGATCGATTTCAAATTGGATACGGGCGCAGATGTCAGTTGCATACCTTGGAAGTATGTTCAAGAAATGAAGTATTTGAATTTAATAGAAAAATCACGAAATTATTTGTTTGCGTATAATAATAATAAAATCAGTTCTTATGGTAAAATAAGATTGCCGTGTGTTGTGCATTTTAAGGAAGAGACGGTGCCCATTGACTTCGAAGTAGTTGACAGTAAATTTCAGCCCATCTTGGGTCGTGCTGATTGTGAAACTTTAAATCTTATAAAGCGTATTCATGCTATTAAAAGTTGTAAGGTACCAAGTTCAAAAGAGGACTTTATTTGTCAGTTTATTGATATTTTTGACGGTTTAGGTCGCATTCCAGGTAAATGTCACATCCAATTGAAAGACAATTCCAAACCATTACTCGCTTACAAAAAGAAGGTACCGTTTAGTTTGCATGATCGACTTAAGGCTCAGTTAGACGTGATGGTTAAGGACGGTGTTATTAGTCCTGTGGAGTACCCGACAGATTGGGTGAATAATCTACAGATTGTCGAGAAGTCTGATGGGTCATTACGCTTGTGCTTGGATCCGAAACCGTTAAACGAATGCATTCGCCGTGAGCATTTTTCGATTCCGACAGCCGAATCCATTACTTGTCGACTGGCAAACAAATCAGTGTTTACCGTGATGGATTTAAAGAATGGATTTTGGCAGTTAGAATTGGATGATGTGAGCTCGGATCTGACAACGTTCATCACTCCTTTTGGTCGATTTAGGTGGCATAGGGTGCCGTTTGGTATAAGTAGCGCGCCGGAGTTATTCATGAGAAAAATGGTTCAAGTATTTGGGGATATACCAGGAGTTGAGATATATTTTGACGATTTATTTATTTCGGGCATAAACTACGAAGATCATGATCGTACACTTGCAAAGGTCATAGAACGGGCAATGGCGAATAACCTATGCTAAGCAAGCATAACCGCTTTTACTTTATTCCCACTCAATATTTAATTTTTACTCAATTCTCTCAGAGCGTAATATTTTTTTCAATTTTTTGGGAGAAAAGTCGATGCGTCCTCTGGCAGGGTTGGCCGAATTAACTACACTACATTTTCTACATCATTAACTACGCGTAGTAAATTGAATAAACTACACTCCTAATTTACTACAATTTGTTACGCCTGCTTAATACGTAGTTAATACAGAAAAACAATAGAATTCCAGTAAACAAGATTCGAGAATTCTGAAAAATAAAGAGCAGAATGGAGTAAAAATCCGACTTCGACTTGAGTTTTAGTTATTTAATGTTGTTTTTATTTTTTGCTTATATAAACTAAGCAAACCACAACCAAAAAAGCAAAAATCCAACTTCAAAGTGAAAACTAAAAGATCATTTGACAGTTGAAACTACGTCTGCTACAATTTGTTTCATTTACTACATTAACTACGTAGCAGACGTAACATATGTAGTTTTTCGAAAAAGTGACAGTTCGGACAACCCTGCCCTCTGGCATTCCGAGTAACAAACAAAAAATCTTGCTTGATGATAGTACTATTAGGTCTGTTCCCGTACCTGTTCAAAACAGCCGAAATCAGTCAAATCCTGTTCCCGTACGAAAACTTTTCATATGTTTTGACAGAAGAGAGTGTAGTTTTCGGCTGTTTGCAACAGTACGGGAACAGACCTATTAGTTTCATATACAAATACAATGCTATTATTGATTTTCAATATAAAAAAGTTTCTGAGCTGCAACACAAAACTCAGTTCCCTAATTTTGTTACTATCGGGTTTTCTGCCATGCTCAAACAAACAAAGTTAATTTATTCTTACAAAACATAGACATACGAATGTAAAGAAAAAGTACTCTGTCATAAGACTCTGTAAATTCTAATTGTAATTTTCTCCAATATAGATGAATCTTTACCTATTTAACATATATTTTAACAAATAATTACCGGCGACATAATTCACTGGACGTTACCCTCTGGATATGTGAATTATTTCAGTTCACAATTAGACATTTAAAATTGTAAACAAAATGAGTACGTTCCGGATTTTAGATCTTAACTAGTAGTTAAGGCCTAAAATGTGGAACGCAAAACTTTGCCTAACTCTTTAGTTGACAGCTGACATTTCACAAACGTCACGGTACTTTTTATTTTTACTTCGAGCGGTTTGAGAATTGTGATTTGCAAGATATTTGCACAATAAAGCAAAGAAAATAATACGGTATTCACACCAGGGCAAAACAGCTAATTTCGTTGCGAATTTCCAAATTATGCTCGAAATGAGATAATTTCCCATACGAATTGACATATCGAAGTTATCTCATTTCAACATAATTTCGTTGAAATTCGTTCAAAATGATGTGAAAATAAAATCGAACAAACTTAACTTGAATGCAGTTGAATGACAATGACAGCACACAATAATAAGGGAATATTAAAGTTTTCGCTGCGCAAAGATTAAACAACGGATTCTTATTGATCTCGGTGATCTAAACACAAAAGAAAAATTATTCAGTACTAAAAAAAAAAATATATCGCTAATTTAAGAGATATTTAGTGTTTAGTAGTTATTTCCGTAAATAAACTATGTGGTTGAGATAACAATTGTCAAAGCTACTGGCCCCGTTCAGCATAAGTAAAGTGATATAAAAACGAAAAATATAATGGAATAACATACAAAACACAAATATCTCATGGAATGGTTTAATAAATATGGGATGTTATCTGAAAAAAAAAATTTAAGTTGAAGTTGTACGCCGTAGAGGCACTCTGATCAACATGTGGAGCCAAAGAGCGTCGGCCATAGGATTCGTACATACACAATATCTGTCCATTTATTTGAGGTCCGCGCCCATTGGGGCACTCTACTACAGTTGGCTCTATAGTCGACTTGATATCCACCCGAGTGCCTGACAATTGTTGATATACCCGGAGTGGCAAAATCCACCCGAAAAGTGATATTTCAACATATTAACCCGAGACAGCGCCACATCTATCCAATGTTAGCTATATAATAGTCAACTTAATCTACCGAACTGTTTAACAACAACATCCAACTATTATTATTACTATACGTTATACCTATACTTATGTATATAAAAAAATAATTTAATATTAAAAAAAATTATATCATGGCACCGTCTTAGATTTACTATCGTAACTGAATGCATCCATTCACGAAATTAGTAAGCGTAGGTATGAACACTTTTTATTTGAATCTCGAAATTATCTCATTTCGACGCTAGTGTGAATCCCATATAACATAAAAAAGATAAAGAAAACAAGACAAGGTTTAGGTTTTATCAATGGGAGACTTCAAGGATGAAATTTTATGTAAGTAACATAAGTTACACCTGTGTTTGGAATATAAATTACTTATTTCTTTAGTCAAGTTGCATTATTTGCTGTGCCTGTGAATGATTTGCTGAGTTCATCTTTTGTTTAACAAAATCCAACATTATATGGACTGCGATAATATTATTAATGCGATAATATTATTAATAATGCGATATATTCATAATGCGATAATATTAAATTCCATAATTCAATTGAATACTTATTGAAATTACAAATTCACTTTACACAAATTAAAAAGAACAACCGCGCGGTAGAAAAGCTTACATCAAACCAGCTGTTTTTGACATTTCTCAAACAGACTAATAGTTTAGGGAGAATTTTCTTGCCTAAAAGTCCAGTCACGACCTCACAAAAAGTTGCCTAAACATCTAGTCAATTTTGGGTCTCTCGACCAATCAGAGGCCGTTGACCTAAAATCCGGTACGCGCTCAATCACTTGACATTTATAAATTTGAACCGGTCACTGCAGTCAGTTCAGTACAGAAAATGGCGGTAAAATTTAATTGTGGTGTACACCTAAATTTGTTTAGATCATTAGACATTTTTTTTTTCTAAATATTACAAAAAATGAATATTAAACGGAAGCCAAATGGCCAAATTCCAGGCATACCAAAAAAAGCAAGGTAAATATTGTTCATATCATCAGTTACCACTCATTCTCAATGATTTCCTCTAGAAATTTTGATGACGAGGATGAAGATTTTGGAAGTGCCTTTGAAGCAGAGCTTGCAGCATTCGATAATGATGATATGGATCAAACACTGATGTTAGGCGATGGTCCCGAAAATCAGCAAACTAGTATCAAATGGTCTCGGGTGGAACCTCCAATGATAAATGCTAAAACTGATAAACTTATCTTCCAGCAAATCGACATAGAAAATTATGTTGGTATACCACTGCCGGGTATGCCCGGTTCGCAGATTGCACCTGTTCCTGTTATACGAATGTTTGGTATTACTATGGAAGGTAATTCGGTGTGCTGTCATGTGCATGGATTTTCTCCTTATTTCTACTTAGCTGCGCCTCGAGGCTTTGATCAAAGTAACTGCCATAGCTTTCGAGCCGCGCTAGATAAAGCTGTACTTGCTGATATGCGTAGCAACAAAGATACCATCCAAGAAGCTGTGCTGGAAGTCGAAATAGTTGAGCGAATGTCTATTATGCACTATCAGGGTGATGATAAAATGAAATTTATTAAAATTATAATGTCCATGCCGAAATTAATAGCAGCAGCAAAACGTTTACTTGAAAAACAAGTTATATACTCAGAATTCGATTTCCAGGATTGTAGAGGATATGAGAGCAACATTGATTTTGATATTCGCTTTATGGTTGATACCAGTGTAGTCGGCTGCAGTTGGATAGAATTATCAGCAGGAAGCTGGCGAGTACGAAGTAAGACAATTCCACCACATCCAGAATCAAGATGTCAAATCGAGGTGGACGTAGCTTTTGATAAATTCATTGCATATGAGCCGGAGGGTGAGTGGTCGAAGGTTGCTCCGTTTCGAATTCTATCTTTTGACATTGAATGCGCTGGGCGGAAAGGTATTTTTCCAGAAGCTAAAGTTGATCCCGTGATTCAAATTGCAAATATGTGTATTCGGCAAGGAGATCCTGAACCGTTTATTCGAAATGTGTTTACATTAAAAACTTGCGCACCCATTGTTGGATCCCAAGTTATCTGCTTTAATACAGAATCAGTGAGTAAAAATTTCTATATTAAGTAATTGATAGAATAATATACATACAGCCAACCTACCTAGAAGCATAGACAATAAATATACAGATGTCTCATGCCTGTACAAAAAAATGGTTCCAATTTTTTGCCTTAGCCGACGAGCCGTGGCCGACAAAGCTTTCAGAATAGGTATAACAAATAAAGCTCTGCTTTTACTCGCTCCGTTCACTTGTGTGGGAAAAGCTTCTCCCTCTCATCATGTGTTGTGATTGTGTTGTGACACAGCCAACGATGGGCCACCGTCAGGGTTGTAGACGTATAATAGTTGGCTATTATACATCTGAAAAATTTTGCTGGTGTATAAAAGTGTATAAAAGCAAGTAATAGGTATCAAACTGAAAAAATGTATAAAAGTCATGCCTAAATGCACTTTTAGATATTTTTTTTACACTTTTATACACTAATACACTTTAATACACTTGTATGCACTTTAATACACTTGTATGCACTTTAATACACTTTTATACTCTTTAATACACTTTTATACACTTTAGTACACTTGTATACCCCTTTTTACGGTAAAATGTATAAAAAACCACAAAGTGTGTCATTTAGCAACCCTGGCCACCGTTTGTTTGAGCTGTTGAACGAGGTAAGAAACTAATACATAAACAACTTTCAAAATATTTTGGTCGGCAACACAATTTTTTCTGCCGGCAGAAATCATCCCGTGTGCGCTGGACCATGAGATAAGCAATTATAAAGGGGCATGTGGGAAGGGGAATAGAAACTATACCATGGCCGCAGACAATAAATTTATTGTCTGTGCCATGGCTGTGTGATTTTTAGCAAGTGTTCAAATTGTCTTGAATGGGAATTTTGTTACCGCGTATTCATATGTACATGTATGTATATGTATGTATATGCGATGGAGCAATGGAAGGGCAGAAAAAGTAGATAATTTCATTGGATATTGTGATTGCAAAAAATAATTTCTTTGACAGCAGCTTATAAAAGTGCGTGATTTTTTTGATAGTTCATAAAGATTATGTCAGACGCAACTGATTTTAGTGGGCATCGTAGCGCAAGTGGTTAGTGCGTCGGACTACTGAGCCAGCGGTCTTGGGTTCGAATCCCGCCGCAAACACCTTAAAAAAGTTTTTCACAGTGCCCACCTCTTTCGAATGTCTGACAAGCATCAAAGAGTATCATTTGTCACGATTGAGCTTCTCAACTCGCCGTTCGGAGTCGGCAAAAAACTGTAGGTCCCCTCCATTCGTGCAAAAATATAACACGCACACACAAATGGTTGCGAGAAGCAGGCCCAGGTTCACCTCGAACTGTAGCGCCAACTAAGTAAGTAAGTAACTGATTTTAATATAAATAAGTTACTCAAATACTGAATTGAGTATTCAGTTTATCTTAATAGGTATTTGGAATGTGTAAATTAAAAAAATTCTGTTTTTTAGTAGATTTCCTACCTTGAATAAAGTATTTACAAAAATTTAAATACAAGTCTGATTCCTGAGTACCTAGTTGGCCCCCTCAGCTCCTGAAGTCGGCCAATTGAATTTTCAGTAGTCGGAACCAATTTTTAATCCTATGTTTTCATTCTTTTGAAAACTAGTTTTAGAGCTCTTCGATATGTAATAAATTAATAAAAACCATTAGGTACGAATAGTTTAATTTAAAAAAAGAAACGTTTATTGAACTCTACATACAGGGTTTCCCAGTTAAGAGGTATGATCCTTTAACTGGAGATTCCTGAAGCTCTAGCAAACAAAAAATCGTATGACAGGGGGGTCTATTTTCACCCCCCTCCAAGTTATAGCCCGCCGAAATAAGGCACCTCTAATTTGATGGATAGACCACTTTAAGTGATATAACTTCTGAACTACTACAGCTACAAAAAACGGTTTTGTACATTTTAGAGAGGCAAACAGAAGCGCGTGAAAAGGTTGAAGACTTCGCGTAATTCTATGCAGCCATGGCTCCTTTGAGTCTGATTTAAAGATTAATGAAGATTCATGTAAAGGAGATCCACTTTTTAGATGAATAACACCTTTAACATACATATGTATGTACATATTAAGTTTTTATATTGACCAAATGAAAATAATTAGTATTTACATAGAAATATATATTCACATATTATGTATGTATGTGCAAATTCTGCAAAGTATTTTTTTTTTATTAACTGGATCCTGCCCCAAGGCTGATACTGCGACCTAAAAGATCTATTGTATCGTCTACGTCTACTGTTTCGCTACTCGTGCAATCAATATGAATCTCATGCTCTGGATTTTCTTCCGTCATATCATTGTCTATTGAATAAGACTCACTTAAACGTGCCAAGACTGAATAAGGCAATGTAGGCAGAATAATTGAAAATCGTAAACAGGAAATCTCTAAATTCGGGCTTTCTGCGAAGTACAATTTCCCAAAGAATTGACATTTAACTTCATAACTCGCTGTATAGTAAACTTAATCTGAATGAAATAACCCTTAATTTATTTACAGAGAGAAATTAATATTTTTTATGAAGGTAATGTAAAATATATATGTACATTATACATAAATAAAAAGTAGCATGTTGCAGTTTGGTTCAAATCAGTCAACCAAGATATAATCCATTTAAAAGTATTGTAAACTTATGGTCGCTTCTTGAAATTACAAATTACACGATATCGATGAAAAACAAAAAATACTCACATCGAGCTACAAACAAAATAACAAGCATGTATCCACCCAAACATCTTCACACGTATACGATCTACACAGGTCAATATTTACGAAATCCACCGTACCAACGAACGTGCCGGCATCAGCACTCCGCGTCCGCGTCCGCAGTCCCCTCCCAATCACCATCAGTTAAAATAAGCATCCAGAATTTTTGTTGTTTTGACTTGTGTGTGTGTGACAGAATATGGGGGTTACATATCCCATACGGAACACGAGCCTCTCCATTTTCACTCCTCAGAAATAGGTTTAATTTTACCTTTTCTTTTTTTTTTTTATCTTTTTCAATTAAATTATCTTTTCCCACATTCGCGAAGGTCAATGTGCACCGGTGCACGCGCAATCATAATAACGCTGAACCGGCGCATTGTGCAATGGGATCCGGTGTCCCATATTATAACATTTAGTTGAGTCAGTAATGTACGGTAGGCATTAAGGTAGAAATGAAATTGTAATTAAGTTAGTTGATAAGTGACGGATCAATAAAGCGGTTGTAAAAAAATTTAAAAATAGTTTTTTTTCGCGCTAGACGAAATCAAAATTATTAGTGGCGCAGTCGGTAGGATCTTTCTAAATTTGAGAGATCCAAGTAAGAAAGAATCTAGTCTAGGGTAAATTAGTGATAGAATACGCATCAATAACGTGTTAAAGAAAATCACTAAAAATCAGTGATTACCTAATAAAGTGCCTATCATCACAAATCCGAGCAGTGTTAGATAAAAATCACTAGAAATCAGTGACTAAAATAAGAAGTTAATGCTTACACCGCAAATTGGAACAGTGACGTGAAGAAAAAAAAAACCACTACAAATCAGTGAAAATAACTCGCGCAGTGTACAATTTTTTTTTCGTCCTTATTAACTCAAATCAAACAAGTAAATTCCAAAAACTCAAAATTTCGCGTGAACAAAAAATCGATAAATTTTGGAAACAGATAATAAAACAAGAAGATATGGAACGTGAAGTGATGGACAGAATGTCAAGGGCGTTGGAGGCACTTGTTGCCATCAATACAAACAACAACCACCGACCAAGTCGAGCGGTGACTCTTATGAAGGAAATCGCTTATATGAGAGAGTTCGATGGGGATAAAAACCATCTAACACAATTCATAAACGTAGTGTCAACTCATCTCAGCGCAGTGGACAACGCACTCAAGGCAGAACTATGGCAAGCCATCTACAATTCCAAGATTACAGGAAGGGCAAAAGAACTTCTACTCAACAATCAACCAGAAACATGGGACGAAGCAAGGGACCTGTTTAAGCGACACTTCAGACCAGCATGTAATTACAAAGATATTTCCCGAAGAATATCATATTTAAAAGTAAGTTCTATTGAAGATTTAAATTGTAAATTAGAATCAATTATTCAAGAAATAAATACATTTTCGACATATGAAACTAACCCTGTAGAGTCAAAGAAAACTTTTTATACACTTTTAATAAATAGAATAAAACAATTAACCTCAGGTAACCTCTCGATGGAAATTAAAGATAAATTTGATTTACATGAGATAAAATAAATTTTATACACCTACATAGGGTATGACCACCACAACTTAGATAAAGATTTTACGACTTACGATCGACGACCTTTACAAAATACAAAACCAAGAACAGATAATAATTTCTACTCTCGAAATCACCATCTCAATCAGAATCAACGTCAGTATAATAATAATAACTACCATAGAGAACATTCAGATCAGAATAGGCAGCATTACGACTCTCAACCAAGTAGATCAGGTCAACATAGAAATTCAGAACAGTACAGGCAACAGAATTACTCCCAACCAAATAGATCAGGTCAATATAGGAATCCAGTAAATTTAAGGCAGCCAATCTTTAATCCGTCTGGGCAGTTTAGAAACGCTCAGCGTCAACCAGAACCGATGGAGGTAGGACAGGTAGCACACAATAACGTAACAAATAGAGAACAGACTGACATTCGACAGGAGGAAGTACACAATATCGATCCCGAGTTTTTTCTCAATTGAGCCTCGGAAGTAAAATATTTATGAACGTGACTATTGACGAACAAAAGTACAAAGGACTAATCGACACGGGCTCAACTATGAGCATAATTAATTCAAGTAGGGTAGACTGTAGAAGCTTCAAAATTTATGAAAAAATTAACTTAAGACTTCAGACAATTAATAACGTAACAACAGAAATAGTAGATAGAATTATAACTAGTATCCCAAAAGAGTTTAACTACAATCCAAATGGAGCCACTAGATGGTATAAGAGGGATTTAGGTGACAAGCCTTACGATATCTTAATAGGAATGGACTTACTTAGTAAAATTGTTAAGACACTCGATTTTAGCAATAAATATCTAATTTTAAAAAATGATACCAAGATACCACTCTACTCAGAAGAAAACGAAACAACTCTTGATTGCTTCGAACTACATTCAACTGAAAAAGAGGTCGATCTTTCTTATCTAAACGGAGAAGAAAAGAAAGAAATGGAAACTCTATTACACCAATTTAAGAATCTAATTTACAAGGACGGTGACTTATTAACCAATACGAATACAATAACGCATGAAATTCGAACAACAACGGATCAGCAGATTAATGCTAAGCTTTATAGGCTTCCTCCAAAACATGAAGAGGAAGTACGACGACAAATAACGGATATGGAGGAACAAGGTATAATACGGAAATCTAATAGCAGATACGCCTCGCCAATTGTGGTAGTGAACAAAAAAATGGATAACTCAGGGAAGCAGAAGTTTCGAATTTGCGTCGACTATAGGAAACTAAACGAAATAACGATTGACGACAAATATCCTTTGCCGAACATTGAGGGTATATTAGACAAACTAGGTAGAGCACAATATTTTTCATCCTTAGACCTCGCAAAGGGGTACCATCAAATTAAAGTAAACCCAAATGATATCCCAAAAACAGCATTTGTCACACCCTGTGGATTATATGAATACGTTCGAATGCCGTTCGGGCTTAAAAACGCACCGGCGACATTCCAAAGATTAATGAACAATATACTTAGGGACCACATAAATAAAATCTGTGTCGTCTATCTTGACGATATATTAATTTTTTCAACCAGTTTAAAAGAACATATTAACTCTCTTAAAATAATATTCAATAAATTAGCCGAGCATAATCTCAAAGTGCAGTTTGACAAATGTTCTTTTATGAAAAAAAATACAGAATTTCTAGGTCATGTTTTAACATCTGAGGGAATGAAACCCAATCCAATAAAGATTAAATGCATTGAGGATTACCCTCTACCCAAAACCGAAAAGCAGCTCAAAGGATTTTTAGGAGCAACAGGCTACTATAGAAAATTCGTAAAAGATTACGCCAAAATCGCTAACCCAATGATTAAATATTTAAAAAAAGACAAGAAAATAAATACGAATGATCCAGAGTATATTCAGGCCTTTGAAACCCTAAAATTAAATATAATAAAACATCCTATTTTAAAATTTCCCGACTTTACTAAAAATTTCACTGTATTTACTGACGCAAGCAATTATGCCATTGGAGCGGTTTTAACACAAGAAGGACAACCCGTGTGTTACGCTTCGAGATCACTTAACGATCATGAAAAGAACTACTCTGTAACCGACAAAGAGTTCCTGGCGATCGTTTGGGCAGTTACGTACTTTAGGCCATATATATGGGGAAAAAGATTTCAAATCATTACAGACCATTTACCAATAAAATACTTAAATAAAAAATTTTCAGGAAAAGAATTTAGTCAAAGAACGCAAAGATGGTTACTTAAGTTACAGGAATATCAATTCGACATAGAATACCTTAAAGGCAAGGAAAACAAAGTAGCAGACTTCTTAAGTAGGATTCCTGAGAATAATCAAGAAAAAGAAACTAGCGACGACCATTCAGTAAACAATTTGTCAGATAACGCAACAACACACTCACAGGAAGAACAACAACTTGACCACATTCAAATAAAAGAGACAATAGTTAATAAATACAAAACACAACTCATACTTACTAACGACGCAGACAAGGAAATAGAGATATTACACGGTAGACGTATAATATTCATTAACATGACTAAAGAAAAAGACTATTGGACAGACGTGCTTAGAAGATTTATAAAACCAGGCCTTATCGGAATCTATACTGAACTATCATATCATGAGTTTAACAAAATACAGCAATTATTAATAGAACTCTTTGGACATGACAGACAAATTAAATTTATAAAAGCAACATTAAGAGCGAGAGAAATAAAGACATTAGAAGAAGCGCATAAGCAAATTTCCTTATACCATACCCAAGAAAGCGCGCATAGCGGAATAATAGAAACTTATCATAGCTTAAAGAACGAAATATACTACCCTCACCTAATTAAAGAAATTACTAGGACGTTACAAGAAATATTAGTAGCTTTAAGAAAGGTAAATCTTACACTTATCCAAAAAGTACATAGAGCAGTTAAGAAATACAACAATAGATATCATTCCACTATCAAAATGACACCTGAAGATGCAATGTTTGCGGACCTTGCAAGTTTAGCTAAGAATATACAGACACAGAAAGAAAAACGAACCAATAAACTAAACCAGGAAAGGGAAAGTTACATAGAAAGGAGAAAAGTAATACCAGTGAAGAATTATAAAAGAAACTACTATAAAAATGAACCTAGGTATAGATTAAAACAAATAGATAGGGAACACCCAGTAAATATTAAAAGACCTCGTATGTTTGCAGATGACGACATCAGCGTTTCTCATACTGATAATACTAATGACGAGACAAACAACAGGAACACTAACGATTGATAGGATTACAACAGAAAACGGTTACGTAAAAATTAACATGGGACAAACAGAGATAATACAGGACACAAGAACGATACTACATATTATAAATACTAAAGAACTAAGACAAACTGTTAACTCTATTGAAGACAACATACAAAGACTACAGGTAGGCAACGATCCAACAATAAGAAAGGAGCTAGAAATTATCTACGCAAAAATAACAGCAATTGAACCAGGAAAAACTTCCAGACAAAAGAGAGGGCTAGTGAACTTTATAGGAACAGCACAAAAATGGTTATTCGGAACCATGGATGACAACGATCGACTAGAAATAACAGACCATATGAAAATAGTAGAGGAAAATAACGATAATGCAATAAATAACCTTAATAAGCAGATTGAAATTAACTTTTTTTTTAATGAAACAATAACTAGTCTTAAAAACATTATAGAAAGTGATAGGAAACAGCTAAGCCAAGCATACCAAGAACTTACAGCTAACGAAAAACGAATTATATTACAGCAATTAAAAACAGATCAAATATTGAAATTGAGAATCTTAGAAGAAAAACTTGACCAAATCTTAGATAGCATAGCATTAGTAAAGCAAGGATTAGTACACCCGAGCATGTTAACAGCAATAGAAATTAAAGAGACAGAACTGTACGTTTACAAACTGAAAAACGTGAAACTAGGACTATTAAAATATGACAAAGACAGACTGATTATAGCATTGAAAATACCACACTCTTATGAACTTGTAGACTTTAAATTAATTACACCAATACCTACGAAAAATATGATGGAAATAATAATAAACGATCAATACATTGTAGAAATTAATAAAACAAAATATAAATACGACAATAAAATTCAATTTAAAGATGAATTAGAACCAATAAGTAATTGTATTACAAAAAATGATTGTAAATTGAATGAAAATAAAGTAATTGAAATAAAGAAATTAGACGATAGTACTATAATCTGTAAAAATATGCAAAATATAGAAATAATAAACCAATGTGACGACAGAAAAATAAAGTTGAATGGAAACTATTTGATAACTATTAATAACTGTACGATTGAAATACTTAAAGAAACATTTAGTAACAATAATTTAGAATTCACAGACAGATTTTTTTATACTGAAGATGTAATAATTTTACAAAACAATTAAATTACGAAGATATTGCTATTAAAAATTTTGCAAACTTAGAACATATTAAACTTCTTAAATTTCATAAGAATATAAACTACATTGCTAACTCAACCATGCTAATCATCATAATCATAATAATTTGTTCAATAGTAATCCTGACGAGAAAAAATAAAAATTTAAAGCTTTCGATCAAAAATTGCAATAATGAAACTCCAACACGAAATAAAATTCAGGAGAATTTTCAATTTAACGGGGGAGAGGTTACATATCCCATACGGAACACGAGCCTCTCCATTTTCACTCCTCAGAAATAGGTTTAATTTTACCTTTTCTTTTTTTTTTTATCTTTTTCAATTAAATTATCTTTTCCCACATTCGCGAAGGTCAATGTGCACCGGTGCACGCGCAATCATAATAACGCTGAACCGGCGCATTGTGCAACGGGATCCGGTGTCCCATATTATAACATTTAGTTGAGTCAGTAATGTACGTTAGGCATGAAATTGTAATTAAGTTAGTTGATAAGTGACGGATCAATAAAGCGGTTGTAAAAAAATTTAAAAATAGTTTTTTTTCGCGCTAGACGAAATCAAAATTATTAGTTGGGAGAAAAAAAATGTTCTGTGTGATGCGAACTTTTGACGGAATGGAGTAGAGAGGGGAAGGAGAAAAACCGAGTTTTTTTTTAAAGCAGATTTCGTTTTCATATACCAGTTCTTCCCATATGAATGCGACATCTGTAGATTTATTGTCTGTGCTAGAGGCTATCTCTGTGAAAATACACTAAAAATTAAATGAAAATCTGTTATTACTCAGTAATAATTTGATTCGTTTTCTTTGCAGGAACTTCTTGATGCATGGTCAAATTTTATACGTGAAGTTGATCCCGACATTTTAACTGGATACAATATCAATAACTTCGACATTCCTTATCTTTTACAAAGAGCACAACATTTAAAAGTGAACAATTTCGAATATTTGGGCCGTATTAAAAATATTAGATCAGTGATAAAAGATCAAGTTCTCCAATCCAAGCAAATGGGAAGACGAGAAAATAAATACGTAAACTTTGAAGGCAGAGTACCATTCGATCTTTTATTTGTTCTTTTACGTGACTATAAGCTGCGTTCTTATACGCTTAACGCTGTAAGCTACCATTTTCTACAAGAACAAAAGGAAGATGTACATCACAGTATTATTACCGATCTGCAGAATGAAAATGAACAAACACGTCGACGTTTGGCTATGTACTGCCTTAAGGATGCTTATCTACCTCTACGACTTTTGAATAAATTGATGTCAATTGTGAATTACATGGAAATGGCTCGTGTAACAGGTGTCACCTTACAAAGCCTTCTTACTAGGGGACAACAAATTAAAGTTCTCAGTCAGTTACTTAGAAAAGCACGAACTAAAGGCTTTATCATGCCCGCGTATCACAGTCAGGGAACCGATGAACAGTATGAAGGGGCAACTGTTATTGAACCAAAAAGAGGTTATTATGCAGATCCAATTTCTACACTCGATTTTGCATCTCTATACCCAAGTATTATGATGGCTCACAACCTGTGCTACACTACGCTTGTTGCGCCAAACATGAAAGACAAATTGTCATTGTCCGACGATGATATACAACGAACACCAGCAAATAATATATTTGTCAAATCACATATACGGCGTGGTTTGCTTCCAGAAATTTTAGGATCACTACTTGCTGCACGTAAAAAAGCAAAAAATGATTTAAAAGTGGAAAAGGATCCATTCAAAAAAAGTGTATTGGATGGTCGACAATTGGCTTTGAAAATATCTGCAAACTCTGTATATGGGTTCACAGGAGCACAAGTAGGCAAGTTGCCCTGTCTAGAAATATCCGGTAGTGTAACTGCATATGGACGCACAATGATCGAACTGACAAAGAACGAAGTCGAGACACATTATACTCGTGAAAATGGCTATGAAAATGATGCTGTTGTTATCTATGGCGACACAGATTCAGTGATGGTCAATTTTGGGGTCAAAAGTCTAGAACGAAGTATGGAATTGGGAAGAGAAGCAGCTGAAATAGTTAGTTCCAAATTCGTGCAGCCTATAAAGCTCGAGTTTGAAAAAGTATACTTTCCCTATTTGCTTATCAATAAGAAACGCTATGCAGGGTTGTATTTTACTCGCACCGACACATATGATAAAATGGACTGCAAAGGTAAGACATTATGAAAACATGTTTGAGGGTTTCCATAGATTTCATTACTTAAAATCAAATCTGTGGGCACCGTAGCGCAAGTGGTTAGTGTGTCGGACTACTGTGCCAGCGGTCTTGGGTTCTAATCCCGCCGCAAACAAATAAAATGTTTTTCACAGTGCTCACCTCTTCCGAATGCCTGACAAGCATTCAAGAGTATCCTTTGTCATGTAAAGCTTCCCAACTCGCCGTTTGGAGACGGCAGAAAACTGTAGGTCCCTTCCATTCGTGCAAAAATATAACGCGCACACACAAATGGTTGCGGGAAGCTAGGCTTGGTTCTACCTAGGACTGCTGAAGCCAAATATTTATTTATTTTATTTTTTTTAAAATCAAATCAAATCTAAGTTGCTCTACTCACTACTTATTAGTGTGATCGTTTATAGACCCAACCTGCTCCGATTCAATTTACCTATGTAAGCAGGCATTCATTGGGCAAAGCGGGATGCGACCACGGCTATATTCTGTACATCATCGGTTCGTTTCATCTTGTGTCGTAGTTTTTAGATAGTTTTTTCCGTATTATTTATTTTTTATTTTTTTTATTTCAAATACATATGTTCTTAATATTATTCCAGGTATAGAAACAGTACGGCGAGACAACTCACCTCTTGTGGCGAATCTCATGAATACGTGCTTGCAAAAACTGCTTATTGATCGAAATCCTGATGGTGCTGTTGAGTACGCCAAATCAGTGATATCGGATCTACTGTGTAACCGCATAGACATCTCACAATTGGTAATAACCAAGGAGTTAACAAAAACAGATTACGCTGCTAAACAAGCTCACGTGGAGCTGGCTAGCAAAATGAAGAAACGCGATCCTGGCACTGCACCAAAGTTAGGTGAGCGTGTTCCCTATGTTCTCTGTGCTGCAGCAAAGAATACACCTGCCTATATGAAGGCTGAAGATCCGATTTATGTATTGGAGAACTGTGTTCCTATTGATGCAAATTATTATTTAGAAAATCAACTCTCGAAACCTTTACTGAGGATCTTTGAACCTATACTGGGTGATAAAGCAGAGTCCATCTTACTGAGTAGGTGGCCTATGTTTTCTTTTTTCTTTAGTTTTTATAGTTTTTGTTGACATTTTTTTAGAGGGTGAGCACACAAGGACACGCGCCGTGGTAACATCCAAGGTCGGTGGTTTAGCTGGATTTATGACTAAAAAAGCAGCATGTTTGGGCTGCAAGGCCCTTATGCCCAATGGTTATGAAAAAAGTGCCTTGTGTCCGCATTGCGAACCAAACATTGGCGAATTATACCAAAAGGAAATATTTGCAAAGCGTAGTCTGGAAGAAAACTTCTCGCGCCTGTGGACTGAATGTCAACGTTGCCAGGGCTCATTACACGAAGAAGTGCTATGTTCAAACCGCGATTGCCCTATTTTCTATATGCGTCAAAAAATTCGCATGGATTTGGACACTCAAGAAAAAAGAGTAAAAAGGTTCGGAGCACCTACATGGTAGATAGAGAAGGTCGCCGATTTCATACAAACCATTAATATTGTTTGTTTTTTCGAATTGTTGATTGTTAACTTAAAGTTATTTTGTTTTATAATTAAATTAAATAAGTTTTCATTCATGTTTACTTTTATTACGAATACATTGTTATTGTTTTTGTTGTATGCTTCTATGATTCTTTACAATATGTACTTAATGATTTACTTTTAAGTATCAATTAATGTAGAAAAACAGAAAGAAGATTTAAAAAATCATATGCATATTATACAAACGCTTCGGAATATGGTATTCCTGACTTACGTTCGCTGTTCATTATTATTGTTGTACGTAATTATTTTTTCATTTTATTCTCGCGCCTGTGGACTGAATGTCAACGTTGCCAGGGCTCATTACACGAAGAAGTGCTATGCTCAAACCGCAATTGCCCTATTTTCTATATGCGTCAACAAAACAAATACATTGGTATTGTTTTTGTTGTATGCTTCTATGATTCTTTACAATATGTACTTAATGATTTACTTTTAAGTATCAATTAATGTAGAAAAACAGAAAGAAGCTTTAAGAAATCATATGCATATTATACAAACGCTTCGGAATATGATATTCCTGACTTACGTTCGCTGTTCATTATTATTATATGTAATTATTTTTTCATTTTGGAAATTTTAAACTCGGTCCTTAAATAGGCTATTTGCGGCTTTGCAGTGTGTTTGATAACCAGTCCATTGCTTGGTCCAATCCCTCACCTTTAGTCGCTAATGTTTTAAAAATTTGGAACGTACGGTTTTTTACATGTTCAAGACCCAGAGCATGATGTACCTCAGCAACGGTCATACATCCTTCCATGTCCTGTTTGTTTGCTAGAACGACAAGTATCGCTCCAGCTAACTCTTCTTCCTATGCGATAAAATGTCAGCAATATAATCAATCTTAGAGTTATTCAAAAAAGCACTTACCCTCAACATGTAAAGCAACTCATCTTTGGATATGCCAATTCGATCTCGGTCCACCGAATCAACCACATATATAATAGCATCTGTATTGCTATAATAACATCGCCAATAGGGCCTAAAAGTTTAGAATAAGTGGAGTTAAGAAATATGAACGTACATATGTATGTATGTTGTACACACGCGTACTCTTCAAAGCTCAGATACATTGATGCTGTGAGCAGAAGAAACTATTTAACTATAAAACTAAATAGGAAAGGTTTCGAAATTTTATTTGTTCTTTTACGTGACTATAAGCTGCGCTCTTATACGCTTAACGCTGTAAGCTACCATTTTCTACAAGAACAAAAGGAAGATGTACATCACAGTATTATTACCGATCTGCAGAATGAAAATGAACAAACACGTCGACGTTTGGCTATGTACTGCCTTAAGGATGCTTATCTACCTCTACGACTTTTGAATAAATTGATGTCAATTGTGAATTACATGGAAATGGCTCGTGTAACAGGTGTCACCTTACAAAGCCTTCTTACTAGGGGACAACAAATTAAAGTTCTCAGTCAGTTACTTAGAAAAGCACGAACTAAAGGCTTTATCATGCCCGCGTATCACAGTCAGGGAACCGATGGACAGTATGAAGGGGCAACTGTTATTGAACCAAAAAGAGGTTATTATGCAGATCCAATTTCTACACTCGATTTTGCATCTCTATACCCAAGTATTATGATGGCTCACAACCTGTGCTACACTACGCTTGTTGCGCCAAACATGAAAGACAAATTGTCATTGTCCGACGATGATATACAACGAACACCAGCAAATAATATATTTGTCAAATCACATATACGGCGTGGTTTGCTTCCAGAAATTTTAGGATCACTACTTGCTGCACGTAAAAAAGCAAAAAATGATTTAAAAGTGGAAAAGGATCCATTCAAAAAAAGTGTATTGGATGGTCGACAATTGGCTTTGAAAATATCTGCAAACTCTGTATATGGGTTCACAGGAGCACAAGTAGGCAAGTTGCCCTGTCTAGAAATATCCGGTAGTGTAACTGCATATGGACGCACAATGATCGAACTGACAAAGAACGAAGTCGAGACACATTATACTCGTGAAAATGGCTATGAAAATGATGCTGTTGTTATCTATGGCGACACAGATTCAGTGATGGTCAATTTTGGGGTCAAAAGTCTAGAACGAAGTATGGAATTGGGAAGAGAAGCAGCTGAAATAGTTAGTTCCAAATTCGTGCAGCCTATAAAGCTCGAGTTTGAAAAAGGATACTTTCCCTATTTGCTTATCAATAAGAAACGCTATGCAGGGTTGTATTTTACTCGCACCGACACATGATAAAATGGACTGCAAAGGTAAGACATTATGAAAACATGTTTGAGGGTTTCCATAGATTTCATTACTTAAAATCAAATCTGTGGGCACCGTAGCGCAAGTGGTTAGTGTGTCGGACTACTGTGCCAGCGGTCTTGGGTTCTAATCCCGCCGCAAACAAATAAAATGTTTTTCACAGTGCTCACCTCTTCCGAATGCCTGACAAGCATTCAAGAGTATCCTTTGTCATGTAAAGCTTCCCAACTCGCCGTTCGGAGACGGCAGAAAACTGTAGGTCCCTTCCATTCGTGCAAAAATATAACGCGCACACACAAATGGTTGCGGGAAGCTAGGCTTGGTTCTACCTAGGACTGCTGAAGCCAAATATTTATTTATTTTATTTTTTTTAAAATCAAATCAAATCTAAGTTGCTCTACTCACTACTTATTAGTGTGATCGTTTATAGACCCAACCTGCTCCGATTCAATTTACCTATGTAAGCAGGCATTCATTGGGCAAAGCGGGATGCGACCACGGCTATATTCTGTACATCATCGGTTCGTTTCATCTTGTGTCGTAGTTTTTAGATAGTTTTTTCCGTATTATTTATTTTTTATTTTTTTTATTTCAAATACATATGTTCTTAATATTATTCCAGGTATAGAAACAGTACGGCGAGACAACTCACCTCTTGTGGCGAATCTCATGAATACGTGCTTGCAAAAACTGCTTATTGATCGAAATCCTGATGGTGCTGTTGAGTACGCCAAATCAGTGATATCGGATCTACTGTGTAACCGCATAGACATCTCACAATTGGTAATAACCAAGGAGTTAACAAAAACAGATTACGCTGCTAAACAAGCTCACGTGGAGCTGGCTAGCAAAATGAAGAAACGCGATCCTGGCACTGCACCAAAGTTAGGTGAGCGTGTTCCCTATGTTCTCTGTGCTGCAGCAAAGAATACACCTGCCTATATGAAGGCTGAATATCCGATTTATGTATTGGAGAACTGTATTCCTATTGATGCAAATTATTATTTAGAAAATCAACTCTCGAAACCTTTACTGAGGATCTTTGAACCTATACTGGGTGATAAAGCAGAGTCCATCTTACTGAGTAGGTGGCCTATGTTTTCTTTTTTCTTTAGTTTTTATAGTTTTTGTTGACATTTTTTTAGAGGGTGAGCACACAAGGACACGCGCCGTGGTAACATCCAAGGTCGGTGGTTTAGCTGGATTTATGACTAAAAAAGCAGCATGTTTGGGCTGCAAGGCCCTTATGCCCAATGGTTATGAAAAAAGTGCCTTGTGTCCGCATTGCGAACCAAACATTGGCGAATTATACCAAAAGGAAATATTTGCAAAGCGTAGTCTGGAAGAAAACTTCTCGCGCCTGTGGACTGAATGTCAACGTTGCCAGGGCTCATTACACGAAGAAGTGCTATGTTCAAACCGCGATTGCCCTATTTTCTATATGCGTCAAAAAATTCGCATGGATTTGGACACTCAAGAAAAAAGAGTAAAAAGGTTCGGAGCACCTACATGGTAGATAGAGAAGGTCGCCGCTTTCATACAAACCATTAATATTGTTTGTTTTTTCGAATTGTTGATTGTTAACTTAAAGTTATTTTGTTTTATAATTAAATTAAATAAGTTTTCATTCATGTTTACTTTTATTACGAATACATTGTTATTGTTTTTGTTGTATGCTTCTATGATTCTTTACACTATGTACTTAATGATTTACTTTTAAGTATCAATTAATGTAGAAAAACAGAAAGAAGATTTAAAAAATCATATGCATATTATACAAACGCTTCGGAATATGGTATTCCTGACTTACGTTCGCTGTTCATTATTATTATTGTACGTAATTATTTTTTCATTTCATTCTCGCGCCTGTGGACTGAATTTCAACGTTGCCAGGGCTCATTACACGAAGAAGTGCTATGCTCAAACCGCAATTGCCCTATTTTCTATATGCGTCAAAAAAACAAATACATTGGTATTGTTTTTGTTGTATGCTTCTATGATTCTTTACAATATGTACTTAATGATTTACTTTTAAGTATCAATTAATGTAGAAAAACAGAAAGAAGATTTAAAAAATCATATGCATATTATACAAACGCTTCGGAATATGGTATTCCTGACTTACGTTCGCTGTTCATTATTATTGTTGTACGTAATTATTTTTTCATTTCATTCTCGCGCCTGTGGACTGAATGTCAACGTTGCCAGGGCTCATTACACGAAGAAGTGCTATGCTCAAACCGCAATTGCCCTATTTTCTATATGCGTCAACAAAACAAATACATTGGTATTGTTTTTGTTGTATGCTTCTATGATTCTTTACAATATGTACTTAATGATTTACTTTTAAGTATCAATTAATGTAGAAAAACAGAAAGAAGCTTTAAGAAATCATATGCATATTATACAAACGCTTCGGAATATGATATTCCTGACTTACGTTCGCTGTTCATTATTATTATATGTAATTATTTTTTCATTTTGGAAATTTTAAACTCGGTCCTTAAATAGGCTATTTGCGGCTTTGCAGTGTGTTTGATAACCAGTCCATTGCTTGGTCCAATCCCTCACCTTTAGTCGCTAATGTTTTAAAAATTTGGAACGTACGGTTTTTTACATGTTCAAGACCCAGAGCATGATGTACCTCAGCAACGGTCATACATCCTTCCATGTCCTGTTTGTTTGCTAGAACGACAAGTATCGCTCCAGCTAACTCTTCTTCCTATGCGATAAAATGTCAGCAATATAATCAATCTTAGAGTTATTCAAAAAAGCACTTACCCTCAACATGTAAAGCAACTCATCTTTGGATATGCCAATTCGATCTCGGTCCACCGAATCAACCACATATATAATAGCATCTGTATTGCTATAATAACATCGCCAATAGGGCCTAAAAGTTTAGAATAAGTGGAGTTAAGAAATATGAACGTACATATGTATGTATGTTGTACACACGCGTACTCTTCAAAGCTCAGATACATTGATGCTGTGAGCAGAAGAAACTATTTAACTATAAAACTAAATAGGAAAGGTTTCGAAATTTTATTTGTTCTTTTACGTGACTATAAGCTGCGCTCTTATACGCTTAACGCTGTAAGCTACCATTTTCTACAAGAACAAAAGGAAGATGTACATCACAGTATTATTACCGATCTGCAGAATGAAAATGAACAAACACGTCGACGTTTGGCTATGTACTGCCTTAAGGATGCTTTCTACCTCTACGACTTTTGAATAAATTGATGTCAATTGTGAATTACATGGAAATGGCTCGTGTAACAGGTGTAACCTTACAAAGCCTTCTTACTAGGGGACAACAAATTAAAGTTCTCAGTCAGTTACTTAGAAAAGCACGAACTAAAGGCTTTATCATGCCCGCGTATCACAGTCAGGGAACCGATGAACAGTATGAAGGGGCAACTGTTATTGAACCAAAAAGAGGTTATTATGCAGATCCAATTTCTACACTCGATTTTGCATCTCTATACCCAAGTATTATGATGGCTCACAACCTGTGCTACACTACGCTTGTTGCACCAAACATGAAAGACAAATTGTCATTGTCCGACGATGATATACAACGAACACCAGCAAATAATATATTTGTCAAATCACATATACGGCGTGGTTTGCTTCCAGAAATTTTAGGATCACTACTTGCTGCACGTAAAAAAGCAAAAAATGATTTAAAAGTGGAAAAGGATCCATTCAAAAAAAGTGTATTGGATGGTCGACAATTGGCTTTGAAAATATCTGCAAACTCTGTATATGGGTTCACAGGAGCACAAGTAGGCAAGTTGCCCTGTCTAGAAATATCCGGTAGTGTAACTGCATATGGACGCACAATGATCGAACTGACAAAGAACGAAGTCGAGACACATTATACTCGTGAAAATGGCTATGAAAATGATGCTGTTGTTATCTATGGCGA
The DNA here is from genome assembly GCA_949775065.1 of Brachyopa scutellaris. Classification (NCBI taxonomy): domain Eukaryota; kingdom Metazoa; phylum Arthropoda; class Insecta; order Diptera; family Syrphidae; genus Brachyopa; species Brachyopa scutellaris. The sequence goes on along the minus strand of OX459114.1, from coordinate 50,364,164 downwards.
CACAGATTCAGTGATGGTCAATTTTGGGGTCAAAAGTCTAGAACGAAGTATGGAATTGGGAAGAGAAGCAGCTGAAATAGTTAGTTCCAAATTCGTGCAGCCTATAAAGCTCGAGTTTGAAAAAGTATACTTTCCCTATTTGCTTATCAATAAGAAACGCTATGCAGGGTTGTATTTTACTCGCACCGACACATATGATAAAATGGACTGCAAAGGTAAGACATTATGAAAACATGTTTGAGGGTTTCCATAGATTTCATCACTTAAAATCGAATCTGTAGGCACCGTAGCGCAAGTGGTTAGTGTGTCGGACTACTGTGCCAGCGGTCTTGGGTTCGAATCCCGCCGCAAACAAATAAAATGTTTTTCACAGTGCTCACCTCTTCCGAATGCCTGACAAGCATTCAAGAGTATCCTTTGTCATGTAAAGCTTCCCAACTCGCCGTTCGGAGACGGCAGAGAACTGTAAGTCCCTTCCATTCGTGCAAAAATATAACGCGCACACACAAATGGTTGCGGGAAGCTAGGCTTGGTTCTACCTAGGACTGCTGAAGCCAAATATTTATTTATTTTATTTTTTTTTAAAATCAAATCAAATCTAAGTTGCTCTACTCACTACTTATTAGTGTGATCGTTTATAGACCCAACCTGCTCCGATTCAATTTACCTATGTAAGCAGGCATTCATTGGGCAAAGCGGGATGCGACCACGGCTATATTCTGTACATCATCGGTTCGTTTCATCTTGTGTCGTAGTTTTTAGATAGTTTTTTCCGTAATATTTATTTTTTATTTTTTTTTATTTCAAATACATATGTTCTTAATATTATTCCAGGTATAGAAACAGTACGGCGAGACAACTCACCTCTTGTGGCGAATCTCATGAATACGTGCTTGCAAAAACTGCTTATTGATCGAAATCCTGATGGTGCTGTTGAGTACGCCAAATCAGTGATATCGGATCTACTGTGTAACCGCATAGACATCTCACAATTGGTAATAACCAAGGAGTTAACACCCTACCTGACTATCTACCTCGTCGTGGTGTAGGGGCCTAAAAGGTCAAAGACTCTCGGGTCACCAACCCTAGAGGAGATCTCAACCAAAGGATAGTCGACCCCGTCACACCATTCCCATCCTCTATCCCTTCGCTCCCAATCCCGGGCCGGATTAAGGTGTCATACGACCCGTGCCGAGAATCGACCAGGCTGAGGGCCCTTTAAATAGCTCAGTCTTGCACGGAGTATCCGGAAACCTGGCGACATCCGGATTAGCCAGCCTTACCTGCATACTGCGGATCTCTGTGCAGGTGGACCTTCTTTCTCCGCTACTCGTGGGAACTATAATGAACACAAACAACAAAAACAACAATAACAAAAACAACAATTCCAAGACCGGGTCCTCTTCAATCCCGGCCGGCAGCAAGACCTCAGGGTCTTCTGCTGAGGTTGCTCGATGCCAAGCAGCAGCAAAGAATCTGCTACCCAAGCTGGATTCTAGCATTGCTGGCAAAGGCGCGCATCCACTTCTAAACACCCATTTGGATGCGCTGGGAAGACCGAAAGCTTCTGGCCCGTCTCCCAACGCATCCTCCAATCACCCACGGTCGTCCGCTTCGGACGCTTCGGGGACGGTACGCCGGAAACGGTATATCGCCCCCTCCAAGCAGGCTTATAGGGACCGTAAGACTGCTGCCAATGTACTGGAAAGAATTGGCAAAATTCCAGAAGAGGCCAGATCAGCACAGCAAAGGGCCTCTCTTGATTGGGCGATGAAAATCACCAAGAGGTCACCCGCTGCGTCTTCAGACTCCGCGTCAAAAAGACAAAGGTCGCTGGACGAGTCCCATCCGGACTCAAAAAGAACTAAGGTGAACAACACCACACCTAAGCCGTCCAGCATCACATCAAGGCCTTTCAGCGAGGTTCTTAAGGATCACTTGGTGGTTGCAGTCATTGACCGCAGCGATCCAGATGGTAGGATCTCCCCTGATAGGTGGCTGCTGGTCAACAGCCGGCTGCACAGTGGATTCCTTAGAATCTTCAAGGATCACCCAGGTCCTCCCCCCATATGTCGCGACAACGGATGGCATCAAGGCCATGTGAAGTTGGTCTCCTGCGCTGACGATAGATCGGCGCAGCTTTATAAGCTGGCAATAAGCCAATTGGGTGAGATATGGCCAGGTGCTAGGTTGGAGGTCGTAGCAAAGGAGGATATCCCGAGCAGACCAAGAACCCGGGCCTGGATCCCAACCGAACCCCCTCTCGCCGCAGATGTGCTTAGCGTTATCAAACTCTGCAATCCACAACTTCCGACGCACAATTGGAAGATTGGCAGGTTAGACGAAGCCAGGGGTCTCTTTAGGAGTGCCTGTATTGTTATCAATCAGGAATCCCTGGCTCCTCTCGCCAAAACCAACGGCGTAATAAGCTACGGGTTTGACTCTATCACCCTTAAGGTGTACAAAAAAGACGAGGCAATAGCGGAGTCAAACCCCTCACCCAAGGACCTCGCAACCACTTCGGAGCTACCGTCATGCTCGCAGATGTCATCCGGTGCAATGACAAATGACTCGAAGACGGTACCCTCACCACTACCACCACCACCATCCCAATCCCACCCCCCATCCCTGGAAGAACCGCTCTCGGATATGGAGATTGAGCCCATCATATGCTTGAGTGAGGACGAGCTTCTAGCTTCGGACTCAGACCCAGAGGCAAACTCTACAGTAGTGGAGGTAAATCCGCCTGATTGTAGCTCCAATGCTGCGATTAGTTCAGATTAACCTCCACCACTCCAAAGCGGCATCCGCTTCACTTCTTCTCCGACTCCAACAACTAGGAGAAGATGTCGTCCTGATCCAGGAACCTTGGGTTAATGGTAACTCGATACTTGGACTCAGGACTCCTAATTATACTCTTTACCACAAGAGGAATGAAGGTAAGCCAAGAGCCTGCATTCTCGCAAAGAGTAATCTCAATATATTCCTACTCTCTAATTACAGCGATCGAAATACAGTAGTGGTAAAACTGGAGACTGGCAAGGGCAAAATCTGGCTGGTCTCGGCCTATCTCGCCCATGACGATATAGGCCCTCTACCTCCGAACAATCTGAGGGAGGCGATCGCGGATGCAGAGAGGCGCAATGATGGACTAATCCTGGGTAGTGACGCTAACGCGCATCACTCTATTTGGGGCAGCTCCGACACCAACAACAGAGGTGAGTTACTTTTTGACTTCTTTCTTAATACAAACCTCACCTACTGCAACAAAGGTTGCACACCAACTTTTATAACCTGCAATAGACAGGAAGTTCTAGATATTACACTTGTATCTGATAATATCTCCCAATCGATCAACAACTGGAAAGTTTCGGCTGAGCATTCGTTCTCAGATCACCGATACATCCAATTCTCGTTAGACGACCATCCCCCAGCCAGACCAGAGTTTCGGAACTACCGAAAGACCGACTGGGCTAAATACAGGGAAACACTACAGGGGTTAATCCCTTCTTCAATACCCCCGGTCCCGAGCAGCACACAAGAGCTTGACTGCATGGTAGGAAAACTCACTTCCGCCTGCAATAAAGCATTAGATATGGCATGCCCTACAATAAGACCAAAGGGGAAACCGAAACCTCCATGGTGGAACTCCGATATTAGCAGCACAAGAAAACACTGCAGACTGCTATTCAATAGAGCAAAACTCACAAAAAGTGCCCTAGACTGGACCTCTTATAAGGAGGCCCTCGCAGTATTCAAAAGTACTCTCAGGAAAGCCAAACGGAAATCCTGGAGACTTTTCTGCGACAACATTGAGAACTTCTCGGAAGCCTCAAGGCTACGAAAAATACTCTCCACCAATCCAAGTACTCCTGGCTATCTGATTAAACCAGATGGCTCTTGGACCTCTTCAAGCGAAGAAACAATAGACCTACTACTGGATACACACTTTCCTGGTAGCTTATCTTCTCCACTTAGTAGTTCGTCTAACAGTACACAACCTACTCAACTTACACAAACTAACACTAATTGTCTGGTCACAAAGGACAAACTGCTTTGGGCACTACGCAGCTTCCAACCATACAAATCTGCGGGACCTGACGGCATAATACCTGCTGAATTCCAGTCGGCAACTGACATTATTCTGCCCTGGCTGGAAACTATACTTACGTTTTGTATAAACAATATTTACATCCCCAAATTATGGTTGGAAGTTAAAGTAATCTTCATTCCCAAAGCGGGTAAGAGCTCTCACGCTAGTCCAAAAGATCTCAGACCTATTAGCCTATCATCATTCTTCTTAAAAACCTTAGAAAGACTGATCGATACCCACCTTCGGAGTAGCATCGAAGCACGACTGCTATCAGAATCCCAACATGCTTACTGTAAGGGTAAATCAGTGGAAACTGCACTGCACTCCCTGGTACGCACCATTGAGAAGACGATTTACTGCAAAGAATACACAATGGTTGTCTTCCTAGACATAGAAGGTGCCTTTAATAATATTAAATCGGAGGCTATAGTAGATGCCCTTTCAAAACTCAAGGTCGAGCACTCGCTTCGCAAATTGATTAATTTACTACTTACTAGTCGAATTATCAACACCAAGCTGGGCGAGTCCTCTTCCAGGAGATTTGTCAGCAGAGGCACCCCCCAAGGTGGTGTCCTATCCCCCCTTCTTTGGAACCTGGTAGTAAATGAACTTTTGCTACTCCTAGAAGGCGTGGGATGCAAAGTAATCGCATATGCTGATGACGTCGCTATAGCTATTTCCGGCAAGCATCTTCACACGATCAATGAACTCATGCAAAATGCACTAAATAAGCTCTCGAAATGGACCGACAAATGTGGACTGGGAGTTAACCCTCAGAAAACGGAGTTGGTTCTTTTTACTAGGAAATACAAAATCCCTCAGATAGACCCCCCTTCTTTATATGGTACCAAGTTAGTTTTCACCGACAAAGCAAAGTACCTAGGTCTCATCTTGGATAGTAAGCTTAGTTGGAAACTCAATATCCAAGAAAGAGTAAAGAAAGCTACCATAGCACTCTACTCCTGCAAGAAAGCCATCGGCAGCAAATGGGGTCTTCAACCCCGCATCGCCCACTGGCTCTATGTATCTATCATCAGACCGATTCTGATGTATGGCGTAGTGGTCTGGTGGACCGCCTTAGATAAAGCTATACATCGCGACAGCTTGGGGAAAGTACAAAGATTAGCGTGTCTGTGCATTAGCGGAGCATTAAGATCAACACCCTCCGCAGCACTAGACATCCTACTATATCTCCCACCCCTAGACTTAATTGGTAAGCAAATGGCAACCAGTTCTGCCATAAGACTCAAAACAATCTCACAGTGGTCAAGTAACTACACTGGCCACTCCATAATACTAGACAATCTTACCCTTCCCGAAAACATAGACTACACTGTACCCAAGCCCAATTTTGACAAAAACTTTAAAGTCACTATCCCAGATAGGTCCTTCTGGGATGACCTAGGTGCTGTAACAGACAAGTCGATACACTTTTATACTGATGGCTCTAAAACCAATGATGGTGTAGGAGGAGGTGTTTTCTCAGACAGATTAAAACTAAATCTCTCCTTTCGCCTCCCTGATCACTGTAGCGTGTTTCAAGCGGAGATCATGGCGATTTCGGAAGCACTGTCCTGGATCAAGAGGAATGTAATATCCACTAACGATATTAGCATTTTCTCGGATAGTCAGGCGGCGTTGAAATCTCTGGAATCAGTCTCATCCACTTCTAAGATCACCTCCAACTGCCGTTCATCTCTCATAGAGATGGCTAAGCAGTTTAACATTCACCTTTGCTGGGTGCCGGGGCACAGAGACATTCCAGGGAATTGCAAAGCTGACGAGCTCGCTAAAATAGGAACAACAATACCTATTCTACCCGATAAGAAATATATAGGTATGCCACTCGCTACTTACAAGCTAGCACTCAAACTTGACACAGTCAATAAGACCAACGCCAGATGGGAAGGTGGAACCACCTGCCTTGCTACAAAGCAAATCTGGCCTAGATTGGATCTTAACCGCTCTAGATACCTTTTGTCACTAAAAAGACTGCATATTAGTACGATTATCGGTGTCATCACAGGACACTGCCTTATAGGCAGACACGCTACTAGACTTGGCGTCATTTCGAATGACTTCTGCAGAAGCTGTAGAGACGAAGAGGAGGAGGAAAGTCCAACACATCTCCTCTGCTCGTGTCCAGCTCTTTCCCGTAGTAGGAAACTTCACCTTGGAGAATACTTCTTCGATGATCTAAGTGATCTCATACAAAAAGACGTAGGAAGCCTTCTTCGTTTTATACAAAGTTCCAAATGGTTCACCTGAGTAGCGGGGTGATTATCCCCAAGATCCTTGGTATCACAATGGGCCTCTATAGGCCTAAGTGTGCTGGTACTTGTTACTGGCAGCCACTGCTACCTAACCTAACCTAAGGAGTTAACAAAAACAGATTACGCTGCTAAACAAGCTCACGTGGAGCTGGCTAGCAAAATGAAGAAACGCGATCCTGGCACTGCACCAAAGTTAGGTGAGCGTGTTCCCTATGTTCTCTGTGCTGCAGCAAAGAATACACCTGCCTATATGAAGGCTGAAGATCCGATTTATGTATTGGAGAACTGTGTTCCAATTGATGCAAATTATTATTTAGAAAATCAACTCTCGAAACCTTTACTGAGGATCTTTGAACCTATACTGGGTGATAAAGCAGAGTCCATCTTACTGAGTAGGTGGCCTATGTTTTCTTTTTTCTTTAGTTTTTTTAGTTTTTGTTGACATTTTTTTAGAGGGTGAGCACACAAGGACACGCGCCGTGGTAACATCCAAGGTCGGTGGTTTAGCTGGATTTATGACTAAAAAAGCAGCATGTTTGGGCTGCAAGGCCCTTATGCCCAATGGTTATGAAAAAAGTGCCTTGTGTCCGCATTGCGAACCAAACATTGGCGAATTATACCAAAAGGAAATATTTGCAAAGCGTAGTCTGGAAGAAAACTTCTCGCGCCTGTGGACTGAATGTCAACGTTGCCAGGGCTCATTACACGAAGAAGTGCTATGTTCAAACCGCGATTGCCCTATTTTCTATATGCGTCAAAAAATTCGCATGGATTTGGACACAAGAAAAAAGAGTAAAAAGGTTCGGAGCACCTACATGGTAGATAGAGAAGGTCGCCGATTTCATACAAACCATTAATATTGTTTGTTTTTTCGAATTGTTGATTGTTAACTTAAAGTTATTTTGTTTTATAATTAAATTAAATAAGTTTTCATTCATGTTTACTTTTATTACGAATACATTGTTATTGTTTTTGTTGTATGCTTCTATGATTCTTTACACTATGTACTTAATGATTTACTTTTAAGTATCAATTAATGTAGAAAAACAGAAAGAAGATTTAAAAAATCATATGCATATTATACAAACGCTTCGGAATATGGTATTCCTGACTTACGTTCGCTGTTCATTATTATTATTGTACGTAATTATTTTTTCATTTCATTCTCGCGCCTGTGGACTGAATGTCAACGTTGCCAGGGCTCATTACACGAAGAAGTGCTATGCTCAAACCGCAATTGCCCTATTTTCTATATGCGTCAAAAAAACAAATACATTGGTATTGTTTTTGTTGTATGCTTCTATGATTCTTTACAATATGTACTTAATGATTTACTTTTAAGTATCAATTAATGTAGAAAAACAGAAAGAAGCTTTAAGAAATCATATGCATATTATACAAACGCTTCGGAATATGATATTCCTGACTTACGTTCGCTGTTCATTATTATTATATGTAATTATTTTTTCATTTTGGAAATTTTAAACTCGGTCCTTAAATAGGCTATTTGCGGCTTTGCAGTGTGTTTGATAACCAGTCCATTGCTTGGTCCAATCCCTCACCTTTAGTCGCTAATGTTTTAAAAATTTGGAACGTACGGTTTTTTACATGTTCAAGACCCAGAGCATGATGTACCTCAGCAACGGTCATACATCCTTCCATGTCCTGTTTGTTTGCTAGAACGACAAGTATCGCTCCAGGTAACTCTTCTTCCTATGCGATAAAATGTCAGCAATATAATCAATCTTAGAGTTATTCAAAAAAGCACTTACCCTCAACATGTAAAGCAACTCATCTTTGGATATGCCAATTCGATCTCGGTCCACCGAATCAACCACATATATAATAGCATCTGTATTGCTATAATAACATCGCCAATAGGGCCTAAAAGTTTAGAATAAGTGGAGTTAAGAAATATGAACGTACATATGTATGTATGTTGTACACACGCGTACTCTTCAAAGCTCAGATACATTGATGCTGTGAGCAGAAGAAACTATTTAACTATAAAACTAAATAGGAAAGGTTTCGAAATTTTATTTGTTCTTTTACGTGACTATAAGCTGCGCTCTTATACGCTTAACGCTGTAAGCTACCATTTTCTACAAGAACAAAAGGAAGATGTACATCACAGTATTATTACCGATCTGCAGAATGAAAATGAACAAACACGTCGACGTTTGGCTATGTACTGCCTTAAGGATGCTTATCTACCTCTACGACTTTTGAATAAATTGATGTCAATTGTGAATTACATGGAAATGGCTCGTGTAACAGGTGTCACCTTACAAAGCCTTCTTACTAGGGGACAACAAATTAAAGTTCTCAGTCAGTTACTTAGAAAAGCACGAACTAAAGGCTTTATCATGCCCGCGTATCACAGTCAGGGAACCGATGAACAGTATGAAGGGGCAACTGTTATTGAACCAAAAAGAGGTTATTATGCAGATCCAATTTCTACACTCGATTTTGCATCTCTATACCCAAGTATTATGATGGCTCACAACCTGTGCTACACTACGCTTGTTGCGCCAAACATGAAAGACAAATTGTCATTGTCCGACGATGATATACAACGAACACCAGCAAATAATATATTTGTCAAATCACATATACGGCGTGGTTTGCTTCCAGAAATTTTAGGATCACTACTTGCTGCACGTAAAAAAGCAAAAAATGATTTAAAAGTGGAAAAGGATCCATTCAAAAAAAGTGTATTGGATGGTCGACAATTGGCTTTGAAAATATCTGCAAACTCTGTATATGGGTTCACAGGAGCACAAGTAGGCAAGTTGCCCTGTCTAGAAATATCCGGTAGTGTAACTGCATATGGACGCACAATGATCGAACTGACAAAGAACGAAGTCGAGACACATTATACTCGTGAAAATGGCTATGAAAATGATGCTGTTGTTATCTATGGCGACACAGATTCAGTGATGGTCAATTTTGGGGTCAAAAGTCTAGAACGAAGTATGGAATTGGGAAGAGAAGCAGCTGAAATAGTTAGTTCCAAATTCGTGCAGCCTATAAAGCTCGAGTTTGAAAAAGTATACTTTCCCTATTTGCTTATCAATAAGAAACGCTATGCAGGGTTGTATTTTACTCGCACCGACACATATGATAAAATGGACTGCAAAGGTAAGACATTATGAAAACATGTTTGAGGGTTTCCATAGATTTCATTACTTAAAATCAAATCTGTGGGCACCGTAGCGCAAGTGGTTAGTGTGTCGGACTACTGTGCCAGCGGTCTTGGGTTCTAATCCCGCCGCAAACAAATAAAATGTTTTTCACAGTGCTCACCTCTTCCGAATGCCTGACAAGCATTCAAGAGTATCCTTTGTCATGTAAAGCTTCCCAACTCGCCGTTCGGAGACGGCAGAAAACTGTAGGTCCCTTCCATTCGTGCAAAAATATAACGCGCACACACAAATGGTTGCGGGAAGCTAGGCTTGGTTCTACCTAGGACTGCTGAAGCCAAATATTTATTTATTTTATTTTTTTTAAAATCAAATCAAATCTAAGTTGCTCTACTCACTACTTATTAGTGTGATCGTTTATAGACCCAACCTGCTCCGATTCAATTTACCTATGTAAGCAGGCATTCATTGGGCAAAGCGGGATGCGACCACGGCTATATTCTGTACATCATCGGTTCGTTTCATCTTGTGTCGTAGTTTTTAGATAGTTTTTTCCGTATTATTTATTTTTTATTTTTTTTATTTCAAATACATATGTTCTTAATATTATTCCAGGTATAGAAACAGTACGGCGAGACAACTCACCTCTTGTGGCGAATCTCATGAATACGTGCTTGCAAAAACTGCTTATTGATCGAAATCCTGATGGTGCTGTTGAGTACGCCAAATCAGTGATATCGGATCTACTGTGTAACCGCATAGACATCTCACAATTGGTAATAACCAAGGAGTTAACAAAAACAGATTACGCTGCTAAACAAGCTCACGTGGAGCTGGCTAGCAAAATGAAGAAACGCGATCCTGGCACTGCACCAAAGTTAGGTGAGCGTGTTCCCTATGTTCTCTGTGCTGCAGCAAAGAATACACCTGCCTATATGAAGGCTGAATATCCGATTTATGTATTGGAGAACTGTATTCCTATTGATGCAAATTATTATTTAGAAAATCAACTCTCGAAACCTTTACTGAGGATCTTTGAACCTATACTGGGTGATAAAGCAGAGTCCATCTTACTGAGTAGGTGGCCTATGTTTTCTTTTTTCTTTAGTTTTTATAGTTTTTGTTGACATTTTTTTAGAGGGTGAGCACACAAGGACACGCGCCGTGGTAACATCCAAGGTCGGTGGTTTAGCTGGATTTATGACTAAAAAAGCAGCATGTTTGGGCTGCAAGGCCCTTATGCCCAATGGTTATGAAAAAAGTGCCTTGTGTCCGCATTGCGAACCAAACATTGGCGAATTATACCAAAAGGAAATATTTGCAAGGCGTAGTCTGGAAGAAAACTTCTCGCGCCTGTGGACTGAATGTCAACGTTGCCAGGGCTCATTACACGAAGAAGTGCTATGTTCAAACCGCGATTGCCCTATTTTCTATATGCGTCAAAAAATTCGCATGGATTTGGACACTCAAGAAAAAAGAGTAAAACGGTTCGGAGCACCTACATGGTAGATAGAGAAGGTCGCCGCTTTCATACAAACCATTAATATTGTTTGTTTTTTCGAATTGTTGATTGTTAACTTAAAGTTATTTTGTTTTATAATTAAATTAAATAAGTTTTCATTCATGTTTACTTTTATTACGAATACATTGTTATTGTTTTTGTTGTATGCTTCTATGATTCTTTACACTATGTACTTAATGATTTACTTTTAAGTATCAATTAATGTAGAAAAACAGAAAGAAGATTTAAAAAATCATATGCATATTATACAAACGCTTCGGAATATGGTATTCCTGACTTACGTTCGCTGTTCATTATTATTATTGTACGTAATTATTTTTTCATTTCATTCTCGCGCCTGTGGACTGAATGTCAACGTTGCCAGGGCTCATTACACGAAGAAGTGCTATGCTCAAACCGCAATTGCCCTATTTTCTATATGCGTCAAAAAAACAAATACATTGGTATTGTTTTTGTTGTATGCTTCTATGATTCTTTACAATATGTACTTAATGATTTACTTTTAAGTATCAATTAATGTAGAAAAACAGAAAGAAGCTTTAAGAAATCATATGCATATTATACAAACGCTTCGGAATATGATATTCCTGACTTACGTTCGCTGTTCATTATTATTATATGTAATTATTTTTTCATTTTGGAAATTTTAAACTCGGTCCTTAAATAGGCTATTTGCGGCTTTGCAGTGTGTTTGATAACCAGTCCATTGCTTGGTCCAATCCCTCACCTTTAGTCGCTAATGTTTTAAAAATTTGGAACGTACGGTTTTTTACATGTTCAAGACCCAGAGCATGATGTACCTCAGCAACGGTCATACATCCTTCCATGTCCTGTTTGTTTGCTAGAACGACAAGTATCGCTCCAGGTAACTCTTCTTCCTATGCGATAAAATGTCAGCAATATAATCAATCTTAGAGTTATTCAAAAAAGCACTTACCCTCAACATGTAAAGCAACTCATCTTTGGATATGCCAATTCGATCTCGGTCCACCGAATCAACCACATATATAATAGCATCTGTATTGCTATAATAACATCGCCAATAGGGCCTAAAAGTTTAGAATAAGTGGAGTTAAGAAATATGAACGTACATATGTATGTATGTTGTACACACGCGTACTCTTCAAAGCTCAGATACATTGATGCTGTGAGCAGAAGAAACTATTTAACTATAAAACTAAATAGGAAAGGTTTCGAAATTTTATTTGTTCTTTTACGTGACTATAAGCTGCGCTCTTATACGCTTAACGCTGTAAGCTACCATTTTCTACAAGAACAAAAGGAAGATGTACATCACAGTATTATTACCGATCTGCAGAATGAAAATGAACAAACACGTCGACGTTTGGCTATGTACTGCCTTAAGGATGCTTATCTACCTCTACGACTTTTGAATAAATTGATGTCAATTGTGAATTACATGGAAATGGCTCGTGTAACAGGTGTAACCTTACAAAGCCTTCTTACTAGGGGACAACAAATTAAAGTTCTCAGTCAGTTACTTAAAAAAGCACAAACTAAAGGCTTTATCATGCCCGCGTATCACAGTCAGGGAACCGATGAACAGTATGAAGGGGCAACTGTTATTGAACCAAAAAGAGGTTATTATGCAGATCCAATTTCTACACTCGATTTTGCATCTCTATACCCAAGTATTATAATGGCTCACAACCTGTGCTACACTACGCTTGTTGCGCCAAACATGAAAGACAAATTGTCATTGTCCGACGATGATATACAACGAACACCCGCAAATAATATATTTGTCAAATCACATATACGGCGTGGTTTGCTTCCAGAAATTTTAGGATCACTACTTGCTGCACGTAAAAAAGCAAAAAATCATTTAAAAGTGGAAAAGGATCCATTCAAAAAAAGTGTATTGGATGGTCGACAATTGGCTTTGAAAATATCTGCAAACTCTGTATATGGGTTCACAGGAGCACAAGTAGGCAAGACTTTCCCTATTTGCTTATCAATAAGAAACGCTATGCAGGGTTGTATTTTACTCGCATCGACACATATGATAAAATGGACTGCAAAGGTAAGACATTATGAAAACATGTTTGAGGGTTTCCATAGATTTCATCACTTAAAATCAAATCTGTAGGCACCGTAGCGCAAGTGGTTAGTGTGTCGGACTACTGTGCCAGCGGTCTTGGGTTCGAATCCCGCCGCAAACAAATAAAATGTTTTTCACAGTGCTCACCTCTTCCGAATGCCTGACAAGCATTCAAGAGTATCCTTTGTCATGTAAAGCTTCCCAACTCGCCGTTCGGAGACGGCAGAAAACTGTAGGTCGCTTCCATTCGTGCAAAAATATAACGCGCACACACAAATGGTTGCGGGAAGCTAGGCTTGGTTCTACCTAGGACTGCTGAAGCCAAATATTTATTTATTTTATTTTTTTTAAAATCAAATCAAATCTAAGTTGCTCTACTCACTACTTATTAGTGTGATCGTTTATAGACCCAACCTGCTCCGATTCAATTTACCTATGTAAGCAGGCATTCATTGGGCAAAGCGGGATGCGACCACGGCTATATTCTGTACATCATCGGTTCGTTTCATCTTGTGTCGTAGTTTTTAGATAGTTTTTTCCGTATTATTTATTTTTTATTTTTTTTATTTCAAATACATATGTTCTTAATATTATTCCAGGTATAGAAACAGTACGGCGAGACAACTCACCTCTTGTGGCGAATCTCATGAATACGTGCTTGCAAAAACTGCTTATTGATCGAAATCCTGATGGTGCTGTTGAGTACGCCAAATCAGTGATATCGGATCTACTGTGTAACCGCATAGACATCTCACAATTGGTAATAACCAAGGAGTTAACAAAAACAGATTACGCTGCTAAACAAGCTCACGTGGAGCTGGCTAGCAAAATGAAGAAACGCGATCCTGGCACTGCACCAAAGTTAGGTGAGCGTGTTCCCTATGTTCTCTGTGCTGCAGCAAAGAATACACCTGCCTATATGAAGGCTGAAGATCCGATTTATGTATTGGAGAACTGTGTTCCTATTGATGCAAATTATTATTTAGAAAATCAACTCTCGAAACCTTTACTGAGGATCTTTGAACCTATACTGGGTGATAAAGCAGAGTCCATCTTACTGAGTAGGTGGCCTATGTTTTCTTTTTTCTTTAGTTTTTATAGTTTTTGTTGACATTTTTTTAGAGGGTGAGCACACAAGGACACGCGCCGTGGTAACATCCAAGGTCGGTGGTTTAGCTGGATTTATGACTAAAAAAGCAGCATGTTTGGGCTGCAAGGCCCTTATGCCCAATGGTTATGAAAAAAGTGCCTTGTGTCCGCATTGCGAACCAAACATTGGCGAATTATACCAAAAGGAAATATTTGCAAGGCGTAGTCTGGAAGAAAACTTCTCGCGCCTGTGGACTGAATGTCAACGTTGCCAGGGCTCATTACACGAAGAAGTGCTATGTTCAAACCGCGATTGCCCTATTTTCTATATGCGTCAAAAAATTCGCATGGATTTGGACACTCAAGAAAAAAGAGTAAAAAGGTTCGGAGCACCTACATGGTAGATAGAGAAGGTCGCCGCTTTCATACAAACCATTAATATTGTTTGTTTTTTCGAATTGTTGATTGTTAACTTAAAGTTATTTTGTTTTATAATTAAATTAAATAAGTTTTCATTCATGTTTACTTTTATTACGAATACATTGTTATTGTTTTTGTTGTATGCTTCTATGATTCTTTACAATATGTACTTAATGATTTACTTTTAAGTATCAATTAATGTAGAAAAACAGAAAGAAGATTTAAAAAATCATATGCATATTATACAAACGCTTCGGAATATGGTATTCCTGACTTACGTTCGCTGTTCATTATTATTATTGTACGTAATTATTTTTTCATTTCATTCTCGCGCCTGTGGACTGAATGTCAACGTTGCCAGGGCTCATTACACGAAGAAGTGCTATGCTCAAACCGCAATTGCCCTATTTTCTATATGCGTCAAAAAAACAAATACATTGGTATTGTTTTTGTTGTATGCTTCTATGATTCTTTACAATATGTACTTAATGATTTACTTTTAAGTATCAATTAATGTGGAAAAACAGAAAGAAGCTTTAAGAAATCATATGCATATTATACAAACGCTTCGGAATATGATATTCCTGACTTACGTTCGCTGTTCATTATTATTATATGTAATTATTTTTTCATTTTGGAAATTTTAAACTCGGTCCTTAAATAGGCTATTTGCGGCTTTGCAGTGTGTTTGATAACCAGTCCATTGCTTGGTCCAATCCCTCACCTTTAGTCGCTAATGTTTTAAAAATTTGGAACGTACGGTTTTTTACATGTTCAAGACCCAGAGCATGATGTACCTCAGCAACGGTCATACATCCTTCCATGTCCTGTTTGTTTGCTAGAACGACAAGTATCGCTCCAGCTAACTCTTCTTCCTGTGCGATAAAATGTCAGCAATATAATCAATCTTAGAGTTATTCAAAAAAGCACTTACCCTCAACATGTAAAGCAACTCATCTTTGGATATGACAATTCGATCTCGGTCCACCGAATCAACCACATATATAATAGCATCTGTATTGTTATAATAACATCGCCAATAGGGCCTAAAAGTTTAGAATAAGTGGAGTTAAGAAATATGAACGTACATATGTATGTATGTTGTACACACGCGTACTCTTCAAAGCTCAGATACATTGATGCTGTGAGCAGAAGAAACTATTTAACTATAAAACTAAATAGGAAAGGTTTCGAAATTTTATTTGTTCTTTTACGTGACTATAAGCTGCGCTCTTATACGCTTAACGCTGTAAGCTACCATTTTCTACAAGAACAAAAGGAAGATGTACATCACAGTATTATTACCGATCTGCAGAATGAAAATGAACAAACACGTCGACGTTTGGCTATGTACTGCCTTAAGGATGCTTATCTACCTCTACGACTTTTGAATAAATTGATGTCAATTGTGAATTACATGGAAATGGCTCGTGTAACAGGTGTAACCTTACAAAGCCTTCTTACTAGGGGACAACAAATTAAAGTTCTCAGTCAGTTACTTAAAAAAGCACAAACTAAAGGCTTTATCATGCCCGCGTATCACAGTCAGGGAACCGATGAACAGTATGAAGGGGCAACTGTTATTGAACCAAAAAGAGGTTATTATGCAGATCCAATTTCTACACTCGATTTTGCATCTCTATACCCAAGTATTATAATGGCTCACAACCTGTGCTACACTACGCTTGTTGCGCCAAACATGAAAGACAAATTGTCATTGTCCGACGATGATATACAACGAACACCCGCAAATAATATATTTGTCAAATCACATATACGGCGTGGTTTGCTTCCAGAAATTTTAGGATCACTACTTGCTGCACGTAAAAAAGCAAAAAATGATTTAAAAGTGGAAAAGGATCCATTCAAAAAAAGTGTATTGGATGGTCGACAATTGGCTTTGAAAATATCTGCAAACTCTGTATATGGGTTCACAGGAGCACAAGTAGGCAAGACTTTCCCTATTTGCTTATCAATAAGAAACGCTATGCAGGGTTGTATTTTACTCGCATCGACACATATGATAAAATGGACTGCAAAGGTAAGACATTATGAAAACATGTTTGAGGGTTTCCATAGATTTCATCACTTAAAATCAAATCTGTAGGCACCGTAGCGCAAGTGGTTAGTGTGTCGGACTACTGTGCCAGCGGTCTTGGGTTCGAATCCCGCCGCAAACAAATAAAATGTTTTTCACAGTGCTCACCTCTTCCGAATGCCTGACAAGCATTCAAGAGTATCCTTTGTCATGTAAAGCTTCCCAACTCGCCGTTCGGAGACGGCAGAAAACTGTAGGTCCCTTCCATTCGTGCAAAAATATAACGCGCACACACAAATGGTTGCGGGAAGCTAGGCTTGGTTCTACCTAGGACTGCTGAAGCCAAATATTTATTTATTTTATTTTTTTTAAAATCAAATCAAATCTAAGTTGCTCTACTCACTACTTATTAGTGTGATCGTTTATAGACCCAACCTGCTCCGATTCAATTTACCTATGTAAGCAGGCATTCATTGGGCAAAGCGGGATGCGACCACGGCTATATTCTGTACATCATCGGTTCGTTTCATCTTGTGTCGTAGTTTTTAGATAGTTTTTTCCGTATTATTTATTTTTTATTTTTTTTATTTCAAATACATATGTTCTTAATATTATTCCAGGTATAGAAACAGTACGGCGAGACAACTCACCTCTTGTGGCGAATCTCATGAATACGTGCTTGCAAAAACTGCTTATTGATCGAAATCCTGATGGTGCTGTTGAGTACGCCAAATCAGTGATATCGGATCTACTGTGTAACCGCATAGACATCTCACAATTGGTAATAACTAAGGAGTTAACAAAAACAGATTACGCTGCTAAACAAGCTCACGTGGAGCTGGCTAGCAAAATGAAGAAACGCGATCCTGGCACTGCACCAAAGTTAGGTGAGCGTGTTCCCTATGTTCTCTGTGCTGCAGCAAAGAATACACCTGCCTATATGAAGGCTGAAGATCCGATTTATGTATTGGAGAACTGTGTTCCTATTGATGCAAATTATTATTTAGAAAATCAACTCTCGAAACCTTTACTGAGGATCTTTGAACCTATACTGGGTGATAAAGCAGAGTCCATCTTACTGAGTAGGTGGCCTATGTTTTCTTTTTTCTTTAGTTTTTATAGTTTTTGTTGACATTTTTTTAGAGGGTGAGCACACAAGGACACGCGCCGTGGTAACATCCAAGGTCGGTGGTTTAGCTGGATTTATGACTAAAAAAGCAGCATGTTTGGGCTGCAAGGCCCTTATGCCCAATGGTTATGAAAAAAGTGCCTTGTGTCCGCATTGCGAACCAAACATTGGCGAATTATACCAAAAGGAAATATTTGCAAGGCGTAGTCTGGAAGAAAACTTCTCGCGCCTGTGGACTGAATGTCAACGTTGCCAGGGCTCATTACACGAAGAAGTGCTATGTTCAAACCGCGATTGCCCTATTTTCTATATGCGTCAAAAAATTCGCATGGATTTGGACACTCAAGAAAAAAGAGTAAAAAGGTTCGGAGCACCTACATGGTAGATAGAGAAGGTCGCCGCTTTCATACAAACCATTAATATTGTTTGTTTTTTCGAATTGTTGATTGTTAACTTAAAGTTATTTTGTTTTATAATTAAATTAAATAAGTTTTCATTCATGTTTACTTTTATTACGAATACATTGTTATTGTTTTTGTTGTATGCTTCTATGATTCTTTACAATATGTACTTAATGATTTACTTTTAAGTATCAATTAATGTAGAAAAACAGAAAGAAGATTTAAAAAATCATATGCATATTATACAAACGCTTCGGAATATGGTATTCCTGACTTACGTTCGCTGTTCATTATTATTATTGTACGTAATTATTTTTTCATTTCATTCTCGCGCCTGTGGACTGAATGTCAACGTTGCCAGGGCTCATTACACGAAGAAGTGCTATGCTCAAACCGCAATTGCCCTATTTTCTATATGCGTCAAAAAAACAAATACATTGGTATTGTTTTTGTTGTATGCTTCTATGATTCTTTACAATATGTACTTAATGATTTACTTTTAAGTATCAATTAATGTAGAAAAACAGAAAGAAGCTTTAAGAAATCATATGCATATTATACAAACGCTTCGGAATATGATATTCCTGACTTACGTTCGCTGTTCATTATTATTATATGTAATTATTTTTTCATTTTGGAAATTTTAAACTCGGTCCTTAAATAGGCTATTTGCGGCTTTGCAGTGTGTTTGATAACCAGTCCATTGCTTGGTCCAATCCCTCACCTTTAGTCGCTAATGTTTTAAAAATTTGGAACGTACGGTTTTTTACATGTTCAAGACCCAGAGCATGATGTACCTCAGCAACGGTCATACATCCTTCCATGTCCTGTTTGTTTGCTAGAACGACAAGTATCGCTCCAGCTAACTCTTCTTCCTGTGCGATAAAATGTCAGCAATATAATCAATCTTAGAGTTATTCAAAAAAGCACTTACCCTCAACATGTAAAGCAACTCATCTTTGGATATGACAATTCGATCTCGGTCCACCGAATCAACCACATATATAATAGCATCTGTATTGCTATAATAACATCGCCAATAGGGCCTAAAAGTTTAGAATAAGTGGAGTTAAGAAATATGAACGTACATATGTATGTATGTTGTACACACGCGTACTCTTCAAAGCTCAGATACATTGATGCTGTGAGCAGAAGAAACTATTTAACTATAAAACTAAATAGGAAAGGTTTCGAAATTTTATTTGTTCTTTTACGTGACTATAAGCTGCGCTCTTATACGCTTAACGCTGTAAGCTACCATTTTCTACAAGAACAAAAGGAAGATGTACATCACAGTATTATTACCGATCTGCAGAATGAAAATGAACAAACACGTCGACGTTTGGCTATGTACTGCCTTAAGGATGCTTATCTACCTCTACGACTTTTGAATAAATTGATGTCAATTGTGAATTACATGGAAATGGCTCGTGTAACAGGTGTAACCTTACAAAGCCTTCTTACTAGGGGACAACAAATTAAAGTTCTCAGTCAGTTACTTAAAAAAGCACAAACTAAAGGCTTTATCATGCCCGCGTATCACAGTCAGGGAACCGATGAACAGTATGAAGGGGCAACTGTTATTGAACCAAAAAGAGGTAATTATGCAGATCCAATTTCTACACTCGATTTTGCATCTCTATACCCAAGTATTATAATGGCTCACAACCTGTGCTACACTATGCTTGTTGCGCCAAACATGAAAGACAAATTGTCATTGTCCGACGATGATATACAACGAACACCCGCAAATAATATATTTGTCAAATCACATATACGGCGTGGTTTGCTTCCAGAAATTTTAGGATCACTACTTGCTGCACGTAAAAAAGCAAAAAATCATTTAAAAGTGGAAAAGGATCCATTCAAAAAAAGTGTATTGGATGGTCGACAATTGGCTTTGAAAATATCTGCAAACTCTGTATATGGGTTCACAGGAGCACAAGTAGGCAAGACTTTCCCTATTTGCTTATCAATAAGAAACGCTATGCAGGGTTGTATTTTACTCGCATCGACACATATGATAAAATGGACTGCAAAGGTAAGACATTATGAAAACATGTTTGAGGGTTTCCATAGATTTCATCACTTAAAATCAAATCTGTAGGCACCGTAGCGCAAGTGGTTAGTGTGTCGGACTACTGTGCCAGCGGTCTTGGGTTCGAATCCCGCCGCAAACAAATAAAATGTTTTTCACAGTGCTCACCTCTTCCGAATGCCTGACAAGCATTCAAGAGTATCCTTTGTCATGTAAAGCTTCCCAACTCGCCGTTCGGAGACGGCAGAAAACTGTAGGTCCCTTCCATTCGTGCAAAAATATAACGCGCACACACAAATGGTTGCGGGAAGCTAGGCTTGGTTCTACCTAGGACTGCTGAAGCCAAATATTTATTTATTTTATTTTTTTTAAAATCAAATCAAATCTAAGTTGCTCTACTCACTACTTATTAGTGTGATCGTTTATAGACCCAACCTGCTCCGATTCAATTTACCTATGTAAGCAGGCATTCATTGGGCAAAGCGGGATGCGACCACGGCTATATTCTGTACATCATCGGTTCGTTTCATCTTGTGTCGGTGTTCTTAGATAGTTTTTTCCGTATTATTTATTTTTTATTTTTTTTATTTCAAATACATATGTTCTTAATATTCTTCCAGGTATAGAAACAGTACGGCGAGACAACTTACCTCTTGTGGCGAATCTCATGAATACGTGCTTGCAAAAACTGCTTATTGATCGAAATCCTGATGGTGCTGTTGAGTACGCCAAATCAGTGATATCGGATCTACTGTGTAACCGCATAGACATCTCACAATTGGTAATAACTAAGGAGTTAACAAAAACAGATTACGCTGCTAAACAAGCTCACGTGGAGCCTGCTAGCAAAATGAAGAAACGCGATCCTGGCACTGCACCAAAGTTAGGTTAGCGTGTTCCCTATGTTCTCTGTGCTGCAGCAAAGAATACACCTGCCTATATGAAGGCTGAAGATCCGATTTATGTATTGGAGAACTGTGTTCCTATTGATGCAAATTATTATTTAGAAAATCAACTCTCGAAACCTTTACTGAGGATCTTTGAACCTATACTGGGTGATAAAGCAGAGTCCATCTTACTGAGTAGGTGGCCTATGTTTTCTTTTTTCTTTAGTTTTTATAGTTTTTGTTGAATTTTTTTAGAGGGTGAGCACACAAGGACACGCGCCGTGGTAACATCCAAGGTCGGTGGTTTAGCTGGATTTATGACTAAAAAAGCAGCATGTTTGGGCTGCAAGGCCCTTATGCCCAATGGTTATGAAAAAAGTGCCTTGTGTCCGCATTGCGAACCAAACATTGGCGAATTATACCAAAAGGAAATATTTGCAAGGCGTAGTCTGGAAGAAAACTTCTCGCGCCTGTGGACTGAATGTCAACGTTGCCAGGGCTCATTACACGAAGAAGTGCTATGTTCAAACCGCGATTGCCCTATTTTCTATATGCGTCAAAAAATTCGCATGGATTTGGACACTCAAGAAAAAAGAGTACAAAGGTTCGGAGCACCTACTTGGTAGATAGAGAAGGTCGCCGCTTTCATACAAACCATTAATATTGTTTTTTTTTTCGAATTGTTTATTGTTAACTTAAAGTTATTTTGTTTTATAATTATATTAAATAAGTTTTCATTCATGTTTACTTTTATTACAAATACAATGGTATTGTTTTTGTTGTATGCTTCTATGATTATGTACTTAATGATTTACTTTTAAGTATCAATTAATGTAGAAAAACAGAAAGGAGCTTTAAGAAATCATATGCATATTATACAAACGCTTCGGAATATGGTATTCCTGACTTACGTTCGCTGTTCATTATTATTATATGTAATTATTTTTTCATTTTGAAAATTTTAAACTCGGTCCTTAAATATGCTATTTGCGGCTTTGCAGTGTGTTTGATAACCAGTCCATTGCTTGGTCCAATCCCTCACCTTTGGTCGCTGATGTTTTAAAAATTTGGAACGTACGGTTTTTTAAATGTTCAAGACCCAGAGCATGATGTACTTCAGCAACGGTCATACATCCTTCCATGTCCTGTTTGTTTGCTAGAACGACAAGTATCGCTCCAGCTAACTCTTCTTCCTGTGTGATAAAATGTCAGCAATATAATCAATCTTAGAGTTATTCAAAAAAGCACTTACCCTCAACATGTAAAGCAACTCGTCTTTGGATATGCCAATTCGATCTCGGTCCACCGAATCAACCACATATATAATAGCATCTGTATTGCTATAATAGCATCGCCAATAGGGCCTAAAAATTTAGAATAAGTGGAGTTAAGAAATATGAACGTACATATGTATGTATGTTGTACACATGCGTACTCTTCAAAGCTCAGATACATTGATGCTGTGAGCAGAAGAAACTATTTAACTATAAAACTAAATAGGAAAGGTTTCGAAAAAAGTTTTTTTTTTAACTTTTATTGAACCTAACGTGTCTACACATCCATAGTATTTATATACTGCTGATTGCACAACCGCGAGTTGTACCGATATAAATAGGTACGCCATTTATACAAATAGCGACAAAACTCTAGAATGAGTTGATGAACCCGCAAGATTTCAGAAGATAACTGAAGACCCAAGCGTCCCAACTTAAATTAAAAAGTCTGATCGATCAGACGCAATGCAATGCTGCCTGTGTTCAATCTCAGCAAACACCTAAAAGTTTTTTCACGGTGCCACCTCTTTCGAAAATCTTACAAGCATTCAAAGTGTATCATTTGTCACGAGAAGCTTCTCAACTTGCCGTTCAGAATCGGCAAAAAACTATATGTCCGGTTCCGAGAAACAGGCCCTGGTTCACCCCGAACTGTTGCGCCACCTAAAGAAAGAAAGGAGATGAATCATGGACTTAATCTAGCCAATAGTCATTGGATCTACTAAAAGAAACACACTTCACTTGCTGTAAATGTGGGATATCAGATCGTTCCAACCCTACAAATCTGCTGGACGAATAAGGTTATTCCGGCCATGCTTCAACAGTCCTTAAACGATTGCGTACTAAAAATCTTCAAAAACTGACAACTACGGTACATACCAAAATAACAGAGATTGAGTAGTTTGCATTCCTTAAGCACGAAAACCATCCAGGATATTCATGTTGCACAACATGCAACATAACGTTGTGCAAGGAGTTGCGTTAATAGCCTATCTATTCTAGATATATGTCTGTAGCAGAGGCCTTCAATAACATTAAAATACAAAAAAGGGTCCAACTTCGTTATAGACTGGGTTGATAAAATGCTCAACAGCAAAGCTATCCACTCAGACAACGGAAATGGCCATCTAACGAAAACTACCAC
Source organism: Brachyopa scutellaris (assembly GCA_949775065.1). Taxonomy (NCBI): domain Eukaryota; kingdom Metazoa; phylum Arthropoda; class Insecta; order Diptera; family Syrphidae; genus Brachyopa; species Brachyopa scutellaris. The sequence goes on along the minus strand of OX459114.1, from coordinate 50,340,651 downwards.
GAGAAGGACACCTCAGAGAGAAATACTCTCATGCCTACTGTTTAGTTTAAGTTTATTTAGTTTGATTTTACTAATTACATTTACAGTATGTAATTGATTTGAATTCTCCTAGTTAATATTTAGAATTAACAAATTCTATAACAATTTTTTTAAAAGACATTTATGTTTGTTTCATTTTTAATTTTGTTATTTAGCTATTACTTATACTTATTGCATTTAATCGACCCATTTAAGAAAAAAGCTGGAGTTTTTAGATCACCGCCAAGAGAATCTAGTACAAGCTCCAAAACAATACCCACAACACCTATGGGTAACAAACCAACTGATGCAGAAAATTGCACAGCAGCACTGCTAGCGGAGATGAAAAAAATGCAGGCTGAAAACGAAAAACTCCGGGAAAAACTTGGCAATATAGAATTGCTCACAAGCCATTTACAAAATGAAGTAAAGGAGCTAGCTAAAGAAAATAAGGACCTCAAAAGGGAACTTAAGTCAAAATCGGAAGAAAAATTGCGGGAGTATCTCACAGATGAGGAGGAACTCATCAGAGAAACTGACTGGATAATAAAAGAGAAAGAAAGACCAAGCAAGAAGCGTAAAGCAGTGTCATCACCAGTCATAAGTAACTCGACTACAAAAGACAAAGAAAAAGTCATAAAAAATAAGGTTACAAATACACAACCCACCCAGCTGGATATTAAGAAAGAAAGACCACCTCCACCAATCAATATAATTGGACTAACTAGCTTCGCTGAGGTTAAGACACTTCTGAACTCCGTATCAAGCAATAACTATAAAATAGTAGCCTGGAACAATGATGTTTGGAAAATTCTTACTCCAGACTCAGATACTTACAGAGCTCTAGCGAAGAAGCTTAGTGAAAGTCAAATACAATGGTTTACCTATGAAGACAAAAATAATAGACCTATCAAAGTTATGGCTAGAGGCCTTCATCCAACATGTGATAGGCAAAGCATTATAGAAGATTTACACCACAAAGGCATGCACTTGCTCGATGCAGTCAACATCTTAAAAAAAGAGAAAAAGGCAGATGAAGAAGGAAAACAAGTGGTATCCAATAGAGCACTTCCACTCTTTATGCTAAATTTTGACAGCAAAGATAAATCAGAATATATATACAAACTGTGCTCCATTCTTAACATGAGAGTTAAAATTGAACCACTTCGAAAAACAACTGACGCCATACCACAGTGCAAGAAATGCCAAGGCTTTAACCACACGCAGAAATATTGCTCGCGTGAACCAAGATGTGTTAGATGTGCCGGAAAACACTTAACACAAAATTGTACTACCAATAAAAACACACCACCCAACTGCATTAACTGCAAGAAAAACCATCCTGCAAGCTATAAAGGATGTGAGGTAGCCCAAGAATTGCAAAAGATTAGAAACCAGGAACGCAAATCACAAAGGCAAAAGCAAATTGTAGTAGAAAAGGGGCTACCCCAACAAATAAGGTCAAGCAACGTAACAAATAGTAAAGCAGTAGCCGAAACATACGTAGAAATTATTAAACAAAGAGGGACTACTCAAGAAATTACTAATACAAAACGCGCAAAAGAGAATCATAGACAAAAAGAACCCACTGAGACATTACCTAAAAAGAAACCTACTAAATCAATTAGTAAACAACAAGAGTCTAATAAAGTTGTGAGGCATAACGATAGCCAAATGCTTGAGGAAATACTCAATATGGTAGAAAAACTAAACCGACGACTTGAAGAGCAAAAAGACACAAATAATAAAATATTTGAGAAATTCAAGCAATTAGACAAGTTTATCAAATACAAAGCGACCAAAGAATCAATATGAATAATGCACTAAAAATAGTAACCTGGAATGCAAATGGGATAATGCAGCACATTGATGAGTTATTAGTTTTCCTTAATACGGAAAAAATAGATATTTGTTTAATCACAGAAAGTCACCTAACCAGAACAACCAATTTAATCATACCTGGATATTGTTGCTATCATGCAATTCATCCAGCGGATAGGGCAAGAGGTGGATCTGCGGTATTTGTAAAAGATTCAATTAAACATTATGAAGACTCAAAAATTGAGCAAGAAAATATGCAAGTTACAACCATAAATGTACACGTATTGAATAAAATGAAAATGAAAGTGTCTGCAATATACTTTCCACCTAAACATAGTCTAAAAAAAGATGACTATATCAGAGTTTTTCAAACACTGGGAAGTTACTTTATAGTCGGATGTGACTTCAATGCAAAAAATACCTATTGGGGCTCAAGATTAACGAACACCAAAGGCAGAGAACTGTATTAAGCAGGAAGAGCATTAAATTGTGATTTCCATTCAAGTGCTATGCCAACACATTGGCCGATGGATCAGAATAAAATTCCAGACCTAATAGACTTCTATGTAGGAAAGGGAATATCTGATAACTACATTTCATGTAGAAAATAAAGATGACCTATCGTCAGATCATTCTCCTGTTCTTATGACGATTAGTGTTAGCATACTGAAAACTGAAAGTCAGCCACGTCTTATAAATCATAAAACAAACTGGGTTCTATTCAGACAAGCTTTAGAAAATAGCATAAACCTACAAGTCCCAATAAAAAACTCACTTCAACTAGAAGAGGAAATTGAGCAATTTAACACAAATATTCAGCAAGCAGCATGGATAAGCACCCCTGTTTGCCAAAAAAATAGGAACGTAGATATAAACTACCCATACGCAGTTAAAGAATTAATCAGGAAAAAACGCAAAGCTCGTAAAACTTGGCAACGAATCAGAACACCTGAAAATAAAAAGATACTTAACGCATTGTGCAACGAACTTAAGAGGCTTTTAAAAACTGTTAAGAATGAATCAGTGGGCAGATACTTAAATAATTTATCAGCCCATAAAGATACTGAATACTCGCTATGGAAAGCTGTAAAATCACTGAAAAAACCAGCAAAACAAGCACCGCCCATTAAACAAGAAAATGGGTCCTGGGCAAGAAATGCTAAAGAAAAGGCTGACCTCTTCGCACATCACTTGCAGGAAACCTTTCAACCATTTCCTAGGCAAACTGCGGATGAAAGCCTATTCCTGCAGTCCAAAAATGATCACAGGAACATACAGCATGTAACATTACAAGAACTAAAATGTGAAATCAAAAGCAACATAAACGCAAAAAAAGCACCGGGCTATGATTTAATAACAGGAAAACTACTTAAGGAACTCCCGGATGAAGGTATACGTAAACTATTACATATAATTAATGCCGCACTCAGGCTTAAGTATGTTCCTATGCAATGGAAGGTGGCAGAAGTAATTATGATTTTGAAACCAGATAAGTCGCCAAATGAAAAGAAATCGTACAGACCGATTTCGCTCCTACCAGTAATATCAAAGCTATTTGAAAAATTGCTCTTGAAAAGACTCAAACCAATAATAGAGGAAAGAAATCTTATTCCCTCCCATCAATTTGGGTTTAGAGAGAAACACTCTACTGTACAACAAGTGCATAGAATTGCGAGTACAATAGAAAAAGCACTTGAGAACAAAAAAGTCTGTTCAGCCATATTCCTAGACGTTGCACAAGCGTTTGATAAAGTCTGGCATCGAGGACTAGAATTTAAACTTAAAAGAGATCTCCCCGAAGAGTTCTATGTGATTCTAAAATCTTACATCACAGATCGTTATTTCCGAGTAAGATATGAAGATAAATACTCAGACTTAAAGAAAATATCTGCAGGAGTTCCACAAGGAAGCGTTTTGGGACCAATCCTTTATCTTCTTTATACAAGAGACTTACCACAGCAGGAAGAAGCCTGCTTGGCGACTTTTGCTGACGACACCGCAATCTTAACTATTGGGGACAATGCTAATGAGGCAGCGAAAAGATTACAAAAGGCCATTAATTCCGTAAGTGATTGGACAAAAAAATGGAGAATAAAGCTCCATGAAACTAAATCTACCCATATTAACTTCACTAACAGGAAAATAAATACTGTTAGAGTTAATATAGATGGAAAAGAAGTTCCGTACGCAAATACTGCGAAATATTTGGGTATAACACTTGACGCCAAGCTCAAATGGAAGGAGCATGTCAAAAAGAAAAAAGAAGAACTAAATATTAGACTCAGACAAATGCATTGGTTAATGGGAAGGAATTCCCAGCTATCTATTGACAACAAATTGCTATTATACAAGCAAGTTTTAAGACCTGTATGGACTTATGGGGTACAGCTCTGGGGCTGTACCAAACAGACAAATCTACGAATGATACAAACATTCCAAAACAAAATACTAAGAGCCATCGTAGATGCACCTTGGTATATAAGAAATGACAACCTACACAGGGATTTACAAGTAGAGAATGTTAGCGAAATTATTAAAAAATATGCAATAAGGCATTACCAACAGATCCGAGACCATGTAAACCCTCAAATTCAGCACATGGTTGAAGAAAACTACAACACTAATAGACGGCTTAAAAGGCTTAGGCCGTATGACTTACTTTCTTAAAGAAAAATAAAATATAAATAAATTATTACACACATATAGGTATGAGTTATCTATAACACATAAGTAAAATTCAGGTTACAAAGTTAGTTTCGGGGTCAGCTAATGTGCTTCACCCCTCCAAAACGTTAATATTGCAATATATTAGAGAAAAATTACTGGATGAGAGTTACTCTCAGGTGTAATAATAGGAGGTGTTTTCTTTATAATTGGGATGCTTTCCCACGCTATGGAATCCACGGCTAAAAACCCCCCCGGTAAACGATATGCCTTGGTACCATCGTCGGGAAATGGGGTTGGAAGCAGAGGTGGTTTTAGTTAGGGTTAAAGTCCCACACACTGGCTTTCGACCTTCCTTCCAAAAAAAAAAAAAAAAAATTTTAGCTATTAAATAATTTAAAACCTTTATAAATAAGGGAATTTTTTTATTTATTTTAATTTAATATATAAATCTAACAAGTTTCGTAACTTAAATAGACATTGCATAGTATGACCTAAAAAATATAAAAAAAAAAATAAAAATAAAATAAATAATAATAAATAAATAACATGTTTATGTACACATAAATAATTTTGTGCGTTTTCATTTAAAAAACTAGGTAATCGAAGATCATTGTTATTTCTTAACGCGTATGGTTGCAAGTCTTTGATATATTGAACATATTGAAGTAAATAATTTGACATTAAGTTGTTAATTATTTTAAATATAAAAAGTAAACCATTCATAACAATTCTTTGCTGTGGGTCCTCGTCGTTCTAAAAATCCTTAAAAACTGCACAGAAATAGGAATAAAAATTTTAACTTACGCCAATGATGCCAACGATCAACGAACTAATAGATTGCGCTCTGAAAGGTATTTGCAGAACTTACTGGTCTAAAACTCAACTTCGAAACGACGGAGGCACTAAAAATAACGTAACAGCGCTGAACATAATTCAGCAGCAAAGGGAACTCTCAGACTAAAAGAGTTTTTTTGGCTGAAATAAGTTACGTATGGACATGTGGTGATGCTTGGATTATCCAAAAACTAAGACAATTTGATGCAACCCTGAAATTCTAACCAATATTCAAGACTACTGAATGATGCTGATGCTGTTTTCTAGTAGGAAAGAGTGACAGTCAAACGAGATAATCAGCGATCATGAAACATATAATATTCTTTACTAACGGCTCAAAAATGGATTTAGGTACTGCAGCAGGTTCTTATTCATACACACTGAACAAATTGAAAAACATGATACTATCGGACACATGCAGTGTTTACCACGCAGACATATTTGCAATTGAAAAAGGCTGCTATATCCACAAATGATAAAGACCGTTCTTCGTCGAAGATAGACATTCGAGTGGATAGCCAGTCTCAATACACTACAGACTAAAAGCGACCAAAAAAGTTAGACTAGTTGAGCAAGGAGCTCACCCCAGATACTATAAAATGCCGGTAAGAATTAATATACCTATATTCCTTTGCAATTTGTGAACCCAAGAAAAACACTAAAGTATATTCAGTAACTAATGGTAAACACATTTTTGATTTAATGTGCTACATAACGAAGTCACACCACACATCTATTGCTCGGATTCACATATTACCCCTAGGTATTGTATATTTGTATTATTGAATGACTCATATCTGAGCACATATTTCTGAATAGTACGTATTTATTAAAGACACGCTTCAAAGTTGTTTTCAGTCAAAAATTGGCCACAATCTTACCTAATACTAGTTTGTCCCCCCAGATCCCAGACTTGAAACTTCAGGTTCTTATAAGTCACTTGCTCCACATTGAAGCCTATCGTTGGAATTGTTGTCACAACTTCTCCAACTTGTAAACGATACAATATTGTAGTTTTTCCGGCACCGTCCAAACCCAAAATCAGAATTCGCATTTCCCTCGATCCTAGGAGACCTCGAAAATAACTAAGAACTCCACCTGCAACGATATCGAAAAATATATGCAAATGGATTTTTAATTGCTGTCGTTCGAACTTCCAAGTAAAGATATTAGTGAATCTAAACTTACCCATTCTGAAAACCAGGTATTAAATGCAATACAACAGCAGCCGAGCAAAATTACGTGTATAAAATAATAGTCGATTTTATTTTAATTCGTCAATTGTAAATATGCCGAAAATGATTTCTTTCCATACCAAATTTTGACGGCAAGTTGTCAATTTTTGACGTTAAATAAGTGTTTTAAATGACGTGTCGAATAGAATGGGCGCATTCAAGATCTTAGTTGACTAGATTTGCAGTCAATTCCACGGCCTCTGATTGGTCGAGAGCCCGAAAATTGACAGAACAGCTAGTCAATTTTTTTGAGGTCGGCGACTGGATTTTTAGTCAAGAAAATCTTGACTAGCCCACTAACAACCGCCAACAACAGCTGACTGGTTGGTGTGGTTATACTGTGTGGCTGTTGTTTGCTTGTTACAAAAATACAAATCCAAGTAAATTATGAAGGAGTATTTTTATTTTTTCTATTTTTTATGCAGTTCATATACTGTTGGATTATGTAGAACAATCGACGAACTCAGCAAATCGTTCACAGCGAGAAATGCAACTTGGCCTATGAAATAACTAATTTACATTCCGAACACATGTGTTACACATGTTACTTGCATAAAATGTCATCCTCTAATTCGTGCATTCTTATTTCTAAGTTTGTTTTTGCTCTTCTTTTCTTTAAAAAAACAGATTTGTTGTGCTGCAATAACAATTCTCCAAACAATCCCAAGCGAAAATAGAAAGTAGATGACGTTTTTGACATCTGAACTGTCAACTAGATATGCAGTCAATTTTGGCATTCAAGATCTTAGTTTGACTGCAAATCTAGTCAACTAAGATCTTGAATGCCCCCAATGTTTAAAATGGCAGTGCCATGTACAAAAAATTTTCAAATAGGATAAAGTGGTAACTGCACTAAATGCTGAGGTAAATTTTTAAATTACCAAATTATGTTCAGATTACTCGCTTTAAGCCGGGTATCCACAGGCATGCAAGATTGCGCAAACACAGGCATGCGCATTCATGTCCGCCTGTGAATAGCAATGATCGCGCAAATTGTGTTGCTTACGTCATTTGTTTTGGTATGAATTTAATGACATTTATGAAAGTTTGCCCGAATTGTGGTAAGTGAAGGGTGAGTCATATGAAGAATGCGCGTGCATGCTAGTGGATAGCAAAATAAATTTGCGCAAACCGAAAATTTGCGCATTCTTGCATGCCTGTGGATGCCCACCTTTAGCAAAAAATGTAACGATGCGTGAAGATTTCGGGTGAGAAAGAAGTACGTCGCAAAATGAAGTGGACTCAAGTTCCCTAGAGTTGCGCAACACAGTTCCAACGGCGGAACGAACCTGGAACGATTCTTTTTCTCATCGGAACTAGTTCCTGGAACGATTAAGTTCCATAATTAAGTTCGGAACTATGGAAAGTTCTTGACGAAGAACCAGTAAGCAAAATTAAAAAACTGAGTATTATTTATTTGAAAAAATTATCAGACAAATAATTATAAAAAAAAGATAACAAAAAATACATTTCAATGTGGAGAAAAAAGCAGAAATAATTTTGTTTTGATCACGTAAAAACAAAACATGCAACTCAACTCAAAATCTATTTCAAATCAAAAAAACCTTTAGTGTTTCGTAACACCAATAAAACACAACACTAAAAGTATTACTTAAATTATGTTTTTATTAAATAAAGATACACAGTTGTTTTTAGGTTTTAATAGTTGAAAAGTTAAAAGGCGTCGCTATTTCATCAGAAGGATGACAATTGAGAGAGATGAATCAAAAATGAATTTTAAACGTATTGTATACTTCATGGTATTGCCAAACAAAAATATTAAAATGAAAATGAACGAATATTAGTATATGTTAATCCATTAAAAATGTATATTCACCACAATATCCCCCACCTAGTTATCGACTAACGATATTTAAGAGGAAATCTAACATGTCTTCCAGATGATGTCTTCTTTGTTTGTGGCTCGTTGTCGGTTTTCGATTGTTTTTGTTTTGCATCATTTGATGTAGTAATATTTTTCGAAGCGATGTCGTTCTTTTGTTCTTTACTGGTTTCCTGTTGAGGTATTGCTGTTGGTGTTGTTGTATCGTCGAATATGTATGCGGCCTTTAAACGATCGATCGATATTTTTGTCACTCGCTGATTTATTTTTAAAACGAAGTATTTTTCAGATTTGGATATTACTTCAAACGGACCTTCGTAGTTGAATTCCAAAGGCGTTTTTACACGATCGGTCCTGATAAACACGTATTTGGCGTCTCTTAATGCTGGCTGCACACAATATCGTTCCATCCCGTGTCGTACTGGTTTCGTCATTGGTAACTCGAGCATTGATTTTCGAAGTAATTCCACGAACTCGGTTTGGCTGGTTTTGCTTTTTCGCGGCATAAGGAACTCACCAGGGATTCGTAGCGGCGCTCCGTACACCATCTCTGCCGGACTTAAACCGATGTCGCTCTTAATGGTTGATCGCATTCCCAAGAGCACTAGTGGAAGCGCTGAACTCCAACAATTCGTCTCCGAACACTTGATGGCGGCCTTTAATGTTCGATGCCAACGTTCTATAATCCCATTAGACTGTGGGTGGTACGGTGTTGTGCGTAAATGTTTGATGCCGAGTATTTGCGTTAATTCTTGAAAAATAGCCGATTCGAATTGACGACCCAAATCCGTAGTAATTCGTAAGGGGATACCAAACGTAGATATCCAACCGCTGATTAGTGCACTTGCCACACTTTGCGCTGTTATGTCTATTAGCGGAATCGCCACTGGCCATCTTGTATATCGGTCAATGCATGTCAGACAGTACCGAAATCCATTTGAAGTTGGCAGCGGTCCGACAATGTCGATATTTATGTGCTCGAAACGGACATCGATGGACGCATAGTCGCTTAAAGGTGATTTCGTGTGTCGATGTATTTTTGCTTTCTGACACGGAATACATGAACGGACAAATGCAGCTACATCTGTGGACATCGAAGGCCAGACATAGTGATCAGCTACCAGTTGTTTTGTTGCTCTGATACCGGGGTGTGATAAAGAGTGAAGTTTATGAATCACTGTTTGACGAAAACACTTCGGTACGTATGGTCTTATTTTGTCTCGCAGAACGTGGCAGAAAATCTCATACGTCGAATCTGGAATGGATAGTTTTGATAACTTTATCGATTTATCGTTACCTTCGCTTAAAAGAGTCTGCAGTTCTGGATCTGTTTGTTGTTGTGTGGCCATCTCATCGAAACTAATTATTTCTTTTTGTACAGTATTAATGCGTGAGAGTAAGTCTGCAATGTCGTTGTCTGATCCTGGTAAATGACGAATGTCGGTTGTATACTGACTTATTAAATCAAGTTGTCGAGCTCTTCGTGGCGATGCTTTCTCACTTTTCTGCTTAAACGCGAAAATGAGTGGTTTATGGTCTGTGAAAACCATAAACTCTCTGCCCTCGAGTGCGTATTTAAAATGTTGAATTGCCTGGTATACGGCTGTTAATTCTCGATCATACGCGCTGTAATTTTTCTGCGCAGGTGTAAACTTTTTTGAGTAGAATCCGAGTGGATGAATTTGGTCCTTGATGATCTGGTGAAGAACAGCGCCTACAGCATCGTCCGAAGCATCAGTCGTGAGTGTTATTTGTGCTTCTGGTGCCATATAGTTCAATAGCGTTGCATTTGCGAGATCGTCCTTGCAAGCAACGAAAGCGATCTCAGCCTCGGGTGTCCAATTTACAACACTGTTGTCATTCTTTTTGTTGCCATTGACCAATCGTTGTAATATATGTTGATTTTTCGTGGCATGCGGAATAAACGGACGATAAAAATTCAGCATTCCTAGAAATTTCCTTAAATTTTTTGCGACTTTCGGTTGTGGAAAATTTCGTATTGTTTTTACTTTATCTTCTGGCGGTTTTAATCCATCTGAACTGATTGTGTGGCCCAAAAAAGTTAGTTCTCGTTTTCCGAATTGACATTTATTAAAATTGATAGCCAGGTGTGCTTGACGAAGACGACAACATACGATGCGGATGTGTTTTACATGCTCTTCTACCGATTCCGATGCGATGAGGATATCATCAATATAAACGAAGATAAAATCGAGACCTTTCAATACTTCATTTATATGACGCTGGAACGTTTGAGCCGCATTTCTCAAACCAAATGTCATATAGAGAAATTCAAATAAGCCAAATGGAGTGATAATAGCTGATTTGTGAATGTCGCACGGTTCCATCGGAATTTGGTGGTATGCTCGCTGTAAATCGATCGTGGAAAAAATTTTTTTGCGATATAAGATACTGGTGACGTCGTGTAAATATGGTATCGGATATCTGTCGGGTACTGTGATATCATTCAACGCACGGTAATCACCACATGCCCGCCACTCTCCGTTCGTTTTTCTTACTAAATGCAACGGACTGGCCCAGTTGCTTTTCGAGGGTCTGCAGATGCCTTTTTCCAACAGATATTCAAACTCTTTTTTTGCCGCTTGTAGTTTATCGGTGGGAAGGCGACGAGCACGTGCATATGTCGGAGGCCCCTTTGTAGTAATATGATGCGTTACTTTAGAGTCGGTCGGTTTCTTGTTGGCGTTAATTGTAGCGAGGTCTTTGAACTCATGTAGTAATTGTGCGTAACGTTCGTGCGTATCGTATGCCACTATTTGTACAACATTACATAAGGTGTTTTTTCCTTTTGATTTGAGCATTGTCATTCGGTCGATAAGTTGGCCTTCCTTGATGTCGACTAACAGATCGAAATGTTTTAAAAAATCGGATCCAATAATAGCACAGCTGACGTCAGCCAGTAGGAACGTCCAGGTGAAATTTCGTCTTAATCCCAACGAGAGTGTTATTCGCTTTTCGCCGTATGTTTGTATCGGAGTGCCGTTGGCTGCGAACAGCTGAGTTGATTTTGTTGTTCTTCGCTTAATGGTGTTATGGGCTGGTAGCACGGAAAGATCCGCACCAGTATCTATCAAATATCGTTGTCTTGAAATGCTATCGTTAATAACTAGGCGGGCTATCCGATAATTGTCTTCAGATCCGCCCGCTTGATCGGAGGACGTAGTTAGTTTTTTTGGCGTATTTTTTCGATAAGCACACGGATCACGACACTTGCGAGCGTTTTGTCCGAATTTTTGATGATACCAGCAGAGTTCTTCGTCGGCATGTATTGACACGTTGGAGTGATCACGGGATTTTTGACGTCTAGAAGAAACTGAACGGGATAAGCGTTTGAAGTTGCTATTGTTTTTTATTAAGCTGTTTATTTGTTGTTCAATACGCCCTAGACGCTTGTCTATTTCAGTGTTACCTGAGATTGATGGTTGCACATTCGAAACGACAGCTAAATTGTGAAACTCACCAACTTCCATAATTTTGTCTGCCAATTTTGCTAGTTCGGATAGATCAGCGTCAGATGCTTGTAATATGGCTCGCACTTGTATTGGCAATCGTTGCAGCCATAATGACTTTAAAAAATCCTTGGTTATTTTGTTCTTACCAAGAGCGCTCAACTCATTTAACAATTGTGTTGGTCGTTTGTCACCCAAATCGATGTCAGATAGTAATTTCTGTGTTTTTTTAAATTCGCTCTCACAGAAACGTTCTACAATACACTTCTTTAAATTGACATACTTATCTTTTTCAGGCGGATTAAGGATTGCGTCAGATATTTGGACCAGAACATTCGATTCTATTGCAGCAACTACGGTGTTGAATTTGGATGCATCGCTTGTTATTCCGGCAACATTAAACTGTGCCTCGACTTGTGCTAGCCAAATTTCCGCATGATCAGGCCAAAAAGGTGGAACCTTAACAGCTACACGGTTCACAATTGGGCCGATGTTCATGGCTGTGGCGCCAGAGCCCGTGGACGTAGAGTCTTTATTTTCGTTGTTCTGCGTTTCAATCATTGCAGATTCGGTGCAATAATTACCTTAAAACTACTGGTGTTCGTTTGTCGGGGTCACCAATTTAGTGTTTCGTAACACCAATAAAACACAACACTAAAAGTATTACTTAAATTATGTTTTTATTAAATAAAGATACACAGTTGTTTTTAGGTTTTAATAGTTGAAAAGTTAAAAGGCGTCGCTATTTCATCAGAAGGATGACAATTGAGAGAGATGAATCAAAAATGAATTTTAAACGTATTGTATACTTCATGGTATTGCCAAACAAAAATATTAAAATGAAAATGAACGAATATTAGTATATGTTAATCCATTAAAAATGTATATTCACCACAAACCAAACGCAAATGTAAAATTACCATTTAGGTATCAGCAATCCAATTTTTACTTCCACTAGCCAACAAAAGAATACAAGACATTCAAATAAAAATACTCTTTCCTACGGAACTACAAAAAAAAAAGAAACTATGGAGTATGGAACTAAGTGAACTACGAATAGTAACATAATACGCACGGAACTACGAAGAAAAGAACTGGAACTAACATGGAACTAACTATCATGTCCATCGAGCTAAAGGAACTATTAAGAAAAGAGACCGATTTATGTATATGGTAATCGTTCTCGTCTGTTCGTTCGTTCGTTCCTTCATGAGCTACCTATACTGTCTTACAAATATTTTCGGACATCATTCGTCACCCCTTTTACTACATATCAGTGTGCATAAACTGGTTCTTGTTTATTATCGTGCGAGCTTTGCTATTGTATGTTTGTATGTTTGTACATACTCGTATGTTGTAATTTTCTTATCTGAACTTAAGATTTTCGGTCATTTTCCATTGTTTACTTCTGGAATCTGGAGATGTTTTTTTTTTTTGTTGCATATGACAGTTTCGTGGTTGGCGCGAAATTAAAAAAAAAAACGCGGAGTTACCATTTGTAATTTGCGAATCTCCAAAAAATATTTTTTGATGTAGGTATATAATGGAATTAAGTATCGTATATTTTACTTTTAAATTTAAAAGGGGCTGCTTTCCAATAGGTCAACCTTTGGATTTAAAAAAAATTTTATAGGCCCCAAATGACCTCTAAAATACAAAAAAAAATAAAATTAATGAAATAACAAATAAATAAAAAAAAAAAAAATTTTTAAATTTTAGAAATTCTAACCTCGAAAAACTGAAATATATAATTTTCTTATCTATTTGGCAAACTTTCATTTAGGTTTGTAATTATTTCACCATAAAATATTCTGCATTCGCGCGAATTTTTTTACATGTGATAAAATGAAAAGCAAACAAATTAAAAATACAAAATAATATATTGCCAAATAAAATAAAGCGAAACAGTAAGTGCAAAATATTTTATGGTGAAATAAACTTATAGCTGCCGTAAATTCATTGCATTTTTCATAAGTTGTTCAGCACAGACTAAGGCAGGGCGGAACGCAATAAAAACAGCCTGTCAAGTCATTTTTATGTCAAATTTGCTGACATTTGTTCGGTTTTTGTGCAGATTTGTATGGGTTTGTAAAAAATGTATTATTGTTTTAAACACATAAACAAATGTTTCCTCACATCAATTCATATACAGTACATCTTAGATTGGGGGCACCATAGCGCAAGTGGTTAGTGCGTCGGACTACTGAGCCAGCGGTCTTGGGTTCGAATCCCGCCGCAAACACCTAAGCATTTTTCACAGTGCCCACCTCTTTCGAATGTCTGACAAGCATCAAAGAGTATCATTTGTCACGATTGAGCTTCTCAACTCGCCGTTCGGAGTCGGCAAAAAACTGTAGGTCCCTTCCATTCGTGCAAAAATATAACACGCACACACAAATGGTTGCGAGAAGCAGGCCCAGGTTCACCTCGAGCTGTAGCGCCAACTAAGTAAGTAAGTAAGTACATCTTAGATTAACATATATTTATTAGAAATAATAAAAAAGGTGAAAATTCAGGTTGACCTATTGGGAAGCACAGCCCAACAATTTATAAACTGATTGAATAATAAATAGCATTTTGCATTCTTTTTACATTTTAATTTCTGATCTGGCAGTACCCATGTTTCACCATGTTTTGACAGCATACCAGCCCTCACAAAACAAAACTAAGCCTAGTGGTGAATAGTGTGTGAACTAAAACCCAGATCACGTGAAGAGATCCCGATAAAAAGGAAGATCTTCTTTTGTTTTTGTAATGCGTGTAAAACGATGATCCGGATAGGATCATGCAAATAATAAAACACGGCTAATGAGAGAGATATCCTCTCCCAGAGAAAAACTTGAACAAAAGACACCAAACGCTTTTGAAACGAAACCTGTCGATTTGTTTTTGTTTTCCACTACAATGAAGATTATGACATTTCTCAAACTGTCAGATAGCTTGGTTTGACAGAGTTCAACAGTCCACTCCGAGGAAAAGGTCTTGCAGATACTTGCAGATAATTCATCGCAAAGAGCGAGCCAAATGAGAGTAAAAAAATTGAGAGCCATGCAACTGTCATGATTCTATGAAAGTTAACATAGTAGCCGTGTTTTATTATCCCCGTGATCTGATCCGGATCAGATCAGAATAATAAAACAAACTAGATCAAAGTTCTGTGTGTGGTGATTGTACAATCTAAGTTAATTTTGACATTTAGTGCGAAGTTGCCATGCGAATGAATATTTTCTTTTAAATGAAAATTGAATGCGCTTGTTTTATTTTTTTTAGGAAGAAATTGTTAATTTTGATTAACAGATACCGAATGAGAATAATATTTTGTAGCTATAATTTCAGTTTCACATCGCTTAAATATCATTAGGAGCAGAAAAATTAATTTATTCGAGCAAAATAACATTTAATGATATTTGGATTGCCAATAATATTTTTATATTCTAATCTGGCAACATTTACCCTTGGCAATTGTCGATAATAGGTCTGTTTGTTATCTTTTCTGTGTAATGCCATTGTATATGAAACTAATAGTACTATCACTTTGGCAAATCGATGGTGGTGCCCCTAGTGTACCGAGTAAATACTACACCGTGAGTATGAAGATTTCTTCTCTCAACTAAATGCGAATCCACTCGAGCGATAAATATGTTTGTGCCAAAATGGCAGTTGTCATGGTAGGGTGTGTTGTCTCTGCCAATATTCGCCAGAGTTACCGATGGGTGACTTGAAAACTTATCTTTGGTATAAAAACATGCTAAATAAATAATAAAATTCACACGGAAACGGTGAAATATATTATTATTTAATAGCGTTTTATAAGTTAAAACAACTTTAAGAATTCAGTGTAATTTGGGTCAATTTAAGAAAAAAAAAACATGTGCATCAAAATAAAAGAAAAAAAATGTGGACTAAAAAATTAATTAATTTTAAAATTGGTCCCAGAGTATTATAATTAAAGAGGGTACAAAATTCACTATTTGCGAAATATAGTCACCACGGAACCAGACCGTAAAAATGTTTCCATTTAGTGTAATTTACCGCCTATCGGTAAGCCTGTTTTTCACTCGGTTTCTCATCTCACGTAACTCTGTGTGAGAAAAAACAATGAAAACATTTGAAGCTGAGTGACTATTGGAGTCCATTTCATATAATACTCTTCACCCCTTTTCATAACTAAGGGACGATCTTCGTAAATTCATTCATTATTTACATATCAATAGAAAAATGCGTTTGTGTTTACTTTCACATTTCGCATTTCATACCCAACCTTGTGGGTGAGACGAAAGATTCCTTTTTGAGAGGGGAAGAAAACAGGTTTCTTCAATATAAAATGAAATTATAGGATGAAATGTATTTATTGTGTGCGTGAAAACAAATAGCCCGATTTCTGAAAGCGATTTTTTAATTGATTTCAAAGCATTTTACTGTCATGCGTGTATATTCGTATATAGGCATAATTAGGCCAAATGACGATACATTATGTAAATACATAAGTGTTCTCGAACTTCAACTGGCGCAGTCCTCTGGTGACGTTACGAAATTAAAAATATCCCTTTTCGTATATTGTTTTCTTCATGGGAAATTTTTATTTCCTAATTTTAAAATACAATTCATTATGATTTTAATGTTAAATTCTGATTTAGTACTTACACTTTGTGTGCGTCCCCACTGCTCTTCAGTCACGTTCGAATTAATTCCAATCCAAAATGGCTTTTTCCTTTTGACCCCTTCTTGCGAAGAAGGAGCCATTGAACTATTATCAAATCTCGACTGAACGAGACACGAGCAGTGGGCACGTTCACAGAGTGTTTACAATTCTTGTTTTGGAAATCCGCAACATCCCGGACCCCGTGAATCTAAGGCATCTTGGGTTCACCAATATCCAGCTTGGCCAGCGTACACGCAGGTCGTTTGAGAGTACCGGTTCTGGTTCGAACCTCGACTGTTCGGACTTGCTTGTCCTTTCCCGGAAACGTTTGTGTGACTCTTCACATCGGCCACTTCGATCGATGCATGGTCCCATCGCAGACCAGGACGACGTCGCCAATCTCTAGCGGGCTGACTGGCTGATACCACTTCGTCCTTCGGCAGAGATCGGGAAGGTATAGTGCTATCCACTTCTTCCAGAATCGTTGCTGCATTTGCTGCACCTTCCGCCACTGCTTTCTTGTCGCACGCAGATTTTCTTCGTGGGGATGAGGAGTCTGCTCTGAATTTGCTGTGCCTATGCGGAAATGGTTAGGGGTTAAAGGTTCATTATCATAAGTATCTAGTGGAATGTGGGTCAGTGGTCGCGAGTTCACGATGTTTTCGGCTTCGCACATTAAGCTGTAGAGACTCTGTTCCTGTAGGGATTCGCTAAGCAATGCGTGTCCCATCGCCCTTTTCACGCTGCGTACCAGCCGCTCCCAGCATCCTCCTGCATGCGGATTGAGTGGGCAGTTGAAGATCCATTCAATGTTTTTGCTCGCCAGTGCGTCTGCAATCTTTCCTTGGTCAAAGTCGTTCCTCTGTCGCTTCAGTTCTCGGTCGGCTCCCACGAAGTTCGTCCTGTTATCGGACCGAATGCGGACCGGCGTTCCTCTCCTGTTCATAAAGTTCCGGATGCATAGTAGACACGTGTCCGTCGAGAGATCTTTAGCGATCTCCAGATGGATCGCTCGCGTCGTCAAACACGTGAATAGCGCAATCCACCGCTTTTCGCTTCGCCGTCCAACGGTGACAAGGAATGGTCCCATGTAGTCCAGACCCGTGTACGAGAACGGTCGTACGTAGGGTATTAGCCTGTCCTCGGGCAGCTGTCCCATGAGCGGAGTCGTCGGTTTCGCCCTCTCGTTCTTACATGTTTGGCATTCTCTGGCTGCTCGACGTATCACTTGCCTGATATGCGGGATCCAAAATGTTCGCCGTATTTCTGCAATTATCGTTTCTTCGTTCTGGTGCTTCCATTTTCGATGATATAGATCTGCGATGAGTTTCGTTATGCGGTGGTCCTTCGGGAGTATGATCGGCCTACGGGTACGGAGCGGAACTGCTGTCGCTCCACTGATACGACCATAAAGACGGATCACGTTCCTCTTGTCCATACAGGGCGACAGTTTCCACAGACTGCTACTTCGTTCGAGTTGTTCCTTCGCCTTCAACGCACGGTACTCTTTCGGATAGGCCTCCCTTTGGGCGCGACGAATGATTGTCAGTTCTGCTTCGTTGAGTTCTGCAACGCTTAGTTCTCCGTACTCGCGTTCCGATGCAGCCTTGAAGCAATTATCACGAAATCGAAGAATCCAGGCGACGACTTTTTTGAACCTGAGGAAACATGAGAATCGATCACAGATGTCGCGTCTGGTGTCGATATGGAGAAGGACGGACTTCGGACGGAGTTCCTCGGCGGTCGATGTTTTTCGCTTGAGGCCACTTGGACTCGTCTTCCATGAGAAATCTCGGCCCCTGTATCCAGAAAGACTCGCGCTTTTTATCCTTGGCTCGCGTTCCGAAGTCGGCTGGATTCTGAGCGCTCGGCACCCAACGCCAGTCTGGAACCGCTGAGTTCTCTAGTATCTCGTTCACCCGATGAGCAACGTATGGTTTGTACCGCCTGTGGTCCGATCTTATCCAGGCCAGAACCGTTTTCGAGTCACTCCACATGACGACTCGCGCTGCTTCGACGTCGTGACTATCCTGTATCGTTCGGCGAATCCTTGCGCCTAGCACTGCTGATTGAAGTTCAAGACGCGGGATGGAGACCAGCTTCAAAGGCGCACACTTTGTTTTTCCTATAACGAACGCCAGGCTTACTTTGGATGTCTCCGGTCCCAGAATCCTCCAGTACGCCACCGCGGCGTATGCCGATTCGCTAGCATCCGTAAATATGTGCAACTCCATCGGCGCCGTCGAGAACGTTGTACTGTAACATCGGGGTATGCTTATTCTTCTTACCTCTTGCAGCGTCTCGATCCAGTTTACCCATGCTTCGCTCGCTTCCTTCGGTATGCATTCATCCCAGTCTACCTGTTTTCGCCAAGTCATCTGCAGAACCAGTTTGGCCACAAGCGAGTACTCCGCTGCTAACCCGAAGGGATCAAACACCGACATCATTATTCGTACCGACTCGCGTTTCGTCGGTCTTCTTACTCCTTCCATTAGTGCAGGGTCGACTCTTCCAAAGGCTAGCATGAATTTCAGCTTATCTTGTTCCGTATCCCAATGCATCCCTAGCACCTTCTGGTTATTCTCGGTATTACCTTTGTCCAGACTTAGGATAGACGGCTTAGTCTCATCGGTGTTAAGTTGTTGGTTGACCAGCGTTGAATTAGAGACAAACTTCTTCAACTCGAACCCGCCTTGCGCATGGATCCTGGTGACTTGCCTTGTCAAGCGTACCGCTTCACTCTCGGTGTCGAAGCAATGGACGTAGTCATCGACGTAGTGATTGTTTTCAATCGCTGCTACAGCTTCGGGGTACTTCGTTCGAAAATCGTCTGCGTTGCGGTTTTTTACGTACTGCGCCGACGATGGAGAACACTTCGATCCAAATGTCATCGCCGTCATCACGTATTTTTCGATCGGCATACATGGGTCAGTTCTCCATAGAAAGCATTGCGCCATTTGATCCTCCTTCCGAATCCTTATTTGGTGAAACATCTGTACAATGTCCGCGCACACCGCCACCGGTTTCTGTCTGAATTTCATAAGAACCATCCCCAGTGGTTCGCAAAGTTCTGGTCCGCTTAGCAATGCTGAGTTCAAGGACGTCCCGCCGACTTCTGCTGCAGCGTCGAACACCAGCCGCAACTTCCCTGGTTTATTGGCGTTGTATACGCCGAAGTGCGGCAAGTACCACCGACGATCCGAGTTAACCTCTGCTTCTGCTTCGCTAAGTTTCCTCGCGTATCCTTTATGCTGGTATTCGGCTATGGTGCGCACGTACTCTCGATGGAAATTTTCGTCGCGTTGAAACCTTTTTTCAAGAGACAGGAATCTTCTTCTTGCCATGTCCTCACTTTCAGGAAGTACGACCTTATCATGCTTCCATAGTAGGCCCGTTTCGAAGCGTGAGCCCACACGCGCTGTGGTTTCCTCTAGAAGTCGCTTCGCCCTTTCCATGTCCACTGGATCCGATGATTTGTTGACGACGCTCACCCCCAAACTTTCATTGGCAATATAATTTTCCCCTAACTGGCTTAGATCATTGTTATCTTCGCTTCCGACTTGGGCGAAGTAGGCAGGATTATTAATATCGGCGGCAGACCCGCCATCGCTTCCGTAGACAACCCATCCGAGCTTCGTCCGAATGACGACTGGTCCCATTCCGCTGCTGGTGTAAAATCTTCGCGCTACACCTAGGTGCGCATTATCTAGTCCTATTAGGAGTTCCGAGGTGGCCGCATTGTAGTTCGTTGTGGGTAACTTCTTCATGTGACGATACTTTAACTGCAACTTCTTAACATCCAATGACTGGTTTGGCAACCGAAGATCCTTCACAGTCCTAACACCATTGAGTTGAAACCTTTTCGCATTCTTGCCAACCCCTGAAATTACTGCATCCACCCGAGACGATTGCTCCGTTACCGTCACGTCGCCAAACCACTGCAACTGAAGGCTCTCCTTCGGACCCTTTAATCCTAGACGATCGGCTAGATTTTTGTTCATCAACGATACAGCTGACCCCTCATCCAGGAACTCATAACAGCTTATCTCCCTATTAATCGCAAATAATTTCACCGGCAGAATTTTGAAAAGAATGTCACATCTCATCGGACGAATAACGGAGCTCGTGCAAACGGGTCGTCGTCGCTGCGACCTCACCTGTACCTTGCTGGAATCAACCCGGGGAGTGTGCAAAAGATTATGAATTTTTCTCGTACACTCCCTGTCATCACACACATGACGTTGTTCACAGCCGTTCGTTCGATGTCCCCTACCTAAACAGTTAAAACAAAGTTTTTTCTGTCGTACAAGGCGCCACCTCTCTTGATGGTCCATCTCTTGGAACCGTTGACACTTCGAAGTGTCGTGCTTACCTAAACACAAGCAGCAGGCCTCGTCGTGGATGTCGCCTCTTTCCGCATCCGCATGGAAGAATCTCTGGCGTCCCCCACTCCTCATGTCACCCTGAGGTGGCTGTTCACCTGCACTAACACAAATTGAACTCACCATACCTGCTAACTCTTGCAGCCAGTCACTAAAATTCTTTATTGTGGGTGTGGATTTGATTGTGCTAGCGTATCGTGCCCAATCCAGTTTTCTTTGCACCGGTAGTTTAGTTAGCAGCTCATCCATCAGAGCAGGATTGCTCAGGTGTTGGTCACAGCCCGCGGCCTTGAGAATTAATGACAGGTTCTGAACTTTAGTTGCAAACGGCACGATCTCTTGAATCCGATTTTCAGCTATAGGAGCGACATTCCTTACGCGCGCTATCTGGCTTCTCACTAGCTGATCCGGCCTACCAAATCTGTCCTTGAGTGTTTTTATCACCTGATCGACATTGCTACTGTGAATCAGCAAGCATTCAACAGTCTCCCTGGCACGACCCTTGAGTGCCTTCTGCAGCCGTAGCATATTTTGCCTGTCGTTGTACTGGTATTCCAGAGTGGTCATAGTGTACGATTCGTTGAACATTGGCCACACTTCGGGTGTGCCGTCAAACTCTGGAAGATCGTACAGTTTTCTAGCATGCTCCTGCCTAGGCGATGAAAGTGTGCGAGTTAACTCGCTTAATACTGCTGCTACTGAGCCGTCGGTACTGCTCTCACGTGGCGTTTGTTGTGTCGAGGTTTGATTTTTCTTCAATTCTTCTTGGAGGTCTTGAATTTGCGCATCATTTCCTGCAAACGCGCGTCAATTGACGTCCCTGGTACCGCCTGCACTGTTTCCATATCACACTTCGTTGCGTTTAAATTGTCGTTGCTATCACTGTCGCAGTCGCTGGTTTCTACCTCGGTGGTATGTCCAGACCTCGTTTTCGGTGGCATTTTATTTCCTAGATTATTTCTCCTTCCACCCACCTGACCACACACCCAAGAGACCTACAACAAAGAGCAACAACCCCCAAGCAAATCTCAAAGGCACTAACCTGGTAATCCCACGTGGATTAAAAGTGAAATAAAAAGATGTTCTCGAACTTCAACTGGCGCAGTCCTCTGGTGACGTTACGAAATTAAAAATATCCCTTTTCGTATATTGTTTTCTTCATGGGAAATTTTTATTTCCTAATTTTAAAATACAATTCATTATGATTTTAATGTTAAATTCTGATTTAGTACTTACACTTTGTGTGCGTCCCCACTGCTCTTCAGTCACGTTCGAATTAATTCCAATCCAAAATGGCGTTTTCCTTTTGACCCCTTCTTGCGAAGAAGGAGCCATTGAACTATTATCAAATCTCGACTGAACGAGACACGAGCAGTGGGCACGTTCACAGAGTGTTTACAATTCTTGTTTTGGAAATCCGCAACAATAAGTACATAAAGTATGTGCATATATATGTACATATACATATGTATATACATTATAATGCTACTGTTAAGTTTCTGAGCGTCTTCAATCATATTTGGTATAGAATGTAGCTTTTAATTATTATCTACTTTCAATAAAATTATAATGGAAATTATAGCAGAAGTAGGTATGCATATGCATACTTTTTGAAAAATATTTCTTTCCATGTCAACACCTGAGGTTTGTATGTACATACATACAAACATTACATATGTATGTATGTAGGTGCATTTGTTTACCAACAACCACCTTGCTCAGTTCCGGGAATAGCCAACGTCATCTTCAAAATGTTCCTCAAGTTGGGTTCATCAATATTCTTTTTCTTTCTTTAGGTGGCGCAATAGTTCGGGGCAATGGTTTTAAAGATCTCGGTAGGTATTTATGTAGTTTCGCCCGAAATTTAAACAAAGCATAGGTATAAACCACATGAGTAAATCATATTCAATGTTAGGCTTTGTGATGATAGTGTAAGGTATTTAAAGGTCATTGTGTCACTCTTTCCCTCTTTAACAGTCTTGTCACTCCTCCGCTCGAATATGCAAAATTTGGACACCTCACTGTAAGAATCACAATACTCTTATTTAAGCCGTCCAGCGAAGCTTCATTCGTTCTGCAATAAAAGAGCTTCTCTGTGACGACGCTTTTACCCTAGTTTCATATTTGAATCGAGTAAAACCTTGTCTCAAAGACAGTTTAATAAGGACATCAATGTTATGCATCAACTGATTTCAGGTCTGATAGACGCCCTGATATGCCTACCTATTATACTTTGAAAATCTAACTTTCGGGGGGATCGCATTACCTTACTGCATGCGTCGCAACCGCAACAACAATTATAATAAAAAAAAAACTAGATTGTGTACTTTACTATACTTCATAAAACCAAAAATTGTTTTCAACCATCTTACATCTAATCAGCATTTTTATTCTATTCTCGTTCAAATATAGTCAATAAACAATGTACCTACTTTGCATTTTTGGCACAGGACAGATCAACTAAAACACAAAATTCACCTTTTCACCAAATGCAGAAAAAGAAAAATATAACCTGCGCAATGATTATGATTTTTGTTTGGGCTTATTCACTGTATGTGTTTGTACACAAACACACCTACACACATACAATTGGTTGTACTCATGGTTTCATTCAAATTTCTACCAAACCAGAAAAAAGACATAAATCCCTCATACTCGTAAGTTCGTAAATCGTAACACTCAAATCTCAATTTTTTTTTTGGGCTTTTTAGTTAACTCTCCTTGCTTTTGAGTGAACATCGAAAGGCAATGCTATATGCTAAGCAAGCATAACCGGTTTTACTTTATTCTCACTCAATATTTAATTTTTACTCAATTCTCTCAGAGCGTAATATTTTTTTCAATTTTTTGGGAGAAAAGTCGATGCGCCCTCTGGCTTGCCGAGTAACAAACAAAAAATCATGCTTGATGATAGTACTATTAGTTTCATATACAATGGTAATGCCCAACATCGCTGTCAAATCCTAAATAATTTGAGAAGTGGGGGAACATACTCTCAGCCAGTGGAAATTTCTTTTTGTTTTCCACTAAAATGAGGTTTGACAGTGTAGTTCAAGCTTACCCAAAGAAAAAGACAGTGTAGGAATTCGTAAGGTGGGGAATTTTTTTACTCTCTCATTTTCCCCTCACAAGACAAGAAATTCGTAAGAACTTACGAATTCGTACGAATTCGTGAGTTACCAAACAAACCTAATATAGCAACATTCACAAACGAAAGTGTACCATAGTGAGAAATAGTCGAACTAATTTTTGGATCACGAATATTGATCTTGACAAGAAGCAAGATCTCGGATTGTTGTTGTAATGCACACAAACTTATTTGTTGATCTGAAACACGGCTAGTATTGCAGAAACTATCGACACACCAAACAGACCTAATAGGTGTGTTTGCTATCTTTTTTGGCACACGGAATTGAGATCTGTCAAATACTAGAATCAATCACTTACGCGAAAAAGACACACCAAGCAGACCTAATATGTCAATGATTAAAAAATTGTGCAATGTCAACAAAATCAAGTGGTTGAATTTTTGCTTTCTTTTCTGTTTTATGCAAGTTGTAAACTTAAACGTATAAATTAATTTTGTATAGATAAGAAATGAAAATAGTTAAAGTTAATTTGAATTCGCTAATTGCAATAGCTGTAGATAGATTTATTTTGTTTACATAAACGCAAATGAGATCATTCAAACTACGTCATGAAAAAAAAAAAAAAAAAATACATAGTACATTTTTCGATAATAAAATATTAATATATGAGTAGAGTACAAATATGATTAACACGAGAAGGTGATAGGAAAATAAAAGAAAAAATAATGAGCCTTCTCCGATAACACCAAAGAATGGTGCTCGGGAAGAAGGCGATTCTTGACGAAATTCTGCTTCTTCACAATTATCTTCGAGTACAACATCACCCAACTATGTTTCAGGAAATATCAGTGACCTAAATGTATGCCTTCGTCCAGCCTCTCTGAGTTCAGCTGAAGATGATTCGCTCCAAAGCCAGCACGACCAATTTCAATATTTACTTCGTGAAAAAGATCAGGTGCTTTTTCTTGCGATGCAAGATGTTCGTAAATTAAAGAGCGAATTAGAGCGCCTAAACAAGTCAGAAAAATGGTACAAAACCGAGTTAAAATCACAAGGAAATTCAAGAATGGAACTTCTTGAACAGATTTACACGAACGAGCGAAAGTTTACACAGCAAAACCATCGTCTGCAGAACGAATGTATAGCGCTATGTGCGCGATGCAGTGAAATAGAAAATCTTACTTACTTAGTTTGGCGCTACAGCTCGAGGTGAACTTGGGCCTGCTTCTCGCAATCATTTGTTTGTGCGTGTTATATTTTTGCACGAATGGAAGGGACCTACAGTTTTTTGCCGACTCCGAACGGCGAGTTGAGAAGCTCAATCGTGCCAATGATACTCTTTGATGCTTGTCAGACATTCGAAAGAGGTGGGCACTGTGAAAAACTTTTAGGTGTTTGCGGCGGGATTCGAACCCAAGACCGCTGGCTCAGTAGTTCGACGCACTAACCACTTGCGCTACGGTGCCCAAATAGTAAATCAGCTACAGGAAAAGAAGGAATTGGCTTCGAAGCTACTTAAAAGTTGTTCCAAAGTTGAAGCAGCTGGGTTAAATAATGGAGATCTATCTCGAGATTTTGAGTTGCAACAGCACCGCCAAAGATTAGCAGATCAGGAACAACTTATCGATATGTTGCGAAATCAGAAACGAACTCTGTTGAATGATCTCCAGAAACTTAGTGTTGAAAAAGACGAAGTGGTTCTTCAGTTGCAGTCTAACATTGCCCAATTGGTGGATGAAAATCGAACGATAACAAAAAGATGTTTGCCATTAGTTGAGGCTACAATTGTCCTCAAGGATGAGCTGAGGATGAGAAAGATTGCAAAAGCATTAGTAATAAAGTTTTGGATTTAAAGCTAATAGTGAAAGGAACAACTCCATTCACATGTTATTATTTTGATTTTATTTAAATAGAATTTGCTTTCTCTATTTTCCTTGCTTCGATTAGGGTTTTAATATTTTCTTAAACTTTTCTTGTCACTCAGTTGAAATAATAACTGTTATCACTCACATCACAAGCCTTACGATGCGGTACGGTACTAACCGTTCACAAACTCCGCTGCTATGATCATGGTAAACTTTCTTAGCACGATCATTGTAATTGCTAAGCTTTGTCGTTAATTTTTTGTGGGGAATTAACAATGCCGTCTATCGGAAAACCGTTCTTGTGCAAATCATCATCATTATATAAATAGGCGAAGGCAAAACAGTTCAATCCCTTTTTAACTGCCTTAAATACAACATAATGTATGTATTCGCTTGATTTTTTTTTGAAATGTGAAGAGGGGCAGTGCAGTATGTAATTTCTTTCCAATATGTTGTGTCTCAGCCAGGTAATATAATAAATATTAATACGTGCGTTTCTCTCGCACAATTGGTCGAATTTCAACCACAGGCGATATTAGTTTATTTTATTTGTACAGCTTATATAATAGATACTATCATTGTATATAAAAGACATAGTAGTATCACTTGAGGAATTCGATACTAGCGCCTCAGACGAGAAGACAGCCGATGATTTTCTGTTTTCAGTCGCAGAGTGAAAAGAAACAAATTATGATTTTTGAATATGCGGCAGTGAGGCATGAGGATAGGTTTATTTTAGAGTGTGTTTTACAATTTTACAGGAGAGCAGTGGAAAGGTTTGACTTGCGTCAAACTAAATTATGTACATATATCCATTATAATGGTATAATAAAGTTTATGAGATCTGTGTCAAAGATGAGAAGAAAAGATTTTTATTAGTGTTGAAACGAATACCTATTCGGTTACTATTCGGTATTCCGCCTATTCGGGCCATTTTCACTATTCGGCCGAATACCGAATAGGTATTGAGTTACTATTCGGCCGAATACCGAATACCTTAGAATAGGAGTAGAAAATATGTTTTTTTCAATAAAGATATACATACATATGTACATGTAGCTACCTACCTACCTAACAATTTTGTATTTAAATAAAACAACATAACTCTCCTGTCAATTAGAAGGTTCAACATTCAAAACCAGTTTTTTTCTAATTAACTATAGGCGTGTTTTTTTTCAAATATGAATACCCTTTTAATGTTTACACACAGCGCGAGAACATGAAGGACGAGAACGAGAGACAGACAGATCGACGTAGTGGTAGGAAACTCAGATGACAGGTTTCAATTTCAACTAACTCTATGGGTGGTGTTCAGGATAACTGGAGAGTTGTGTATTATTTTTGTTCTTGCTTATGATTCACAGGAGTTTTTCCAGATGTTTCTTATTATTATAGTTTGTGCGATCAATTTCTTCAGCCATATTCAACATCCTACTGCCAGTGTTATGCCTTCGCAATTGCCAAACGGAGCGCCTCCGGTTTAGTAGGTCGGTTTCGGGCGCGATGGGTACGATGTTGAGCAGCAGCATCAGAAATTCTGGTGGCTGCTGGAAAGAGATGGAATTCCCTCGTCGATTCCGTTTGATCCGGGGTAAGCCCCAAGGCAAAGTTGGCCGCTTGTGTATTTATATATGTATATATTTATGCCGTGGCCGGCTTACATAGGCTTAGGTAGTATGGGTATTATTAAGTTTTATAAAAAAAAAAAACAAAAAAAAATCAAAAAAAAATAAAAAAAATAAAAAACTGCACAGCATTTTGCAAATACAAAAAAAATATAAAAACAAATAAAAAACCACAAAAAAAAAATTATAAAATAACACATTACGTATTTAATTACGTAGCTAGAGTTAAGATAGGTTAAGTAGTTGTAAGTTTTATTTAAGGTAATTTTAATTAAAAATCAAAAATTATCATTTTGCTAAGTTTTTTCCAAAAAAAATTTTCTTAGCTTTAAAATTGTAAACTCAATTAAAATTCTATATTATAATTTAGGTTACGTCGAAAGACATAGTATAAGTATTAAGTTTAGCTTAGAGTGCCCGTGTGGGGCCAGTAAGTTAGAGTAAGATAGTTAAGTTAGTTAAGCTAGTTCTAAGCACTTTTGTCCAGCATGTAAGTAATAATTGAATTGATAAATAAAAATGCATTAAAAATGAAAAAAATGTTATGCCTTCGCAGTAGGTTTCAATATTAACATCTGAAACTGATCAACTTATTTTTATTTCGTGAGAAATAAATGCTTCGAAGACATCTGGATTCGAACCGTGAATCTTTCGCATGACAAGCGACGACGACTACCACTACGCCACGGCCACCCACTATGAATTATCACCGTACCAATTATGGTTGTAATGAACAGATTTCTCGAATGCTTTGCGTCACCAATTCCTTCCAAAATGCATTTGATAGATTTCCATTTAAGCAAATCGACTCTCAGAGATACTCTACACTACCACACCATCTCCTCTACGCCCTATTCCCACTAGGTATATTCATTCATTCATTTTTTTTATTTTTTTCGTTCTTTTGGGTACATTGTTTATAATTTCTATGAATTTTGAAGCTGTCGACGACAGAATTCTTACTTAAAAAATATTTTATTATTTTTTAATATTATAAAATACTTGACTCAAACACACTAGCTATAAATCAGAGTCCTATCATTAAAGGACTCCACGTGAGAAGAAACGACGTTTTCAGCCCTATAAAAGGGGAGGTCAAATTTTATAAATCAGTCGCATTCAAATCAGCAAGAGGAATATACTTGAAAGACTAATTTTAAAGCATTGGACAAATAGCTATTAAAACTTTACTTTACTGCATTGAATTAATTACTTTTAAATAAAAAATAATTGTGCGGACTCATTGCTTTTTTATTCATTAAAAAAAAGGCAATTAACAAACTTTAAAATTATTCGACATGAATAGTGAACTAGGCAACGTAAGTGCTTCGTGCAAAATGCTATTTATTATTCAATCAGTTTATAAATTGTTGGGCTGTGCTTTCCAATAGGTCAACCTGAATTTTCACCTTTTTTATTATTTCTAATAAATATATGTTAATCTAAGATGTTCTGTATATGAATTAATGTGAGGAAACATTTGTTTATGTGTTTAAACAATAGTAAATTTTTCACAAACCCATACAAATCTGCACAAAAACCGTACAAATGTCAGCAAATTTGACATAAAAATGACTTGACAGGCTGTTTTTATTGCGTTCCTCCCGGCGTTAGTCTGTGCTGAACAACTTATGAAAAAATTCAATGAATGTACGGCAGCTACAAGTTTATTTCTTTGTAATTATTTCACCATAAAATATTTTGCATTTACTGTTTTGCTTTATTTTATTTGGCAATATATTATTTTGTATTAATTTGTTTGCTTTTCATTTTATCATATGAAAAAAATTCGCGCGAATGCAGAATATTTTATGGTGAAATAATTACAAACCTAAATGAAAGTTTGCCAAATAAATAAGAAAATGATACTTTTCAGTTTTTCGAGGTTAGAATTTCGAAAATTAAAACATTTTTTTTGAATATATTTGTTATTTCCTCACATTAATTTTATTTTTTTTTTTATTTAGAAGTCATATATAAAATAAAACAAAATTGTTTAAATAGGTCAACTATTGGAAAGCGACCCCAAATATACGAAACTTAATTTATTAAATACATCAAAAAAATATTTTTGGAGATTCGCAAATTACAAATGGTAACTCCGCATTTTTTTTTAACTTTGCGCCAAACACGAAAGTGTCAAATGCAAAAAAAAAAAAAAACATCTTCAGAAGTAAACAATGGAAAACGACCGAAAATCCGAAGTTCAGATAAGAAAATTACAACATACGAATATGTACATACATGCAAACATACATAAAACATTTTTTCAGGTCAATTTCAGGGTGGACGAAGCCAAACTACAGAAGCAGTTGTACCAAACTTTAGAAGTTAAAATTTGAGATGATCTGGATCGTTTTATTTTAAGCACTTGATCGGATCAGGATCATGTGAATAATAAAACACGGCTGTTGTTATTGAAGTTGGACCTGGAACTATGGACATGTTCAAGTTCACTTTGTGGAACGAAAGGAACTAGTTCCAACAGAGGAACTATTTAGTTCCTGGAACTATACGTGTCCGGAACGATACAACTCTAAAGTTCACTTTTATGGTGGTTACACCAAAACAAAATCCGAGATTTCGAAGCTGAAATCTCGGAATCTCATGTGGTTTTCCATTGGGCTTTATAGAACGTTCACACCGAACCAAAATCAAAATTCAGCAAAATTCTAGATCTCAGACGAAATCTTGAGATTTCGACTATATTTTGCTGCACTGCTGCAGTACATGAAGTCGCTGTAGTAGAAACTCTCAAAAAAGCAGCAAATACACGATACAATCGTTGTACCGACCTGCGTTGTACACCGGTTGTATGCTCAATAGCATCCAACCATACAATATCGGTACAGCCGTCGATTGGGTGAAAACACGATACAATCTCGCATACAACCGTCAAATTGTATACAACCGCCGTACAACGATTGTATCGTGTATTTCCCGCTTAAGAGCAAAATCTGAAAAGCCCAATCGAAAACGACATTAGAATCGAAAAAATGCTGGTTGTATGGAAATCGCACCCAAATTGTATTGTGTGTGTGCTACATACAACGGTTGTACCGATATCGGTACAACTCGCGCTCGTACACCGATTGTATCGTGTATTTGCTGCTTAATAGCAGGGCTGGGTACGAAATCCCGAACTACGAAATCCCGAAAACAAAATCCCGAAAACAAGATCCCGAAACACGAAATCCCGAAACACGAAATCCCGAAACACAAAATCCCGAACTACGAAATCCCGAAACACGAAATCCCGAGTTTGGAGAAAATAATAGTTTAAAATTCGCGCGCGCGAATCTCCATTTTCTCCAAATTCGGGATATGGTGATTCCTGAATAGGCGGCAATTTTTTTTTTTCGTTTGAATGAAATATCATATTATCTCTTCGCGGAATTTTTTTCTCATTCTTAAAAGAACGATTTCCCCTCTCACCCCGCACAAAAAAAAATCAAATTAAGAACAACAAAACACTATAAACCAGACACAGAAAACGTTTGCTTAAGTGCACATGATGAGAATCGAAAAGAGCTGTTCTTCGTGATTCTCATGATATCATATACCCTTTCGAACTGCATGTTTTGTATATGGTGATGAAAAATTGATTTCTTAGAACTTGAAATTATACTTCTTAGAATTTGGCAGTTGGAGTCCTTTTGATTCTCAGATGATGCAGCTAAGAAATATCTAAATCAAAGATTTTCATAGTTTTGTGTGATCTTTTTATATGTGTTTTAAAAGTGAAAAGTTGTGCGAAGTGAAATGGAAGTGCAAATAGTAAAATCAAATAAAGGAAAGGCAAATATAGTGCTGAATGGTTACGCGTACCACCTTGAAAAACAATTTCAAAGCTCAAGTTATTGGTGCTGCAGTAAAAGGAAAAGCCATATGTGCAAGGCTCGCTTGACGACCACCGAAAAAGATGGGAGAACGTCTGTTGTAAAACAGCCCACGAAGCATAGCCACGATCCGCTGGCTTTCGAGAAGCATGTGAGTATTGCCAACAATGCGATAAAAGAAAAGGCTATGGAAAAATCTGAGCCACCTTCGAGAATTATTCGGGAAATAACCTACGCAACTGAAAAGAATTGCAGAGTGTATTTACCATCGAAGAGTGCGCAAAAGATGAGAATCGCCCGAGTTCGGTCCACCATTATAAAAGAACCAGCCTCTGTGGAAGAAATCTGCATCCCAAATAATCTGCGGTACCTAGAGGGTGAGTTATTTGTTCTAAATGAAAGCAGCTTTAATGGGGAAAAGAATATCATCCTGGGAACTCGAGGCAGTTTAAAGCTCCTTTCAGAAGCTAAATGCTGGTTAATGGATGGCACCTTCTACGTCGTGCCATCTATAATGAAACAGCTATTTTCAATTCACGGCTGCATAGAAGGAACGGTAGTTCCGCTGTTATTTTGCCTAATGAGCCGCAAGACCAAGGGGTCGTACTGTCAATTTTTTTACGACTTATTCAAAATTGCGTGCGATGCAAATATACATTTAAATCCTGAAGTCATTGTCAGCTGAATATAAAGGCTGCTTTTTCCACTTTGGGCAAATAATTTGGCGTAGGGTGCAAAATAAAGGCCTAAGGACAAAGTATGGGAACTGCGAGGAGTTCAGCCTCCAAATAAGAATGCTGAAAAGTTTAGCCTATGTGCCACCAAGTGAAGTTCAGGCATATTACAACGCTCTGTATGCCAAGATGGTAGACGAAGATGCCAAAAATATTGCTAAGTGGTTAAAGGAACATTATATTTCCAGTAAGTCCTCCAGAAGCAAACCCCAATACAGTCCCGAATTTTGGTCTGTGGCAACTTATATGGCCGATCCTAACAAGCCAACTACACAGAAAAGCGTGGAAGCGTGGCACCGACGTTTGAAGGTGATTGTCGGTAGACAACATGCCGGTCTCTACAAATTAATCGAGGACCTGTCGAAAGAGTTGGTAATGGCCGTAACCACAATCGACAAAGTGAATAGCGGGATTGTACACAATAAAACCAAGACTGCTGCAAGAGCCAACCGGATTCAATCCATTTTGCAAAGAAAAGAATTAATGGATAAAGAAGAATTCTTAAAGTGCATAGCGCATAATATTGGTCTATGTTAATAGAAATATGAGTTTAATTTTTTTGAGTTCCTCGATTTGTTTCTTTTTTTTATTTTATTTGCAATGAATTCCAAAGTTTTTAGTTTAACTTAATTTTAATACACACTTGTATATACATATAAACAAACATTATTTCAAAGGTCCTTTTCAGGACCACAAAACGACAAAGAGATTAAATAGCATTGAAATTTAATTAATTAAAATGTTTTTTGTAGACATATACAAATACATATGAATAAATTACTTGGCTAGAGGAATTAGTTCCGAGGTATACGGTTCCATGAGAATCAAGAAGAACAGCTCTTTTCGATTCTCATCACATGCACTTAAGCAAACGATTTTGCTCGCAAATTCATAGTGTGTTCTGGTAAGTTTCTTGGTTTTTTCTGGTAGTGTCATGGAGGGGTAGTGGAAAAAAACGTTCTTTTGAGAATGTGGAAAAAAATTATTAAGAGTTATGAAATATTCAATTTTTTTTTTCGCAAAAATCCAGCGCGAATCGAAAATCCCGAAAAATTCGGGATTTTTCACTAAAGTTAATTTTTCGGGATTTTGTAATTCGGGATTTTGTGTTTCGGGATTTCTAGAAATGCGTGAATTTTTCTTTCGGGATTTTGTTATTTCGGGATTTCGTAATTCGGGATTTTGTGACGTTCCCTTAATAGCAATACATATTCCGTGGACTGCACTTCCATTTTCATTTCTTAGTTTGTTTTGAACTGTGAAAAACTAGTGCAGCACGTTCGAAAGTTGAAGTTGGCTCAACTTGCGCTGCAGCAACTATTCATACTACAGTTGCAACTTCGCATTGTTTTCGCGCTATAGGGTTTACTTACTTAGTTGGGGCTACAACTCGAGGTGAATCTGGGCCTGCTTCTCGCAACCATTTGTGTGTGCGTGTTATATTTTTGCACGAATGGAAGGGACCTACAGTTTTTTGCCGACTCCGAACGGCGAGTTGAGAGCTCAATCGTGACAAATGATACTCTTTGATGCTTGTCAGACATTCGAAAGAGATGGGCACTGTGGAAACTTTAAGGTGTTTGCGGCGGGATTCGAACCCAAGACCGCTGGCTCAGCAGTCCGACGCACTAACCACTTACGCTACGGTGCCCACAACACGATGCCCACTATAGGGTTTACATGTATTTTAACTTTGACAGCGCTGCATGCTTCAGCTGCAACTACACCATTGTGTTCGGCCAGGAAATCTCAATGCAGTTTGAAATTCGTCAAATCGAACACACGTTTTTATTTTTACTAATTCACCACATCATTTTGTAATGGTTGACACAAAAAAATAGTTTATGAAAATTTTGTTTTGAATTTGAAGTTGGGTGCTGAATTTTACTGGTAAGTTTTCTTTAATATATTTTTATAGCTAAATACAATAGTGATATTATGCAAAAAGTGGCAATGCTTCAAGTATTCCGCTGAAGTTCCTAGTGAGTACAAAGCGAATGCAATTCTTTTCAGCAGAGGAATACTTTCTCGAGAATAAGTATTATATTTTTCGAGAAATTGTAGCTCGTTGCACTAATGTTTAAAAGGTTTCCCGGGATATGCGGACATTTTCTTTAAAAAAAGCATCGTCGTTTTCAGC
Source organism: Brachyopa scutellaris (assembly GCA_949775065.1). Classification (NCBI taxonomy): domain Eukaryota; kingdom Metazoa; phylum Arthropoda; class Insecta; order Diptera; family Syrphidae; genus Brachyopa; species Brachyopa scutellaris. The sequence goes on along the minus strand of OX459114.1, from coordinate 50,306,447 downwards.
TACTTCTTTTTCTCAGAAAATACCTGTGTGGCATCTCTGTTAATCCGTGTTCTAATTTCGTTAATTTTTTTATCTACCTACTGGATAATTTTTGACGTTAACACAGACGTGGGTACAATTTAGCTTTTTGTTGTGTCAATTGGATTAAATGGGATTTTTTGACAATTTTTTTCAATAATTCCCACTAGACTCACAGGGCAAAATATTTTCCTTTTCATCTTTTCGAACTTTCTTCATCTTTTGCACCCATGTGAGTCTAGACTCACAAGTCTAATGCTACGCTTACACCAAACGAAACCCCGAGGTTTCGGCAAATTCATCCAAATCTCCGAGGTTTCGCCATACATTTTCGGGCTTTCGAAATCTCGAGATTTCGGCGAAATCTTTTTGAGTTCATCCCTCCGTGAGAGGTTGTCAAAGCGAACAAGTCTACAGCGTGAACTTCGGTTTATTTTGGTATTCATTTATAGATGTTAAAATATTAAATGCCAAAATGATTGTGGCCAATTGACAGGGCACAGGTAAATTTGCAAGAGAATATTTATTTTATATAATTTGTTAATCTTTTCAGGCAATGGGCAACGAAAAAATACAAAAACAAGAACATTTTGGTCGCCAACTGAGGTATGTCAACAAGCAATTGTTTGCCTAGAGATGGGCAATTGCGAATAAAAACAATCGAATAATTCTCTGTTCTATTTTTCCATATTTTATCCGTTTTTCTTATATTTTTATACTCTGAATGAGTCAAATAAAAGAAAATCGGATTTATTTTCAATTTCAATAAAATTTTCACAAAACATTTTGACAGGCGGTACGTGGTCAACGTAGCTTGCTGCGGTACAAAATTGTAAACCACCTCAGTGTGTGCACCTATATTTACGGCAATAGTATTTCATACCATTATACCGCTGCCGCGTAACGCTCCGATGTGTGAGCTCCTTTAGTTAACAGGAGTCGATTGTTTTGGGCGATAGCTCGATTGTAAATGAGGTTATTAAACTTAAATTGAAACTGAAGAAAATCTTTATATTTTAAATATCAAATTGCATGCATTCAGATTTCAGATCCAAATTCAAAAGTCACACTGGTACCACGATGAATAAATTGAGACGTACATTTCTACAATCGACTAATTAGTATACTCGCCTAGTCAAATAAATTTTCTGAAATACGATTTGATAGATATTCGATTGTTTTCGGCTAACACCGAATTGTCTTTTTATTCGATTATGAAACTAATTCTCAATCGCCCATCCCTAGTTTTGCCAGCCACTTCAAAATTGACAGCTGTAACCTCTTCAACTCGGTGTAAACGTGTTACTGATGTTTCGGTGAATCTTCATCGAAACCTCGAGGTTTCGGCTCGGTGTAAGCGTACTATAAGTGTAAAAGCAGACATAGATGTCTCCAATCCAATTCAATCAATGTCATTTTCAGTATGGCAATGCTTTTTGTTGCCAACATTTAAGAGTAATAACGCACAAAAAAAAAAACAGATTCATGCATAATAGGCGGCGGCCATTAAAGTTTTCTTTGCGTCGTTCTGAGGTTTCTCTTCTGCAAAATCTTCAAAGTATAGTAAAAGTATTTATATTTCACGAAAGAAAGCGTTTCAATAGCACACAAAATCGACTTATTAATATTTGCCTGAAGTTTTTGGCGTGTTTAAGTGATATTGTGCTGTGTATTTCAGTGGAAATGTTGAAGTAAACTTGACTGCAGAAATAATAAATGTGTTTTCGTCTTGTTGAGTAGTCAATTGATTCTGCAGTTTTTTGATTAAAAAATGGCTTCGCCTTCACCGGCAAACAGCCCTATGCCTCCACCTCAAGCTCCGAGCCCAATGGGTCCTCCTTCTCAAAGCCCAGCTCCTTCACCATCTCCACACAGTCCCTATCCACATCAGCAAGGCCCTCAAGTCCAACAACAATGTCCACCCATAGGTCCACCACCTCACGGATCCCCGCAGCATGGACCGCCTCAACATGGTGGTCCCCCAACATCTGGGCAGCATGGCCCACCACAACTAGGTCCACCTGGTGGTTCACATATTCCACCGCCTGGTCAGCACGGTCAACCCCCGCACCACGGTCCACCGGTACCACATCCAGGCGCTCCATATGGTGGTCCACATACTCATCCGCTCGCGCAACACGGGCCACCGGGACCACATGGACCTCAAAGTCAACATGGGTCGCCACCAGGACAACATGTTCAACATGGTCCATCCGGCCAGCACGGACCTCCAGGTCCGCATGGTCCGCCAGGATCTCATCCATCAACACATGGACTTCCTGGTTCGCATCCACCTAATTCCCATGGACCGCCAGTTTCTCATGCTCCTGGTACACATGGGCCACCAGCAGGGACCCATCCCCCTGGTTCACATGGTCCTTCAGCGCATGGACCTTCAGGATCTCATGGTCAGCAAGGCAATCAAGGTCCACCCCCGCATATGAATGGTCCACCAGGTCAGCTACCGCAGCCTCACCACATGCCACCACATCACCAAGGAATGGGTAATTATTAAAAGAATGCATTATGTATGTACCTATGTAAGTGTTTGTTTAACGCGTTTTTCTTCACAGGTCCTCATATGGGCATGCAAATGCCACCACAAGGTCAATCGATGTCTCCAATGGGATACCAGTCGCATTCAATGCCATCCAATGTAAGTAAATAATTATGTTTGAGGTGCAAACTAGATCCCATCAAAAACATTACTGTCAAAAAAGGGCAAGTTCCTATAGAAAATATAGGCCATACAAAGTGGTGAGATAACAGCGGCCAAGTTTTTGCAGAACTTTGTTATAGAGGTAAAATAGATGAGTAATTTAAAGCCTTAGGCGTAGAATTGATTAAACGTAATTCACGAATTAGGCCAAGTTTAAAGTTTCTATAGATACGTATAATCAATTCTAATCAATTCTACGCAAGACGGATTGCAAACGAGGAGGCAAACTACATTGCTTCCCAAAAATAAATGTGTTTACTCATGAAAATTTATTAAATGAGTTAGAAGTGAATGAACCCAATGATTTTCGAAAGTTTCTGTGACTAGACGCTGTGTTATTTAATGAACTGCTGAAAATAATTACGCCTAGAATAAGTAGAAATAATACTGTTATGCGAGATGCTTTTCCTCCTAACCAGCGTATGTCAGTTACGCTATTTTTTTTTATTCAATTTCATATAACGAATTATAATTTACAATTTTAACTTAGCCTATGTAGTATGTATTTAATTATGTACATTGACAATTAGATATGTCGAAAATTACATTTTAGATATTTAATTGTAATTTTATTAAATCTATTGAAAGTACATTCATTTTCGGCTCGTTGGTAAAACTTGAATAAAGTAAGACTAGTTTACAATTTGACTTTAAGTTTGGAGATAGCATTATGAACAGTTTCTAGGCTATTAACATTAGTATTCTTGAGTAGTGGCGGCCGTGGCCTTGGTGGTTAGTGCGTTGGACTACTACGCATGCTGCTCGGGTTCAATTCCAGCCCGGGTCTAACACGTAAGAAAGTTTTTCACGGTTGCCACCTCTTTCGAATGTCTGACAAGCAATCAAAGAGTATCATTTGTCATGAGAAGCTTCTCAACTCTCCGCTCGGAGTCGGCAAAAAACTGTAGGTCCCTTCCATTCGTGGAAAAAAGTAACACGCACACACAAATGGTTGCGAGAAGCTAGGCTTGGTTCTGTATAGGACTGCTGACGCCGCATATATATTTTTATATTCTTATAGTTCGTAAATGTTTATGTTATTTGTATATAAATTACGGTTTACGTCGGCTAGAATGTGGTCAATGTTCATTGTTTCATTGCAACTGGAGAGTTTACATTCGCTTGTAACGTCAAATTTGGAGAAATGTGATATTACGGTTCGCGAAAATTCTAATATTCAGTTCGCTAACCATAATAAAGCCCTAAGAAGGGATCACAAATTATTGAGGCATAAAATAAATAACATTAAACAATAGCATATAAAAAAAAGACGAAAACAAATAATCAAAAAAGAAACAATACATTTCCTTATTTCATCTTTAGGTGGACAAAATTCCAACATGTTCTTTTTGATCCCTTTAAAATCTCTTTAAAACTCATAAGTGAATGAATGACTTCCTTCTTTAAGCGATTGCGATTATTTGTTTCAATGTTATTTGAAGAGGGGCACCGTAGCGCAAGTGGTTAGTGCGTCGGACTACTGAGCCAGCGGTCTTGGGTTCGAATCCCGCCGCAAACACCTAAAAGTTTTTCACAATGCCCACCTCTTTCGAATGTCTGACAAGCATCAAAGAGTATCATTTGTCACGATTGAGCTTCTCAACTCGCCGTTCGGAGTCGGCAAAAAACTGTAGGTCCCTTCCATTCGTGCAAAAATATAACACGCACACACAAATGGTTGCGAGAAGCAGGCCCAGCTTCACCTCGAGCTGTAGCGCCAACTAAGTAAGTAAGTTATTTGAAGAGGGAATTCTTATTTTCTGATTACGTATAGTATATTTTTTTTAAGAGAATGAAGTTTTGAGACAAATGTGAGCCATTTCTCTGTGGCTTGGAGCATTGAGCCAAAGCAGAAATACTTGAGCCGAGTTACCCAATTGGGTACTTCAGTACAACTCTGATAGCGATGGCTATATGTTGACCAGTAGTGTAATTGCATATCTTGGATTTTTATTTTGATGGCTCTTGAAAGGTCACACTCGTTATATGTGTTAAACAAGAGTGTAGGTGTTTAGCTGGTGGATTTTGCAGCTTTCATGGCGAATTCGCTACCCACGATGCCTATGTGGGCGGGAACCCACATAATTTTTAGTGTTTAGAGTTTAGACTGATGCTAGTTTTGGTAGGTTACCAATACTTAATATTTGGCCTTTCTGTTTTGTTACAGCGAAACCGGTATGGTTTTCTGTTTTGATCCATCAGAGAATATAAATTTCCAATTCGTGGTTTTGAAGTCACTTTCTATGGATTCAAAGATTGAACAATATACCCGTTTTGGAGTATGATCTTTTGGATAGTTCGACAGTGTTAGTTCGAAGGAGTGGGGTCTGCATAATCAAGGTGGATATGATGATGTTTGAATGCAGTGAATTTGTTGGGCAAATTAAATTTTTTATACAATTCCATATGCATGAAATCGCTGACGGGATTATTTTTTGACCCTTGTATCGACGGACATTAATTGTATCTTAGTTTACAATTGACGTAGAGGGAAACAAAAGTTTAGTTGTAAGTTTTAGAATTGTTCCAACGTCAAGTGAAGGTAATCCGGACTCAGCCAATATGTTTTTGATCGGTATAGTTGAAAAGACGTTGATTTACCTTCTTGCGGCTTGGGGGTATGTTGGTTTTATAATGTTGAGTGTTGATTTTGGACAGTCTCCGTAGATGCAAAGCCCATAGTCTATTTTGTTGAATATTAACATTTGGGATACGCCACATAGTGTGTTTATGTGAACTTTAAATTTTTTGGAAGAGAGATATTTGATAATATAAAGGCCGGTAGTTATAAATCGCTTTTAAAGTTAAGAGGCTCTTAAGTTTAAATTTTTGGTATTTAATTTATTTAGTTTCCCTGTTTTGAGAAATTTACCTATTACATATTTTCAAACAAAAATGCCATGCAGTTTATACTCGTATAGTTCATAATGCCAGAACTTTTCTGCGGTGTATTTGGACTGGCTAAGACGGCAGATTCACTCTGAGCACTTTGATATGCCGCCTGGGAGAACGGGCGGACCTTTGATGTTGTTTTGTTATTTTCACAGAATTCTTTGTCAATTATATTACTATCTTTGCATTGAGTTACGCCGATTATAATATTGTTCCCGAGAATATTTTCACTGTAGTTTAGAGCTTTATCACACTCTAGCCTAGAGGAGAACTTTAAATTAACCCAATTGCCGTTTTGAGACGGAAATACCTTATCAATTATCGTCCCACATTGTGAGAAGTGCGACAAAATCATTGAAGTTACACTCTGAGGGAAGCCATAAACGGTTATCCAAAATTCTGTATATCTAGGCAGGGGTGGACACTGAAGGAGGTTTGAGTTATTGTTGCGGTAGTCAAATGGCGGATTTGGAATTGTGATGCGATGTGATGCGGGATGCGTTGAAACTGCTATGGGGAACTCCTACCACGTAAGAATCGTTTAATAATTGATTTATTTGATACTGGTTAGTAAGCGGGGTTCCATATTGCATTGTTTGCTGTTGCATAGCACTTGGGTTGGAACGTGCAGGCGTCTGAACCTGATTCCGATCTGAATGAAGCGAGTCAAAGAGGCCTTGGGTTGGTGGTCCCGATAAACTGGCATTATGGCTGTTGCTTCTATGCAACAAGCATCAAATAAAAGGCAACTTCAGAATTTGTTAGTAATCCACTTTCTTGTTTTATTTTGTTAGACGAAAATATAGTTTTAGTTGTGTTTATGGTAATGATGTGAATTATGGATTATGAATTATTACAAATTTCTTTTAGTATTTATAAGTAAAAAATAAGTATTTCAATTTTCTTCTTTTCTTGATGCGACTTCTTCTGGTTTCTCTTGATGTTACTTTTACCGTTAAACGAAATTCATTTGACTGACGCAAAATTGTCAGATACTCGAGCACAGCAAAGCTCGATGTCTATGGCGGTATTGCCAACAATGACTCTGTACTGATGTTGCAGGATAATTGGAACCCGATGTATCCTGTTGATAGCCAAATAATGAGCGGTTGAAACCTTGTGGAGATGTTGCACCCGGCGATATAGCAAAAGAAATATTGCTCCCTTTATTCGGTGACAAAGTATTATTTCGGGGAGCTGGTGGTGCAGTGAAACCATAAGAAACGATGGCAAATACGGACTTGCATTTTATTTATATTCAACTAGCCGTAACCCGGTGCGCTTCGCTCCACCTATCTTTTCAAAATTTGCCCGCGCACGTAGTTATTTTTCTGTTTGCCTTGCTGTCTGTCTGTCTGTTTGCCTTGCTGTCTGTATGTCTGTCTGTCTATCTGTCTATCTGTCTATCTGTCTGTCTGTTGGTCTGTCGCTCTGTCTGTCTGTATGTCTGTCTGTCTATTTGTCTGTATGTATGTCTTTCTCTCAATATGATTGTCTGGTTATCAGTCTGTCTGTATGTCTGTTTGTCTGTCGTCTTTCTGTCTGTCTGTCTGTCTATTTTAATTGACCAAAATGATTCATATTCACATTTCACCTGAAATTACGAAATTTTGTATGCCAGGTACCAAAACCACCAGTTGTTGAGTAACCGCACCATTGCTATGTTGTATTCTATATTAAGGAAAACGTATTCTGAAAATTTTACCAATATCGGTTGGATAGTTTCCGAGTCTATAACAGACAAACAACATACATACATTCTTTTTTATAGATTAAATAGATTGACTCCAGCGCCACCTATCGGGTCCAGATCTTATAATTTTCTCTTTTGGCACACGAACATATGTATACTGTGAATATAAGCCTTTTTGGTCTATAAATATAGAAGTTAGTAATAACTTGACTCCAGCGCCATCTAGCGAGCGGAGTTTTATCCTATCATCTTCGATGGTATGCTCACAACAACTTACCAAAGTTTCATCACAATCGGATGAGCGATGCACCTTCGCATACGGTACGAACAAACAAACAAACATACACACATTAATTTTTATATAATAGAAGATTAAATTTATTAATATAAATAGTTTAAAATGACAATTTATCGTTTGTAAAGTGGCAAATGAAATAATTTTTCTATAAGACAGATGTCATTTGTCATTTGTTTTTGGTTGGTATTCACTAATAGGTTTTTCTCTATGTTACTTTGACTATGAGAACATCGATTTTCTGATTTACGAATGCGTTCTTTTCGATCAATGGATCTCTTTTTTGAACATGTCAGTGACAAATGGCAATGTTATATGGGGATCATGCGGCACAGCTGTAGATGGTGAAATTGATGTTGGTGGATACAATTTTTTTTAAGTCGAATTCAATTCAATTGAATAGTAAAAGAAGGAACATGTTCACTCAATTCATATAAAATTTCCGTTGTCGGATATATTCGGATTTCTTTCTTTCCCCAATTCGAAATCAACAGAAATAATTTGAATTTAAAGTGACAGACGAGTTTTAATTATTTCGAAGTTATCTAACAAATTACCGGAGACAATAATAATTGTCCCTGATATTATTGCTCGTAACTTAATAAGCGCTCATAAATACGCATTAATAGCGGTTGGTGAATTGGTTTATGAGGCTCTTAGTCTAGCGGCTAGTGTTTTTTTTAATTCTATACAATGATTTTTCCATTTAAATCTGTTGTTGAAAGTTAAACCCAATATACTTAAGTTATTAACCTGATTTAGATCTACATTGTTGATGCATATTTTAAATTTAGGACAAGATTTTTTTCTACAAAAAAAGGTTTTACACTTCTGTAATGATAGACCATTCTGCAAATTCTTTTAGTACATTTGTGAAAGTTGTTTTTGTTAAATCTAAATTATTATTTTTGTAAAGAATATATACGTAACCAGCATAACAACAATGATCTAGACAGAGTACTACATTTAGTTATAATTTTGCTGAATTCATCAAATGCTATTAAGAAAAGCATAACCGAGAAGGGTGAACATTGTGGGATGCCATTATGGAGAGGAGAACTGGAAGAGTATGCTGACATAAAATTTCCTATTAGTAAGGAAAGCCTATGTACGTAAATATTTTTGGACAAAAGCGTCACTCTCAGCTTATTTAGGACTATATGAGTCCCTATTCTATCAAAAGCTTTCTTGAAATCGAGAGAGTATCGAAACATTATTCTTGGCTGAGAGAGCTTTGGATATATAGTGGTCAGTATGGAGTAAGCCGTCAAGGCAGCCCGTTTTCGGTTTAAATGCTACCCGATTTCTCAAATTCTGTATACGAGAGAAGGCGTTTGGCTGCAATCTTTTCCAGGATCATTGAAATACATGATAACCTGGAGATAGGCCTATATCCATCAATTTTATTAATCTCTTTTTTTTTTGGCTTGGGGATGGGGATAATTGTAGGGGTTTTCCAACTTTGAGGAATTACGCCTGTATCAAGATCTTTGCCTGTGGCGGTAGGTTTTTAAACATTGGGTATGAAAGTCCGTCTCTTCTTGGGGTTTTTCCTTTCAGTTTGCTAAGACAAGATTTTAGTTCGGGTAGTGAAATGGGTTGTTCAAGGTGATTGCTTGCTCTATTGGTAGCCAGATGAGTTGTGCTGCTAAGGCTTTCTATTTTATGTACATATCTTGAAATTACTGTGGAAACTTGTGTTATTGGAATATTCAGACCAGCTCATTGCAAAGTGTTTGCTTATTTCTGATGGGTTGATGAGTGAGCCCGAGTCAGAGTTGATGCAACTAATGGATTGGGATATTGCAGTGCCACTAAGGCATTTGATTTTATGCCAGATACTGGTTATAGAAGAATTTGGATTAATGGATGAAGTGAAATCGCTGAAAATTTTACGTTTGTTAGTTTTTAATGTTCTTCTAAGGATTGCATTGGATTTTTTTTTAAAGGAAATAAGGTTTACGACAATCTTTTTGTATTTTTTCCCGGCCCTTAATTTTTTCATCTCTTAAAGTGTCGAGTTCAGCGTTCCACCAGGGGACAACATGCTGGAATCGTTTGGGAGAAGATTGGAGGATTGTTTTATTAACGACTTTACGTAGAGTTTTTTTAAAAAATTTGCTGCCGATCTGTTAATGTTCGCGTCTATTTCTAAGCAGAGTGTGTTATCGAGTATATTCGTACCAGTTTGCTTGACCGATCTTAAACTTTAACATAGGTGAAGTTCGGTTTTCTTTCTTATATTATATGACCTATGTTAATATAGGAAAGTCGTCGCTGTTGTACAAGCTCTAAGACTTTCCACTATGTTCTCGGGTATAGCTCGGGGGAGCAGCACGTGATATTCTATATGTGTAAAGGTCTTATAGAAATGGGTGAGGTTGCCGTTATTTAAATAAATAATAAGAAATAATACTCTTTTTAACTGCGTTTAAATAAATTGGATGCCTTTATTTGCTTTCCAGATATTTTATTTTTAAGACTATATCCTAAATCTTGCCCATACATTTTTTTGACTTTCAGGTCGCTTTTCTACAAAAAATGCGTAATAAACATACCATTTTATTATTTTTTTTTATGAACGTAACAATTGTTAACAAAAAAATGTGTTGTAAGTATTCTGGAAAACTCACAGATTTTATGATACTTGGAAAAAACCGCAGCAGGTAAAAAGCGAAAATATGAGTTTTTACCTATTTTTTTAACCACAGTTGGCAATTAATGCGATTAATTATAAGTTTGCAATTTGTTTTTTTTAATAAAGTATGACTTTACGAAGGTTTTTAAGCATGCTCATTTATTAGAATACCCGTCAAAACCCTAATTTCCATACCATTTTCCCCTTAACATCCCAGACTCAAACCTAACTTTTTTCTTAGAATAAACCCAAGAATCAGTTGCCGAAGTCTTGACATTTAACTCGGAAACACCCTGTATATGTAACTAGCTGATCCGCCCGGCTTCGCCCGTGTACACAAACACTCTCTTCTCGGTTTAACGTTTTAATTTCAACTAATTTAGTGAATGATCTCTCGTCCCACCGCCCACCTATTTATACAGAAAATTTGACTAGTAGGTATCAGGGCTGCCGTTTTGGAAATTCTAATGGGAGTATTTTCGACGTTTGCAGGGGAGTATTTTGTGTCTGAGAGGAGTACAAAACGGAAACAATACAAATCAAATATTAACATATAGTATTAGCCTGTTAAAACTCTGAAAGGTAACTATTTTATTTTGACTGTAGCCTCAAGAATGTTTTTTAATGGCTGATGGAACTCGGTAAAGGGTGCTTGTTATGTTCCAGGTCGATTTTGTTTGGCCGCCATTTCGGATTGGATAACATTTTTCAGTTGGCATTTGACAGTCATAACGAATTTTGTCATGAAGTAGCTGAGTTTTACAGCTTAGTATAGACGACCACCAATTTTGGTAAAAATCATTATGAGTGACGAAGCATATTTCGACTTAGCCGGCTTTGTTAATAAACAGAATATCCGTTATTGAGGCAACAAAGACCACTTCACCACGGGGTGGCGTCATCATTGGGTCAAATTTCTTTAAGGATGCTTGAGCAATTCTACAACAGTTACTGGTGACCACTATCGGGACATGTTGGAAAACTGTCTTGTGCCTGAATTGCATCAAATAGGCCTGCACAGCATGTGGTTCCAGCAAGACGGTGCGCACACACAGCTCGTTCTAATATGATCCAAATTTTATGAGAAATTTTTCCCGTCGAAAAGTGGTGATATCCCACGATCCACTGATTTGACCTCTCTCGAGCTCTTCATATGGTCACCCTTGATGCTTAATTTCACTGAATGAATTCATTTTCCAAGTGTTAAGTCCATATGCAGCTTTCTATGTCCCAGGCCGACTTTTTTTTAATAACTTATATTTATATTTATATTTTATTGATCGAATATATGTATATGGTCTTTAACATTATGTACGGAATTGGTCCAGTAGCTGGCTTTGAAGCATTTTGTTCTTACGGTGACAACATATTACACATTAAATGTTATCGTGCTAGTATTTTAACAAAGTGCTGTTAACTGAAGAAAAGGTAGGTACTCAAATTACATTTTTTTTTTAAAAATTGGAAATATTCAATAGGGAGTACAATCCTGACTAGGGGAGTACGGGAGTACAGTGTTGGAGAGAGTAGTACGAATACTCCCTTAGTACTCACTTCGGCAGCCCTGGTAGGTATGCATAGAATTTCCAAAGTGATTTTGTGCGTTTATGAGTTGCCGCTTCCGTCTAGTATATTTAGTCTTTGGTGAAATGACGAAGCAAAAGGGACACCTGTCAACTTACGCAATGTTTATTCAATGAATGCATACACATTAAGAATATACTTCTTATAAATTAGTGCTAACGTAAAATTACCGTAGCGCAAGTGGTTAGTGCGTCGGACTACTGAGGCAGCGGTCTTGGGTTCGAATCCCACCGCAAACACCTTAAAGTTTTTCACAGTGCCCACCTCTTTCGAATGTCTGACAAGCATCAAAGAGTATCATTTGTCACCATTGAGCTTCTCAACTCGCCGTTCGGAGTCGGCAAAAAACTGTAGGTCCCTTCCATTCGTGCAAAAATATAACACGCACACACAAATGGTTGCGAGAAGCAGGCCCAGGTTCACCTCGAGCTGTAGCGCCAACTAAGTAAGTAAGTAAGTAAGGTAAAATTATGCAAAATTAAACATTGGAAATCACTACTTCAATGCAAAATCAGTTGGTTTTGTACACCATTCTTAATTCAAGTGTCTAATGGACTAATAGCGCCATCTCTGTCGGTATGTCTGTGTACCTGTCTGTCTATCTATCTGGCTGTGTAGATATCTGTCTGTGTTGCATACAAGTATGTTTGTCTTGTTTCATGTTCAAGTACCAACTGACTTTATTGTTCATTTTAAGTATTATAGAGTTTTCCAATGAGAGGTGTTTTTTATTTATTTATTTATTTATTTATAGTCTATAAGTACAATTATTGGTATAATTTACTTTCTTAGAGCTAATGTTCCTAGTATAATATAGATATACATATATGTACATAAGTAATTAATGCCTTCAATCATACACAATTCCGTTCATGATAATATTTTTAAATATTTCTTTAGGACAATTTAGATCAATTATATCGGCATATTTATTAAAGTAATAACAGGCTTTAGTGACTGGCTCATTACAGCCATAGTTTGTTGAGTGAAAAGGTATTGAAAAGAAGTAAAAAGCCCTCGGTCTTAAGGATCGAGCTGGTGAATAAAGCTTAAACAAAGATGACAAGGGAGGACAATTAATTTGTCCAATTACAACATCTCTCGCAAATGAGACAAGAAAATAGATTCTTCTACTTTGAAGAGGTTTGAGTGATATAAGATTGCATCGTGTTTCATAAGGTGGTTGAGGCAACGTCCAATTTAGCTTCCGAAGTGAATATTTCGTAAACCTTTTCTGTATTCTTTCGATACGGTTCGAAGCATTTTTGTAAAATGGGGACCAGACTATGCAGCAATATTCAAGGATGGGACGAACGATGGTAACAAAAAGCGATTTCAGTGTGTACGGACATCGGAAATCCTTAGAATTCCTGAACAAAAAACCAAGCAAACTATTACCCCTAGAGATTACATAATCTATGTGCATCCTGAAATTTAGATTTGAATCGAATATGACGCCTAAGTCTTTATAGCTGTATACTCTTTGAAGCGTAGCACTCGAAATAGTATATTCAAAGAGAACTGGACAGAGGGACCTCGAAAACGATAGGACACAGCATTTATTTATATTCAGATGAAGACGGTTTAGAGAGCACCAGTTTAATAAACTGTCCAAATCTTTTTGGAGTTCGATGCAGTCGGTCAATGTTTTAATTGATTTATATATTTTTAAATCGTCAGCGTATATGAGACATGATGAATGTTGGATTTTTTGCGGTAAGTCATTTATAAATAATAGAAATAAGAGTGGGCCCAGGTGGCTGCCTTGGGGCACTCCAGAGTGATTGAAAATTTTATCAGATATATTGGAACCAATTTTGACATACTGGATACGATTTGTTAGATAACTTTTTATCCACCTAAGCAAACTTGAATGCATACCGGTAGCTCTTAATTTCTTCAACAATACTTTGTGGTTGACTTTGTCAAATGCTTTGGAGAAGTCAGTATACACGGCGTCTACTTGATATCCTCTCTCCACACTATTGACACAGAAATTCGTAAATATTGTTAGATTGGTTGTAGTTGATTTACCACTGACAAATCCATGCTGAAAGATAGAGATACTGCTTTCAAGAGTTTCATAGACTTTTTTTTTAACAAGTGATTCGAATACTTTCGGTATAACTTGTAGTTTGGCTATAGGTCTATAATTTTCTATACATTGCTTAGAACCTGCTTTGTGTATAGGAGTTATGAATGAACTTTTCCAACAATTAAGAAAATCACCTTCGCTTAGAGATTGATTAAAAATTAATTGTAGAGGCTTGGACAAGTAGGATCTACAATTCTTTAGGAACACTGTCGGAATATTATCAGGAGGCATACTTAAACTATTATCAAGATGTGATAGTGCACTCAAAACTTCATTCTCTGACAGAGACATACAAACTGCAGTATTTACGGTTGGAAGATCAAGTTCAGTTTCTCTATCACATGAGGCTACATCGAAATTCGATTGAAAAAATGCAGCAAATAAGTTACAAATCTTAGAAAGATCACTGCTTACTTCCCCCTGATAGCACATGTTAGCAGGAATACCAAAGGAATTCCTTTTAACATTGACATGACGCCAGAAACAGCTCGAATCCTGTTTGATTTTTGTTTCCAGTGACCATACATATTGTCTATGCGTGAATTTTTTTAAAAATTCATATTCCCTACGTAGGCGAATATATTCACTTCGAGAATACTTTTTTTATACATTTTGGTGACAATATTTTTTAGACGAGATAAGCTTTTATTGTACCAGACTGGCTTATTACTTCTTCTCAAGCGCCTCATTGGAACAAATCTAGATATCACAAAATCTATTAAGTTTTTAAATACATTAAAATTATTATCTAATTCCTGATGACGCAAACAAGAATTCCAATCAATATCAGAAAAATAATTGTTGATGCTGTTGTAATCAGCTTTCAAGAAATCGTACTTATAGATAATTTCTGGGATTGTATGAAGAACTGCGTCAAAAATTGTACAATTAATAGAAATACATAGTGCCTTATGATGCACACTGTTATTAAGAAGAGGAAAGTCATCCTCAGACAAAGTTACATCAAGGTCTTCATGTACAAAGACAAGATCTAAAATTCTACCAATAGAGTTAACTACATTATTTTTTTGCGCAAAGTTTAAAGCAGACATAGTATCTAGTACTAATATTTCTCTATCATTAATTACATTATAAGGTAAGAAAGCTTTATCCTCCTCTGAAAATATCCATTTTACAGTACTAAGATTGAAATCACCTAAGACTATAACATATGAATTGCAATCTAATTCGCTTACTAATGTTTGAATGTTACCTATATGAGAGTTATAAATATCAATATGAGAATTTGGAGGTATATATGAAACAACAAAATAAATATTAATATCAACATGGTGACTAGAATTTACATGTGGAAAAACAACATGAACACAAACTTGCTCAATAAGACCTGATGAATCCTTCAGAGTTACTTGCCTACTCATAAAGTTTGATTTCACCGCAATCAGCACTCCACCTCCTCTGGTAAGTCCAGTGCAACTCCTACTTCGATCCTTCCTGAACACATTGAAATCTTCGTTGAAAACTTCAGTATTGGAAATGTTGTCGCTCAACCAAGTCTCCGTGAGAGTGACGATGGCGTATGGACAATCAGCGACAGAAGAATAAAAGTCCATTAGTTTTGATCGCATTCCACTCACATTCTGATAATACACCAAAAGAGTATCGTTAACAATAGTAGCATGAGCAGCAACAGCAGCAGTAGTAACAGGATTAGTTCTTGACGGTGGATTTCGATTAGGCCTCAAGTTACAAGG
Source organism: Brachyopa scutellaris (assembly GCA_949775065.1). Classification (NCBI taxonomy): domain Eukaryota; kingdom Metazoa; phylum Arthropoda; class Insecta; order Diptera; family Syrphidae; genus Brachyopa; species Brachyopa scutellaris. The sequence goes on along the minus strand of OX459114.1, from coordinate 50,290,798 downwards.
AGTAGTTAATCGTTTTTGGATGAGTTCCGTTATTTGGTGCTCTCCCGGGTTCAAGCACTGAAGCACCTGGTGCAACTGCTCTACCTCTAGCCCGATGAACGTATTCATATACCAAAGTACCGTCAGGCCAAAAGCTTTTGGCTATTAGTTGGTAAAATTCTTCATCAGGAACTATCAATTTAAAGGATGCTATTTCACGAGGCTCATTAAATGAATATTTGAAGCATTTGATGAACGATGACGGGGCAGAAATTTTGCTTCTGATATAATTCAATATGTCATCCACAGTGGTTGCAGCCTCGAGATAAAAATTGATTTGCGAGGAGTTCGTTGAACTACAACTAGGTTAACATCAGAAGTAGCAATGTTAGATGATATCTCAATAGCTGGGGTAAGGGGCGATGCAAGATTTGATGGGAATCGAACTACATCAGTGTCCAGTAAAGATGGAGGTATTTGAACAAGAGGTGTTAAAGATTCACTCGATGTCGCAACAACAGAAGCATCAGCTGTTAATGCTACTGGATTTAAATCTATTCTTGGCAGTGTTTCTTGCTGGTTAGGTAGAGTTTGTTGTTGTTGTTGTTTCTTTTGTTTCTGTTGTTGTTGTTTAAGTTGCTTTTTTCTATGATCTTCTAAATATGTCTCATGTTCAAGTAATTTTTTCTGTAATTCATAGATCTGGGCTTGATGATCAATTATTTGTTGTTGTTGTTCTAATTGTTTTCTATGATCAGTACTGTGGACACGATGTTGTTGTAATAGATGCTCGATATTTGTGAAACCTTCCACCAGCTTATTTGTATTGGCGGTGTCGAAGTCAAACACCTCCTGCAGCTCGGAAAATATCAAGGAAAGACTATTAAAAGTTTTCTGTAACTTAATAATTTTCCAGTGGAGGATATCAGGTGAAATATTTCTATGTTTTCCACAATGATAGATAAGACCAGGATTTGTAACAATCTTGTCAGCATCTTTCCCTTTGATTCCAATACATTTAGCATGAACCGTATCAAGGCAAATCGCACAAGAAACATTCAAATCGCTAGTGCATTTCTTGCAAATGGAACAATTTGGATAACTCATAATATCGATAGATGAAAACAAGAGCTGTCAATTCAATGATAACAACTTGATGATCGTATAGTAATGTAGATGGCAGGCTGTGCAGATAGCGAAGATTTCCACCAAAAATTCTCAGCGGCCAAAATGGTTGATGTATGAAATAAATAAACCATACAAATGATGTGGTGAGAATATAGTATGCTAAAAGCGGCAGAACATGCACTAAAGATTGTACTCACACGTGCGATGGAGTCAGAAGACTATAAGTAAGATAATCCAATATCAGTCCAGCAGATGGAGGGAGATAGAGCTTTATTTCTCACTCAAGTTAGAAAACAATATAAAAAAACTTTAACGGCAGAAGAACCACTCAGAAAAAATATACAATTCTTCTGGTTGGAATTCAAAAAATGTACACAAACTTAAGAAAAGTAAATGAAAGTAAACCCGCAAAACAATATGGCGAAAGATAAATGTCTTATGCGTCGAATATAATACAAGTTAACTTTATTTAGGATGAATTGATGGGATAGATATACAAAATATTACGAAGCGATGACTTAAAGCAGGCAAGATATCACCGGTGTTATTGTGAATGGCCCGCTATTTCGGTAGCTGTCACTTTTGAAGCTTTTATTCTTTGACATTTGACAAGTAGAAACTACGCCATTACTAAAAATGGAACGATACACGCTTCAACAACGCATTGAAATTATTAAAATTCACTACAAAAATGGTGAAAATCTTGCAGTCACAGTTCGCAAAACTAAAGCATTTTTTGGTCGTCGTGAAGCACCGTGTCGGACCGCAATACAGAAATTGGTGGAAAAATTCGAGCTGTTGGGACAAGCTAGTGATGTGAAGAATAAAACCCGTGCACGTCGCTCAAGAACAACTGAGAATATTGCTGCCCAAAGTGTTGAAGAAAACCCAGGTTTGTCCATTCCTCGTCGTTCTTTGGTATTGGGCATTCCACAAACGTCATTACACCGTATTTTGCATAAAGACTTGGGTCTTTAGGCTTATAAAGTTCAGTTAATACAAGAACTCAAGTCGGCCGATCATCAACAACGTCGTGTCTTTGCTGATTGGGTCCTTGAAATGCATGAAAATGATCCGGAATTCCATCGAAAAATCATCTTGACTGATGAGGCCCATTTCCACCTCGGTGGCTACGTCAACAAGCAAAATTGTCGCAGCTCGGAAAACCCAAGAGTTATTGTTGAGAAGCCTCTCCATCCTCAACGTGTGACTGTTTGGTGCGGTTTATGGTCCGGCGGGGTCATTGGACCTTACTTTTTCGAACTTTGCGATTTGGTTATGGAAAATTTAATGAAAAGGATATGGTCCTGTATGCGTGCTCGTGGTGTCCATTTGGCTGATGTTGTTTTTCATTATTAACGGCATACCGATCATTTATCTCAAAAAATGGCATTTTTCTTTGAATACCAAAATAACACCTCTTATTGGAAAACCCTTTAGCACAGACAATAAATATACAGATGTCTCATGCCTGTACAAAAATATGGTTCCAATTTTTTGCCTTAGCCGACGAGCCGTGGCCGACAAAGCTTTCAGAATAGGTATAACAAATAAAGCTCTGCCATGGCTGTGTGATTTTTAGCAAGTTTTCAAATTGTCTTGAATGGGAATTTTGTTACCGCGTATTCATATGTACATGTATGTAAAGGGTGATTTTTTAAGAGGTTGAGAACTTTTTTTAAAAAAAAAACAAAAAATTCGAAAAAATGAATGAAATATTTATTTGAATCGATAGTTTGAACCTTGCAATTTAATGTTTAAAGATAATTTCATGCAAATGTTGACCGCGGCTGCGTCTCAGGTAGCCCATCCGCTGAGTCCAATTTTGGCATACTCTTTCACACATATCGGCCGGTATCTCACGAATGAATGCATGGATGTTGGCTTCCAGTGCGTCAATCGAAGCGGGCTTGTCCCTATAGACATTAGCCTTGACATACCCCCACAAAAAATAATCTAATGGTGTCAAATCGCACGATCTAGGCGGCCAATTGACCGGCCCGAAACGTGAAATTAACTGTTCACCAAACTCGCCTCGCAATTGCGCCGTTGTGGTAGGTCGGCTGGCTTTAGTTCTTGCACCAGCTGTATCTTAAAAGGATTTACGCCCAAATCCTTCCGCAAAATTTTCCACGTAGTGCTGTAACAAAGGCCTAACTGCTGGGAACGGCGCCGAATCGACATTTCGCGGTCTTCTGTCACACTAGCTGATACGGCCGCAATATTTTCTTCACTACGCACAGTACGTAAACGTGTTGGTGGTTTAATGTCCAACAAAGTAAATTTGGTGCGAAATTTGGTCACAATCTTCCGAATAGACTGCTCAGAAGGTCGAGAATGCCGATCATAAAATGGAAGCAGCGCGCGATGAACATTTCGAACCGAGCACGAATTTTGATAGTAAAATTCAATAATTTGCAAGCGTTGTTCATTTGTAAGACGATCCATGGTTAAATTGCAAACCAAACTGAAGCTGTTTGACAGTGACACAAGGTACTAAACACACGTCAGCTGTCAAAACCAGTGTTGCCAAAACCAAACCAGCTAAAAAATCACCCTTTATATGCGATGGAGCAATGGAAGGGCAGAAAAAGTAGATAATTTCATTGGATTTTGTGATTGCAAAAAATAATTTCTTTGACAGCAGCTTATAAAAGTGCGTGATTTTTTTGATAGTTCATAAAGATTATATCAGACGCAACTGATTTTAATATAAATAAGTTACTCAAATACTGAATTGAGTATTCAGTTTATCTGAATAGGTATTTGGAATGTGTAAATTAAAAAAATTCTGTTTTTTAGTAGATTTCCTACCTTGAATAAAGTATTTACACAAATTGAAATACAAGTCCCCTTCCTGAGTACCTAGTTGGCCCCCTCAGTTTCTGAAGTCGGCCAATTGAATTTTCAGTAGTCGGAACCAATTTTTAATCCTATGTTTTCATTCTTTTGAAAACTAGTTTTAGAGCTCTATATGTAATAAATTAATAAAAACCATTAGGTACGAATAGTTTAATTTAAAAAAAGAAACGTTTATTGAACTCTACATACAGGGTTTCCCAGTTAAGACGTATGATCCTTTAACTGGAGATTCCTGAAGTTCTAGCAAACAAAAAAATCGTATGACTGGGGTCTATTTTCACTCCCCTCCAAGTTATAGCCCGTCGAAATAAGGCACCTCTAATTTGATGGATAGACCACTTTAAGTGATATAACTTATGAACTACTATAGCTACAAAAAACGGTTTTTACATTTTAGAGAGGCAAACAGAAGCGCGTGAAAATGTTGAAGACTTCGCGTAATTCTATGCAGCCATGGCTCCTTAAAGTCTGATTTAAAGATTAATGAAGATTCATGTAAAGAAGATCCACTTTTTAAATGAATAGCACCTTTAACATACATATGTATGTACATATTAAGTTTTTATATTGACCAAACGAGAATAATTAGTATTTACATAGAAATATATATTCACATATTATGTATGTATGTGCAAATTCTGCATAGTATTTTTTTTTATTAACTGGATCCAAGGCTGATACTGCGACCTAAAAGATCTATTGTATCGTCTACGTCTACTGTTTCGCTACTCGTGCAATCAATATGAATCTCATGCTCTGGATTTTCTTTCGTCATATCATTGTCTATTGAATAAGACTTAAACGTGCCAAAACTGAACAAGGCAATATAGGCAGAATAATTGAAAATCGTAAACAGGAAATCTCTAAATCTGGGCTTTCTGCGAAGTACAATTTAAAACATAATTTTGTGCCTCGCTTCCGTTGTTGAGGGGTTCGCGTGCGGCGTCCGACAAATAAAGGTCATGCAACTAGGTATTCATTTTAGGATAAATACACGAATTCTTTTCATGATTCATAAGTACGCATTAATTGGGCAAATCGGCAAAATTATGAGTTGCAAAATTATGAATTATGTAGTTGGAAAATCGCACTAATTGTTAACTGTGGCTAAAAAAGTAGGTAAAAAATCATTTTTTTTTTGTACCTGCTGCAGTTTTTTCGAAGTATTATAAAATCTGTGAGTTTTTCAGCATACTTATCACGGATTTTTTTGTCAACAATTGTTTCGTTCATAAGAAAAAAATAATAAAACAGTATGTTTATTACGCATTTTTTGTAGAAAAGCGACCTGAAATTATACATTTGCATAGGCAATATAAAGTAAACTGACTTAAAAATAAAATATCTGGAAAGCCAAAAAAGTTATCGGTTTTATCGTATTTAAAAGCAGTTAAAAAGAGTATTATTTTTTCTAAAATTAAAGCCCTAAGTGAAGTTTCTGTAGTTGTTATTAGCGGAGATATTTGTGTTAGCATGGGTCGAGGTACACCAAAGTAGGTCTTTTCTTAAATTCTCGATAAATGATGTCCACATTGGAGATAGACCCTTTCTGTAGAACGATTTTTTTCTTAGATTATATCCAAGAATCCGTTCCCAAAGAATTGACATTTAACTTCATAACTCGCTGTATAGTAAACCTTATCTGAATGAAATAACCCTTAATTTATTTACAGAGAGAAATTAATATTTTTTATGAAGGTTATGTATGATATATGTACATTATACATAAATAAAAAGTAGCATGTTGCAGTTTGGTTCAAATCAGTCAACCAAGATATAATCCATTAAAAAGTATTGTAAACTTATGGTCGCTTCTTGAAATTACAAATTACACGATATCGATGAAAAACAAAAAATACTCACATCGAGCTACAAACAAAATAACAAGATGGATACACCCAAACATCTTCACACGTATACGATCTACACAGGTCAATATTTACGAAATCCACCGTACCAACGAACGTGCCGGCATCAGCACTCCGCGTCCGCAGTCCCCTCCCAATCACCATCAGTTAAAATAATTTTTGTTGTTTTGTTCTTGTAATCGAGGTAACCAACGCAACGTTGTGACTTGTGTGTGTGTGTGACAGAATATGGGAGAAAAAAAAATGTTCTGTGTGATGCGAACTTTTGACGGAATGGAGTAGACAGAGGGAAGGAGAAAAAAAGAGCTTTGACGGAATGGAGTAGACAGAGGGAAGGAGAAAAAAAGAGCTTTTTTTTAAAGCAGATTTCGTTTTCATATACCAGGTCTTCCCATATGAATGCGACATCTGTATATTTATTGTCTGTGCCTTTAGTTGATGTATAACATGTTCAGTAATTGTATACGTATGCTACTTGATTTATGTATGTATGTATACAGCCATGGACATATAAATGGCACAAAGTTAGATTTCGAATAAATGTTGAAATTTTTCAACTAAAAGTTCATCAAAATGTGAGTTTTTTGCGTTCAGCTTGATGTTACCAATAGCTCTTGTCTCTACGGCGCACAAATGTTCCGTTATGTTCCGCTTATTATTTACCGTTATCATTTTCGCGTAGACAATGCCGATTTTAGGTGGACACATAAATGGCACAAATATCTTACATTATTCAGCACTCGCGTAGCTTTCAATAGAATCGCATGATATTTTGCAAAATTGAAAAATAAGTTATAAAAAGTATTGTGGAGTGCAAATTTATTTAAAATCGGATCAGAAAAACATACCACCGTTGAGCAAAGAACGATAATATGGAAAATGCATGAAGAAGGAGGAAAAGTGGTGGAAATTGCTAAACTTGTGCATAATTCACAAAAAAAATTTTACAATCCATTTAATTCATGCGTAGAGAATCCCGATGTATTGACCAAAGCCAAAATTTGGAAGCCGAAGCCTAAAAAAACAGATGTGCGTACAGATGCAGCCATAGTAAGAACGTCGAGAAAGGATCCATTCAAGTCATCATGGCAGAAAGCATCCGATATTAATCAGTCATTGAACTTAGAAATATCCAGCAGGCTTGTCAGAAGACAATTGAATGAGGCAAATTTGTTTGGACGCATTTCCAGGAAGAAGCCACTGCTCTCAAAAAAAAAATATTTTAAAGCGATTAAGAGATAGACAATGTCAAGTGAATGTGAATAGACGTGTTTTTAACTCGCTCCTGAATCCTAAAGTTATATTTAACCGCCTTTAAATAAAAAAAAAAAAGTTTAAAATCATAGTACTCAAGAGAATACGTTTATCATTTTGTTATTCAAAGTGGTTTTTCTTCAAAGAACGATAATTAAATTCTTTTTATCTCTGTGTCTAATTACTTAATAAGTGCACTATGGCCACATGTCTACAATCGCTCAAGGAGAAATCTGCAGTGGCCTCTACATCTATATCTACTCCAGAAAAATCGCCCGCAAACATACACCAATCGAAGTCCCAACTGCAATCGACTAAACGTCTGGACAAAAAAACACCCTTGTCCGATCAATTTCGGGAACTGGAGGATATTTTGATTCAAAAATTTAAATCGTTGCTGTCAGAATTTGAATGCAATTTTAACAAGAGAATTAGCGATGTCATTACCTCTCTTGACAACAAAGTGCAGCAATTAGAGAGCGACATCTCAGAGCTTCGAAACGACAATCGGAGATTAAAAGAGGAATTAGCGGACCTCCAACGTAAAGAACGGCTTTGTGATGTGATTGTACGTGGGATACCACGAAAATCAAACGAAATTCCCATTGATTTGGTAAAAATAATCGCTGAGAAGTTAAATCACAACATTTCACCACACTTTGACGCCTTTCGCTTAAAAACCAAGTCCACCGATGATCACCGATGATATTAATTGTCAAGAATACTTATTGACTGTTTACATTGCGCTTCCATTTTTTGTTTTTGTCTTATTCTGCAATGATGTCTTTAAATAATCTCTCAACGTCTGTTGATGTTAATGAGGATGGATTCGCAGTGCGGACTATGGTTAATATTTTGTCTAGAACACGCGTGGGGTTTAAAATCTGCTATCTAAATGCTCGTAGTCTAAATCTTACCAAATTAGACTACATAAGAGATATTTTCCTGAATTCTTCGGTCGATATTATATGTATCACTGAAACTTGGCTAAGGTCTGACCCAGAAAATGATGATGCCGTGGACCTATTATACGAAATCCCGGGGTATAAACTATTTCATAACAATAGGATTACTACTACATCTGGTGGAAGAGTTGCGGTGTACTGTAGTACTGCTCTCAATTGCAAAGAGGTTAAGAAATCTGTAGGAGGTGCAATCGAATATCTTTTGCTGGATGTTAACGATGGCAACACAAAATGTTTTCTTGGCGTTGCTTATAATCCGAAACGTTGTTACCAGGATAGGACCAGATGGTAGAACTTTCGTTCATCGTCCTAAATGCCAACATTACAATTCCAGAAGACTAAAACACGGTGGTGGAAACATCATGGTTTGGGGTGCATTTTCTTGGCATGGCGTATGTCCGCTTATAAAAATCAATGGCAAAATGGACAAGTTTCAGTATTTGGACATTTTGAAAAACCATATGGAACCATATGCCTTCGATTTCATGCCAATTAAGTGGACATTTATGCCAGATAATGACCCCAAACACTCCTCTAAACTAGTTAAGACTTGGTTTCATGCGGAGAAGATCGACCTTTTGGATTGGCCAGCCCAGAGCCCTGACTGGAATCCAATTGAGAACCTGTGGAATGAAGTCAAAGTTGAAATCTCAAAGAAAAATTACAAAAAAATATGAGTGATCTTTGGTCTGCCACACAGAGACCTTGGTAAGCCATACCCAAAACAAAATGCCAAAAACTAGTGGAGAGTATGGGTCGCAGGTGTGAAGAGGTCATCAAAAACAAAGGCTTTAGCACAAAATATTAATTATGTAAATGTTTGTAGATACAAAAAATCAACAAATGCGATTTTAACACTATTTTTTCTACTTTTTCCAGGCTGTGCCATTTATGTGTCCAGATGATTTCATGTTTTTTTTTTTACATTTTGATCATTTTGGTTTCTTATTAATGAATTATAACTTGAGTTTGTATTATTATTGAACCTTTGGAAAAATCCAAATACTTGTTCTTTATTACCAATATTTACGATAATGTAGCATAAGAAAGAGCAAATAAAAAAATGTGCCATTTATACGTCCATGGCTGTATACCTTATGTCACAATTTCGTTTTTTTTTATTTATTTATTTATTTTTTTTTTTTTTAAAGCTTATCTAACTACAAAATTTATTATTCTAACTTATGTTAACTATAAATTCATTATGCCAAATACAAAATCCATTATTACAATACAAAATTCATTATGTAGATATACCTTCTTGTTCAAAATAAATACACAGTTAAGAAAAAATAAAATCAAAACAAACAATCGTAATCATAATTACATAACTTTGAAAATATTACCGCTCCTGGCTCTGCAAGTTTCATTGACCTGTGTTAACGGCATGAGGTCGTCTGAGCAATAAACACTGTTAGATCTCTTTTGATCTAATTAAAACAAGTGGATTTGACCGCAGTCGTAGAACAAGTGAAATTTATTGTCATAATATTTTCCTTAAATACTAATTTATAATCTATACGATGGTGGGAAATGACTATGGGAAATATATTTTGGATATCCATTACTGCAACTCATCAAATTTGATTCCCGTATATTCGCCAGACGTAGTATTGTATCAGAATATGGAATAAAATCCTACGTCTGGGAAAACGTGTGAATCGGATTTGATATGTCAGCAGAATGAAGTGTGGGAAAGGTAATGTTGATGTTTTTGGGTGATATTGGGGGATGTATATGGTGGTGCGTAAGATAAGGTAGCAATATGTGTTGTTTGTGGTTTTAAACATCCTCCCCGACCTTGAGATCCTGGAGCTCAAATTCTGGTTCTGGTTTTGGTCCTTGTGACTTCCTTGTTTTCCATTTTTTGATGCTCAAAAAGATGATAAGCAGGACAACCATTGTCAGGGCGATGTAACTAATTGAGTACTGGTGTACGTCATGATTTGTGATAGGTTTTGGTAATATTTGGTTGCTTTTAATGTCTGCAATCCTCCTTTCCAAGTTTGTCATATCGTCATCACCACGCATTAAAAAGTCTTTGGTGATGAGTTTATCCCTTGGTGCTTGTAGTTGTTGCATCGCGAGTTGGCTTAGATTAAGCGTTGGTACAATTGAGGCAGTGGATTCGGATAAGTAGAAATTGTGGGCATTAATTGTCATAGTAGGTTGTTTTATGACACAGTTTTGCGCTAGTTTTAATAGCCCAATGCCTTGAAGTTTGGTAGTTAGAGTGTTAGCCCCACAAACAATGGAAATGATGTCTTCTTGCTGGAAGGCAAATATCCAGTGATTTGGATTATGGAGCTGGATCCACATTCTTTCTGGACTATTACTTCGAATATGACAATAAGGTGATAATTGCTTCCTATGATTTAGTAGATGTATTTCACATTGATTTTCCGTCGAGTGAGTGTTAAACAGAGGATGCCGTTGCTTGCAGATATATTTGCGCTCATTTACCTCCAGGCATTGCTTGTATTCCTCTCTGGACAAGGGGAAGTATTGATCCCTATATGGACTGATGGCGAGAAAAGCGGTAGATGGCTGAAGAAATATGAAGGAATCGTTTCGTTGGACCGGTAATGGTATAATTTTGAATATCTGGAAGTCTTGGATGCCCAGGAGTGGTAGTTTGATCAAAAATACGATTGAAGATGGCGTAACCCGTGCCTTGACTCTTAAAAGTTCATATATCTTTGCGACATTATGTTCATCATACCCAGGAAGTGTTACACTGGTTGGAATATTTCTGCGAACCTTACTGAGTTCCTTCAGCAGTTGGCTTGGTGATAAAGTAAGTGAGCTTAGTCTTCCATGATGGGTATCAGTAATGGCTTCCAGTATTGCAAATTGGGTTCTTTGAAAGCTATCCATTAGCTGAGATACGTATATAGAAATGTAGTTGAAAATTTGTCCTTCATCTATTGCATGGGTCACGTTGTAGAGTTGTGTTTATTGTTGATTTATTAAAGTAAATTGCCCTGTGATTGCTGCAATAGATTTGTTGAGAACATTGGCGGTTGACTCAATTATTGATGTTTGGTTTTTAGTTAACTGGAGAAGATGAGCTTCATTTGTAGATACGTTTTGTATGCTTTCTTCCATGTAATGAGCAAAGTCCTGGTCTAGGATTCCAAAGAGCTTGTTTGCCACAGTGCCAATGAAGTCGAACGGAGATCTTTTGTTACGTATGGTGATTCCATTTCGATGCTTTAAAATTTCGTTCAGGCTATCTGTATCCGTGAGACGTTGTTGAAGTTGGTCGGTCACTGCTTCACAAAAGTTATATGCCTGCCTTTTTATTTTATCACACCTTTGTCTTAGTCCGAAAACACTTTCTTTGATCCCTTTATATTCGTGCCAGTAGTTGGACATGTTAAAGTAAACAAATAAATTCCATTCATCCGTCATCAGATTTACTTGGCCTAAATCTTCAAAATAGATTCCAGGGTTGTCCGTGAATTGTTGAACTTCCACTGGATTTTGTTGTTTTGTTGGTTGACTGTAAGCAGTGCCGAGTAGCAGGAGGCCCAGCACAAGTGAGGTAAGTGGATTCACCTTTAGCTTTTGGGTTTTTTGAGGGGAATTCTCAGCCTTGCGTTTTAGGTTTTGTGGGCTGTGACAGTCAACTGGCTTTGATGTTTGTATCGGTCGAAACTGTCCCTTGAGTGGATGGTTTACTTTGATTTTGTGACGACCAGCCAAATTTTTTGGAAGTAAAGATGTACCTGATTTTAATATATTCGGCTGGTCCTCCTTGGAAGGTAGAGCTATAGATGCTGGCGTATTTGGTTGGCTTTCGGTAGGCAGAGGACATATTTTAAATCTTCTTACTTCTCCAGTGGATGTTTTGATATCCACCACCCTGGTTAATTTGTCTTTTCCTGGGATAGTCCTTAAAATTCTTCCCATCTGCCATATCTTCTTTGATTAGTACAAGTAATCCGGGCTGAATTTCTTCCTGCGGGTGCTTCCACTTATATCGATTTTGGATTTCTTGTAAATATTCTTGGGTCCATCTACGCCAGAATTCTCGGTGAATAGATGTCACTAAGTTCCATCTGGTTAGGCTGGAAATGTTTTTGGGCCGATAATCTGCATCAATTATTGCTGTTAAGGGTGCACCAATTAGGAAGTGTCCTGGTGTAAGGGCTTCTAGATCGTTAGTGTCGGCTGACACTGGTGTTAGTGGCCGTGAATTGAGGACTGCTTCGATTTGAGCCAGCGCTGTTGTTAGTTCTTCTTGGGTTAATGATGCACTTGCAAATATTCGTTTCATGTGGTATTTTGCAGATTTTACCGCAGCCTCCCACAGACCTCCGAAATGTGGCGATCTAGGTGGAATTGGTCTCCATTCAATACCCCTTTCAGAGCAGTGACTGTTAATCAGATTCTGTCCTTCCTTGGTGAAGATTTTTGAGTAGAGGTCGTACAGCTCATTCCGAGCTCCTATGAAATTAGTTGCATTGTCAGAGAAGATTTTTGCTGGAAGACCACGGCGTGCAACAAATCTCTTCAATGCTCCCAGGAGGGCTTGAGTAGTTAAATCCGTAACTAACTCAAGGTGGACCGCCTTTGTGGCGAAACAGATGAAAACTGACACGTATGCCTTTGTTGGTTGTTTACCCCGTATTTTGTAATGAGTGTAGACGGGTCCAAGAAAGTCAACTCCCACGTTTACAAAAGGCCTACAAGGTTGAACTCGTTCTGGTGGCAAATTTCCCATTAGCTGTTCAATGCCCCTTGGTTTTGCCTTGAAGCATTGCAGACAGTTGTGGACAATAGTTTGTGCAAGTTGCTTGCCTCTTAGAATCCAGTAAGTTTGCCTTGATATCGCAAGTAAAGCTTGGGGTCCTGCATGTAGGTTCTTCAAATGCAAGTGCTTCATCAACAACCTAGTGAAATTATGCGAATTTTTTAGTATCACTTGATGCTTGGCTTCGTACGGCAACTTCGAGGCTTCTAATCGGCCTCCGACACGGATAATGTTTCTTTCATCCAAGAACGGTGTTAGTGAGCTTAAACGGCTTTTCTCAGCTACACTTTTTCGTTTCTGTAAGGCAGCTATCTCTTCTGGGAATTCAGAGTTTTGAATAAACTGAACTATTACCGTCTGCGCTGCTTTTAATTCTTTAACAGAGAGTATTTGGCCTCGTAACCTGTAGTTTGGTGCTCGCTTTAGATTGCTAATGAAGCGTATGATGTACGCCGTTATCCTCTGCAACGTTGTAAATGAATTTTTGTGATTTATATTTTCCAGAAAGTGGTCACCTTGACGCGATGTAGTCAATATGGATTTCATAACTTTTACTTCCGGTAGATTGGGTTCACTTAAAACTGAAGGTTGCGCTGGCCAATTGGTCTGTGCGGTTTCTAAAAATGATGGTCCGTGAAACCATAGACTTGAATTCAGTAGACTTTCAGGGAAGACTCCACGTGATAGGAGATCAGCTGGATTATTTTCTGAATTTATATATTTCCATTGGCTTCACTTTGATTCTTCTTGAATAAATGAAATGCGGCTAGCTACGAAAGTTTGTAATGGTGATTGGGTGTTTATCCATGCTAGGACAATTCGAGAATCCGTCCAATAAGTAGTTTCTGCGAATTTAATAGGCAAACTTTTGCTGTTTTATTGGTGCTACTCGAGATTTAGAGCAGACCAGTTGTACTTTTATTTTTCCTTCTTTATCTACGGATCGTAGATATACGGCAGCTCCATATGCCCGTTGCGACGCATCCGAAAAGGAATGAAGCTGAATATCCTTTGCATCCGGCCATAATATGTGCCTTGGCACCTTCAAGTTGTTCAGGTTAAGCAGTTCTTTCCTGAAATGTATCCATTTTGTGTGCATTTCCATTGGTACCGCAGCATCCCAATTTCGACATCCACAATTCTTGGAGAAAGATTTTAGCTAGAATGATAACTGGACTAACAATTCCTAAAGGATCGAAAATGTGTGCGGTGTCGGCTAGAATTGATCGCTTGGTTACTTTTGTGATTTGTTGCCATTTTGTTTTGATGATCAATTGGTCTGATTTTGGCATCCATGTGAGCCCCAAAGTCTTAATTGAACCTTCATTTTGATCGTGTAAAATGTTCTCTGTTTCGCAATCTTCTTTTGGAATACCCGCCAGAAGTGATAGCGCATTGGAAAACCATTTTCGAAGATGAAACCCTCCTTTCTTTAGTAAGCTGTTGAGTTCTGCTTGCATTTGCACTGCCTCCCGTAAGTTATTGCTGCCTGTTAATACATCATCCATATAGATATCGCGCTGGAGGATGGTCGCTCCCAGAGAGTTTGTATCTTCTGCTGTTTGCGCCAGATCATGGAGGCATCTAATCGCTAAATACGGTGCTGACTTCGTACCGTAGGTGACCGTGTTAAGTTGGTAAGCCTTCAGGGGTTGATCCGGAGACTCTCTCCATAGGATTAGTTGGAATTGCTTGCTGTCATCATCCATAAGTATTTGGCGGTACATTTTAGAGATATCGGCCGTAAAAACATATGCATGAATTCGAAAGCGCAGCAGAATAGAAAAAAGATCATTTTGTAAAGCTGGTCCGGAATGCAATATCTCATTAAGTGATATCTTTGTAGACGTCTTTGAGGATCCATCGAAGACTACTCGTAGCTTTGTTGAACTGCTATCTGGACGAAGAACGCAGTGGTGTGGAAGGAAATAGTGAGGTTTTGTGTTGAATTCTGCGTTGTAGTTAATCTCTGTCATGTGGTTTAAGTTAATATATTCTCTCATAAATTGAATGTATTGTTGCTGGATATCTGGTTTCTGCCGTAGCTTTTTCTCCAAATTGAGAAATCTTCTGGTAGCTATTGCTCTCGAACTTCCAAGGCTAGATGGACTGTGGGAAAATGGCAATTTTACAATGTACTGACCATTTTTTGTGCGTATTGTCGTTTTCTTGAATAGTTCTTCACATTGACGTTCTTCCTTAGTAAATCGTTTTTGATTAGTTGATGTTCCAATGGCGGCTTCCTCCATAGACCAAAACTGTTGTACTATATCTTCCAAGGGTGGGGACTTCTCTGCGATGCCAGCAAACGGTGTAGATGGAACTTCGAATGTGGCTTTTCCTATCACTACCCATCCTAACAAGGTATTTTGAAGTGTTGCTCAACTTGATTTGCCCCACAGACATAAGTTCTGGATATAGTTTTGCTCCAATTAGTAAGTCGATCTCTTGAGGTTGATTGAATGTGTCGTCCGCCAATTTAATGTTCTTGGGTAGGTGCCAATGGCTCGTATTTATATGCTGATTTGGTTGCCGAGAGGTTATGGTGTTCAGTATGAATACTTCTAAATTCGTGCTGTAACCAGTAACTCTTGATCGCAGTCAAATATTCACCTTTTTCGAGATTTTGATTGGGTTGTTTCCCATTCCTGAAACTTCTTGTGGTTCGTGTTTTGGAGTCAGCTGTAGTTGTTTGGCTAATCTCTCTGTGATAAAATTCATTTGAGAGCCTGAATCCAAGAGTGCTCTTGCCTTGGTCGGGCTGTTAGTTCGATTGAGTACGTTAACGATAGCCGTCCCTAAGAACACGTAATTTGAATCCCTTCTGGCTGAATTGACGGCTGACAAATTTGCTCTGTTGTTTATTTGAAGAGTGCGTGCATCGGCGTGCGGTTGAAACTCCGAAATGTGGAGCAGAGTGTGGTGAAATTTATTGCATTTTGTGCAATGTCCAGCTTGACAATTTGAGGCCTGGTGGCCAAATCGTAGACAATTGACACATCTCTTTAAGGATTTAGTTTTCTTTATTCTTTCTGTTATAGAAAGCTGGAGAAACTTTGGGCATTTATAGATGGGATGATTTGGATGATCGCAAATGAGGCATTTATTTCCAACATCTGTGATTGCCAAGAAGACCTTGGATGATCGTTTTGGTTCACTCTGTTTAGTTCCTAGTGCCTCCAGCATTTGGAAGCGACCCTATAAGAACTTGAGCAAATCCTTCATTGTTTGGAGCTCCCTAGGCTTAGATAGCGATTGCTCATACAGTCTATGAGTATCTGCGTGTTGATATCTTTCACGCCATAGTCGAAGATTTTCTCTTCCCCAATAATTTCTAAGTGTCGGGTTGTAATCAGTGACCACTGCTCTCTAATACTCTGAAGTTTCTGCTTGTAATAAGCATTTGATTGGTTCTCCAACTTTTCTTCCGTGGTGGAACACAAATGGCTTAAAGCAGTAATTGAGGCCTTTTGTTGCCGTATCAGCTTCTGAACTTCGGTGTCCTGAGTTGCGGCATTTGTTTCCACAAAATCTGCCAGAGCCTTCAATATGAGATTTTTGTACTCCTCATATACCGCTTCCAATTGATTGTAGTAATTCCTTTCAAAGTAGGAACTATCTGGTCTTTCCAGCTTAAATGGTTGTAGCTGAATATCGCGCTTCTCGAACTCGCTCCATTCGAATTCCAAGCGCTCTAGTCGCGAATTTAAATACACGTTCGTTCGTCTGCTTGGTCCCGTCTTCTTGAAGTTGAAGAGCAGCTTTGTAATCTTCTCTGCTGCTCCGACTTGCTCTTTGATGAGGGATTCCATATTTTACTGTTCTACCAGGGAATGCTTGTAGCTAATAAACTACACTGTACCAGTGTTTGAAGCCCTGGTACACGCTTTTGTGGTGATTTGCTCCTTACCGCTGGTGGGGGAAGCAAATTCACGTCTTGGGCTTTAATCAAGTTAGATTAAACCAAACCAGTGTTTGAAGCCCTGGTTTACGCTTGTATACTTGTGATTTGCCCCTTACCGCTGGTGGGGGGAAGCAAGATCACGTCGGGGTCACCAAAAATGTTAGATCTCTTTTGATCTAATTAAAACAAGTGGATTTGACCGCAGTCGTAGAACAAGTGAAATTTATTGTCATAATATTTTCCTTAAATACTAATTTATAATCTATACGATGGTGGGAAATGACTATGGGAAATATATTTTGGATATCCATTACTGCAACTCATCAAATTTGATTCCCGTATATTCGCCAGACGTAGTATTGTATCAGAATATGGAATACAATCCTACGTCTGGGAAAACGTGTGAATCGGATTTGATATGTCAGCAGAATGAAGTGTGGGAAAGGTAATGTTGATGTTTTTGGGTGATATTGGAGGATGTATATGGTGGTGCGTAAGATAAGGTAGCAATATGTGTTGGTTGTGGTTTTAAACATCCTCCCCGACCTTGAGATCCTGGAGCTCAAATTCTGGTTCTGGTTTTGGTCCTTGTGACTTCCTTGTTTTCCATTTTTTGATGCTCAAAAAGATGATAAGCAGGACAACCATTGTCAGGGCGATGTAACTAATTGAGTACTGGTGTACGTCATGATTTGTGATAGGTTTTGGTAATATTTGGTTGCTTTTAATGTCTGCAATCCTCCTTTCCAAGTTCGTCATATCGTCATCACCACGCATTAAAAAGTCTTTGGTGATGAGTTTATCCCTTGGTGCTTGTAGTTGTTGCATCGCGAGTTGGCTTAGATTAAGCGTTGGTACAATTGAGGCAGTGGATTCGGATAAGTAGAAATTGTGGGCATTAATTGTCATAGTAGGTTGTTTTATGACACAGTTTTGCGCTAGTTTTAATAGCCCAATGCCTTGAAGTTTGGTAGTTAGAGTGTTAGCCCCACAAACAATGGAAATGATGTCTTCTTGCTGGAAGGCAAATATCCAGTGATTTGGATTATGGAGCTATTATTATTTACTATTTTTTCTACTTTTTCCAGGCTGTGCCATTTATGTGTCCAGATGATTTCATGTTTTTTTTTTTACATTTTGATCATTTTGGTTTCTTATTAATGAATTATAACTTAAGTTTGTATTATTATTGAACCTTTGGAAAAATCCAAATACTTGTTCTTTATTACCAATATTTACGATAATGTAGCATAAGAAAGAGCAAATAAAAAAATGTGCCATTTATACGTCCATGGCTGTATACCTTATGTCACAATTTCGTTTTTTTTTATTTATTTATTTTTTTTTTTTTTTTTTAAAGCTGGGGAAAGGTAGGCGTGGGAAAGGTAATGTTGATGTTTTTGGGTGATATTGGAGGATGTATATGGTGGTGCGTAAGATAAGGTAGCAATATGTGTTGGTTGTGGTTTTAAACAAAAACTCTTCCTTTCTTGTCGAATATGAGAACTGTTTCTCCGGTATTCGCCACCATCTATTTGCACTACGTACGATCTTGGAGTGTGCCACTTCTTGTAAATAGTTCCTGGTTTCCAAATATTTTTATCTCTTACCATAACCCTATCATTTACTTCAAATTCCGACCTAGTACGCGACAATTTATTATAATATTTTTCCATGTTATTTCTTTTTTTATTAAACTGATCATCAATATCCTGTACTATTTTTGTTTAAAAAAAAGTTATTATGAACTGGAAGTATTGATCTAAGTCTTCTGCTTTGCATAAGTTGAGCAGGCGATGCAGACATGTCCTTGACTGGAGTGTTTCTGTAGTCCAATAAGGCTAAGTAATATTCTTCCTCACTATTACTTTTCCTAAGCAGATTTTTCGATATTTGCACAGCCCTCTCGGCTAAGCTATTTGAGAATACCTACGCTCGGTGTCTGTTAAGCTCCTCGATGCAAAATAAATGGGTTGATTATCTTGCAACAGACAACAACTGTCTGAATAGAAATATTTTTTGATTCATCGAATGGTTTTAAAATGGGAGAATTCAAAATACAGTTCTTTATCTTGTCAAACGCCCTCGTATGTAAATCTAACCAATTAAAAATAAAATTTTTTTTTGATAGCTCCCTCAATGGAAATGATAGAAATTTGGAATGAACGCTCTTACGTAGTTAATGACACCCAAAAACTTTTGCAGATCTTTTTTATCTTGTGGATTCTTAATTTTTTGTATCGCTCGTATTCGTTCTTTATCTGGGCGAACACCACTTTCAGAGAAAACATGGCCTAGGTACCTAATTTCCTTTGTATTTATCTGCATCTTCTCTGGATTAAACTTTATATTGTTCAGCCGTGCTCTGTTAAGTACAGCCAAAAGATTCTCATCGTGTTCTTCTTCCGTTTTACCAAATACAACTATGTCATCTATATATATACAAACTCCTTTCAAGCCACTAAAATTATTTTCATTCATTTTCTGACACACCTTAGGAGCTATCTTTACTCCAAAAGGTAGCCTGTTGTACTCATATAGACCGTACGGCGATGAAAACGCGCATAACTTTCGTGATTCCTCTGTTAACTCAACGTGCCAAAACCCATCTTTCAAATCCAGGACGCTGATGAAATTTAGCCCCATGTAGGCTGGCCATTATTTCTTCTAATGTGGGAATCAAAACTATTTCCTCAATAAGACATTTATTTAACTCCATAGGATCTAAACACAACCGTAAACTTCCATTTTTCTTTTCCACAATGATCAAATTGCTTACCCAATCTCTTCTATCATCACATCATTTAATAACACCCTCTGTTTCCATCTTATCCAACGTAGACTTCAAACGTTCCATTAATTTTAAAGGAACCCGCCTAGCAGAACGCGCTACAGGGACCACATTTTCCTTAATTTTAATACTATACTTTTGTGGAAATGTACCGATTCCAGAAAATAAATCAGAAAAAGCTCTGACAATAACTTCTTTTGGCAACTTTAAGTTCTTTCCAAACTGAATACTATTGCATCTGTTTTGAATTGAATCGATTCTACTCAAAATTTTTAACTTTACAGAAGTCTGAAGCCCTAGGATCGGAACATAATTTTCTTCAACTATTATAAATTATTCTAAACTTACTTCATTGTGTGCAAACTCCAAGTGGCACAATCTTTCCAACACCTTGACGAAACTTGCAGATCCATATGAACGTCTGTTGAACCTATGGAATGAATATAAAACTCATTATTAGAATCGAAATCTAAATCTTCTTCACATGAATTTATTTGCCTGACATTTTTCACTCTACAAACAATAGCAAAATGTTTTAACCTAGCACAATTTTTTCCCAAACGCTGGACAGTTTCTTCGCCTATGTGATAAGTTGCAATACTGACAGTTTTGCATCAAATCTTCATTATTGTTATTTTTATTAGTTACATTATCATTTCTAAATTTGTTTGCATTTACTTTTAGAAAATTATTTTGATTGACTCTCATCGACTTTTCTCTTACATGTTGTCTGCTTCTAACCTCATACACTGACGATCTTGGTTTCTGAATTTGTCCTATTTGCTCTTTCGTTGCCTCCGCCGCTCTGCCTTTCTCCTCCGCTTTACCGAAATCCAACTTATCTTCTTGCAGTAGTTTCTCTTGAAGTTTCTTGTCATGCACGCCAAGCACAATGCGGTCTCTTAACATCTCGCTTTCGCTGCTGCCAAACTCACATGTTCGCACCATACGTTTTAAATCCATCAGAAAAACGTCAAATGGTTCACCTTCACGTTGATTACGGTTATAAAATATGAACCTCTCATATACGGTATTCTTTCTAGGCGAACAAAAATCCCCAAATGCCTTTATCACCTCGTCATATTTATTCCTTTTATCTTCCGATAAATTAAACGTATTAAACACATCCACAGCTTCTTCACCAATTGCATTTAAAAACGTTGCTGTTTTCACCTCTTCATCTTTTTTAGACACGCCTGAAGCCGTCAAGAATATATCGAAACTCTGCTTGTATCTCCGCCAATTTTCGGAAATATTTCCATTTAAATTTAAATTACTCACTGGCTTAATCACACTGAATTCCATATTTATAGAGTTATTAATTAACTTTGGTTTAAGTTCACCACACGTGTGCTCTGTTGCCTTCAGCAGATATGTTTTTAATCTGTCACTCTTACAATGTATTTGTCTATTCTCTGTTGGTAAATAGTATGAAACAATTCTATTTCTTAAAACTTTATTTGCCTGGGTTAAGTTTGCTCTTTTTTTTTAACACTTGCAATCACCATTTCGTACAACTTTCGAATTAATTGATGTGTAGGCTTTTACTCCGACTGCGCCATGTTGCATACAAGTATGTCTGTCTTGTTTCATGTTCAAGTACCAACTGACTTTATTGTTCATTTTAAGTATTAGTTGATGTATAACATGTTCAGTAATTGTATACGTATGCTACTCATCTTATTTATGTATGTATGTACCTTATGCTACAGTCTGTCTATCTGTCTGTCTGTCTGTCTGTCTGTCTGGATGTCTGTCTGTCTGGATGTCTGTCTGTCTGTATATCTGTCTTTCTATCTGTCTATCTGTCTGTCTATCTGTCTGTATGTGAACCAGTCTGTCTATCTGTCTGTCTGTGTACCTGTCTGTCTGTCTATATATCTGTCTATCTGTCTGTCTGTCTGTTTGTCTATCTGTCTGTCTATCTGTCTGTCTATCTGTCTATCTATCTGTCTGTCTATCTATCTGTATATCTGTCTGTCTGTCTGTCTGTCTGTCTGTCTGTACATCTGTCTATCTGTCTGTCTATCTGTCTGCCTATCTGTCTATTTATCTGTCTGTCTGTCTCTCTGTCTGTCCGTCTATCTATCTATCTATCTGTCTATCTGCCTATCTGCCTATCTGTCTGTCCGTCTATCTGACTTTCTGTCTGTCTGCCTGTCTATCTATCTATCTATATGTCTATCTGTCTGCCTGTCTGTCTATCTATCTATCTATCTATCTATCTGTCTATCTACATATCTGTTTGTCTATCTTTCTATCTAGCTGTCTGTCTATCTGTCTATCTGTCTATCTATTTGTCTGTCTGTGTATCTGTTTATCTATTTGTCTGTCTGTCTATCATATATTGTAATTATGAGTCATTTCGGTCAATTAATATAGATTTTGTTAATAACTCGACTCCAGCGCCACCTATCGGGTCCAGATATAGTAGTTTTCTCTTTTGGCACTACATCAACATATTGTGAATATGAGTAATTTTGGTCCATTAATATAGATTTTGTTAATAACTCGACTCCAGCGCCACCTATCGGGTCCAGATATAGTAGTTTTCTCTTTTGGCACAATACCAACATATGTTGTGAATATGAGCCATTTTGGTCAATTAATATAGATTTTATTAATAAATCGACTCGAGCGCCACCTATCGGGTCCAGATTTTCAAATTTTCGGCTCCGTTGTGGTGTTACCTGGTTCAATACAAATCCAACAAAAAAATCTACATGCAAATCGGATGAAGTTCAGCCAAGTTATGCTGGTACATGTCTGTCTGTCATTTTTAACTAACAGGCTGTTAGTGTATTTGGAAAAAAATTTGTTTTTGGTGTACTTCAAATTCTCATGAGGAAAGAGTGAAATTGAAATAATATCAACTTATAAAATAGAAAAAGTCCGCAAATTAACGAAGTACGTTTTGAAAATGCTAGGGTTTGTGTCATGGGCTAAGGGTTGTGTCTTGTGCCAAAGAAAAAATAATGAAAAAAAATTACATAACAATAAAGAATATGAGATGCTTAAAAATGGATAATAAAGATGATGAAATGCTAAAATGAAAAGAGGGTGACATTTTATTGATAGCAAATTCACTTTCTTAATGAAGGAAATGTCACAGATGTGAAAGAATTTATTTTTTTAGGTTGAAATCACGCTTTTAAATTTTAAATGGACGAAAACGGCCTGTTAGTTTAAGGGGCTGTTTAAAGCGATTTTAAAATTAAAAGTGGTTGGAGAAACGAAAAAACGTAATTTTAAAATTAAACAGCCTGTTAAATATTTAAAAGTAGTTGGTGAAACCGGGCATTAAACATGCATGTTTTCGAAGAAACGTATTTATCAGTCACGTTTTTACGTTGAGGTGAGGTGAGTCATAGTAAAAGTTAATTTTTTAAAGTAAAAGAGCAAAGTTTTTAATCATGGGTCGGCAAAGGGGTCAATCATCGGAGGTAGATGGTTCAAAATAAGAAAAGGAGTAGCAGCAGAAAAATATTTAACTCTCAAGATGAACGTTGGATAATACGAGAAGTCAAGAAAAATCCAACCATAAGTGCTCCGAAACTTGCAGTTGCAGCAGAAAAATGTTTAATAAAAAAGCTAATCCAGAAACTTTAAGGATTATACTTCGTAGAAACAATTTTCATGGTAGGGTGGCCAGAAATAAGCCACTCATCAAGAAAAGGAATAGGATGAAACGATTGGGTTTTGCTAAAGATTTCGGCCAATATGATTTTGATTACTGGAGTACCGTTATTTTTGCTGACGAAAGTAAATTTAATTTATTTGCATCTGATGGTAAAGTAACGGTTTGGAGAAAACCGAATGAGGAACTGAAACCAGCCAACCTACGCCCCACAGTCAAACATGGTGGCGGAAGCGTAACCGTCTGGGGTTGTATGTCCGCAGCTGGAGTAGGGCAATTGGTATTTATTGATGGTATAATGCACCAGCACGTTTACATAAACATTTTAAAGCAAAATTTAAGATCTAGTGCCAAAAAGCTTGGGATTCTTTCAAATTTTAAGTACTACCAGGATAATGATCCCAAGCATAAAGCTCTTAAAACGCGGATGTGGTTGCTGTTTAACTGTCCAAAAGTCATTGAAACACCGCCACAATCGCCAGACTTAAACGTTATCGAAAATCTATGGAGCCAGCTGGAAATTGGAATAAGAAATCATACAATATCGAACCAAAATGATTTAAAAAGTGCTTAAATGAAGTACGTATGAGTTTCATTTTGATGTGTTTTATGGGCCAGGAGGAAATATTTTGCTATTTCTTTGTATTTTGTGATTGAATTAAGTTTATTTTTGTATTTCTTATTTGCTTTGTATTTCCTTGTTTAGATGGTGTGTTCTTAGGATGATTTAACACTAGAACCGCCGGCGGTTCACGGGTCTTGTAGAACTTCGGCGGTTCAATTTTGACCCACTTGAATTATTGCGACGATCATCCGTTTAATGTACGAAGTCATCAACAAATACATAGCAAAATACTTTTTATTGTTTTTATTAATGATTTAAAATAATTAATAAAGGTGATTGAAAGTGTCGGTGGGACAAAATTGGGACATCGGCGGTTCTAGTGTTAAAAAGTAACCCGTGAATGATTTTGGAATGATTGGGATACAATTGTAGGGGCAATGGGTCTCTTGAAGAGATACAATACATGGATTATATACTGCAATTAAAATATTGAGTAGATGATGATTATTTATTTATTTAGCAAATGTTTGTTATTAAACTTCAAGAAATTTACAATTGACAATTTAAACTTATCCTAATTTGCATTATTTACGTATGTGGAATTTTACATTTAATGTATTCAGTTGCATCTCTCTTGAATTTCTTAAAATTACATTCGTTTTTAATACTTGGGCGTAGTGAATTAAAAAGTTGGTAGCCTTTGTAAACTATACTATTTTGCGTTACATTTTCTAGAATCTAGATAATGTGGTAATCTAAGACTATCTATATTATATATTTATTTATATATAATTTTAAAAATAAAACACAGAACATTGACTTTGATTCGTTTTTAACTTCAATCAATCTGATTGGCGTGAATCGCTTACATTTTAAGACAACTCTCATGACCCTATTTTGCATATGTTGTAACTTAATTAACATAGTTTCATTGCACAGATATATAATTGATGAACAGTATTCGAAGTGTGGTTTTATCTTTACGTTATATAATTTTTTTTTTCACGGTGCCACCTCTTTCGAATGTCTGACAAGCAATCAAAGAGTATCATTTGTCAATGAGCTTCTCAACTCGCCGTTCGGAGTCGGCAAAAAACTGTAGGTCCCTTACATTCGTGCAAAAATATAACACGCACACACAAATGGTTGCGAAAAGCAGGCCCAGGTTCACCCCGAGCTGTAGCGCCACCTAAAAAAGTATATACATTTAACATTTATAGCGCTCATTATAGCGATTTTACTTCTAATTCTATTAGGTTAGGTTAGATTAGCGGGCTGATGAGAATTGTTGCATCCCCATCACGTTGGCGTTGTGCCCAGTTAGCACTCCTATAAGAATTGACAACGGTTTCCTGTCTTTTTGTAGGAGTTTTCTCGTTCTTGTTTCGTTGTATTCTGGCCAAAATCTTCTTGATACCTCGCAGGTGGTTAGTGATTTCCACCTGTTACTTGCTTCAATTGCTGATCTTTGTTCGATTTTGGCCCGAAGATTACAGAGCGGAGGTTTAACCGTCCCATCTGCTTGTTCTTTATCTAGGGCCGAGCCCTTTCTGGCCAGTTCATCTGCGGCTTCGTTGCCTGGTATCCCGCTGTGACCAGGGACCCAGCAGAGCCTTACTTTGTGCTGCGTGCCGAGAACCTTTAGCTCTTCGCGGCAACACTTTACAAGCTTCGATGTTATTTGTGTAGCAGCTATTGCTTTTATGGCCTCCTGGCTGTCAATGTAAATATTGATATTCTCTCGTGATATTGTCATCATTAATACCAATTTGGGCTGCCTTTTTCACTACTAGAACCTCAGCTTGGAAAACGCTGCTGTGATCTAGGAGTCGTATTTCTGAGATGCTTATTTCTAGTTCTTCCGAGAAGCACCCCGCTCCTATCCCTATATCCATCTTTGACCCATCGGTGTAGATGGACTTGGTGGTCTGTGGTATCTCGTTTCGCTCCCATTGCTCTCTGCTTGGAAAATCGCACGAGAAGGGTTTATCGAAGTCCAAGTATGGGACAGTGTAGTCTGAGTTGATGTCACCGTTGAGGTAATTGCCGAGTATTTTGGTGTGTCCATATGCATTTTACCTCCAGTGCTTTGACTGGCTTAACCTGATGGCGCTCTTTGCTGCAGCTTCCTGCATATAGAGATCCAGAGGCAGAAGGCTTAGAATTGCTTCCAATCCCGCTGTTGGCGTTGTTCTCATCGCACTGGTCGTTCCAGTGCACGCTATTATACTTTGGTCATATCTTTGAGATTGGTTGTTTTGGAGGCAGCTTGCCACCAGACCAATCATCCATATGTAAGTGTGGGTCTTATGAGTACTATCGCACAGTACATCCATAGTGTTATTTGCGGTCTACATCCCCAGTTTTTCCCAAAGAAGGTGTAAAAAGCAATTGATGATTTTTTTATCCTTTCTTTAATGTTCAGCTTCCAGTCTAATTCTATTCCGGAATCCAATTTTTTTCGAGACTTTTTATTTTTGTCTGATACATGGTATTGGTTTTTGAAGTGTGTGAGAATCGAAGCAATTCGCGCACAAAGTTCTGGAGCACTCAGAGTTTGTGTGTGGTTGGAAGTTACATGTATGGCACATAGACGTGTTGTTGCATTCTTTGGTGGCGGTGAATCTGTTAGCGACCGTCTGAATTCTTGTTGGGATTAGGATTTTACCATCTCTGAGTTGTGAAATTTGCTCATATTCAGTGCTTATTGCATCGATAGCCTTTCTCAATGCAAAACTGCTTACTGATGAGAAAGGTTTATTTTCACTATTTTACTACAAATCTAGGATTTTTATAATTACATATTGGTTTTAGGTACATTATGTAGTTGAGGGAATTCATCAAGTGTAGTAACTGTTGTTTTTTTTCTTTTTCCCAAGGTTCGAAAAGCGCGCTGACTCTATTTCTCGGTTTCATTTTCGGTCCAAGCCTTTTTGAAATTGAACTTTAAGACAAAATAAATTCCCGCTATACGTAATAAAGTCAAATCTGTGGTGTGTAAAAATATAGCACCGCGTCATTCTTTAGAATGTTTTAAATTTGTTAAGCTGCGGTAATCATATTTTTCAAATTAAAATATTGGAAGGCAAGATATTTGAATTATTAAAAATTAATATTTCATAAAAAAATGTATCCGCTACCTAAAATGGGTCGGACATTCTACCGATGAAAAACGAAAATTTATTTTTGAAGGAAACACATACAAATTTATGAGAGAACTAGTTAGGTGCTCTAATAAAATCATTTCAAACGCAAAAAAATATGTTCAACACGAGGAAAAAAAGATGCAGAACGGCGAATTTGACCCCTAGCGATGAACGAAGCATTATAAGATTGACAAAAAAAAACCCATTCATCACCTCGACTAAAAGAAGATTTAAATCTTAAAGTGGACACTTGACAATTCGAAGAAAACCCGTTAGCCTGCCAGAGATCGCAGAAAAGCACAGTTGTTGAAGAAAGTCCACTTGCAAAAAAGATAGAAATTTGCAAACGATAATTTACATTGGGCGCACTTCAAATGGCGTAATATCCTTTTGACCGATCAGTCCCGAATGGTTTTATTTAGTAGTCCTGGAAATGGAACACTCATTCGTAGGCAACAAAATCAGGAGTTCCAGCGAAAATATACCATAGAGACCAAGAAGCACGGGTGATGCAAAAATTAACGTATGGGGATGCCTCTCCTATAATGGTACCGGTCCATATTTTGGTTCAAACCGGGAATGACTGCTGAAATTTATGTTGATATTAGTAGGCAAATCATGCTCTCTAACGCAGAATGGAATATGCCTCTCACGTGGGACCTGCAACAAGACAATGGCCCAAATCATACCAGCAAATTGGCTAAAGAATTTTTCGCAACGAATAATGTTGAAGTTATGGAATGGTCGGCTCAGTCTCCAGACCTGAACCCCATCGAAAACCTTTGGACTGATGTGAAGAAGCAAAACCAAAAAAGACATTGCAGTTATGGGAAGCTGTGCAGGCTGCGTGGAGCGATATTCCACTTGAGCGATGTCAAAGATGAGTCGACTCCGCGCCACGACGTTGCGCCGCTGTGATTAAAAATAAAGGTTATAAGACCGAATATAAGAGTTCTTCATTAGTTTACAACTAATCAACATTTTGATTTCTGCAAACAATTTATTTTATCTATGAATTTGTATTTTTGGTGCTATTATTTTGCACGGGTTAGAATTGACTTTTTATGTTTAAATGCGTATATATTTTTTATTTTTGGTTATGCTGAATGAACTTTTGTATTTCTGAATTACTTGAACTTTGCTAATATAATAAAAAAGGAAATCGAAATTCCCATTAGCTTTAAAAATTTTACTTTCATAAGACTTCATAAATGATGGTGCTATTTTTTTGCACATAGCTGTATTTTAAATTTGGTGTTTATTCAGGAACTAGCTGTCCCGCCCGGCTTCGCCCATGTCTAAAAAATATAGTGTTAATTACAATATGTACATACATTGTCATTTAGTTCGAAAAATCAAAGACAGTGCGAACACACCCCAAGGTTTGCAATCTACCAATCTATACATACAATCCACAAGTGTGGATTGTAAGTATTTGTAGTTTGAATAAGTGACATTTCGCAAGAAAGTGGCATTTGTTAGAGTGTTTTTATTTTTGCATTAATATAAATAATATTGAGAATAAATTAATTTAAAAATCGGCCAATAATAGGCACAGCATGTTAATAAACTGGAATACGAAGTTTTACTTCATTGTGTGCATTAGTTTTTGTGTTTATCTAATCGTAAGATTGACAGGTAAGAGCGTCACATTGAGATTTATAATATATTAGTATGATCACAAAACTTACGTAATAAATTGATTCCTCAAGCTTTATATTAATTAATATATATAATAAATTATAGTAACTTCACTACCGCCCCAAGCTTTAATTAATAGTCACATATTGGTGAAAAAATCATTTTTTACCCTTTAGTTTATTAAAGCTTGTTTTTAAAATGTTTTAATCTATTATATTTTTGAACTATTTCACCCATATTTTGCAGAAATCCGCATTTCAGAAGAACGTTTTTTATTGGTATTGTGCATACCTGCATGCATAGTGCATAGATAATATTTTTCCCAATGAGCGAAAGCAATATGTTGCATATTCTCAAGAGAAGAATTGATTTTCATAGAAACGAATTAATCGGGTCTCATTGCTAAATTTCGTTGTCAGTTTCAATTGAGAATTTTTAAAACATCCGTGTTCAATTTGAAGGAGCTTAGCTTGCCGGCGACGATATTAAATCGTGTACGTAAATGTTTTCTTGCACCTTGGTATCGTACTGCTCTCTTAAACTTTGGATTCAATTACAGCTATAAAACTTAACTAACGCTCCAGTAAGAAGAATGAAATGATATTACGGTCAGGAAGATAGCGATTTGTACATACATATGTACAAAATACATATTCACGTATGCTCTGGTACATATCAGTATGACGCCAATAAGGTAACGATTAAATCATATCAGACCTCCCTCATATGACGTTATCCACGAGAGATGGCTTGGTCAAAGGCCAATCCATTACGCCGAATATTGGTGTGCTTCCGTTGACTCTTAATAAAACAAATAAATTTAGTATTGCGAATTTATTATTATTTCGGTTTCGAGATTATAACGCATCATCAGAAGTCAAGAAAAGAAAAATTAATTAAATCATTGAACTGTATATTCCGTCATATGATTGGCCTCGTTAATGAGACTCATTACATCTTCAAGTAATGCTGGCGTACTGGTGGCTGTCAAATTCGGTTTCATTATATTAAATTCGGAACCGTCACTGTTTATAATGATTCCACCAGCTTCTCGCAGAATAACAGCTCCGGCTGCAATATCCCAAGGTTTTAAGTCTTCAACATGGTATACATCTATTGTACCCTTGGCTATGTAGCATAACGATAAAGCTGCGCTTCCGAAACATCTGGTTCTATAATATTAAAAAAATAAAAAAATATTTTTATCAGATTTTTTAGTTAAAACAAAACTTACCCTGTCGCGTTGGAAGCTAGTTTTGATAATCTCTTAACATTTTTATCACGTACACTCTTAACATGAATTAGTGAGATTTCATATGCAATGACAGAGTCATTTATCTGAAAATAATATTATGTTCAGTAATGCAGCAAGCAGTAAAAACTATAGCCTCATATTTACGAGTGAGCAGATAAAAATAACATTTTATTGTACATATTTTAAAACAACACCGTCGAATAGGCATACATTTGTATAAACATAGATTTATAAAACGTACGAGTATTATGCAATTGAATGTGTGTTTTGCTACTTTTACACTAAAAAGGCACATACAACACTATACGACATATGTGTACAAGTAGTTACAGGTTTGTATTTGATGTCAAAGGTTCGAAGTTGAGTAACTTAATTATTAAAATCTGTATCTAATAGTCAGATCTCAGACCATTCAATTATTAGTCATATAAACAAAACCTTGACCAATTGGAGGACGTTTAGACGTCTATTCTGTTATGTTACAAGAATAAACAAAATGGCAAAATGGCGGTTTGTGCACCTTAAAAATCCATACGATGGATAACATGATTTCTGTTAAAATTATAAGGTTTTAGGCTGGTAGCTATCGACCGCTCATAAATCGCTTTTAAAGTTAAGAGGACCACTAATAACTTTTTGTCTATGCTTACTTCGACTATGACGGATTTCCGGTTGCGCTCTTTTTCGGTCAATGGCGCTCTTTTTCGAACATGTCAGTGACAAATGGCAATGTAGATATGGGGATGATGCAACACAGCTGTAGATGGTGAAATTGATGTTGCTGGATAAATTTGTTTGTCTTCAAATTCAGTTCAATTAAATAGTAAAATAAGAAATATGTTCACTTAGCACTTAGCTCATTATAATTTTCTTTTCCTTGTCGGATAAATTCAGATTTATTTCTTTTCTAAACAATTTAAAAATCAACAGAAATAATTTAAATTTGAAATGACAGCAGAGTTGGAATCATTTCCAAGTTATCTAAGATAATTACCGGA
Organism: Brachyopa scutellaris; assembly: GCA_949775065.1. NCBI lineage: Eukaryota > Metazoa > Arthropoda > Insecta > Diptera > Syrphidae > Brachyopa > Brachyopa scutellaris. The sequence goes on along the minus strand of OX459114.1, from coordinate 50,260,046 downwards.
TATTATTGTTCGTAACTTAAGAGCGGTTGGGACCACTCATAAGTCTTATGAGCGCTCATAAATATGAACTAATAGCGGTTGGTGAATAGTTTTATTAGGCTCTTAACTTATGAGCGGTCGATAGCTACCAGCCTTAATGTTAGCTATTCAACGGCAGAGATGTGGTTAAACTCCAGAAAAATAACTTGTATTTATTCCAAAAACTAGTTGTTTTTAGTTAAATTGATTAATTATGGAAGAATTATGTCTGAATGTAAAGTCAATTCACAAGTAATATTGATTATTAAGGACGATTTTGTTGACAACGACGGCTTTAATAAAGTATTATATATATAATAATAATAATGCTCTTATAATTTTTCTTTTGTTTTTGTCGCATGTCAGTAGAAACCTGTACTTGTTTGTATTAGAATGTACATCTGTATGTATGTGCGAATTTATCGTGATAAGCAAATCGTATGTTATTTTGCTTTGGTTACGTTACGTCAGGCACGTAAACTCTTCAATATGTATTTATCTTGGTCTTCCTCCTTTAGTATTTTATGTTTACATATCAGTAGCAGACACATATGTATGTACGTATACAGACATCGAAATAATAAAAAAGAACTCTCCGACTGGTCTTATTTTTATAATTTGATATGATAATTATTATTGTTTACCGAAATGTGTGTACTTGTGTTTTCGCAGACATACTATGTACATACATACATACATATATGTTTTTAATCAAAAAGTTAAGTCCATACGTTACCTTGTTTCGGTTGCTAACACTTATCTTTTCGCCATTAAGATAAGCACCATGTCCCTTCCTTGCCGTAAATAATTCATTTTGTATTGGATTATAAACGATTCCCAAGACTAATTCCTTTTTAATGCTCAAACCAATGGATATACAGCAATGTGGAATTTTTCGAACAAAGTTAGTGGTTCCATCAATGGGATCGATTATCCAAGTAGGATCATCCGTTAGTTCAGCCTCACGTTTAGAGGACGCTGACTCCTCTTCTCCGATAAATTTACTATCCGGACATTGTTTTCGAATACCATCAATTAGTAGATCTTCGATTTGTTTGTCATAAACAGTAACAAGATCAAAAAAAGCGTCTTTTGTTTTAAAATGTGTGTTAACTTCGTTGTACCCATTACGTAAAACTTCACCACCCTTAATTACAAGATCGATAACTATCTGGTAGTATTTTTCCAAAATGTCTGCCGTGGTATTTGCCATTTTTCTTAACTTCTGACAAACGATCTTATCCCTTCAACGAGCAGAGCGCACACTAACTCGAATTTAATTCGTTTCAATTATATTAAATATGAAAAAGCTCGTTTAGCAAGCATAAACGCTTTGTTGTTTGTCCATACTTTTTATTTTTAATTTTTTGTGCACCCCTTTGCTGCTGGAAAGAGACAGCTATGATATGAAATACTTTTAAAATACATCAACTATACTATACTATACAAAAAATAAAGCTTATTTAAAAAAAAGCTTTGCCTTATATCATTTGTTTGTGTTATCATTAAAGTCAGACGGTAGATAGAGAGTAAATGTTTGAGTTTTCGTAGATTGCCTTTAATATGTTAATAGATTTAGCAGCCTACGTTCTTTATAATATTTCTTTGTTGGTATGCTCACGCAATAAAAGAACGCGTAAAGTGTTTAATTACTTATAAATGAATATTATGCTAAATTTATTGGTGCTCAAAATTCACTTATTAGAGCTACATACATAAACAATGATAAAACATAATTCATTAAGGAGAAACTTTTTTTTTTCAATTGCCGCCACATGATTTGGATTCATCAGCTATCCTAATGAGATTCATAATTTCACGGCATAAACTCTCAGTGCCTGCACACACCAAATCTGGTTTCATTATTTGGAAATCTCCTCCATATGGGTGGTAAACAACACCACCTGCTTCGCAAATAAGTAAATATCCAGCGGCGCAATCCCATGGGTACATGTCTTCGATGTGATAAGCATCTAAATTTCCACTTGCTACATAGCATAAACATTCTACTACACTTGCATATGATACCATTCTGTAAAAAATAAATAGGAAATGCTTTGTTAAATTGGCACCTGAGAGATTATTTGTTAAAAGATCAAGTCAAGAGATCTATGGCATATCGATTGCATATACAGTGGATTCCGCTTTATTGGGACGGTGGATAATCGGGACAGCCGCTTAACTGGGACAAATGGCAAAGAACAGTTTGGTTTTTTACTTGATCGTCACATCGGATTATTGGGATAGCTGCTTAATTGGGACAAAATCGGTCTTGACCGAAGTGTCCCAAATAAGCGGAATTCACTGTATGTACATATAGTACATACATATGTACTCGACACTCGTCCATACTTTGTTGATACATAAGGCCTCATACATATGTATGTATGTTTGTCCATACGTATATGTACATATTTATTTTGAAATTCATACGAGAAAAAAATTTGCTAAGAATATTTATAATAATCTTTATTTTTAATATGTGCTACGTAAAGATAATGTGAACCCAATTCGCGCCTTAAATTAGCAGCTCAGCCTGAATACAAGTGGATAAGTAACTTTAAAATTATCTCAATTTTTTGTTCATAAAGTTCATAAAGAATTGTCTTCAAACTGTTAACCGGGACAGCCCTATATGTACTAAGAAATTGCATTTTAACAATATTATTTAATTGCAAATTACATGATAGACCTACATATATTATCATTGTGGAAATTTGAAACTTTCATTTAAATTATAAAGAGAAAAAAGCAACGACAAAACTTTCAAATAATACACAAATCTCCAGATATCTCGGACACCACCCATAGAATTAGTTGAAACCTTACATCTGAGTTTCTTATCACTTCGTCGATCTGTCTGTCTCTCGTTCTTGTTCTTCATGTTCTCGAGTTGCGTGTAAACATTATAAGGGTATTCATATCCCTTTTATCGTGTGTAAATTATAAAAAAAAACCTGGAATCTGTAAAAAAGTTTGTGGATTAACGAAGTGCGTTCTGCAAACATTTATACGGTATTAAGAAAAATACTGCCTCCAGTTAAACTTTGGTTACACTTTATCGCTCATAAGGCTAATTAGAACATGTGTTCTAATCGTTCTATACAAACAAGTGTTAGATAGGAATGTCAATATGTATAAGATAAAGCTATTGTCAAACATGTCTGAAAGATTACGTACGATTTGATTTGGGCTTACATACAAATATTTGTGTATTTTTCACACTGCGCATTTTATAAAGAAATAAATTTATGTTAAGTTTTGGACTTTTAAAGTATGAAAACAACATTTGTAATATGTTCAACAAAGTTTGACATAAGCGCATAAGCCTCTATTTTTTGTTTGTTATAATTCACACCCGCTAAAGAGGTTATGAATACCCTTATAACGTTACACACAGCGGCAGGAAATGAAAGACAAGCGAGATTTTGATAACGCTAAATTTTTTTTTAATGCGAGATTTCGTTATAGATTTTGGTGTGCGGTCAATCGTGCCGCTACTGTATTTTTATACTTCCGAAAAAGCGTTATTTTGTATTTCTAGCTTAGTTGTAGTGTTCTTTTCTTTGTTTATCTTGTCTCAAACGTTGTTCCAACTATATACATATCTACATAATGTAGTTACATAAATACACGCATACATACATATATATTTATGTATAGGTTAGGTTAGGTTAGGTTACTATTACCTCATTTTGAAACTTAATTTTGATTGATATACTTGCATCAATAGCAAATATCAACCAAAATAAACTCTTAAAAGAACATATGATTTCTATATAGCAAATATATTCACCAAAAGCAATTAACTCTTAACACAACAAACATGTCCCATATGATTTTCATATAGCCAATATATAAACCAAAGTGAATTAATTTCCATCAGTTGACAGATGAAAATCATACGGAGAGTGTTTATTTTTTTGGAATTTATTTTGTGTAGAATATTTGTTATGATCGGTTTTTTAGTAGTCCAATACACTAATAAAAAAAAAACTTACCCATGGCGCCTACAAATCGTAAAATGATTGCAAATGGGAACTATAGATTTGTTATACTCTGTTCCACAAAAATTGTCGGTACAGGGAAGATAGGATTTTTGCCTCTCAGTCTGGTTGCAAAGGTCGCATAAACCTGTCCCTATTTTAAGTTCTCACTGGGTTACCATAGTATGCATGACAAATCGGGTGAATCAGAGAGCAATACCCGTGCTGATTTAAAAAACGCAATTTGTTTAACGAAATAAAGATAATTGTTCACAAAGTGGACACCACCTTGATATTAATGAAATTTTAGTATATTGTAGAGCTCTTTTTTCGAGTGTTTTGATGAATAAAATAAATGTTATACATAGGAAACGATTAGTTCACGAGATATACCTAAGCTAAAAACCAAAAAAATATTCACTATCCGTTTCCGCACCCAATATGCATCTCGCATAAAAAGAACCTTCAATAGGAGTGTTTTTTTTTCAAATTTGTATAGACTTAACATGTTTCAGGAACATGTTTTCAATGTAAAATACAACAAAACTTTAGACTGTATAATTATCCACGCTAAGCTTTAAAAAAAAGCTTTAAATGTAATATACTTATTTTAACGGTTTCCTAAAAAAAAAACAAGAAAATGGAAAAAAACAAAACCCCAGCGGAAACACCCTAACATACTCAAATTCATTTATTGGTTCTCAAAGTACAAAATCCAAAAGCCTTTGACATAAACCACGGAAAAAGCAGTAACGATTTGCTTTAACTTAATAATTGTAACACTGTTTTGATGTTCATATTTTCCATACATACAGCGAGGGTTGATGGCGGCCACACAATAATTCTGCGTCTGCCATCAACTGTATGGCAGTCTGGTAATGATGGGATGTATGCGAATTTGACGAAACTTATAAAAACAAAGCCTGTGTAAGTTTCAGCGGCAATTTTGCTTACTGAGTTCCATAAAAACATGTACAGGCAACAGTGTTTAAAAAAAGCTCCCCCATAAGGCCTGTACTGACAATTTTTGTGAAACAGAGTCGGTATAGATACTTTCAAGTTTGCTGAAAATCTTTAATATAATATGTATGTATATATATTTTTTTAATGCCATTCGTAAGTATGTACATAATTGTATCTACATATACATATATTTAATTACTATACTAAGATCACAACGCTGATTAAACGTTTGGAAACAATTACGACATCAACTATATTTAATTACCTAACCAAACTATTCAAGTTCATATTCTTTGTGAATTCATATGCTTGATGCTGTAAATATTTTTATTTCAACCGGTTAACCTTGACAGTAGCATGTATTGGTGCGGTACGTTAGTCAAAAAGCAACTGATTCGAATATAGTATTAAACTATACACCGAATTTTTTAGATTCTGTTTTAAGTTCAATGTTACGTGCAGGTAATTGGCCGACTACCAAATCTACCAGTCATTCTCATCGACATTGGAAAAAAATTGTCATTCTACCATTAAAAATAAATATGTGTACGTGCATAAGATATTTGAAGTTATAATAGAATTATCATTCTCATTATTTAAATTCAAATATAAAGATTGATAACCTACATTAAATAGTGTCAGTATTTAGTTGACAAACAGTAATAAACATAATGTAGATATTTTTTTTTAATTTATTTACCTTCTCGCTGCCGATCCTAAATGGTACATTCGCTTGATGTTCTTATCCCGCAAAGCCGGTGCGTGTAACAATGACACTTCGTATGCTATATTAGCGTCGTTTAGCTTGAACCGATAAAAATAAAAAAAAAAAATACTTCATTTATAGCACTTAAGATTTTGTAAGCTGCTTACCTGTTTACAGTCGCTAACATTTATGCGTTCACCATTTCTAAAGGTACCCTGTCCCTTTATGGCAGTGTATACATTTTTGAGCACTGGGTTATTAACAATTCCCAACACAATTTCCTTATTAATAGACAAGCCGATTGATATGCACGTATGTGGAAGCATCTTAATGAAATTCGAAGTTCCATCAATTGGATCGATAATCCATGTCGGTGCGTCAGTTAGCACTGATGCATCTGCGCTTTTCGATGTTTCTTCTTCTGCTACAAATTTATGATTTGGATACACTGCCGATATTTGTTCCATAAGAAAATTCTCTATTTTATGATCATATTGTGTAACAACATCATAAAAATCCGATTTAATGTCAACACTTTTTCTACTGGAATATCCATCCAATAGTATCTCTCCCGCTTTAATTGCTAGTGGCTGAATGAATGAGAAAAGTTCCTCTAATTGTTTTAGGCTTACACTTGGTTTCACAGACATTTCGATTATCGCAGTAGACAACCCAGACTAACTTGTTTTCACTTCATTCTTCCACTTTATAGCAACTACGCGATTGAGTTGCTGTATACATTACTTTATTTGTCATAGTATTTATTCATATCTTTCTTATAAGCCTGTAGATCAAGTTGCTTTGATATAAAACAATTTGGTGGACTCCAATGCTTTTGATTTATTTCGCGTTGTTGATTTTGTGGCAATGTTGTGTAAAAAAAATTATTAGTTAATTTTAATTAAACTATCAGTGTATTGTTAATAGAACTTGGCGGCATACCAATACATTTCGCGGAGAAAGCTTTGGTTATTTTTATTGAAAGTTCAGAGCAGAATGACTTTATTTATATGAAGTTAAAGTAAATTTCAAAGAGTGTTTTACAAGTATGTGTTTGTATATGTGAGGAGTAAAACGATAAACAAAGATACATAAATAATCTTAAGGATACATTCTAGTTACTATTAATACAAAAGAGAATGAATGGTATGTGTTGCCATATTTCAACACTTCTCCTCAATACATTTTCATTGACATTTTACAAAAACAAAAAACGATTTCAATTCAGCAAGCAAAAAATCATAATTTAAACATTAATTCAATCCCATTAAATTTGAAAAATTACAATGTTTCAATTTAGGAAGATTCTTGGTTAAAATATCAGCAATCATATTGTTCGAGCATACGTATCTCAAATCGATCTTCTTTTGTTCATAAACCTCACGGACATAGTGATACTTTATATCTATATGTTTGCTTCTCGAGTGATACACTGGATTTCGTACAAGTTGTTGGGCACTTAGGTTATCACCATTGATGATCATCGGTGATGCGTCGCGGTGAAGACCAATTTCGTTCATCAATTTTTGAATGTACACAGCTTCCTTTGTTGCTGCACACAGGGCCATGTATTCGGCTTCTGTGCTGCTCAACGCCACACAATTTTGTTTCTTTGATTCCCATGAGAAAACACAGCCTGCAAAGAAAAAAATAAAACCAGTATATGATTTTCTGTCACCTATATCTGCGCCCCAGTCAGCATCAACAAAGCATTCTATCGGCCTTCCAGTTTTACAATAACGTAGTTTTAAGTCCATTGTTTTACTTAAATATCGCAAAATGTGCTTGCCGCCCGCTACGTGTTCTGCATGTGGATCTTTATTTCGCTGTGATAACTTGCACACAGAGTGCAATATATCTGGACGAGTTGATACTGCTAGATACATCAAAGAGCCAATTAAGCTCTGATAGGCTCGTTCTTCAGCTTTTTTGCAGTTATTAGAGCAACACTGCACTTGAAATCCTGGATCTAAAGGTGTTGATACTTGTCGACAATCATCCATATTATGTTGCTTCAATAGTTCCTTAATATACTGCTTCTGGCTTAATGAAATAGCACCAATTTCACCGTCACGTTCCACTTCTATGCCCAAAAAATATTGCAGCGGACCCTTGTCTACAACTTCGAATTCATCAGAAATCCTTGCTTTTATATTTTCTAATGTGTTTTTCTTCGAACTAGCTATGACTATATCATCAACGTAGACTGCTATCACGTTGAATTCATTTTCGGTGTTCATAGTATACACATATGGCTCACTTTCACATTGAGTAAAACCAATTTTCTTCAACGCTTCATTTAGTCGCATGTTCCATTCACGTCCTGACTGTTTTAAACCATAAATAGCTTTATCTAATTTTAAAACCATGTGTGAATAATTTTCATCAACAAACATTTCAGGCTGTCTCATATAAACTTCGTCATGTAATTCACTGTTTAGGTAAGCTGTCGAAACATCCATTTGATGTACGTATAGTTGATATTCAGCAGCTCACGACGGGAGAGAATGTTTCATCATAGTTTATACCGTACTGCTGACTACAGCCCTTTGCAACTAGTCTTGCTTTGAAGCGATCAATGCTGCCGTCTTTATTTTGTTTTAAATTGTAAACCCATTTACAATTGATAGCTCTCTTATTTGGTGGTAGTGCGCATAATCTCCATGTTTTATTTGCAATAAGAGAATTATATTCTTTATTTATTGCTTGAATCCACATAGTGTGTTGTGTACTATTAACGGCCTCATACACGTTTCGTGGTATTTGAACGGTTTCGTTAGTATCTATCAAGTTTAAATTGTTGAAATGTTTTCTCGGTCGTCCTGGTTTACCTGACCGTATAAGTTTCGGCCTACCTGGTCCTTTTCTAGGACGATGCTTTTCAGTAACCTCATCTTCGCTCGTATACTCGCTGGATTCATCTCTTTCAACTAACTCTGAACTGGATACTTCTTCGGAAACTCCTCCTGCATCTGTACCATTTGATGAGTTCGCTTCTATATTGCTTTTTTTACTAATTATATTGGGAACAATGACAGTTGTATTTTCTACTTCTTTTTCTTTATTTATTGTATTATTTTCAATAAATACTACGTCTCTGTTGACAATAATTTTTCTAGTCTCAACATCATATAATCGATACGCTTTCGATGTTTCAGAGTAGCCCATCATTAACACATTTCTGCCTTTTGAACGAAATTTCTTCTTTTGTGTTTTATCAAGTGCAATACCTTTTGAACCAAACACTTTCAAATGTGCTACATTTGGTTTAACCCCTGTCCATGCCTCGAATGGAGTCTGATCAACTAATGCACTTGTTGGCGACCGATTTCTTAAGTAGGCAGCTGTACTTATGGCTTCAGCCCAAAAACGCTCTTCTAAGTCAGCATGCAACAACATACTCCTGCCCATCTCAACCAATGTCCTGTTAACACGTTCTGCTACACCGTTCTGTTGAGGTGTGTAAGGCACAGTCAACTGTCTTTTGATACTATGCTCAGCCAAATAAGTATTGAACGCACTGTTAACATACTCGGTGCCATTATCACTTCTGATTGCTTTTATCAATTTTCCCGTTTGACGCTCTACCTCTACTCTAAACTGTTTAAAAATCCCGAAAATCTCATCTTTGGTCTTGGCAAAATAAACAAACATATATCTTGAGCTATCGTCTACAAATGTCACGAAGTATCGAGAGCCACCATTTGAACTCACATTTATCGGACCACACACATCTGTGTGAATGAGCTCTAATATGCTTTCAGATCGAGTTTCAGATATTTTGGGAAATGGTTTTACGCAGATTTTACCATTTAAACAAGTGATACATTTAACACCTTTAGTGTCAGACACATTACCGATTTTGATGCCGTTTACCATGTTCTTACGTACAATTTCTTTCAAACTACCAAAATTCAAATGTCCGTATCTATTGTGCCACATTATTACAGAATCATTTGTCCCATCGTGTGTCATAAAGCATGCATTATTATTCTCATTCTCAAACAAAAATAGATTGTTGATTTTTTTCGCCTTTACAACAACTACACCGGATTTGTTTCTTATGTACGCAAAATTACAGTCAAATGAAACCGTGTGTTCCTTATTTACCGCTCTGCTTACTGATACAAAATTTCCTTGCAAGGCTGGCACATAAAGAACATCCCTCAATGTCACAACGGAATCTTTTGTTTTTATATTTACTTCGCCCCGACCATATGCAACCAATGCGTCGCCACCAGCTACTTGAACCTCATCCTTGTGCTCTATTAACGATGAAAACATATTTCGATCGCAGCACATATGCGCCGTCGCGCCACTATCGATACACCACGAATTGCGTGTCAATGTATTTGTATTCGATGCTGCTATGATGGCTAGGAACGACGATTGTGGTTTTTTGTTTCTCTTGGGTTCTTAACACTGCGCTGCGAAATGTCCTTTACGACCGCAATTAAAACATTTACCGTTTTTCTGTCTCGTATTTTTTTCTTTTGATTTTTGCCCCTTTGCTCGCACTAAGTATGCTTGACCTTCAGTTGAAAAACTAGCGTTACTTTTGTCGATTCTACGCTCTCCTTCTTCCATAAGTTTTATTTTCAAGATACTTAAGCTAGGCAAATTATCACGAGTTTCTATTGCAATAGTAAAATTTTCATACGAACCTGGCAGACTTGATAGAAGAATAATTACCAGTAATTCGTCATTGAGGTCGACGCCAACTTCTTTAATTTTCTCGACGATGGCCATGAATGAATTCAGATGTTGGTTGATGCTCTCATCTCCTGACATCCTCAAACCCAATAGCTGTTTGAAAAGTGACACCTTCCTTGCTGGACCTTGTGGTTGATAAATTTCTCGTAGTTTTTTCCATGCCTCTGCCGACTTTTTGCAATGCTTAATGTGGTTGATTTGTGATGGCTTTACACAAAGCATAATTGAAGCCAACGCCTTTTCATCTTTGGAGTCCCACGCCGCAGCTGCCTCCAAGTTGGCGCCTTCAGGCTTTACCAATGTACCGCTAACCACCGGCCACAGCTCCGCACACACAAGAACGCTCCTCATTTGGACACTCCAGGAATCATAATTCCCTTCTTCCAGCTTTTCTATTTGAAAACTTGCGCCACTCATGGTTCTTCCCGACAGACTAAAAAAAACTATTTACTTAAATACACAATTCAAATACAAAAAAATTATATCCGCGTTCGGGTCCTGGGCCCATAACCTATTGAAAGTTCAGAGCAGAATGACTTTATTTATATGAAGTTAAAGTAAATTTCAAAGAGTGTTTTACAAGTATGTGTTTGTATATGTGAGGAGTAAAACGATAAACAAAGATACATGAATACTCTTAAGGATACATTCTAGTTACTATTAATACAAAAGAGAATGAATGGTATGTGTTGCCATATTTCAACAATTTTCAATGATTGAAAGCTCAGTAAATTCATATAATGATTGAGCGCTCAATCTGCATACATATATGATGATTAAAAGCCGTGTAAACTTGTTTTTTTACTCGCTTTTATTAGGTCGCTTTGTTTTCTGTTCTGTACAAATTTGGCAATTGATTTTACACTAACTTCCCGATAGAGGCAGAGCTTTAAACACAGCTCAGAACTGGATGACAATGCAATATTAACTCGCTTTCTTGTCTGTCTGTTTGTTAGGGTTCCGTACGGAACACTAAACGCAAAAAATCCTTTAGATATGCAACGTGTTTCTTGTAATTTTTATTTCTGTGATTATTTACATAACATTTTGCATTGGATGCTTTAAGGCTATTCAATTATTTAGAGTTCACTTGTACCTTTGTATATACATTACTATAGTAGCGCCAATCCAGTAGTACCATTATGCTGCAAGATGTCGCTAGCAATACCAAATCGAGAATAAAGTGTAAGAGAGCTTTTGCGTCTTGATAATTTCATTCCTTATGAAAAAGCTTTCGTCGAGATTTGAATTTCTTCGTTATTTCGGCACCATTGAAGTAAATATTCGTTTTTTGATGTCGGTTTTTTTATAAATGTGAATTAACTGATTAAAAAAGTAAATATGTTTTGTGCTTTCAAAAAATATTTGGTTTTTTTGTTTCCTTTATTCATTTACATCTGTACATATTGGACACCTAGTAATTGTTGTTATAAATATAACAGGATATAAAAGCTTATAAGGCCAGTGCCTTTACATACCTTTGTTTTACAATAAGGTGGGTTTTTTTAATTATAAGCGAGTATTCAAAAAGTAAAGATTACAAAAGTTATTACTTTATTAATGTCTTTGAGTTAGGTCTAATTGTCTAAGGCGCTTCAGTCCTCTTTTTCGGGTTATTTCTTGTAGCGGGATTGAGCTGACTTAATTGTTATCGTGGATTAATAACCGGATTTGGTGTTTTGTGCTTGTCTTTTGTATTTCTTCAATTACTGTCGATAATTTGAGGTCTTTATGGATGTCGTCATTGGAAATATACCATGGAGCGGCTATTATCGTTCTTAACATTTTTAATAGCTGTCTTTGGATGATGTTTATATTTGATTTACACGCTGTTCCCCACAGCTGAAGTCTGTATGTCCATATTGGTTTAATAATCGTCTTTTAAATGCGCAGTTTGTTGTCTATAGATAGAACCGAGTTTCTTCTCAGCAGCCAAAATAGTTGTCTAAATTTGTCCTTGATTTGATTACGTTTCCATGTTAGCTTTTGGTCTGTGTCGCAATCATTGCATTTCTTGACTGAGGTGTAGGAATGTCGGATGTATATATTAGATATAATAAAGTTCCGAGGACGCTTCCTTGGGGAACTCCAGCTTCTGCTTTAAGAAGATTTGAGTGCTCGTGTCTGTGTTGTACTCTATCTATTAGGATTTTTTCGAATAGCTTTGATACTATTGGCAATAAACTTATTGGCTTGTAATTAGCGGTTTGAGTAGCGTCTTTTCGAGGTTTTGGAACTGCTATCACTTTGGCTACTTTCCAAGTCTTTGGGAAGCATTTTAGAGTAAAAATTGCGTTAAATAGATTTCGGAGGTACAAAAGTGCGTTTTGGGGTAGTTTTATTAATATTTGTCCGGTAATAAGATCATACCCAGAGCTTTTTTTGGATTAATCTTGTGTTGAATGTAGTATTTTATTTCTTTTACTGTTACCTTTTTTATGTTAGAACTATTAGTGCTTTGGAAACTAGAAGTTGTAGGTTATACTGCCTTAAAGTAATTGTCTTATGTTATATATGTACGTCTTTATTGTTTTCCTGATCTCTAGTGTAAAGATCGGTAGAGGTCTTTTGGTTCTTCGTTGGAGAATGTTATGAATATTTGTCACATTATGCGGCCCAACTCGGATAGCTCCCTTTTGATTTCATTCGCATCTGTTGAGTGATGTATCGTACATGACTAAGCGATGTAAGATGCCACATGAGAATGAATGGGGTTAAAGAGTTGTCAAAAAATGATTGATGCTCTTGAAGATTTACACCGTTCAGTAGAGACAAAACGGTTTTGCCTCCAAGGCCCCATTGATTCCTCATATTTGAATCGTTTTCGGCTTTAGCACCAGCATACGGGATGAATTGAATAGGTAGCCATCGCTAGAGCAGAGACACCACAAGGTTAGGTTAGGTTGGGTGGCTATCCTCATATTTCGTAGAATTCACTTAGACCAAAGTAAGTCCATAGTGTTGCCACATAAGCCGATTCTCAGCGATACTCCTGGAACCATTTTGAAAGTTGGATGAATTTCCGTATATTATTGATATCTGTTGAGGAAATATCTTGAAGGTCTACAAAGAAGTATTATCATTTTTCTTAAGGAGGAGAGAGTTGGGCAACTGCAAAGTAGGTGATAGGGGGATTCCTCCTCCTCCTCATCCATGCAGCTGTGACAGTAGTCATTGGTGAAGATTCGTAGTCTGCTTGCATATCTGCCTATTGCCCAATGACCTGTCCAACTAGTATGCCGATATGTGCTCTGCTTATTTTTAGTAGGCGGCAAGTTTTATGTTGGTTTAGCCGTGGCCAAGTCTGTCTGGCGCAGCTACACGTGTCAAGATTACGCCATCTCTCATAAGCCTGTTGTAGAGCTTGCGTTGAGAATTTTTGTTTTATTGTTTCTATTGGTACATGGGGTTCACTTCCTGTGATAAAACATCCAAGTTTTGTTCTTTTTCTGGTTAGTTCCTCTGCCTCGCAGTAGATTATTCGCAATGAATAATCTAAATAGGGAAGCATACGAACTATATGACTCCGCTCCTAGATTTCAATGTAAAATGTAGGACTAATATTCCCAACCGACAAGAATGGGTAGGAAATATCTGTCTTAATGACAAATCCGCATTGGAAATCTACACGGATATCCGGTTGGTATCTCAAAAACAGATATCGAACAGATGAATGCCCACGCTGTGCTGGGTTTCTGGTCATAGTGATGTACCAGGTAACTGTGAGGCAGACGAACTAACCAGAAAAGGAACAAAACTTGGATGTTTTATCACAGAAAGTGAATCCCATGTACCAATAGAAACAATAAAACAAAAAATCTCAACGCAAGCTCTACAACAGGCTAATAAGAGATGGCGTAATCTTGACATGTGTAGCTGCGCCAGACTGACTTGGCCACGGCTAAACCAATATAAAACTTGCCGCTGCTAAAAATAAGCAGAGCACATATCGGCATACTAGTTGGACAGGTCATTGTGCAATAGGCAGATATGCCAGCAGACTGGGAATCCTCGCCAATGACTAGTTGCCCAGCTCTCTCCTCCTTAAGAAAAATGATAATACTTCTTTGTAGACCTTCAAGATATTTCCTCAACAGTTATCAATAAAATACGGAAATTCATCCAACTTTCAAAATGGTTCCAGGAGTATCGCTGAGAATCGGCTCATGTGGCAACACAATGGACCTACTTTGGTCTAAGTGAATCCTACGAAATATGGAGATAGCCACCCAACTTAACCTAACCTTGTGGTGTATCTGCTCTAGCGATGGCTACCTATTCAGTTCATCCCGTATGCTGGTGCTAAAGCCGAAAACGATTCAAATATGAGGAATTAATGGGGCCTTGGAGGCAAAACCGTTTTGTCTCTACTGAACGGTGTAAATCTTTAAGAACATTAATCATTTTTTGACAACTCTTTTACCTCATTCATTCTCATGTGGCATCTTACATCGCTTAGTCATGTACGATACATCACTCAACAGATACGAATGAAATCAAAAGGGAGATGTCCGAGTTGGGCCATAATGTGACAAATATCCATGACAATCTCCAACGAGGAACCAAAAGACTTCTACCGATCTTTACACTAGAGATTGAAAATCAGGAAAACAATAAAGACATACATATATAACATAAGACAATTACTTTAAGGCAGTATAAACAACGAACCTCCTCGACTAAAAAAGTACATTGCCCAGTGCTTAAATTGTCAAAAATATGGGCACACAAAAAATTATTGCAACAATCTTAGCTGAACATTTTAGAGTGACGTTTACTAATGACACAAATAACTCAGACATAAGCTTACCTACAATTTCTAGTTTCCAACGCACTAATAGTTCTAACATAAAAAAGCTAACAGTAAAAGAAATAAAATACTACATTCAACACAAGATTAATCCAAAAAAAAGCTCTGGGTATGATCTTATTACCGGACAAATATTAATAAAACTACCCCAAAACGCACTTTTGTACCGCCGAAATCTATTTAACGCAATTTTCACTCTAAAATGCTTCCCAAAGATTTGGAAAGTAGCCAAAGTGATAGCAGTTCCAAAACCTCGATTACAGGCCAATAAGCTTATTGCCAATAGTATCAAAGCTATTCAAAAAAAATCCTAATAGATACAACACAGAGACGAGCACTCAAATCTTCTTAAAGCAGAAGCTGGAGTTCCCCAAGGAAGCGTCCTTGGAACTTTATTATATCTAATATATACATCCGATATACCTACACATCAGTCAAGAAATGCAATGATTGCGACATAGACCAAAAGTTAACTTGGAAACAACATATACTCACAAAACGTATTCAAATCAAGGACAAATTTAGACAACTATTTTGGCTGCTGAGAAGAAACTCGGTTCTATCTATAGACAACAAACTGCTCATTTAAAAGACAATTATTAATCCGATATGGACATACAGAATTCAGCTGTGGGGAACAGCGTGTAAATCAAATATAAACATCATCCAAAGACAGCTATCAAAAATATTAAGAACGATAATAGACGCTCCATTGTATATTTCCAATGACGACAATACAAAAGACAAGCACAAAACACCAAATCCGGTTATTAATCCACGATAACAATAAAGTCAACTCAATCCCGCTACAAGAAATAACCCGAAAAAGAAGACTGAAGCGCCTTAGACCATCAGACCTAACTCAAAGACATTAATAAAAATAATAACTATTGTAATCTTTACTTTTTGAATACTCGCTAATAATTAAAAAAACCCACCTTATTGTAAAACAAAGGTATGTAAAGGCACTGGCCTTATAAGCTATCATATCCTGTTATGTAACAACAGTTACTAGGTGTCCAATATGTACAGATGTAAATAAATAAAGGAAACAAAAAAAAAAGAAACAGTTTTTGATAGCACAAAACATATTTACTTTTTTAATCAGTTAATTCACATTTAAAAAAAAAACCGACATCAAAAGACGAATATTTACTTCAATGGTGCCGAAATAACGAAGAAATTAAAATCTTGACGAAATCTTTTTCATAAGGAATGAAATTATCAAAGACGCAAAAGCTCTCTGCCACTTTATTCTCGATTTGGTATTACTAGCGACACCTTGCAGCATAACTGTACTACTGGACTGGCGCTACTATAGTAATGCATATACAAAGCTTGTACTTACAATTTTGCATTGCATTCTTTTAAGCTATAACACATAGTTACCGTAATTAATGGTAATTTTTTGGATTTTGTTTTTTTTTTTTGAGTTTTACCGAGAAGGGAGTGAATAAGATACTATATTTATAAAAAAATGATTTATAAAAATAAATGTTTAATATTATGTACCACGTTTTTAAGACGGACTAAAAGGTATAAAATAAATTATTTAAATAAAAATAAATTTTTAATATACTACGGGTAAATTCGTTAACGTCAAACGACGATCACAATCATAGTTGCGATGGTCATTTGCAGTGCTGTGACGTAAGTGCATTAAAATGAAATCGAATCGTTGCACAGTATTTTGCCATCAGCTGCAGTGGCAATATGTTTTCGAATTGTTGACGGACGTATCAAAACGTTTTCTAATTCTTAATCGTGATCATCGTCATTCAATTGACGTTTACGAATTCACCCTACGTTTTTAAACGGACTAAAAAGTATAAAATAATTTTTCCAAGCCAGATAGTCCTGAAATTTTTTGTGATTGTGAATTTTGAATAACTATGAAAATAGGAACTTATAAGATTTAAAACGAAAAACGTGAGGCGCAATATAAAAGTAAGGAGTGTAGAGGAGCTGCCGTTGAGAAAACTCACGCAACAGTTCATATCATTTGCACTGCAATCAAATTGTTATTGCATGCGCGCCCCAACTTTTTTTTAATTTAAATTAATTAAAAAAACGACGAAACAGAAGTATGTTGACGCCAACAAAAAAATTGCGCACCCCTTCCTTTCCTCGATGTGCATCCTGAGGAAACAGGTACACAACTGAAGTCGCCAGCGAATATCAGCAGAATCATTCCTACTGCTACTACTTTAGTTAGTTCAACGATGTGTTGCTGAGTGAACGTGCGCGATTAAGTGGTAATAATCTCTCGAGTTTTCAAACGTTTAATTAAACGTACCAAGTTTTTTCTTCTCTAAAAGAGCACCCTAAACATTTTTCTCGCGTGTGAATCCTTCATACCATAAAATACTGCCCTAGTTTCGCAGATATTGAGGTCTAGATTTTGTTTTATTTTTTATAATTGCATTAGACATTTTAAATTACACACACATACATCGCAATTAAAACATACCACTTAACCCACATACTTATATAATACATACATAATTGTACATGTCTGCAAAACGGACCAGAACATCACTCTCATCATCTCCAAAACAACAGCTGCAGTCTCCAGCACCGAAACATCAAAAACAATCTCTTTTGGAAACAACACTACCGAAATGTCAAAGACCGACGAAGCTCTTCGAAAACAAAGTGATTATATTATTTCACTCCTCTTTTCAAAAATGCATGAGTTCGAAGAGAGAATCACGGCCAAAATTGACACCGACGTATCCAATCTAAAGAGTTCAATTGATGACGTGAACAACCGAATGAAAATACTGGAGTATAAGTTCGGCGAAATCGAAATTATAAAGCAAGAGAACCACAAGCTTAAACAACAATTAAAAAAACATGATGACGCACTTCAGCAGATTGTCGCACGCATCGATCTATATGAAGAACGTCACCAATATAAGGAGTTACAGAGTGATGCCCTTATTCATGGTCTCCCTCTGCTACCCAATGAAAATCTGAAATCGATGTTCGATCAGATGTGTCACAGTGTAGGTATCCAGCCACCAACTCTTCGGGATATTTTCCGTTTAGGAAACACAAACACTACACATAATCCGCCAGTTATTGTAAAATTTCTTTCACCGCGCGATAAAAGTTTTACGATCAATAGCTAACTACCGCACAACAACAAAGAAAGCACTCTGTCTCCGCGAACTTGGACTTGCTTCTGACAACGTTGTGTTTATGTATGAATGTCTTACAGCTAAAAACAGATCTCTTCTGCAGAGCGCATTAAAGATGAAAACTAATAACAAACTTTTTTCTGTATTTACTCGGTGAGGGTTTGTTTACGTTAAAAAGTACCGCAATGATAATGCTCTTTTAGTGGAGAGCATAGAAAGTTTAAATGATATTGCCATGAAATCTTCAATGTCAACAAGAACAGCTGATCAAGAAAACGATTTGGAAGAAGAAGCATCAACGTTAACAACATTATTTAATTTTGCTATCAAGCCTTCTGCTACTAGTCTGATTTGTTCTTTTTATTTTCTTCATTTACGTTTTTATAATTATTTTTTTTTCCTTGCTTTTAAACTTTCATATAATTTTTCCCTTTCTTTTTTTTTTTCTCTATAATGAATTTTAATGTAAAATGTAAAATCATCATCATCATCTTTATGTCTCTGTTGATTGTGTGTTTTCTTGAGTCTGTCATGCAGCATCTTACTTTCCTATTAATCAGGATCAGTTTGGGTCCTTATTGCCTAGATGTCTTTAATAATGATTGATGCTAATCATGGTAATGGAGAGTCAATAGTCGAAAGTCTAAATGATACTACGCGCTCAATGATACGGATTTTAGGTGGACGACATACAGGTTTAAAGGTCTGCCATATCAACGCCCAGAGCTTGGGTTGTAAATTGGATGAATTTCGATATTTGTTTGAAGGCTCTAAAATAGACGCGGTTTGTGTTTGTGAAACATGGTTCTCCAGTGACTGTGTGTTGTATGAATGGGTATACAGTGTTTCGGTCTGATAGGAGTGGTCGTGTTGGTGGCGGTGTTGCAATTTTCATTCGAAGCGACTTGAATTGCAGGTTAATACGTAAGTCTCCACCAGGGAGTGCTGTTGAATATCTATTTGTAGAAATAAAATGTAACAATAATAAAATCATGTTAGGCTCAGTGTATCGGCCATATCGTAATATTGATTTAACAGCATTGTTTTCTGTCTTAGATGAGTTATCTTTTGTATCACCCTTCGTTATTGTTGCGGGAGATTTTAACTCTGACGCCCTCAGAAGTGCTGCGCTCACTGATAGAATGAGATCGCTGAATTTATTTCCAGTAAATACACTAACGCCAACGCACTACACTAATAGCAGTAGCACATTACTTGATCTGTTTTTTGTAAGTCATCTAGAGAAAGTTCTTCTTTATGCCCAACTCAGCGCTTCTTGTTTTTCCCGTCACGACCTTATTTACCTTACGTTTCAATGTTCACCACTTTACGTTCCTTGTACATATAGCTTCCGAGACTTTAAAAATGTTAACAGCCGACAGTTAGAAACAGATTTGGAATCAATTGAGTGGTTTCGAATATACTTTATGCCATCTGTTGATGACCAAGTATCCTTTCTTCAGAATAATATTAATAATCTCTTTAATTCTCATGTGCCTCTTATAACTAAACTATTTCGAAACAAAGATTACCCTTGGTTTACTAATAAGATTAAGTTGCTTATTCAAAAACGTAATGTGGCATACAAACGGTGGAAGCTAATTCGACTTGACGTATTGCACAATATATACAAAGCACTTAGAAATAAAGTTATCTACGAAATACGTGAAGCGAAGAAAAGATTCTATGCTCCAAAATTAAACCCTTCTCTTGCGAATGCGAAACTCTGGAAGAATCTTAGAGATATTGGAGTGGGGAAGCAAATTAACAACAAACTCATATCCACCGATTGCAATGAACTAAACAAAAATTTCACATCATTAAATTGTATTGATATTGCAAATCGAATGACTGAGTCACAATTATTTGATGAACGCATATTTGACCCTCAGACTTCGACAGGATTTTGCTTCTCTGTTGTTGACGAGGCCGATGTTTTAGAAAGCTTCTTAGCAATTAAATCCAACTCCATTGGAATTGACGACATGCATCCGGTATTTTTGAAAGCCATCCTGCCACATGTTCTAAAATATATAACTCACACATTTAACTCTATTTTAATAACATCTAACTTCCCGTCAGCCTGGAAACAAGCTAAAATTATACCTGTCCCCAAAAACCGTGATTGTAAAGATTTTCGTCCTATAGCAATTTTACCATTTCTGTCCAAAGTGTTAGAGAGGCTTATGAACCATCAAATACGCAAATTTCTCTATGACAACAAAATGATATGTTCTAATCAGTCAGGTTTTCGTCCCAAGCATAGTTGTACTACCGCTCTGATTGAAGTTGTGGAAAACATCAGACAAGCTGTAGATGATGATAAAGTGACAATTCTTACTCTCTTAGATTTTTCGAAAGCTTTTGATACCGTCAATCGCAATATACTTTGCGAAAAACTGAAAAATCAGTTTCACTTCTCATCGCCTTCAACTAATCTAATTTTTTCGTATTTATCCAAAAGATCTCAAGCTGTTCTTGCTAATAACTCTATGTCCTCATTTCTTCCTTTGCATCGGGGTGTTCCTCAGGGCTCAATACTGGGCCTTTTTTTTATTTTCTATGTACATAAATGATCTCCCTAGTTGCTCACTTAAGTCCACCATGCACATGTACGCAGATGATGTGCAACTATATAATAGTTTTCCGCTTGGGCTTGTTGAAAATGGTGCTCATGAGGTCAATGAAGATCTGAACAAAATTGTAATTTGGTCGCGTAAAAATGGTCTGTGTTTAAATCCACTTAAATCAAAATGTATAGTCATCTCCAGGACTCCCACCGACACATCATATTTCCCTCAAATATATCTCAACAATACAGTTATCGAGTTCGTGGAATCAGCTAAAAATCTTGGATTAACCTTCAACAAAATACTGACTTGGGATAACCATATTAGACTTAGGTTAGGCAAAGTCTATGGAGGTCTGCGTATGCTTTGGGCGTCACACCATATAACACCTGTTAGAACCCGTTTGATGTTAGCTAAGTCACTAATTATACCTCTTATACTTTTCTGTAGTGAAATTTTTTGTAACTGCGACTACGAGCACAAACGAAGACTTAATGTTGCGTTCAATAGCGTTGCGCGCTATGTCTACGGACTTAGAAGATATGACCACATCTCCAATTTTTCCAAATCTCTGTACGGCATTCCATTAGACAATTTATTTAAACTTAAAACATTAACCATGCTTCACAATATTTTAGAGTCCCGTCAACCGGAGTATCTGTTTAGCAAAATTAAATTTCCGCGATCCAATAGGTCTCGTAACTTGGTGCCAATTCGTTACTCATTTTTAATATCTGAACGTCAATTTTTTATAAATGCCGTTCGACTATGGAATTCTCTCCCTCGTCCCATAAGAATGACAACCTGTAAGATCCGGTTTGGGAGGATGCTCAAACAACTTTTTGAGACAATTTAATGATGATGCTGAGCTTACTAGTTTGATGCTGATGATGATTTTAATGATTTTAATGATTTTAATAATTTTAATAATTTAATAATTAATTTAAACATGTACAAATATATTTGTTAATTGTTAATTTTTAATCTTACATGAATTGATTTATTGGTTTATTTAATTGTTTTTCTCTTTTTTCTTTTAAAATATATACAATATATAATCTTGAAGATATGTAAATATGAAATATTGTAACTTAGCAAATAACATAATTTATATATTTATAGTATTCTTATACTGAACTTACTCTAATTTAAAAGATTCTGTATCTTACTGAGTAAAGTCTCCAAAATAAATAAAATACAAATACTTGCATAAAATGAGAGTCGCATCGCAATGCCAGACAAAATATTTGTTTGTTTAGGTAGGTTTTCTGTAATGTATTTTGGAGTTAATATTATTTTAGTATACTTACGGGAACGAGAGTGCCTCTGGATTGATACAGAATTTGGCGGTTTTAATTTTAACCGATTTTTAAGTGGAGATTATCGTTAAACCTGCACTGTGAAAACGCAATTCGTGTTGATCCTGAGTTTTTCCCTGGATCGACACTTAGGCCGGTACCTATCGACGACTCATAAGTTAAGATCCTCATAAACCTATTCACCAACCGCTATTAGTGCGTATTTATGAGCGCTCATAAGACTTATGAGTGGTCCCAACCACTCTTAAGTTACGAGCAATAATATCAAAGATAATTATTATTGTCTCTGCTAATATCTTAGATAACTTCGAAATAATTCGAAATCAGATGCCATTTCAAATTAAAATTATTTCTGTTGATTTTTAAAGTGGTTAGAAAAGAAATCTGAATTCATCCGGCGAGGAAAAGAAAATTATAATGAATTTAGTGAACATGTTCTTTATTCCACTATTTAATTCCTAATAAATTTGCCAAAAAAATGTATCCACTAATATCAATTTCACCATCAAAAGCTGTGTTGCATCATCCCCATGTTTACATTGTCATATGTCACTGACATCATATCATACTTCATATAATATATAAAACTCAATTTTACGCTTTTACCTGTCAAAGTTCATCCACGATAAACACAAAAAATGTGTGAGCCTTATCCACATAAGCTCACGGGGGAAGTGAATACTTATCCAATCCAAAGCTGTTGTGTATGTGTAATGTGTAAGCGAAGAAGAAAGTTGTCTAGTACAATCCATGGAAAATGTGTAATAAAATTTAGTAAACTAAATATGTATACACATAATAATATACAGCTGATATTCATTATGGTCAATTAATATAGAAGTTGTTAATGACTTGACTCCAGCGCCACCTATCGGGTCCAGATTTTGTAGTTTTTTCTTTAGGCACTATACAAATATTAACTGTGAATATGAATCCTTTTGGTCCTTTAATATAGTAGTTGTAAATAACTTAACTCGAGCACCACCTAGCGGGCAGATTTTTTGCATATGTCCTTCCTCAGGTCCCAGACTACCTCTATACCAAATTAAATTATGATTGGTTCAGCGGCTTAGACGTGAAAAGGTAGACAAACAGACACAGACAGACAAAAAGCTAGACAAACAGACACAGACAGACAAGAAAACAGACCACTTTTCAATATAATTTAAACATAATATATTTCTTAAATTAATTCAAAATTACAACACACTTACGAATGCCACTTTCTGCGAAATGTCACTTATTCAAAATACAAATATATACAATCCACACTTCTTTTGTGAATTGTATTTATTGGTAGATTGCAAACCTTGGGGTGCGATCGCACTGTCTTTGATTCTTCGAACTAAATGACAATATATGTATTGTAAGAAACACTATATTTTTTAGACACGAGCGAAGCCGGGCGGGACAGCTAGTGCCCGAAAAAGAGCGGGGACTCCATTCGTATATTGGTCTTGTATAATTCCAGGCCTTGCGTTTAGTCCCATAATGTTGCCTCGGACAGTCCAAGGCTCTTGTATGAGAGCAACATCAATATCCCTGTCTCCCATTAGGCAGACAAGGTTGGCACTGGCCGCCTTACTATGATGAAGGTTTATTTGTATTACCTTCATCATTGCAATTGGAGCCTCCTTCTTTACCTTGCTGGACTGCTACCCAAGCCCTGGCAGCGCTTCGAATCGCACTGCGCGGAAACAACAGTGCAGCAGCTTCCAATGGTAGAATTGGCATTAGCCAATTCGTCTACGTTATCTGCGCATTCCCCTGGTGATGATAGGGTCGGTGCACAAACCTCACCCGACGAGCGTAGGCTTGTCGAGGCGCTTTCATGCTCTTCTCCTACCCTCATCGTCTGCAATGTCCCCTCTCCCCCAGTCAGAATAGTACGAGTAGGAGACTTGCTGCTAATCCCGGTTGGAGGGTCTGGCGACTTCACAGTAGGGTCCTGCACCCTGTCACTAGCTAATACCCCACTAGCCTCACTAACCTTTGGAGCTTCTGATGGGATTGACCCTTGTCCCGACTGGCTAAGGCAAGTCACAGACTTGGGCGGCCCCATCAGTTCAACGGGGCACGAGTCTTCCGCAGTCCCCGCGACTTTCGAGCAGCTAGCAGTAGGCTCACTGTCTCTTGAGGACGGCTCCCGCAGGAAATCCCGCGCACTTTGTAGTCTCCTCCTGTCATTCTTGGTCAGCTCCTCCCACTTCTTCTTCCCTAGCCTCTTGATCGTGAGCTTGCTATTTGCCTTCCTACAGCGGTTTGACGCAGTGGAAAGCAGGGAAAAGTTGGACGAGCTAGCAATCGACCGATTGTCATCGAGAAGAAGATTCTCTAGATCGATGTCAATCGTTCCACCGCTTTCTTCGTCCGAAGAGACTACTATCGACGGTTCTGGAAGTGGGGCTTTCCCCTCTTCCTCCATCGAGCGATTTGGAGTCTCCCCCGAAACTTGTCTATATGCGTTTTGTTTGATGTTTATATCACTGTTCATTAAATGGATCCCACGAGTAAGCCGGTGAAACAAGTACTACCACAGCATAGCCGGTTTTACTGTGGTGGGGCGAAAATACGACAGGCCGTTGCCAGGGCGCCTGAAGGAGCTCGTTAAAAACTGATTTAACCCTCAGCCTTGCATCCTTGGGCACGGTTTGCTATACGCTCACACCACCACTGGAATCAGGATGACCACTCTTTGGATTCGGTCCCTCATCCAGACACATTACAGCTTGGGTAGCCCTACTGCAATCGCCCCTGGAGTCAAAAGGACCTACTGAGCCTCCTCACCAGCGTCAAGGTAAGTAGTCGAAGAGGAGAATGTAAGGATAAAGATGTAACTACTGAAATGTGTGTTCGAAGTTAACTCGGGACCTAATAAACGGATTTCGATGAAACCTTTGCTAAAATATTTGTTGAGTTCCTCTGCTCGTTAGGGTATATGTTATCACGCTTATTTATGTAATTCTACAAAATAAGAATTCCCCAAAACGATTTTCTTCTAATTTTCGATCTGCTACCATATAAGTAGGCACATACGTATGTATGTATGTACATATAGGCAGGCCAACATTGGATTGGCTTTCTTTCTCATTCGAAATAATTCGAAGTAGGGAACTGTTTTTGTCAGCACGACTTGAATGGAATTTACAAACAAAACAATCGGTAATATATTCTTTTGTATGCATTTTATTTTCAGGGTCCGCCAACACCCAATCAACCACCTTCGGGAGGACCAGGCCAAGAGAATCTAAGTGCTTTACAGAGGGCAATCGATTCAATGGAGGAAAAGGGTTTACAAGAAGACCCTCGTTATTCTCAACTTCTAGCGCTCCGTGCTACATCAAAACATCAACATTTTACAGGAAACCAAGTGAACATGCTACGCACCCAAATTACAGCATACCGTTTATTAGCTCGAAATAAACCTATCTCAATTCAAGTACAACAAATGCTTCAACAGCAACAACAACAGCCTCCACAACAACATCCATCACAGCAACCACCGCAAGGGCTCCCACAACCCCCAAATACTGGTCCAGGCCCTCAGTCTCAGCAAAATCAGGGAACTCCTGGCGTTCGTCAAGATGGCACTCCACCACAATGCCCTACACCACCCAGTAGCCCATTCCAACCAGGTGTTAATAAAATGGGTGGTCAGCAGTCATTGCAACCACTTATGCAACAGCCCCCACCTGAACACTCAATGCCCAATGGTGGAAAACCGCCCATGATGGGTGGTGGACAGCCACCAATCTCTAGCCCAATGCAAGCCAGTATGGCTCAAGGTAATAGACAGATGCCGCCTGGAATCCCGATGCAACAGGGTGCACCAGGTCCTAAACCAGCTGCTCAGCCGCCGCAACAGCCAATGCCCAAGCCAAATCGAGTAACCACAGTTGCGAAACCAATCGGTCTTGATCCTATAATATTGTTACAAGAACGTGAAAATAGAATTGCTTCAAGAATTTCGCTTCGGATGCAAGAACTACAACGGCTACCTGCAACTATGCCGGAAGACTTGCGTTTACATGCAGCAATAGAGCTACGCGCATTACGCGTATTGAATTTTCAACGACTACTCCGCAGTGAAATCGTACAATGTACACGTCGCGATACCACTTTGGAAACCGCTGTAAATGTGAAAGCTTACAAGCGCACCAAGCGGCAAGGATTACGTGAAGCTCGTGCTACCGAAAAACTTGAAAAGCAGCAGAAACTCGAAGCTGAACGTAAAAGACGTCAGAAACACCAAGAATTTTTGGCCGCAGTCCTTCAACACGGTAAAGATTTTAAGGAATATCATCGCAATAATAAAGTGCAGCTTGCGCGTATGAATAAGGCAATAATGAATCACCACGCTAATGCCGAAAGAGAACAAAAGAAGGAACAAGAACGTATTGAAAAGGAGCGTATGCGTCGTTTAATGGCGGAGGACGAAGAAGGTTATCGCAAGCTTATCGATCAGAAAAAAGATAAACGTCTGGCATTCCTTTTATCACAAACAGATGAGTACATCTGTAATCTTACAGAAATGGTCAAACAACACAAAGATGATCAGAAAAAGAAGAAGGAGGAGGAAAGCAAACGTAAGATACGATACAAGAAGGAATTGCTTGCTAGTGGCGAATATCAATCCATTGATGAGAACTGTCTTGCAGCCGACATGCGCGTTAGTGTGATGGAACAGGCAACGGGCAATAAACTGACCGGCGATGATGCTCCCTACTTAAAAGACTTACATCGCTGGCTAGAAGCTCATCCAGGCTGGGATTGGGTGGAAAGCGATTCTGAAGAGGAAGATGACGAAGAAAGACAAGAACGCGAAAATAGGGAGCGCTATGAAAAGAGTACAGGTAAAAAGGTGAAGACTGAAGAAGACCTCACAAAAGAGCTTATTAAGAAAGCGAAAGTCGAAGACGATGAATATCGTACCGAAGAACAAACATACTATAGTATTGCACATACTATTCATGAAAAAGTCTACGAGCAGGCTAATATTTTGGTGAACGGCATGTTAAAGGAGTATCAATTAAAAGGGCTGGAATGGCTTGTATCACTTTACAACAACAATCTAAACGGCATCCTTGCCGATGAAATGGGCTTAGGTAAAACCATTCAAACCATCGCTCTAGTAACTTATCTGATGGAACGTAAAAAGGTGAATGGTCCCTTTTTGGTTATAGTACCACTGTCCACCCTTCCTAATTGGGTGTTGGAATTTGAGAAGTGGGCACCGTCAGTTGCAATTGTTAGCTACAAGGGAAGCCCACAGGGTCGTCGTCTGCTGCAAAATCAAATGCGAGCAACAAAGTTCAACGTACTTCTTACCACTTATGAATATGTCATCAAAGATAAGGCAGTCTTAGCAAAGCTGCAATGGAAATATATGATAATTGACGAAGGTCATCGTATGAAGAATCACCACTGCAAGCTGACGCAAGTTCTAAATACACACTACATGGCCCCCTATCGCCTTCTTTTAACTGGCACTCCGTTGCAGAATAAGTTGCCTGAGTTATGGGCGTTGCTTAATTTCTTGTTGCCGTCTATATTCAAAAGTTGCTCCACATTTGAGCAGTGGTTTAATGCCCCATTTGCAACGACCGGAGAGAAAGTCGAATTAAATGAAGAAGAAACTATTTTGATCATTCGGCGTTTGCATAAAGTGTTGCGTCCTTTTTTGTTGCGTCGTCTTAAGAAGGAAGTGGAACATCAGTTGCCCGAAAAAGTCGAGTATATTATAAAATGTGAGATGTCTGGATTACAACGTGTATTATATAAACATATGCAAAGCAAAGGTGTACTGCTAACAGATGGTTCTGAGAAGGGAAAACAGGGTAAGGGCGGTGCCAAGGCTCTGATGAATACCATTGTGCAGTTGCGAAAATTGTGCAACCATCCTTTCATGTTCCAACATATTGAGGAAAAATACTGTGATCATATTGGTGGTCACGGAGTCGTTTCCGGTAAGTAAAATAAATTTAGCTTACAATTTTTGTATTTATTTAACTGATTTTTGAAAAAAACTAGCAGTTGCTTCTCGTTTTATTTTACCTTAACAAATGTTCAGTCAAACCTTTAAGATTTTTTTCTATAGTTAGATTTAATTTCATTATTGAACTCACTTTACAGGGTGATATAACTTATCTTAGGTATCATATTATCACTGTAGCTTCATCATACAAGTGTGTTTATTGAACTTAGAATTATTTTCTAATATTCGGTGTTCACTGAAGAAGCATTATAGTTCTTTGATATGATAATTTATGATGAAACCATTCCAAATGACTTTTTTTTACTCTGCTTCGTTAAAAATAAATGCCACAAAAATTTAATGTATACCTTTTCTTCAGGTCCGGATCTTTATCGAGTATCGGGAAAATTTGAACTGCTTGATCGAATTCTACCGAAATTGAAGGCTTCGAATCATCGAGTCTTACTTTTCTGTCAAATGACGCAATGTATGACGATCATTGAGGACTACTTAGGCTGGCGTCAATTTGGATACTTGCGGTTGGATGGTACCACTAAAGCAGAAGATCGTGGTGATCTATTGAAGAAGTTTAACGCTAAGGGCTCTGATTACTTCGTATTTTTACTATCAACGCGAGCTGGTGGTTTAGGTCTTAACCTGCAAGCCGCCGATACAGTTGTAATTTTCGATTCTGATTGGAATCCCCATCAAGATTTGCAAGCTCAAGATCGTGCTCATCGTATCGGACAAAGAAATGAAGTACGTGTTCTACGTTTAATGACCGTGAACTCTGTTGAGGAACGCATTTTAGCCGCAGCACGGTACAAGTTGAATATGGATGAGAAAGTTATCCAAGCCGGTATGTTTGATCAGAAATCTACTGGAAGCGAGCGTCAACAATTTTTGCAGACAATTTTGCACCAGGATGACGGCGAAGAGGAAGAAGAAAACGAAGTTCCTGATGATGAAGTCATAAATATGATGATAGCTCGCAGTGAAGACGAGCTAGAGCTGTTTAAAAAAATGGATGTTGATCGTAGAAAGGAAGATCAGGTTATTCATCCTGGAAGAGAACGTCTTATCGATGAATCTGAGCTTCCTGATTGGTTGACTAAAGACGACGAAGAAGTCGAAAGATGGCAAACTTACGAAGATGAGACTATTTTGGGTAGAGGATCACGTCAACGTAAAGAAGTAGACTATACAGACAGTTTAACCGAGAAAGAGTGGTTAAAGGCGATTGACGATGGCGCAGAGTTTGACGAAGACGATGATGATGATCGCGATTCTAAGCGAAAGCGCAGCCGCAAGCGAAAGAGTCGCAAAGAGGACTCTGATGATGATTCTCTTATAATGATGGCAAAAAGACGAAAACAACCGGTAGACAAGCGTCTGAAGAAACACATGCACAAAATTATGTCGACTGTGATCAAATACACAAATGAAGATGGACGAACATTGTCGGAACCTTTCATGAAGCTACCTTCACGACAGCGGCTGCCTGATTATTACGAAATAATTAAAAGACCAGTAGACATAAAAAAAATTCTACAACGCATCGAAGACGGTAAATATTCTGAGTTTGCTGATTTGGAAAAAGACTTTGTTCAACTTTGCCAAAATGCTCAGATTTACAATGAAGAAGCTTCGTTGATCTACTTGGATTCGATTGAATTGCAGAAAATATTTTCTGTTGCGCGGAATCGCATTTTAAATGCGCCCGAACTTGGTTCTCCGGATCAATCGGAAAATGAGGAAGATGACGAAAATTCAGACGACGATGGTGGATCATCTGTTAAAATGAAATTAAAAATAAATAAGGGTGCTAGCAGCTCAGGAAGTGTACCAGTTACACCAACGCCAGCATCAAGTGCTTCTAATTCAAATTCATCGACCACCAAAAAGTCGACTCGACGAAAACGTTCTCAGAAAAAGTACACAATATCAGAAGATGATGACGATGATATGGATTAGACAAATTAGACGAAGTAGCATTTCAAATGCATATGATCTGCACATTCAAATAATTTTAAGTGTATAATAGAGTATTACATGCTTTTTTCTTCGATATTTACTATTCATTGTTTTTATTAACTTGTATGAGATATGTATATGTACTTGTCATTTCTATATTATATCCATAGTTGTCTTAAGATTTTAATTTAATTTTTTTTTTTGATAATACTTTATAAACTTTTAAACCTACATATTTAAAACTGATCTTTGGCATGAGCAAAATAAAAATAAACATAGCAAGTGTTTTTATGAAAAAATACACATATTTGGGATTAGAGAACAATAAAATAAATATATTTAAACGTACGAATTATTTTTGTTTTTTTTTTTTCGGAGAAGATTTAAGCTTATCGATATCAACACAATTCCTGATGTCATCGTAAGTACATAGTTATGACAGTTTAATTTAGAATTGAAATACAGTTTTTACAAGCTTTATATTAACTTCACTTTCTGTGAGGGCGGAACCTGGGAATCGATTTTACACCCACTTCCAGATATCCGATCATCCTGAAATTTTGTACACGTATATAGTTCCGGAGACAATACAATATTTGGGCTATTTGGTGACGTTGTAAATCCAATATGGCGGACGCTTTTTTAACTTCAATTTTTGTGAGGGCGGAAACTGGGATTCGATTTTACACCCACTTCCAGATATCCGATTATGCTGAAATTTCGCAAATCCGGTGACAACATAATATAGTATATTTCAGGATCTTGTAAATCTAATATGGCGGACGCCCCAAGATAGTGGATTAACGTTAACTTCCCGACCTCCTAAATGTGGGTATCAAATGAAAGGTCTTGGCAAGTAGAATACAATACGCTATAACGTCATTACGAAGTATCAATTAAAAGGGCTGGAATGGCTTGTATCACTTTACAACAACAATCTAAACGGCATCCTTGCCGATGAAATGGGCTTAGGTAAAACCATTCAAACCATCGCTCTAGTAACTTATCTGATGGAACGTAAAAAGGTGAATGGTCCCTTTTTGGTTATAGTACCACTGTCCACCCTTCCTAATTGGGTGTCGGAATTTGAGAAGTGGGCACCGTCAGTTGCAATTGTTAGCTACAAGGGAAGCCCACAGGGTCGTCGTCTGCTGCAAAATCAAATGCGAGCAACAAAGTTCAACGTACTTCTTACCACTTATGAATGTGTCATCAAAGATAAGGCAGTCTTAGCAAAGCTGCAATGGAAATATATGATAATTGACGAAGGTCATCGTATGAAGAATCACCACTGCAAGCTGACGCAAGTTCTAAATACACACTACATGGCCCCCTGTCGCCTTCTTTTAACTGGCACTCCGTTGCAGAATAAGTTGCCTGAGTTATGGGCGTTGCTTAATTTCTTGTTGCCGTCTATATTCAAAAGTTGCTCCACATTTGAGCAGTGGTTTAATGCCCCATTTGCAACGACCGGAGAGAAAGTCGAATTAAATGAAGAAGAAACTATTTTGATCATTCGGCGTTTGCATAAAGTGTTGCGTCCTTTTTTGTTGCGTCGTCTTAAGAAGGAAGTGGAACATCAGTTGCCCGAAAAAGTCGAGTATATTATAAAATGTGAGATGTCTGGATTACAACGTGTATTATATAAACATATGCAAAGCAAAGGTGTACTGCTAACAGATGGTTCTGAGAAGGGAAAACAGGGTAAGGGCGGTGCCAAGGCTCTGATGAATACCATTGTGCAGTTGCGAAAATTGTGCAACCATCCTTTCATGTTCCAACATATTGAGGAAAAATACTGTGATCATATTGGTGGTCACGGAGTCGTTTCCGGTAAGTAAAATAAATTTAGCTTACAATTTTTGTATTTATTTAACTGATTTTTGAAAAAAAACTAGCAGTTGCTTCTCGTTTTATTTTACCTTAACAAATGTTCAGTCAAACCTTTAAGATTTTTTTCTATAGTTAGATTTAATTTCATTATTGAACTCACTTTACAGGGTGATATAACTTATCTTAGGTATCATATTATCACTGTAGCTTCATCATACAAGTGTGTTTATTGAACTTAGAATTATTTTCTAATATTCGGTGTTCACTGAAGAAGCATTATAGTTCTTTGATATGATAATTTATGATGAAACCATTCCAAATGACTTTTTTTTACTCTGCTTCGTTAAAAATAAATGCCACAAAAATTTAATGTATACCTTTTCTTCAGGTCCGGATCTTTATCGAGTATCGGGAAAATTTGAACTGCTTGATCAAATTCTACCGAAATTGAAGGCTTCGAATCATCGAGTCTTACTTTTCTGTCAAATGACGCAATGTATGACGATCATTGAGGACTACTTAGGCTGGCGTCAATTTGGATACTTGCGGTTGGATGGTACCACTAAAGCAGAAGATCGTGGTGATCTATTGAAGAAGTTTAACGCTAAGGGCTCTGATTACTTCGTATTTTTACTATCAACGCGAGCTGGTGGTTTAGGTCTTAACCTGCAAGCCGCCGATACAGTTGTAATTTTCGATTCTGATTGGAATCCCCATCAAGATTTGCAAGCTCAAGATCGTGCTCATCGTATCGGACAAAGAAATGAAGTACGTGTTCTACGTTTAATGACCGTGAACTCTGTTGAGGAACGCATTTTAGCCGCAGCACGGTACAAGTTGAATATGGATGAGAAAGTTATCCAAGCCGGTATGTTTGATCAGAAATCTACTGGAAGCGAGCGTCAACAATTTTTGCAGACAATTTTGCACCAGGATGACGGCGAAGAGGAAGAAGAAAACGAAGTTCCTGATGATGAAGTCATAAATATGATGATAGCTCGCAGTGAAGACGAGCTAGAGCTGTTTAAAAAAATGGATGTTGATCGTAGAAAGGAAGATCAGGTTATTCATCCTGGAAGAGAACGTCTTATCGATGAATCTGAGCTTCCTGATTGGTTGACTAAAGACGACGAAGAAGTCGAAAGATGGCAAACTTACGAAGATGAGACTATTTTGGGTAGAGGATCACGTCAACGTAAAGAAGTAGACTATACAGACAGAGAGAGAAACCGAGAAAGAGTGGTTAAAGGCGATTGACGATGGCAAAAAGACGAAAACAACCGGTAGACAAGCGTCTGAAGAAACACATGCACAAAATTATGTCGACTGTGATCAAATACACAAATGAAGATGGACGAACATTGTCGGAACCTTTCATGAAGCTACCTTCACGACAGCGGCTGCCTGATTATTACGAAATAATTAAAAGACCAGTAGACATAAAAAAAATTCTACAACGCATCGAAGACGGTAAATATTCTGAGTTTGCTGATTTGGAAAAAGACTTTGTTCAACTTTGCCAAAATGCTCAGATTTATAATGAAGAAGCTTCGTTGATCTACTTGGATTCGATTGAATTGCAGAAAATATTTTCTGTTGCGCGGAATCGCATTTTAAATGCCGAACTTGGTTCTCCGGATCAATCGGAAAATGAGGAAGATGACGAAAATTCAGACGACGATGGTGGATCATCTGTTAAAATGAAATTAAAAATAAATAAGGGTGCTAGCAGCTCAGGAAGTGTACCAGTTACACCAACGCCAGCATCAAGTGCTTCTAATTCAAATTCATCGACCACCAAAAAGTCGACTCGACGAAAACGTTCTCAGAAAAAGTACACAATATCAGAAGATGATGACGATGATATGGATTAGACAAATTAGACGAAGTAGCATTTCAAATGCATATGATCTGCACATTCAAATAATCTTAAGTATATAATAGAGTATTACATGCTTTTTTCTTCGATATTTACTATTCATTGTTTTTATTAACTTGTATGAGATATGTATATGTACTTGTCATTTCTATATTATATCCATAGTTGTCTTAAGATTTTAATTTAATTTTTTTTTTTGATAATACTTTATAAACTTTTAAACCTACATATTTAAAACTGATCTTTGGCATGAGCAAAATAAAAATAAACATAGCAAGTGTTTTTATGAAAAAATACACATATTTGGGATTAGAGAACAATAAAATAAATATATTTAAACGTACGAATTATTTTTGTTTTTTTTTTTTCGGAGAAGATTTAAGTTTATCGATATCAACACAATTCCTGATGTCATCGTAAGTACATAGTTATGACAGTTTAATTTAGAATTGAAATACAGTTTTTACAAGCTTTATATTAACTTCACTTTCTGTGAGGGCGGAATCTGAGAATCGATTTTACACCCACTTCCAGATATCCGATCATCCTGAAATTTTGTACACGTATATAGTTCCGGAGACAATACAATATTTGGGCTATTTGGTGACGTTGTAAATCCAATATGGCGGACGCTTTTTTAACTTCAATTTTTGTGAGAGCGGAAACTGGGATTCGATTTTACACCCACTTCCAGATATCCGATTATGCTGAAATTTCGCGTATCCGGTGACAACATAATATAGTATATTTCAGGATCTTGTAAATCTAATATGGCGGACGCCCCAAGATAGTGGATTACCGTTAACTTCCCGACCTCCTAAATGTGGGTATCAAATGAAAGGGCTTGGCAAGTAGAATACAATACGCTATAACGTCATTACGAATTCAATATGGCGGACGATCACAAGATGGCGGATAACCGTTATCTTTACTACCATCTTAATATGGGTATCAAATGAAAGGGTTTGACAAGTAGAATACGATTAGCTAAGTGATGTGATTCTAAATTCAATATGGTGGATGCCATAAGATGGCGGAGTACTTTTTTCTTCACAACCCGCATGACATGGATATCAAATAGTTTGACGAATAGAATCTCAACCAATATAGTATATTTTATGACGTTGTAAATCTAATATGGCGGACGCCATAAGATGAAGGATTGCCGTTATCTTCACGACCTCCTTAATATGGGTATCAACTTAAAGGGATTGACAAGCAGAATTAGACTAGCAAAGTGACGTCATCCTAAATTCAATATGGTGGGTGTCCCAAGATGGCGAATTAACTTTTTCTTCACAACCACCATGGCATGGGTATCAAATGAAAGGGCGAGTAGAATCTAAAACATATTGAGTAAACTTTCTCATATCCAACCCACCCAACTAATATACGTATAGACGTAAATTTGTAAAAAAAAATTCAGATATACTAAAAAGTTGAAAATAAATATAAGGATAAAAAATATTTTTAAAAACAAGCTTTAATGAACTAA
This sequence comes from Brachyopa scutellaris, assembly GCA_949775065.1. NCBI lineage: Eukaryota > Metazoa > Arthropoda > Insecta > Diptera > Syrphidae > Brachyopa > Brachyopa scutellaris. Next base: position 50,224,663 of record OX459114.1, on the reverse strand, counting down.
AAAGTAAAAAAAATAATTTTTTTCCGAGTCACCAATGTGTGACTATAAATTAAAGCTTGGGGCACTCAGGCTCGAGGTAGAATTTGGCTAAAGGACGATGACGAGGCCTAACTAAAAAGTGACAGTGACAAAAAAATGCCCCAAGCTTTAATTTATAGTCACACATTGGTGACTCGGAAAAAAATTATTTTTTTACTATTTAGTTCATTAAAGCTTGTTTTTAAAAATATTTTTCTTATCTATATATTTATTTTCAACTTTTTAGTATCTGAATTTTTTTTTACAGATTTACATCTATACGTATATTAGCTTGGGTGGGTTGGATATGAGAAAGTTTACTCAATATGTTTCAGATTCTACTCGCCCTTTCATTTGAAGAAAAAGGTAATTCGCCATCTTGGGGCACCCACCATATTTAATTTGACGTCACTTGGCTAGTCTAATTCTGCTTGTCAATCCCTTTAAGTTGATGGCCATATTAAGGAGGTCGTGAAGATAACGGCAATCTTCCATCCAATCTATGGCGTTCGCCATATTAGATCTACAACGTCATAAAATATACTATATTGTTTGAGATTCTATTCGTCAAACCCTTCTATTTGATATCCATACCATGCGGGTTGTGAAGAAAAAAGTACTCCGCCATCTTATGGCTTCCACCATATTGAATTTAGAATCACATCACTTAGCTAATCGTATTCTACTTGTCAAACCTTTTCATTTGATAGTCATATTAAGATGGTAATAAAGATAACGGCTATCCGCCATCTTGTGGGCGTCCGTCATATTGAATTTTTAATGACATTATAGCGTATTGTATTCTGCTTGCCAAGCCCTTTCATTTGATACACATATTTAGGAGGTCGGGAAGTTAACGGTAATCCACCATCTTGGGACGACCGCCATATTAGACTTACAAGATCATGAAATATACTATATTGAGCTGTCACCGGATACGCAAAATTTCAGCATAATCGGATATCTGGGAGTGGGTGTAAAATATAATCCCAGATTCCGCCCTCACAGAAATGGAAAAGTTAAAAAAGCGCCCGCCATATTGGATTTACAACGTCATCAAATAGCACATATTGTATTGCTATAAGACGAACATATATCTTTCACTCGTTTGTAAATAAAGTAAAAAATTGGTTATTTACTATCGATTATATCAATATTGAGTCGTTCTTCCGATATGTGTCCTAATTGTATTCATAAGTTCATTATATGTATCAATTAAATATAATATGTATACATTCATTCAAATTCTTCTTAATTGTACTCGTAAATCCAATTGTGTTCAAATTCTTCATTTATTTACTTTTAAAGTTCTTCTCTCTTTATTTATTGTAAAACTGATAACTACCCCACATCAGTTAAATGAATTGTACAAATTTTAGTAAAAATTCAACACTAACTTTAAGTTGTTACAGAATGACTTATATTATTCCTTCCACTAATAGTAGTATTATTATTTCAATTGTTAAGATATTAGTTTTAAGTTGGAATGAATAAAAATTAAATAAATAAAAATAAATAAATTGTCTCCGGAACTATATACGTGTGCAAAATTTCAGCATATATATCTGGAAGTGGGTGTAAAATCGACTCCCAGATTCCGCCCTCACAGAAATGGAAAAGTTAAAAAAGCGTCCGCCATATTGTATAGGGTTTTCCAATGAGAGGTGTTATTGTGAATGGTCCGCTATTTCAGCAGCTGTCACTTTTGAAGCTTTTATTCTTTGATATTTGACAAGTAGAAACTACGCCATTACTAAAAATGGAACGATACACGCTTCAACAACGCATTGAAATTATTAAAATTCACTACAAAAATGGTGAAAATCTTGCAGTCACAGTTCGCAAAACTAAAGCATTTTTTGGTCGTCGTGAAGCACCTTGTCGGACCGCAATACAGAAATTGGTGGAAAAATTCGAGCTGTTGGGACAAGCTAGTGATGTGAAGAATAAAACCCGTGCACGTCGCTCAAGAACAACTGAGAATATTGCTGCCCAAAGTGTTGAAGAAAACCCAGGTTTGTCCATTCCTCGTCGTTCTTTGGTATTGGGCATTCCACAAACGTCATTACACCGTATTTTGCATAAAGACTTGGGTCTTTAGGCTTATAAAGTTCAGTTAATACAAGAACTCAAGTCGGCCGATCATCAACAACGTCGTGTCTTTGCTGATTGGGTCCTTGAAATGCATGAAAATGATCCGGAATTCTATCGAAAAATCATCTTGACTGATGAGGCCCAGTTCCACCTCGGTGGCTACGTCAACAAGCATCCCAAGAGTTATTGTTGAGAAGCCTCTCCATCCTCAACGTGTGACTGTTTGGTGCGGTTTATGGTCCGGCGGGGTCATTGGACCTTACTTTTTCGAAAATGAGGTTGGATCAAGAGTTACGGTGAATGGATTGCGCTATCGAGAGATGATTAATGATTTTTTATGGCCTGAGTTGGATGGTATTGATCTGGACAACGTTTACTTTCAACAAGACGGCGCTACGTGCTACACAAGCAACGAAACCATTGATCTTTTACGGGAAAAGTTTCCGGACCGTGTTATCTCTCGAAGATGAGATCACAATTGGCCACCGAGATCTTGTGACTTAACACCTTGCGACTTCTTCCTTTGGGGCCATAAGATAAGGTCCACGCCAACAGCCCAGCGTCCATTCAAGACCTCAAAGGTAAAATTCGTGAGGCTATCGAGGACATAGGGCAGCCACTTTCCGATTTGGTTATGGAAAATTTCATGAAAAGGATATGGTCCTGTATGCGTGCTCGTGGTGGCCATTTGGCTGATGTTGTTTTCCATTATGAACGGCATACCTTCCTCTTTATTATGAAATAAACATCCGATCATTTATCTCAAAAAATGGCGTTTTTCTTTGAATACCAAAATAACACCTCTTATTGGAAAACCCTTTATTTACAACGTCATCAAGTAGCACATATTGTATTGTCTCCGGAACTTTATACGTGTGCAAAATATCATGATGATCGGATATCTGAAAGTGGGTGTAAAATCGACTCCCAGATTCCGCCCTCACAGAGTGGAAAAGTTAAAAAAACGTCCGCCATATTGGATTTACAACGTCATCAAATAGCACATATTGTATTGTCTCCGGAACTATATACGTGTGCAAAATTCCAGGATGATCGGATATCTGGAAGTGGGTGTAAAATCGAATCCCAGATTCCGCCCTCACAGAAATGGAAAAGTTAAAAAAGCGCCCGCCATATTGGATTTACAACGTCATCAAATAGCACATATTGTATTGTCTCCGGAACTATATACGTGTGCAAAATTTCAGGATGATCGGATAACTGGAAGTGGGTGTAAAATCGATTCCCAGATTCCGCCCTCACAGAAAGTGAAGTGTAAAATCGATTCCCAGATTCCGCCCTCACAGAAAGTGAAGTTAATATAAAGCTTGTAAAAATGAAACATTGTTTGCATGTATGTTATAGACTCCGAAACTACCGACCCGATTGAGTTCAAATTTTGTGGAAAATTTTGGTATTTTTCTGAGAGTGTTTCAGTGGAGTTTGGTCAAAATCGGTGTGCTAGGAGCTGAGTTAGTTGCAGAAAGGGGGTAAATGTTTCTGTGTTTAAACAGCCCCTAACTCAACAATGGCTTATCGGATTAAAAAACTAAAAAACAGATGGATTTAGTAAATTGTCCACTGATTCATTTAAGCTATAAATCATCCATCTGCATTATCTTGAAGCTGAGCTATGCTCAAAAGAATTCATAAAGTCATAGCCACTAATTTTCCATCAGTGGAAATCGTAGCCAAAAGTCATGCAGCAGTGGGTGACGTAGAAGAATCGGTTATGTGAATGCGTGCTCTATTCGGCGCCGCGACTATCTTTGTTCCTTAGTATGTGCGACAGGAAGGATTGAATATTGAACGATGAGCTCTATACCGGAATACGTACATACATAGGGTAGATGCATTAGTATCCGGACAGTGCTAGTATCCGGACACTTCGTCGTTTATTGTCAAAAAATAAGATCATTTTCCGGATTTAGTGTGAAAATTACATAAAAAAACAATCCTCTATGTTTCTTTCATACACACACGTAGTTTCCAATAGATGAGATTATTGGTTTGCGAAATATGCATAAGTTAGTACGTGGGGGTCGTGAAGTGACGCTATTTTCAAAATGTAAGTATTTTAAACATTATTTATTGCATTTGAACATCAAATTAGGTTTAATTTTAATTAATTATAAATAATTTCTGTGTTCAATCAAAAGAAAAAAAATAAAAAATTGTTAAATTCTATGTAAATTATTTGGTGTCCGGATACTGGAACCCAAATTTTATACTGATTTTAGTTTCTGTGTTCAATTAAAAAAAAAAAGAAAAAATTGTTAAATTCTATGCAAATTATTTGGTGTCCGGATACTGGAACCCAAATTTTATACTGATTTTAGTTTCCGGACAGAGTGTCCGGGAACTAAAACTTTAATGCAAATTTTAAATTCATGTTTTAATACTTTTAAACGATACCTATGTGTATTTTGCTTAATTTAAATAAAGAATATTGCATGTTTCTTTAATAATTTCAGTATGCGGACAGTGTGTTTGAACTAAGAAACCGGCTGCCCGGGTACTAGGGTTAGTATTAGGTTTAGTATCCGGACAGTTGTTTTTACGCATTTAAATATGTAAAACGTTAAAAATGTCATATTTTTAGATTTAATTACTTAAGAATGGAGGAAAGCAGTTTAACACGGGCTTTAGAAGATATTCGGACAAACAAAGTTTAAGAAAAGCAGCTGCCTAAATGGTCTGTGTCGATGAACTCTTCATGACCGAAGAAAAGGTAAAAGGCTAATTGGTGAAAAGGCAACAAAAAAGGGACCAGATCCTTACTTAACACCTGAAGAAGGAAGTAAATATACTGAGTGGTGCACCGATATGTGCAAATGTGGGTTTCCCTTAAAAACTGATGACCTCCTCTAAAAGGGAAACACCTTTCAAAGATGATCGAAATATAAATATTGTAAAATGGTCTAAATAGCTGGAAGACTTTTTAAAGAGCATAAACCGGGAAAAAATAATGCACGACCCATCAAGGATCCTCGACGGCGATGAAAACAGTTTTTATCTTTGTCCAAAAACTGGCAAAGTAATAGCACCAAAGGGTTATAATTACAAACATATTTACCAAACATGTTCTGGTAATGAAAAAGAAACATTGACTGTACTAGGTAATTGTTTTCTCGGTTGATGGAAAACTTTTTGAACCTATGGTAGCGTTTCCATACGTACTAAAGGACATTGTTGAAAGTATGCCCCAATTTTGAATTTAGATACTTTTACAAGTAGGTATTCTTTATATTAAATATCTTTTATGAATTTCTTTTTATTTTTTGGTTAAAGAATATATATCCATTTATATATTTATTGTTATATATTAACTATGTTAAGTTGTTAACAAAAATGTGATTACAACTTAATTTCTTGTATAAAACTAAATACCTACCTATCTTTATATTAAATATCTTTTATGAATTTTTGCTTTTTTAGTTAAAGAGTATTACTTAAATAAATACATATATAAACAAATATGTGAATAAATTCTATTTTTTTTCATATAAAACTAAATAAAATGTTTCATTAATCAAAAAGAAAACGTTAAAAGTTGATAGGAAATTTTGGTGTCCGGCTTCTGAAACTAAAACGTCCGGACACTAAATATTACTGTCCGGATACTAGCGCAAACAGAACTTTTTTTAAGAATTAAAAAAACAATTATCCACAATAATAAATATGTTTGGGGAGTTTTACTATCTTTTTAAAAATTATCTACATTATTTATATATCCAAACCTTTTCACTAAAGCTTTAATAGTTAAAAAATAAGAAGTCAAAGTTAAGATTTGTGTTAACTGTCCGGCTACTAGTGCCTTTACCCTACATGTTTATGAACACAATATATAACGAGTAGGAATAAAAATTATCAAACCAAAGCGGGTAGATATATAATGTACATATAGATCAGTGATCGATTGCACAGGCAGGTACCCCTTTGGTGGCGGCTGGTGTCTGTAAGTGTCTGAGCTGATTGTGTGTACGTTCATATGTACATACATATGTGCATGCCATCCATGATGCATTAAAATAGGGGATTCCGCCGGAATAACGGAAATGCGTAAAAACATAATTATGTGTGTACGCATGTATGTACATATATATATGTATCTTCATATGCTGTTCAACGAAATACCTGCAAACAGTCTATCCGCAATAAGACTTTGAGATTTGAATACAGAGCTTCTTGGATTGTCGTTATATCCGACTGACTGACTCCAAACGGAAGATAATCGCTGCCTTTTCCTCTACAGAAAAGTTCCTACGATTTCAGCATAAGAAAATAAAAACAATGTACGAATATCCTACTGTAGTCACTATATAAAATACAAACCTTTTATTGACAATGCGTTAACTCAAACAAATATATACAAAGCATTAAAATTAACGTCAGCTATCCTGCCGAAAACAGCCGAAAACTACACTCTCTTCTGTCAAAACATATGAAAAATCTTCGTACGGGAACAGGATTTGACTGATTTCGGCTGTTTTCGGCTGTTTTGGACAGGTACGGGAACAGACCTATTATATTCAACAGATGCACAGCGGCACAATGTGTAAAATCACAAGAATGAATAAGAAATATTTAGATACAGGTTCGTACATTCTACATAAATGTATGTTTCTTTCATTTCGTCGTTGTAGGCGACGAAAACGATTCTTTCTTCTCAAAAATTGGTCGTTATATCCGAACCGTCGTTATATACGACGACGTTATATCCAATGGTAATATAGCTTAAAATATAAAGAAACAGACCAAATAAAGGGAAAATGGTCGATATAAGCTACTGGTCGTAATAAGCGAGGTCGTTATAAGCGACTTCTACTGTATAGCTTAATTTCATATACATATGTACATACATACGCGTAATTGAATAAAATGTTGGTTATATAATTAAAAAAAAAATTCCTTCCAAACCCCAGTGGTGCATTAATGCACCACCCATTATCTTCACTATCTTTATATATAAAAATGAGCCATTCGTTTGATACCTCAGAACTCATAAACTAACCATCCGATTGAGCTGAAACTTACACTATAAACTTTTTTTGATGTTCGAAGTGTTCGTAAATCTAAAAATTTCGGATTTTCCGGTAGATGGCGCTGGAACTCAAAAAAAATTTTAATTCACCGTACGATTGAGCTGAAACTTACTCAATATATTTGCAATGAAGTAAGCAATGTTCTTACATCAAAAATTTTCAAGTTCTCCGATAGGTGGAGCTGCAACACCAAAATTTCAAAACCATCCGATTGAGCTTACACAATATATTTGTTATGAAATGAGAAAAGTTTTCAAGTTTTCCGATAGATGGCGCTGGATTGGCAAAATTTAAAAACTAACTATACTATTAAGCTGAAATTTACACAATATATAATTGTATGCCATGAAGTGAGAAATGTTCGAAAATCAAAAATGTTCAAGTCTTGCCATAGATGGTGCTGAGCAACAAAATCTCAAAATTATTACTACATAAATGCACGGCGATAGCTTACAGCTAACTTTCATATAATGTATTTCAAAATGGTTGAGTTTAGCTCGGTCGAAAAAGTTGGATGTTATTGTTTGGGCAGTTTTCTTAAATCCAAATTTGATAGCTCATTCATGCATTTTTCTCAAAATATCCTTCTTTATAAGGAAGTCAATTTTTTGAAGCCGAATCTATTAGAAACACAAACTAACTTGCACTTGCAGATACGAATGAAGCAAAACAAAATATTAAAAAAATTCTGTCTAAATAAAGTAGGTAACTGTTTTTACTTCTAAAAATTGTCAACAGAAATTGTTTTATATGAAAACTTCTCACTTCTCACTTCATAACAAACATAGCGTAAGTTTCAGCTCAATCGGATGGTAAGTTTTTGAATTTTTAGCACTTTGTGGCGACACACTTCTGACGCCACACACAAATCGAGATCGCAACGCAAATGACCACCTGCACCAAAATCATCTCTGTTCTGCGCAATGCAGAATTTAATATTGGATTCCCCTAAGCCGACTGCATGTCGCCGAGGATCATAAATCAACCCTAAAATGTGTCTACTGCGCGACGAGAAATCAACCCCAAAATAGGATGTACTGCGCGACTAAGAAATCAACCCTCTTAGACAAATATCAACTGCGCGATCGATACCGCTATCGGGATGGATATTCCGAACATGGATAATTAAGGAGAAGGTGAATAAGGATGAAGTAGTATTCAGGTACTCCGAAGAGTCAGATGTTAATTAAATTAAATTGATAGTAAATAAAGAAAAATAACCAAGTATTTGAGTATTACTTTAGTGGTGACCCCGACGTGATTTTACTCGTACAAGTGAAAGTACCTATAAGTTAGTGCAAGTGAAAGTGAAATGGCAGTGCCAGGTGACCAAGCATTGCCAGTACCAGGTGTACCAGTGCTGCAAGACAGAGAGGAGAACTTGGAAGGCGAAGGTGGACTTACCATCAATCGTGTAGCGGTAAGAATACCACCATTTATTCCAAGTGATCCGGAACTCTGGTTCGCAATGGTAGAAGAAAACCTTGAATGTGCGCGAATCACGAAGGATTCTACGAAGTTCAGCCATGTCATCGCAGCGTTAGAACCACGATATGCATTGGAAGTACGCGACATCATCATAAAGAAGCCCGCCAAGGATGCGTATAATGTCCTGAAAACTGAGCTGACTAAGCGCCTGAGCTCATCGCAGGAGGAGAAAACCCACCAGCTTCTTGAAATGGAGGAGCTGGGTGACAGGAAGCCATCACAGTTCTTACGTCACCTCCAAACGCTCGCTGGCGTCTCCGTTCCTGATAGCATGCTGCGCACCTTGTGGCTGGGTCGCTTGCCAGGCAATATGCAAGCGATACTTGCTGCCCACAGGGACTTAAGCTTGCAGAAAATTGCTGAGCTCGCTGATACCATCGGCGAGCTAACTACAAATAGACCTGGCGTGTCCGAAATCGCTACATCACCACAGGACTCGATTGCAGAACAGCTACAGCAGTTAAGACTTACGGTACAAAACCAGATATCATTAATTAGACAGGAAGTTTCCAGAATGCACCCTGGCAGATACAATCAACGTGAGAGATCCCGTCCACGCATGCGTTCTAGATCTGGAAGCCGTCATAACACCAGTGGGGTATGCTGGTATCACAGACGTTTTGGGCAGGAAGCGAAAAAGTGCGTCAAACCCTGTACTTTCAATCAGGGAAACTCCGCAGGTACACGCTAACTGCGGCCGTTGACCTGTGCCCAAATTCTTCGCGCCGCATATTTATAACAGACCGAACTACTAAACTACAATTCCTTGTCGACACCGGAGCTGATCTGTGCGTATTTCCTCGACGCTACATTCGAGGACCACGAGCAGAATCATCCTATCAACTGAGTGCAGCCAATGGGACCACCATTTCAACATTTGGTACAACTACCTTAACACTCAACATTGGGCTCCGTCGAGATTGTAGTCGCCAACGTCACCAAACCAATTATCGGAGTAGATTTCCTTGCATTCTACAATTTACTTGTGGATGTGAGGAATCGCGAACTTATCGATAGGACGACTCATCTTACTACCCGAGGCAAAGCAGTGACTGGAGAAACACCAACAGTGAAAATTGTTACAGGATCAACACCATTTCATGATCTCCTGTTGAAATATGCAGATATAACTCGACCTTGTGGTGCAGCGAACCCAATGAAACATCAGACAAAATACCATATCAAGACGACACCAGGACCACCGGTTGCAAGCAGACCACGACGCCTGGCCCCTGATAAGTTACTAGCAGCTAAGCAAGAGTTCAACGCCATGTTAAAACTTGGCACTGCTAGGCCATCTCAAAGTTGCTGGTCCTCTCCACTGCATATGGTCCCGAAGCAAGGAGATGAATGGAGACCGTGTGGAGACTATCGTGGTCTAAATGCAATGACAGAACCTGACCGTTATCCAGTTCGTCACATTCAAGACTTTGCACAAACTCTCAGCGGTAAGAATGTATTTTCAACGATCGATCTGATCAAAGCTTTTAACCAGATCCCAGTTGCAGAGGAAGACATCCCGAAGACAGCGATCACCACACCATTTGGAATGTTTGAGTTCCCATTCATGACATTTGGGTTACGTAACGCCGCTCAAACATTTCAACGCTTCATCGATGAAGTACTCCGAGACTTGACGTTTTGCTACGCATATATAGATGACATCTTGGTTGCATCATCATCGATTGAGGAACATCTTCACCATCTGGAAATCCTCTTCCAGCGTCTTCAACAATATGGTGTTACTGTCAACACATCGAAGTGCGTCTTTGGTCAGTCGTCAGTACGATTCCTTGGCTATTTGGTCAGCAGCAGTGGTACACAGCCACTTCCGGAGAAGGTCGAGACAATACGTGCTTTTCCAAAACCAGACACTATGAAGAAGCTTCGTCAGTTCTTGGGGATGTTAAACTTCTATAGGAGGTTCATCCCTAACGCTGCAGTCATCCAAGCACCACTCAACGACTTGCTTCAAGGCAACGCTAAAGGGAAGACACCAGTTCCATGGACACCAGATGCAGAAGCTGCATTCGATGCATCCAAGGAATGTTTAGCTAAGGCAACCCTACTTGTGCATCCAAAACTACATGCACCACTAGCTATTTTTTGCGATGCGTCTGATTTCACCATTGGAGCAGCTCTTCAACAAAGATCCAACCACAGCTGGGAGCCACTCGCCTTTTTCTCAAAGAAGCTAAGCGGTGCTGAGCGTAAGTACGCAGCTTATGATCGTGAACTACTGGCCATATACGAAGCAATCAAACACTTTCGCCATATGATTGAAGCCAGAACCTTCATCATCTACACCGATCATAAGCCAATTACGTACGCGTTCCGCAAGAAAGACCATCAGTGTACTCCACGGCAGTTCCGATATTTGGACTTCATCGGCCAATTCTCCACAGACATTCGACACATTCCTGGAGAAGATAATGTCATCGCTGACGCTCTTTCCCGCATTGAAGAGTTAGAATCAAATCTGGATCTAGAAGCTCTAGCAGCTGCGCAAAGAACAGACGAAGAACTACAGAACCTAATAAACTCTCAATCATCATCTCTACAGTTTAAGCTGATTAAAATCCCAGATTCCGAGGCATTACTTCAATGCGACATTTCAACAGCCACAGCAAGACCTTTTATCACCAAACAGTTCCGCCGCATCGTCTTCAATAGTGTTCACCGACTATCGCATCCTGGCGTGAGCGCAACAGTTAAACTCATCGCACAGCGCTATGTGTGGCCATCGATAAAAAAGGACTGCCGATTGTGGGCTCGAAGCTGCATTCAATGTCAACGATGCAAAGTCACTCGCCACGTTTCAACAGTGCCAGGTATTTTCACACCACCATCCAGGAGATTCGAGCATGTTCACATCGACATCGTGGTAATGCCGAGCTCGGAAGGCTGCAGGTATTGTCTAACTTGCGTCGACCGATTCTCTCGTTGGCCAGAAGCTATTCCACTTGAGAACCAAGAGGCCTCCACAGTCGCTCGAGCATTTTACAACAACTGGATTGCTCGTTTCGGAACACCATTGAGAATCACCACAGACCAAGGAAGACAATTTGAGTCGCACCTGTTTAAGCATCTGAACTGTTTAACAGGAACGTCTCACTTCAGAACCACCGCTTATCACCCAGCAGCGAATGGTATGGTCGAGAGATTTCATCGCCAATTGAAAGCAGCAATAAAATGTCACAACCAGGCTACATGGACCGAAATACTCCCCACCGTGTTGCTGGGCATACGAGCTGCCTGGAAAGAAGACCTACAATCAACAGCAGCAGAAATGATCTATGGAGAACCAATCCGACTACCCGGTGAATTCCTTGCACCGACAACAACTACAGATGACGATCCAACTACTTTTGTCCAAATGCTACGACAACACGTGAAAACACTGACCCCAGTCAATGGTTCCAGACATGGACAAAAGGCTACATTCGTGTTCAAAGATCTCTCAACAGCCGAACACGTATTCGTCCGACACGATGGACCTAAAGCACCGTTACAACAGCCATACGAGGGTCCGTTTAGAGTTATCTCACGAGCCGATAAGAAATTTGTTATCAATATCAGAGGTCGTGACTGCACTGTCTCCATAGATAGATTGAAACCAGCGTATCTACTAACTGAAGCTGAGAACGAGATTCCAAAGAAGACACCTGACAGCATACAACAATTTGCCGATAAGCAACCTACCCCAAGTGAGAAGACAACACCAACGGCTCAGCAGTGTACACGATCCGGCAGACAAGTTCATTTTCCAGGTCGTTTTCTGGACTGAAATATCGTTCAACCACTGGCAAGGGGGTACTGTGGCGACACACTTCTGACGCCACACACAAATCGAGATCGCAACGCAAATGACCACCTGCACCAAAATCATCTCTGTTCTGCGCAATGCAGAATTTAATATTGGATTCCCCTAAGCGGACTGCATGTCGCCGAGGATCATAAATCAACCCTAAAATGTGTCTACTGCGCGACGAGAAATCAACCCCAAAATAGGATGTACTGCGCGACTAAGAAATCAACCCTCTTAGACAAATATCAACTGCGCGATCGATACCGCTATCGGGATGGATATTCCGAACATGGATAATTATGTATGTGCGTAGGCAGACACCCCAGCCAGCAACAAGTAAAAGTGTGCGGTACCGTCCAGCAAAAGGACCTATAAATATCGAAGGAGAAGGTGAATAAGGATGAAGTAGTATTCAGGTACTCCGAAGAGTCAGATGTTAATTAAATTAAATTGATAGTAAATAAAGAAAAATAACCAAGTATTTGAGTATTACTTTAACTTAAACTAACAAGTTATTTCTATGATATGAAATAATTATTGTTGTACCAGTTCCTATATCTAACCGAAAAGTTCATGTATCCGAATAAATTTGTTTTTTTTTTAAACGGTTACAAAATTTAAAAAAGTATTTTCTTACTGCAATTAATGCACAGAACTTAAAAATTAATTATGAATTTTAAAATGTTTGAGTTAAACTCGGTGACATCGTTCGATGCACCTAAAAGCACTCTAAAAAATTTCAGGGAAATTTAAGACATAAACACTGTTATCAATAGGTGTAGCGAAGCGCACCTAGGGATGTTAACATCGATGTTTTGATAACCGATACATCGCCGATACATCGACGAGAAAACTGTCAAACATCGACATCGTTCATTCATTTCGTTAAACACTGCCAAGATGTGTTAAATATAAAATGTGCTTGTATTTGTGTAACCATTTCATAATAGGGTTGTCTCCCTCACAACCGATAACTTTTTTCAGTGTTCCGGACAGTTAAGTTTTTCACAAATGTGATGGCGTATGTAAGAAGCATCATTCAATTCTTTTATTCTTTGCCGATTGTCGTCTCCTGTTACAACAATTTAAAGAGACGCTATTGAGATTTGGAAGGATATGAAATCGCTTTTTCCAAAGCTTTCAATGATTGCAATTTTATATTTCCCCATCGTTGCCACGTCTGGTCCAAGCGAGCGTCTGTTCTCGGAGGCTGGGGCAACCATCACTCAGGACAGAAATAGACTTCTGGGGACTAGATTATTCAAGTTTCTTTTCCTCAACTCCATTTCTCAGTTGTTACATTCGAACAAATAAATGTTTATTTTGTCTCTTCCTTAATTTCATTTCAAAATTACGTTTAAATAAATAAATCCATTGAGAAAATATGTTTTATTTCACAGATGAATTTTATTGTTGTGTGGTCTAGTTGACTGGAAATTAGTTAAGGTTTTTGGGTTGAAACTGGTAAGACTAGCATATTTTGTTTTTTAGGTATAGTACGTCGTAAATATAGCCAACAATTTGTGCAATGGAGAAGTTCAATAAAACATCGGAAAAACATCGATGTATCGTTGTTAATACCGATGTTTTTTAACATCGATGTTTGTCGTGGAACCATCGATGTTTTCAAACATCGATGTTTTTAAGAACGATGTTGCATCCCTAAGCGCACCGGGTAACCACTAGTCAATAGCCGTGTTTTATTATCCCCGTGATCTGATCCGGATCAGATCAGAATAATAAAACAAACCAGATCAAAGTTCTGTGTTGTGGTGATTGTACAAGCTAAGTTCATTTTGACATTTAGTGCGAAGTTGCCATGCGAATGAATATTTTCTTTTAAATGAAAATTTAATGCGCTTGTTTTATTTTTTTAGGAGGAAATTGTTAATTTTGATTAACAGATACCGAATGAGAATAATATTTTGCAGCTATAATTTCAGTTTCAGATCGCTTAAATATCTCATAAGTTTGTGTTCATCACAACAACAAAACGAGATCTTGCTTTTATCAAGATCAATTTTCGTGATCCAAAAATTAGTTCGACTATTTCTCACTATGATACACTTTCGTTTTTGAATTCTGCTGTATTATCGACAATTGTCAAGGGTAAATGTTGCCAGATTAGAACATAAAAATATTATTGGCAATCCAAATATCATTAAATGTTATTTTGTTCGAATAAATTAATTTTTCTGCTCATAATGATATTTAAGCGATGTGAAACTGAAATTAAAGCTACAAAATATTATTCTCGTTCAGTATCTGTTAATCAAAATTAACAATTTCCTCCTAAAAAAATAAAACAAGCGCATTAAATTTTCATTTAAAAGAAAATATTCATTCGCATGGCAACTTCGCACTAAATGTCAAAATGAACTTAGCTTGTACAATAACCACAACACAGAACTTTGATCTAGTTTGTTTTATTATTCTGATCTGATCCGGATCAGATCATGGGGATATTAAAACACGGCTAATATTTACCCTTGGCAACTGTCGAAAATACAGCAACATTCACAAACGAAAGTGTACCATAGTTAGAAATAGTCGAACTAATTTTTGGATCACGAAAATTGACCTTGACAAGAAGCAAGACTTCGGATTGTTGTTGTAATGCACACAAACTTATTTGTTGATCTGATCTGATATGTACGTGTGTACATATGTATGTGCGTTTTCTGTGTTTCGAATACATACAATGTTGAAATGGTTATTTTGCGATTGTGTGCTGTAATATATTTGACAATTCTGAACTCACCGGTGGACTTTACATTGCATTAACCACGAGAAACCATAAATGTCATACAATTTTCTGAGGAAATCGACATAAGCAATACATGCAATTGATTGGTAGGATACTATTACATGGCAATGCTAAACCCCACACCTCACGTGTAACGGTTCAGAAACTCTTATATTTGGGATTGGACATTCTTCCCCATCCACTATACTGTCCTGATGTTCCAGTCAGTCTGAAGTCATTTAGCTACCAGATAGTCTTCCGATATAAAGCGAAAGGCTATAAAATACTTTAAAGATATGTATCATTGCGTTGAATATTTAGAATTTCTTAAAAAAATAAATACTTGACGACTGACGTCGGAAAAGCATTGTACGTACATACATAGAAGCAAACCCCTTATAATTTGATAAAAAATAAATGAATAAAAAAGTGTTATAGGCCCCATACACCGCACATGCATGCATGCACAATCAGAAGATTGCGCAATCACACCTCACCCCTACACTATACATGCAAACTGTGCAATATTCATTCAATCATTATCATATCGTTGAGAAGGTTGTTTCTTTGAAATGATGGCAGATTCGGTTTGTGCTATTATTTTAATCGCGTTGCCTTTAGATAATGAGAAAGCAACGAATTTGGTGTAAGGAGTGGTTTAAAAGATGAATTTGGGTATTCAAAGTTATTTGAAGGAACTCAAAGAAACATCTATTAGCAATTTTAATCATTTCTTGAGATTGAGTAAATTTAATTACTTTAGGGGGCGCTACAGCTCCGGGTGAACCTGGGCCTGCTTCTAGCAACTATTTTGGGTGCGTGTTATATTTTTTGCATGAATAGAGGGGACCTACAGTTTTTTGCCGACTCCAAACGGCGAGTTGAGAAGCTCATAGACAAATGATACTCTTTGATCGCTTGTTAAATATTCGAAAGAGGTGGCACCGTGAAAAACTTTTAGGTCTTGGACCCGTGCTGGGATTGAACCTGGTCAGCACGGTACTCACTGGAATTATTAAATAACCCTTTTGTTTTGTGCAATAAAACTATCTCGTCGTTATTACAAGGCAACCTAGGATGGACGCAAAATCGCCATCGACAGCAATCTCACCTGATAGCTATCTGTGTAATGTGACACATTCAAATGGTTAGTGCGTTTCGTTTCTTCATTGCATTTACATTTCTCGTAAATTAACTGATTTTTTTTTTGTTTCGCCAGGTATTTTTAGGACCCTTTCCGAAAATGTTCAGAGGTAATCCTGAACCACCTACATATTTCTAACTATTATCCCGAGAGTGGGAGAGGTTTCCCCAATCTCCTTAAGCTACCTATGTATCTGTTTACAAAAATTACTCCAATTATTGAAAAAAGAACCGTATTAAGAGAACATATTTTTCCCCATGAGCGGTTGTCCTTGACACTAAGTTTTCTAGCAAGCGGACTTCACGCTACAAAATAGGAAATTTTCTATTAAGTTCTCAAAATTCCTCCTAAAACTGTTTATTGCCGCTATTTGCCATATTAACTCGGCGAAATCTTCACGCAACTGAGCAATTTTCACCAGACACTACACAATCATGCATGCACAAACAAAAAAATATCAATGGCCTGGATAGCAACTGTCCTACGTTGTTGACGCTGTTGGACTTTTCGAAAGCGTTTGACACGGTGGATCACTCCGTCCTCTGTACGAAGTTGCGGCACCGATTTGGATTTTCGACACTGGCTGTCAAACTTTTGTATTCATACCTCACGGGCCATCAGCAATGCGTAGCAGTGGGAAACCAAATGTCTCAGTTTCTTGGAGTTCCCACGGGAGTTCCACAGTGCTCAATTCTCGGGCCCATATTATTTTCACTTTATGTGAACGAACTCCCACAACTTGTTAAGCATTGTTCTGTCTATATGTTTGCTGACGACGTCCAACTATATTTGTCCTGCTCGCTGGATATGATTAGTCAAGCCATCGATATGATTCACAAAGATCTAGAGATCATACAACAGTGGGCCCTTAAACACAATTTATCACTGAATCCAGCGAAGTCTAAGACACTCTGCATTTATAAGCGGTCTTTAGGTACGTCTACATTTCCGCCGATAAAATTAGGCCAGGCGACCATAGAATACGTCACGAAGTCTTGAAATTTGGGAATAGTTTTCAATGATACTCTTACCTGGACAGATCACGCTGCAACTACAATTGGAAAAGTATATTATGGTCTCCGATTGTTATGGGCCACACAAAATTCTTTACCGGTTAAAACTAAGATGTTACTTGTTAAGTCCCTTTTATTACCCATTTTGCTATATAGTTGCGAGGTTTTCTGCTTTGTTGACTACAACACTAGGCGTAAATTGAATGTCACTTACAACAATTTAGCTAGATACATCTTTAGTAAACGATATTACGACCACATAACGAGTTACTCTCTGCAAATAATGGGTCTTAGCTTCGACAACCTCATTAAGTACAGAACGCTAATCCTTTTCCATGGTATTATGCAGACCCAACAGCCTGAGTATTTGTACAGCAGATTAAATTTTGCCAGTTCACAAAGAACAGCCATCATGATTCGGCCCAGATTCTATTGCCTGCAATCTGAGCGCTCATTCTTCGTCCACGCCACTCTCCTATGGAACTCACTACCCGCTACACTAAGGAGAACCACAAACACAAGCACTTTTAAAACTTATCTTTTCAAACACTTGGCCAATGATAACTTAATATAAATCTATTTCATTTAGTGTTACATGTTGTTATTTTTATTATTTCGTCTGTTAAATGTTAAATTTGCTTTTGAACTTCAAATATTTGTAAAGCCCTCACAAACTATAAGATGTTATCTTACTGTGAAACTATTCTTTGGAACAATAAATAAATAAATAAATAAAAACTAGACATGGCTCTATACAGTTCATCCCTCCATATGCTGTCATAGGCGGCCTTAAAATCGATGAACAGGTGGTGGGTATCGATTTGGACTTCTTGGGTTTTTTCCAGGATCTGCCTTAGTGTGAACATTTGGTCTATGGTCGACTTTCCTGGCCTGAAACCGCACTGATAGGGGCCAATCAGGTTGTTGACGAAAGGCTTCAGGCGCTCACACAATATGGCAGATAGAATCTTGTAGGCGATGCTGAGGAGACTGATGCCTCTGTAATTGGAGCAGTAAAGTGGGTCTCCTTTCTTGTGGACCGGACAGACGATGCTGAGATACCATTCATCTGACCAAATCTTAGAGATGAGTTGGTGTATGCTCACTACCAGCTGCTCTATGCAATTGCCTCTAACGTATTAACTCCTTATGAAATATTTCCTAATGAAGAAACAACAAAATAACTCCAAATTTTTGAAATTAAATAAGTCCTAACTCAGGATGAAATATATTCAAACCCAAAAATGAAATAAATCCTAACATTTAATAATAAATTTGTCCTCATCCGAATGTAGCTTATCGAAGCATTCACTGTTTTACCAGCGCGGCCGCACCCCCCTTTCTGCCGATAAAACAGAGTTGATTTTTATGTTCAGAGAAGTTACCTTATTGAAGTATTCAACAATATATAACCAATAGTTGGTTAAAACATCCAATATCAACAGAAAATGTGCCATCCGCCAGGAAGTTACGGTATGCCCTTGGAATATTCTCCTTCATTAATTTTATAATCTTCTCTGAAGAAAATATACAAACGAAAAGTGTTCTTCCTCAATAGGGTAGAGTTGCCCTATTCCGGCCGTCTCCAGTATTCGGCCACCTGTCATGAAAAGGGTCGTAATAAGTGAAATTGTTGTCGTACTTCATATAATGGAACGGAGACTGTTGCCAGAGAGATGACATATCCTTTTAAAATTCGAACCAGAGAAGTACGACAACAATTTTACTTATTACGACCCTTTTCATGACAGGTGGCCGAATACTGGAGACGGCCGGAATAAGGCAACTCTACCCTACAGGCTTTAAAAAAGTGGTATTGCTCATCAATGTGTAAACCTACACCAAAATTATTCCAAATATGCTCCCTTTGAAAAGCTTCCACAATAAACCTAATATTTAGGAGTTTTTTCATGTGTAAAATTTTAGGTTTTATTTCTTTTTTCTTAGGTACGTAACAGAGCTGGTAAAAAGCTATTTCAGAAACTTAAGCTTTTTTAAAAAAAAAAAAAGCGACCGTAGCGAAGCGTACAATCTGAACATAATTTCATTTCATATTTTTTCGTACTTTTTAGTTAGTTTTTCCCGTAGTTAATTTGTTTAACTAAATTGGTTTTCCATTAGCTCCACTAAGGTTTGAACATTTTGGTTTGTTATTTTCACCATTGAATTAATGTGATTTCCGTCTCGTGGTCGTGAGATGTAATCGTTTTTGCCAAAAATGGTGGTAGCTGCTCAAAAATATATTGTTATCGACCACTCTACGACTGTCGAATGCCAACTGGTACATTAAAAGCACCCTCTATCTAGAGTCTAGATGGTATTTAACTATTAATTTATTTTGGATTTTTAGTGAGGTAAGGTAGTCGTATCGGTGTTGGATTTTCGGAATAAGCCTTAGTTAGAACGTTCTTAATCGATGGACTTCTCACGGCTTTTAGACTTTCAACGATGATTGTCAACATTTACCATAGATGCTTAGTCCTTAGTCAATCTTAGACAGTTGTAATACTTAGACTGGTAGTCTGCTGAGGTAAGGTGGTCGTATCGGTGTTGGATATTCGGAAAGCAAGCCTTATACCCCTATTACGGTTAGCGAATCGAACGTTCGACTCGAGACGAACTACCAGGCGAATACCTGCTGGCGAGGTATTACGGTTAGCGAACGTTTTCATTGTGCGCATTCAAGATCTTAGTTGACAAGATTTGCAGTCAATTCCACGGCCTCTGATTGGTCGAGAGCCCGAAAATTGACAGAACAGCTAGTCAATTTTTTTGAGGTCGGGGACTGGATTTTTATGCCAGAACTACATCGGAACAAAAGTGATAAAAAGTAGAAGTGTGCACACACTGAAAGCTCACTCAATTCCAACTGACCAACAGCGGATGAAATTGTTATTTGTTTGACATTTGAAAGCTCCAGGAAATGTATTTCTCTGCAACCATGCACATTTATTCGTTAATAGTGGATAAATAATAAAAAGGAAAATTGGTTTCAAGCCTAAAATTCTAAAAAAATGTACGGGAATAATAAAATCGGTATTTGCTTTCGTGAATATACGTCTAAAATCATCTTTTAAATTCATCAGAAATCAGCTGGTATGCAAAAAAGTGAATAAGCGCCATCTATGTTCGAGCATCTTATACGAAATCCAATTATAACTACTTGAATTGGTTTTTGTATTTGGTTGGAAGAACTACTGGAAAGCTTTTGTGCAACATCACCGCGGCGAAAGCTAGGGTATAGCCAGAACTACATCGGAACAAAAGTGATAAAAAGTAGAAGTGTGCACACACTGAAAGCTCACTCAATTCCAACTGACCAACAGCGCCATTAACGGATGAAATTATTATTTGTTTGACATTTGAAAGCTCCAGGAAATGTATTTCTCCGCAACCATGCACATTAATTCGTTAATAGTGGATGAATAATAAAAAGGAAAATTGGTTTCAAGCCTAAAATTCTAAAAAAATGTACGGGAATAATAAAATCGGTATTTGCTTTTGTGAATATACGTCTAAAATCATCTTTTAATTTCAATCAGCTGGTATGCAAAAAAGTGAAGAAGCGCCTTCTATTGTCGAGCATTTTATACGAAATCCAATTATAACTACTGGAATTGGTTTATGTATTTGGTTGGAAGAACTACTGGAAAGCTTTTGTGCAACTGTTGGAATCCTGATCCGAAAAAAGAAAAGTTATCCGCTCGAAATGATAGAATAGACGCCCTTTTAGTAACAGCTCTTTATTTGAATAAAAATATTGACAGAACAAAAAAAATTAATTCAGGCAATAACAGTGATGCCACTTATATTCGAAAAGTAACTTATAATTTCTTTTTTATTTCAACATCCTCACTAAAAATAAATTAGTTATTTATGCATAAACCCATCTTACGAGCAAACATTTTAATTTTTGTATTAGTGAGTGGCTTAGTTAAAATGTCCGCGATCATATCATCGGAGCCTATGGCTTCTAATTCAATTCTCTTTTCAACAAGAGAGTCTCTAATAAAATGATGGCGTACATCTATATGTTTGGTTCTTGCATGGTAGGATTCATTCAACGCAAGTTGTATGGCTCCATGGTTGTCGCAAAACAATTTTGTTGAACTTGGTTGCTTACCAAAAATCTCTGCTTGCAGTCCTCTTAACCAAAGTGCTTCTTGTAGTGCAACGCCCATCGCCATGTATTCTGCCTCACACGTTGACAAAGCTGTTGTTACTTGCTTCTTCGAGCCCCATGATAATGCTGCACCTTGTCTCAGAAACACGTAGCCGCTAATTGATTTTCGCTCGTCTGAATCGCTCGCAAAATCTGCATCACAAAAACCTTCCAGCTCCGACTGATCAGCAAACTTATAGGTTAGTTTGTAATCTATTGTGCCCTTCAGATATCTCAGGATTCTCTTAGCTGCGCACCAATGTTGCATTCCATAATTGTTGTTAAACCGGCTGAGAAAACTTACTGCATAACAAATATCAGGTCGGGTCATCTGTGCTGCAAACAAAAGACTTCCAATGAGCTCCTGGTATGGATATTTTGACATTGCAGCTATCCCTTTCTTATCTTTTGGTGCCTGGTCTTTGCTCAGCTTAGCATTCGGGTCCATAGGCGTAACAACCGGGTTACACGACTTCATTCCGAAACGATCCAACAGTTTCATGATGTATGACTTTTGACTGAGTGTCAACCAATTTCCACGTTGGTATTTCAACTGAAGCCCAAGAAAGGATTTTGCTTTACCCATGTCCTTCAACTTAAATGTCTCTTTCAACTTCTTAATTAAATGATTTTTGGTTTCTTCACTTTTCCAAAAAAGAAGTATGTTGTCTACATACACTGCTAGAATCAGTACGTTGTTCTTGTCTTCATTGTTGATGTATATGCATTGATCTGTTTTAAGTTGTCTCATGCCAAGTTTCTTTAAAGTATGGCTAAGTTTCACGTTCCACATCCTTGAAGATTGTTTTAGGCCGTATATTGGTCGATTCAGCTTCAAAACTTTTCCTCTTGGAACTGCAATACCTTCTGGTGGAGATATAAATATTTCTTCATTCAGATTGCCCTGCAAGAATGCTGTGCAGACATCCAAATGATTGATCTCTAATTTAAGGTCCAGCGCTAGTGATAGTAAATAGCGAAGTGAATTGTACCTCATCACCGGGGAATAGGTTTCTTTGTAATCTACGCCACTCCGCTGCGCGCATCTTCTGGCCACCAATCGTGCTTTGAACCGAAGTACTTCTCCTGTTTCGTTGTATTTCTTCTTAAAAATCCATTTGGTCGTCAATGTTCTTTTGTCTTGAGGTAAGTCTGCAACACTCCATGTATTATTTTCAACAAGCGATTTATACTCGTCGTCAATTGCATCCATCCAATCCTGTCTATTATTACAGCTAGTAGCTTCTGCGTATTTTTGCGGTTCGTCTAAATTTCCACAGGCAAAGTATGTAATGTAATCACTCATATCAGGAGGTTTTGGCATTCTGCCAGAACGACGCACAACTAGGGGATCCTCCCCACTGAATTGTGGCACTTCAAAAAACTCCTCCTCACTATCAGTAGTATCACTGGTGGATTCATCTATAGGCTGATCATTATTTACAACCGCATCATCGATAATACCATTATCCACTGACTCAAAATGTGGTGTTTGTTCGGATTCCTTATTTGAACAGTCAGAATTCCCATCAGCATAAGTCCTCACTAAATCCTGATTGTTCAATATATGCATAAGGTCTTCGTTCTTGGAAAAATACATTTTATCTTCTATAAATATAACGTCGCGACTAATGTGGATTTTTCTTTTCACAGGATCGTGTAATCTATATGCTTTGCTGTTCTCGCAATAACCCAGCATAATGCATTTCTCCGACTTCGGATCCCATTTTGCGCGTCTTTCTTTGGGAATCATCTTCATTGCTATACATCCAAAAACTCTTAGATATAATAGGTTTTGTTGAACGCCGTTCCACATCTCCTCTGGTGTCTTGTTATTGAGTTTCTTCTTTGGAGTTCTGTTCAAGAGATATGTCGCTGTGTTTACAGCCTCTGCCCAATAAAATTTCTTAAGTCCGGCAGCTATCATCATCGTCCGGGCTTTCTCCACAAGAGTTCTGTTTGTTCTTTCAGCCTTACCATTTTGCTGCGGATTATATGGCGCTGATGTTTGATGGATGATGCCGCTATCCTCACAAATCTGTCTGATCGCTTTGTTGCAGAACTCAAGACCATTATCAGTGCGAAGAATCTTAATCGATTTCCCAGTTTGGTTTTCGACGAGATTTTTGAAAACTTTAAATTTATTTTGCACCTCAGATTTATTTTTCAGTGTGTACACAAATAGTTTATTTGAGTAATCGTCTAAGAATAACACATAATAAATCGCTCCTCCCATTGATTTTCGCTCCATCGGTCCACAAACATCACTATGTACTAATTGCAGTACATCCGTTGTCTTACTAGTTGATAACTTGAATGGAAATTTAGCCTGTTTCCCCTCCAAACATGAGCGACATTTGGTGTTGACTTGTTTTGGATCTATGTCGACTCCGAAAACATCATTACGACTTAGTTCCTGGAGACTTACGTCTGCTGCATGGCCCATTCGGTTGTGCCATAGTATTTTGCTACCAACTGCAAAAGTCTTCTGCTGCAAATCGACGTTAAGTTTATACATATTATTTTCTAGAGAAGCTATTGCAAATATTTTCTTTTTGCGAAGAATGACACATTTATCATTAAAAAATCTAACTTCGCATCCTTTTTTGGTCATCTGGCTAACTGATAATAAATTTGTGCAAACTTCTGGCACGTATAAAACATCTTTTATTGTTATATCTTCTTTAATATTGTTCAATGTAATTTTTGCAGAAATATCTCCTAGTCCAAGAACTCTCAATTTATTGTTGTTTGCAACTAAAACATATTCGTTAGATGTAGATGGATTAAAAACCTCAAAATCGCATCTGTTCTTAGCCATGTGAGTTGTAGCACCTGAATCAATTAGCCACGTATTTTCTGCGCTATTATATTTCGTTGCAAAGCTTGCCGCCAACATTGTTTTGTTGTTAAAAATTGGCTTTTTCTTCTCGTTGCAGTTTCGGGCTATGTGGCCCTCCTTTCCACATTTAAAACAAGTGAACTTTTTTTCTTCTTCATGAGACTTGCTGTTAGTTGATCTCTTCATTTTCCGTTTAGTATAGTGCTACTTCTGAGGAAGTGTTTGAATTTGCTCCAAGCGTGTTGTAAGTATCAAAATCCTGCAGAAGTTTGGTCTTGATTGTATCCGCAGTAACCTTAACATTGCTACTCTCAATCGCCATGATCATCGGTGCAAAGTGCTCAGGCAGACCACTCAGTAACAAACTCCCAACCCACTCATCATTCACAGTCATATCTATTTGATTTAATTTCTGTGCAGTATCAATTATTGTATCAACATACTCACAGATATCCTTGCAATTAACTAACTGTGTTGTTGTCAGCTTCCTTAGCAGACCGCACCGTCGAGTCAATCCAGAATCATCGTACGTGGACTTTAATTTGTCCCAAATATCTTTCGCTGTTGAAATTCCTTGAATGTGCACGTATAGATTCGGCGAAATATACAGCACAAGTCTTGATGTCGCCTTTTCAATTACATCAGCATTTTCTTCTGTACCCAGGACAGCTTTCCAATATCCTTGGAGTTTCATTGCATGCTCGGTTGCAAATTTCCATTTGTGGTAATTCTCTCTACCACACAGTCTTTCTATTTCGACGAATTTTTCCATCTTTCCTTTAATGGGTGCCTGGACCCATAACCTGTTGGAATCTTGATCCGAAAAAAGAAAAGTTATCCGCTCGAAATGATAGAATAGACGCCCTTTTAGTAACAGCTCTTTATTTGAATAAAAATATTGACAGAACAAAAAAAATTAATTCAGGCAATAACAGTGATGCCACTTATATTCGAAAAGTAACTTATAATTTCTTTTTTATTTCAATAGCAACATCACCGCGGCGAAAGCTAGGGTATGCTCTAGCTTTAGCCGCGGTGAGTTTTATTTATTTGAGAGGAAATGATACAGATGTGCCTGCGATGGAAGAGTACAACCTATTGTTTTGACTTCGTTGTACTTTTTATCACTTTTGTTCCGATGTAGTTCTGGCTTATGCTCTAGCTTTAGCCGCGGTGAGTTTTATTCATTTGAGAGGAAATGATACAGATGTGCCTGCGATGGAAGAGTACAACCTATTGTTTTGACTTCGTTGTACTTTTAATCACTTTTGTTCCGATGTAGTTCTGGCTTTAGTCAAGAAAATCTTGACTAGCCCACTAACAACCGCCAACAACAGCTGACTGGTTGGTGTGGTTATACTGTGTGGCTGTTGTTTGCTTGTTACAAAAATACAAATCCAAGTAAATTATGAAGGAGTATTTTTATTTTTTCTATTTTTTATGCAGTTCATATACTGTTGGATTATGTAGAACAATCGACGAACTCAGCAAATCGTTCACAGCAAAAAATGCAACTTGGCCTATGAAATAACTAATTTACATTCCGAACACATGTGTTACACATGTTACTTGCATAAAATGTCATCCTCTAATTCGTGCATTCTTATTTCTAAGTTTGTTTTTGCTCTTCTTTTCTTTAAAAAAAAACAGATTTGTTGTGCTGCAATAACAATTCTCCAAACAATCCCAAGCGAAAATAGAAAGTAGATGACGTTTTTGACATCTGAACTGTCAACTAGATATGCAGTCAATTTTGGCATTCAGGATCTTAGTTTGACTGCAAATCTACTCAACTAAGATCTTCAATGCCCCCATTCGCTAAGATAATTCAGGGCTGTCTGAGGAAAAACTTCAAATATCAGCTGTGAAGTGTCAGAAAGCAGAATTGTTCATTGTTTGTGGAATACTGCAATTTAATTTGAGATAAAATTTTAAATAGATTTCGGTGGTTAAAGAAAATAAATAAAATTATTATTTGTGATGATTTGTCCCAGAATTTCACCTCTCTATGAGAACGTTTAGTGGCATTATTACGATAACCGGGGCGTCGAGGTTTGAAAATGCCATTTTGTAGATCTCGGTGAAATAAGCACAAAATATAAAGAAAAAAAATTGATAAATCGCTTAGTTTAGGAGATATCGAGGTTTAAAAATTAATTTTTCCTATGGAAATTCAATTGAAATTAATTCTTTTTGCTTTCGGTACAAAAAAAGTGTTGCATACATCTAGGCGTAAAACTATAACAATTGTTTTCTTAGCATTTGAGTAAAGAAATTTTATGAAATTGTAGTAAATCGCGCGATTTTTTTAGTTTTATTTTTTCAAAGTCTGATCCTCAAAAACTACAATTTCATAAATATCTTTACTCAAATTTTCAAACCTCGATATCTCCTAAAGTAAGCTATTAATCAATTTTTTTTATTTTATATTTTGTGCTTATTTCACCGAGATCTACGAAATGGCATTTTCAAACCTCGGCGCCCCGGTTATCGTAATAGTCCCAAATATTGTACTAATGTTAAGTGTTTATTAAAAAAACGAAATACATTGTTCTATAATTGTTTGGCAAATACATATGTAAACGTGTATTCAATGACATCAGAAGGAATGCCTAGTGTAGCAACAAGATCTTTGGTTTTCATTGTTGGCTCTATCTCGGAAGAAAATTCTCCAATGGACGACTCATTTCCAGACGTTGATCACGTCTTTTAGTTCTTGCATCTTTCCTTGGTGATTTTGGTTGCTTTCAAGTATCTATTCTTTATTCACAATTTCTTGGAGAATGTCAACAGGTCCTTCTTTTAATTCTGGCAAGTGGATGTTGAATTTTTGCCAGTTTTACTAGACCGACTCCATCAACACAAACAAATTTTTCAAACTGTCGACGATGGTTTTTAAAAGATTGAGATACATATTTCAACACATTATTTTATTGTTAACAATATTATTTCATAGTAATTTTATTAATTTTTCATTTTTCTTCCACTCATTACACTGTTGCACTACCTAGTCACCAGAAAATTCCATTCGACTGATTTTGACAGCAGCAATTGATTTCTAGTCGAACGTTCGCTAACCGTAATAGAGTGAAGTCACAATTCGCCTAAACTCTGACATTTGAGTCACATGAAATCTCGGCGAGTCGCTAACCGTAATACGAAATAGTCACATTCGCCAACTTTTTCGTTCGACTCGCTAACCGTTCTAGGGGTGTTAAGTAGGACCTTCTTAATCAATGGACTTCTAACAGAAACTTTTAAGTGGTTAACGAGCTCACGTGTACCTCGGAGCAAACATCAACTAATCCTAGGTAACAGCCACGAGAAGATTTTACAAAACACTGACCGCATTAGTTCTGTTATATGATGCTAAGTGCTTGACGAGAAGAATATTGAGAATTTTTGAGAAAAATTCTGCGTCGAATATTTGGTTCCGAATACGAAGATGGTGAATGGAGAAGAAAATACAACAACGAACTCTATGAGCGGTATCAAAATGTGGATTTAGTCCAAAACTCTAACAAGTTGACTCCAAAGCTTGGCCAAATCGAGTGAATGCACAGTATCGCTCCAGTCGAGAACTAAAGCAAGTATGCCCAGGATCGAAGGTGATGAAAGCCTGCCGTTTCTCAGACAACGACCTTCTACGGCTTGGGAGCCCATTTAGTAAAGCACTCGTAAGTAAGCACCTAAGGGATAAAATTAAATTCAAAACAAAGCAAAGTAAACCAACTATAAAATGTGTACATATGTATTTGGTTATAATAAATGTTTGAACAACTATGTAACTTGAAATTGCGTAAAATGCTGAACTAAATATGTTCTAACAAAGAATTACGGTATATACTTGTAACTATGACTTGAACAATCAATGTGAATTTAAGTAAATGTGTACTGTTACCTTATGTATACTATAAATGTATTTACAATTATGTCTCTTCCTCTATACATCATTTTTTATTTTATTTAAGTATCTCAGAAAAAGTCTAGAAGGTGACAGAAATGTGAAAAATATCACTTCCGCTTAGCAAAAGTGATACAGCCTAAATATTCCTCATAAGTGTTCAAATTTTTATATACATTGCCGAATAGGTTCAAAATATGTAATAAAATAAATCATCTAGAGAAAATTCATCATCACTGTCCGTAAGGTTCCGCATCGCGATTTTATGAGCATTCGTGTAGAGATCATTTAAATCAGGTTCATCGTCTAAAAGTAAAAGGTTCTAATAAATAACATAAATTTAATGATATTAGTGTTGTATAACCAACCTTTGAACTTTTGTTTACGTGCCAGTCGAGATGATGATAAAACCGCCTCATCACCTATATCAATTTCATTCTGCGTTGACCTACTTGAATATCTTGTCGTTGGAATAAAGAACCAATAGGACTTCAATATTGTTCGAAGTCCTGGCATTTCTTTAAGCTCTGCTAAAAGACTTGGTTGTTTAACGAGTGACTGAAATGCTCTTAATTGCAGTGATTCTGTTTCTGATGTGGAATTTATAAGACGAATCGCAGATTTAGCGGCAGTTGAGCACACCATAGGATAAATGTGAATATTTGGGTCAATTGGTATGTCTGTGAACGCGATCCCAAGAGATCGACGATTGAGGTAAAATTCCAAGTGTCCTCGTGTTAAATCTAAGTAAATACCAATAATGCACCCTTGTGAAAATTTACTTCCGTACGCTTTTTGTTCGCCATTGTGTTGTTTCATACCATTGTATGAAAATCCCCATGACTGGTCATTTGTTCCCAGCGCGGAAACAAAGTGATGCTTGAATTGATCCAAGTTAACATTTTCGGTTCCTACGCCAAACATCTAGAAAAAAAAAGAAAAGTAATACTATAGTAACTTGATAAATAGTTTGTCATTGAAATACCAATTTAAAGGCGATGTCTATGAAAGTTTATACATATGTAAGTTTGTTTTGACGAAATAAATACATTGACATAAATCACTGCAAGGACACAGAATTATGAAACTCCAAAGCACACAAGGTTCTTGAAACGAATTTAGTTAGATCAGTGCTGTTTGATCTACCCTTAATAAAGTGAAAAACAACTGTCATAAATGTTTTCAAAATATTGGGCTTGGCGATTGGACGATAGCTGGAAATATTGTTCTTACGACCTTTTTTATGTAAGACACTCCCTGTGAAAGAAAGAGAGTCATAGGAGATCGTTGAATTTCAGAGAAGACGGACGCTTTCAGATTTATTTTTTGGCATTCGGTCTAGATAATTGTGGTAAATAGATTCACAGACTGTCCGCGTTGTGGAAGTTGGTAAAATCAGAGTCACAACGAGAGTTAAAGTAAGTGCGCCATAGTTTGCTTCTTTTACGTCGAAGCGAGCGCAATTCGTTGTAGCAAGGTGGGTGGGACGGATTGCGTAAAGCAGTTAAACATTTTCGAAGAGAACAACTGAGGAGCATTATCTATGGTAATGGTGGCGTTCTCGTAAATAAAGTTGAAGTAAGCGTTGCTGGGCAAATCGTTTAGTTTGACAAAGTCTGCTTTCCGAAAATTAAAACTGTACGAACGTTGAGATGGGCGAATATAGCAGCAAAAAAGACAAAGGTTGCCCTTTGAGACGGTTATTTTGACACAAATTAACTTAAACTTAGCGGTGTGTAAAGATTCAAAACGATTATATTTATATTGCTAGAGCACCACGCCGGTGGAGTCGTCTACTTTTTCAAGGCCATCATTTCGGAAGATGTTAGATTGTGACAAAAAAATAATAAAAAATTGAATTGAATTGAATAGTTGCTATTATAGTCAGAAGAAAGATTTGTTTCAGTATGTGTAAAGATATCATATGGGAGATTTTGTGAGTTAAGAAACACTGGAGGACTTGGTGCTCAGTACTCTAACATTCTAGTAATAAAGACATGCGGGGCAAATGAGGAAAGACCGTTTCTACGTTAGTTGGAGAAATACTGAAGCTCTTGGTGAATCGAGACCACGACGTCAGTTCTAGTAACTCCATCAATAAAGATGGGGTCCGGTTTATCATCATGGTAGGCAAGATATGGAAGGACGTTCTCGTAAGTTCTACGATCTCCCAAGCGAAACAGAACAAAGCGGCTATCTTCATTACTATCTACAAGCTGCTTATGCCCGGATTTTCTGTGAGTTTTAACTCAGTTTAAACTTATGAACGTAACCTATGCAGCAGTCAGGTCGCAGCCGTGCAGCAAACTAAAATAAGCTGCAAATTTGCAGAACAAAAGCGTTTATTTGACATTTATGAACACAAGAGGAAAAAACGCCAGAAATATTGTTGAAAGCATTGTGGTATGACCAAACAAAATACATGCAAAATATGTTCTCTAAGTCGAAATCCCATTTACTCGAAGAAATGTTTGTGGGTTATGGCGATTCGACTCAGGGGAAGTTGACTGTAATCGATATATGTACATATGTGTTTCATCGCTATTGTTATAACTGATTTTTACTGCAAGAGTCATTAGCCGTGTTTTATTATCCCCATGATCTGATCAGGGGGGTCAGGGGTGGCCAACCTTTTCAGCAGGTGGGCCAAATTTAAGGAAAAATATTTTCTGCCAGGCCACGCACCAATGTTATTTTTTTTTTTAATTAAAGTAACCAAGCGAGCGTGCTACATGTTCTAGCACATCGTCGTTTCCCAGTAGATGAGATAGTGGTCAAACGTAATAGCCCAGTCGAATTAGATCAAAAGAGGGGCTGACACGGAAAAAAATATTATTTGTTTTTTTTTTTTATTTTTCGATTTAGACCCGAAAAGAGGTGGGGGTGAATTTTTGTTTATTGAAGAACTCGTTTATTTTCAATATTACACGAAAAATGGTTATTACCGAAGTTGTAATAACCCCTCTTTTCGGGTCTAAATAACAACAACAACTTTGGTAATTAGTATTTTCGTGTAACATTGAAAATAAATGAGTTATTCAATAAACAAAAATTCACCCTCAAATTCAAGATAGCAGATGACGCATCAGGGTTGGAGTCCCGAAAACCGAAATGTAGACTGCCAATGAGCCCCCCCAACAAGTTCCGAAGGAAAATTGCTGCGCGGATTTTTTTCCGTGTCAAATTCTCATTCGACTGGGCTATAAAATATGTATAAAACAACTGAGAATCAAATAATTTAAAAATATTTAAAATTGAGACAGAGCAGAACTAAATGCATCATAATTTGTCTCGACTGATGTTGTCGCTATACGCAAACACTTTTCCAAGTGAACATCAGTAATTCGTGTTCTCACTTGTGATTTGATGTACTTCATGCATTTAAAAATCTGTTTACACGCATAAGTGTTTCCAAATAGCGGAAAAGAGCATGTTTATAAAACGCAGGAAATTTTTTTTAAACGTCGGACCATCGCAGAATCTCTCCACGGAACACGGAACTTTGGCAAGCTGGACTGAGAGTAGTTATGAGTATGAGCCCGATAGCGTTGCGAGCTTCCCGAAGACACCGATTTTATCAACACCTAGCGTCGGACAAAAAACTAAGTAACCCTGCGTGCCAAATAGCGGGATATTTGTATTAGTTAAAATCGATGAATTTTAAAATAGGTATATTTTAAAATAGCTCAAACAAATTTATTTTTCCAAGAATGCGAGATATTTCAAATTTCTCTACGCTATAATTTAAAAATATGATACAAATGACTCATGATGTAATGTTATTTTGGTGAAACGTACAATGAAGTTAACATTTAGATTAACTTAATTTAGCTCCGCGGGCCAGAACATAACTCCCGGCGGGCCGCATGCGGGCCGGTTTGGCCACCCATGATCTAAGTTATAGACGGTATGGCATGAAAATTCAGACACGAAGACTCACGGCAACTAAAACACAATTTTTCGCGTTTATTGTAGAAAAATTAAAAGCGAGTAGGTAATGAATCCCTATGATAGCTGACGATAAATTAAATTGTAGACACATTAGTTCTTAATAAGAAGAAACTGATTGATTATTTACACTTCCTACTACTCCTATACGGAATTTAAAATAACGATTCAACAAGTGTCTATAGCGAGAGATTTATGCAAAATAACCACACTAACAACTGAAAATAAGCTAGTCGCAGAGGAGCATAGAGGTTATTTAGTTTAATAACATTTTTATTTTTCATTGATATTGATGATGTAAATAAAATGAGACCATGGATTTCATAGAAAAACATCGTGCTGTTATCTGTTGAGACAAAAGCCATTCGATAACAGAAGTTATTAAAAATGCTGATAACAATTTAATTTTTCTACCATGTTGTTTCTAATTGCTACTTAAAGCAATGATTTTTCAGGTCAATTAATGTTATATTATGCTATATAAATTTTAGATCATTTTTTGCTTGTGAATTAATTTCCTTTACATCAAGTTCACATCTAAATTAGAAGATCATAGCGAATCCATCTACTGCTTGTTGTCACTTGTTCTCCTTTGTGATCATTGTTTAAATAAATGCCATTCAGTATAGATCAGAATTTATTATTATTGTGTATCAGCTGCGAAACATGTGGCGTAAACCTACATTCCTCAATGCACTGGCGCCAACTAAACTAGCTTGGCAACTAGCGAATATGATAAAGCGCATGACTTTGTTTACAAAATGCAATCGTATTCAGACCAAACTAAGGTGAGAATTTCTCCAAAAATAATGAACTCGAAAGGTTGGGGTATATAAAATTTAGTATAGTTTTCTTACCACATCTGTTCCAGATAAAATAGTTATTATTCGAATTTCCCAAAAGTGGACCATTTGAGGTTTTAGCGGCCGATCACCACGTATTATTGTAGTTCCCTGGCTATAAATCGGATGAAAAGTTACATCCGCTCCCAGAATCATAGTGTCTGGATCACTTTGTTCCCACTGCCATTCCATTGTATTACTATCTTCTTCCCCGCAACGACATGCGACTAAATCTGGAACATTTCCTTTAAACGCTGTTAAAACTGTGCATTTTGGAAAATTACAATCACAGAACGGAGGAGAGCGATGCTCTTGCCAATTGTCAAATCGTCGGGCCGACATCCCTAATCTATCGCAC
Source organism: Brachyopa scutellaris (assembly GCA_949775065.1). NCBI lineage: Eukaryota > Metazoa > Arthropoda > Insecta > Diptera > Syrphidae > Brachyopa > Brachyopa scutellaris. Next base: position 50,191,251 of record OX459114.1, on the reverse strand, counting down.
GGTTTTGTTTTGCTAGACGTAAACAGCTACACTTTCGTCCTTCTTGAAACTATTCAGTAATTTTCCACTTGCTTGAATCAGTCAACTTTTCGAAGCGTATGTGGAACGAAATAATTTATAATGTAAGCAATTCAAGTAGCTTCTTATCACTGGCGGTTGCAATCTCCGTGCACTGATTTATAAATATAAATTGTGCTGTCTGTAGGAAAATATTATTTTATAGACGTTTTCATGCGAGGTGTTCGGAGATACAAAATAAACAAATCTGACAGTTAACAGCCACTGGCCTCATCGCTATAGTTAGCAAAGGAAAGTCTAATATGAAAAGTCATGTACATGTATATCCATCGCATATATTGCTGAGTGATAGTTTATCTGATTTCACAAATAGATGTCAGTGTACAATGGTCATATGTGGCGGTCATCTACTAAGAATCTCCACAACTACGCGTCGCTTCGGGCGCAAAAAAATCCAGACGGTTTTTGCCGTCGTACGTACAAGAACTTCTTGCAAATGACATCATTCTCTTCTTTAAAATATCATCTCAACGGCTTCTTCGTTTTTTTTGTACTTACTTCTTGTAATTTTTAAATCTTTTTTTGAAATAAATTTTATAATCTTAATTCTAACTTAATTTTGTATGTGTATTAATTATTGCTCACTGACACTCGTTTTCAAGTTAGTAGACACTCTATAAAGCTACACATATGTGGAACTCACTTTTATTTTTCAACTCCACCCTTCTGTCAGATTTTGAATTTAACGAAAATTACAGCGACTACTGCGCTTTGGTTTTTACTTGTGAATTGTTTTAACCCTGTATTGCATGGTATATCATATATGATATGCTCTAGTAAATTAGCATTTTCCATCCGTTCAAAAAGAAAATTTCCAACTGTCGGAGCGTAATAACCTAAGTATGATATTACACTTTGAATTTAACCGCCACCAGCAGATTTCTTTGATTAAAAATACGGTTATTTTTCAAAAATTGGTTGCGGGGGCAACGTGTGTGCATTTTTGCTATTTTAAGTATTTTATTTTGTGATTATTTTTAATAAATTACAGAATGTCAGCACAAAACTTTTATTGCTATTCTGTGAAAATATTGTCATATTTTCAATTTGTTTAAATTTTAAGCTTAGAAAAGAGACAGTTGAAAAGATAATGGCCTTTTAAATTTTACGAAATCTATAGATATAACTCAATATCTCGAAAACGCTTCAATATTTTTAAAAAATTTGGCCATTTTTGAAATCACTGCAACGAGATACATCTAAAAGAATGTGTTTCAATAAAAAAAAAAAAAATGCATTAAAGGGTTAAAGTCGTAATTGAATCATTTTTATTAATGTACAAAAACCAAATTAAATGTCTATCTGTCTATCTATCTACTTATCTGTCTGTCTATCTGCCTGTCTGTCTATATGTCTATCTGTCTGTCTTTCTGATTGTCTGTCTGTCTATCTGCCTGTCTGTCTATCTGTCTGTCTGTCTGTCCGTCTATCTATCTATCCGTCTATCTTTTTACCTATCTGTCTGTCTATCTTTTTTTTTTTTTGTAAGAAAGGTGGAAAGCATCAAAAGCCTGTGTGTGGGACTTTAATCCACTAAAACCACCTCCTGCCTCTGATCCCTGGTCTCCACGGTACCCACTGTAAGTATTTCGCCATGGGGGGGACTTCAGCGGTAGCTTTTCCTCATCTTCACATGTCTTTGTCAAGAGAAAGTAACGAATGCCCGCAAAAAAAAAGGCCGCACGACAAAAGCCCGCAGATTTTATTTTTAGGAAATAATTTTTGTTTTTTTTTTGTACAATTTCCCCTCCTAAGAACATTATTTAATTTTTTTTTTTTTAATTCAAATTGTTAAACACCCCCTCCTAAGAATATTATGTCATTCAGTCGTTCACAGACCTCCGTGGAGTACGCACGTGTTTCGGCTTCTAAGTGGATTACCAGTGTGTTAAGTTCAATATTTGCCCAGCGAATTTTAATTGGCTCGGTAGCCTACTTGTAGTAGTGGTGAACCGCCACCCAGTGGACCAAGGTTCGAGTCCCATCCGGGGAAAGAAATTTTTTTTTTCTGTGTTTTTTTAATTAAAAAATTAAAATAAAGTGATCAGCATCAGCCGATAGTACCGGCGATGGCTGATAGCCACCGGTCCGCGTCCCAACAAACGGGAGAAGCGGAAAAACAAAAAACAGGCGATGTGCCAGTAACGTTAGGCCACCAACCAACAGTGGTCATTGAAGGAACGGGGAAGAGGAGGAGGAGGTTAAATCCAACTCCCAACGTGGGAAAGCGCCCCTGTCTTTCAACTTCTACAGAACAGCTGCCTGTGGAAGTGGGGGAGGAGGCGCCTTCGACGTCAGCAGCAGCAGCCAAACAACAAAAACAACAACGATCAGCCGATGGTGACCGATTCGCCTACGTCTCCGACGGTGGTGAAGGGCACTACACTGGCACCAGAAATAGCTTCGCCTCTCTGGCGGCCTCAGATACCGACGATGAAGACGATGAACTGGAGCTCCTAAGCCGCAGCATAAGAGAGCTGCAGCAAAAAGTGCTTATCATTAAAGCCAAACAAGTGGCCAGAAGAGTAAAGGAGCAAGAGATGGAGCTCCAGCGAAATCAGCAACAACAGCCAGCAGAACAAGCTCCGCAGCAACCCAAGCAGCTACAACAACAGCAGCAGCCAAAAGACAAACCACAGCAGAAAAAGCTGCCTCAGCCGCAACAACAACGGCAACAACAGCAGCAGAATCAGCAGAAGCAGCAGAAAACGCAGCAGCAACAACAACAACAACAACAGCAGCAGCAGAACCAGCAGCAACAACAACAGAAGACAACAAGGGAGAAGGTGCCCCCAATAAACACCTTCAAAATGGAACTAAAAGAGACAATCGAACTATGTAAGTCGGCCATAGGCAATCATTTTTATGTTAAAAGACTTAGCGTAGATAGGCATTCTATACAATGTAACACAGTAGAACAATATAGAACAATTAAAAAACTGTTAGCGGAATCGACGACGGAGTTCTTCTCCTTCACCCCGAAGGGGGAAAAGCTGCAAACGATGCTGCTGAGGGGGATGGAACCGTCCACCGAACCGGAGGAGCTTCTTAGAATGCTCAAGGAAAAGACGTGCGATGGGCTCGAATTCGTGGGGGTCAAGCCTTTTACTACAGCAAGGGCCAAAAGGGAGAATCGGAAATTACCGTTCTTCCTGGTTCAGCTGTCACCCAATAGCAAACTGGATGGTCTACGGAACATAAAGGTCGTAGACTACCATGTTGTCACATGGGAAAAAGTAAAGAGGAGCGATAACATTATTCAATGTGTTCGCTGTCAGAGGTTCGGGCACGCCGCGTCGAACTGCGAGATGCAGCCTCGATGCGTGAAGTGTGGAAAGAACCACAAGTCCGAAGAATGTTCTCTGGGGAAAGAAGGGGCGTCAGAGAAATCTCAGCTCTCGTGTGCGTTGTGTAGGAACTCGGGACACACCGCTAACTATCGGGGTTGCCCCAAGTTCCAAGACATTAAGAAAGTGAACCTGGTTCGACAGCAGAAGAGCGTAGTGAAAAGTCTACCACGTCCAAGCCAAACTCAAGCCGTCACACCCCAAATATCCTACGCCCAAATGGCGGCAGGAAGGGGAAATACGGCACAGCAACCACCGAAGGCTGCTTCACAGGCCCCACTGCCTAAAGCACCGGAGGCTGACTTGATGGCTATCTTGCTATCTATTCAAGGGCAGATGGGTCAGCTACAACATCAGGTACAAGAGCAGGCGAAGAGGGTGGACCAAATCTGCGCGCTTCTGCCGGGCCTAGCGCATCTCCAATCATAATGTGTGCGATGGCGGAGAATACCTTGAGGATCCTTGCGGTGAATGTAAATTCACTGATAAGGATCGAACGAAGAGCCGTACTATTTAAGTTGTTAGAAGATCAAAGCCCTGATGTGCTTTTGGTTAGCGAAACCAAGCTAAACCAGAAACATAAGTTACGGCACAATAATTATAATATAATAAGAAGAGACCGACCCAACTCTATACAAGGAGGAGGTGTTGCGATCTTCATTAGTAAAAAGCTAAAATATAAGGTAGTGTACAGTGGTGAAGTGCGGAGATTCGAGGAGCTAGAAGCATGTATCGTGTGCATCCCTCTCCATAGTGGAAAGAGGTTGTACATGATCTCAGCTTATGCACCTGAAGCTACGCAACCAACTTATTTTATTTCAGAGCTCGAGACACTTTTCCGACGCCTTAGGCTGGAGTCGGAGGAGAATTATTTCCTTTTGGCTGGGAATCTAAACGCTAAACACAGAGATTGGGGAAATAACATTCCTAACTCTAGAGGGAACCTCCTTTTTAATTGGTGGGGTCAGCACAGTGTCGAGTATAGACTCGATTTGAAAGCAACAGATAGTCCGTCGTTTCCCAGGGGCGGATCATATCTGGATCTCCTGCTGTTCGACGTACGGTTACAACTGACTAACACGAACGGACAAACTTTAAACTGCCTTCATACATTTGTGTATGACAGTGACCATTGTGGACTCAGTGCCGAAATTACAATTCCCAACGAGATTGCGGAACTTGAAGCGTTTGTTCATGCGCATCCCTATAATTATAGTAGGGTGCGTTGGACACGCTTCTCTAGAGTTTTGACAAGAGCACTCTCCTCAAACTCGCTCAACCCACCGTCCAATAGGAATCTGTCAAATGAGGAGATTGACGGATATCTAAAACAAATGGACGAGACAATAAAACAAACGATGGACAGGACGATACCTCGACATCAACAAACTGACAATGTAGGGATATACCGCAACGCAACAATAAACGCACTACACCAACAGAAAAGTAGACTGCTGTCGAGATTAAAAACCTTGTACAGACGGTTTACTGACAGACAAAACTCAGAGATTAGGACACTGAAGGCGTTGATTAAAAACCTCCAACAGTTAATTAAAGAAAACTACCGATTAGCGGTAAATCTGCACTGGAACAAAAAAATTGGGGCTGTAAAAGCCAACAACCCCAGTATGTTCCCGCAAATAAATAAAATATTTCGGAGGAATAATCTCAACGACCTTCCATGTCTCAAAATTCCTCGAAATACGGACAACGAACGAATACTTGTGACAGCAGGTATAGATCCAGTAAACGCAGTTGATGACGACAATTTCTTTTTGATCGAAGATCCGCAGGAGAAGGTTGAGACTATAGGAGCGACTTTTCAGGAAGTGTATAAGGTAAATAGCAGTATTTGCCCGAACCATGACCTGGAGAATCGAGTCCTTGTGCACAACTTCTACCTTCGAAATGAACTACAGCAATGGCGATCAGAGAACATCGGTTTCACCGAGTTCAATGAAGACAATAGGGCAAATAATGCCATCGCCAACGAAGGGATACATCCCCCGTTCTTATCGAAGGTAGAGCTCAAAGCGATCTTCGAATCATTGAGAAAGAAGAAGTCAGTGGGAATCGATGGAATATCTAACATTGTGCTTAGACATCTCCCTCTAGAAGCGGTAAACATTTACTGCATTTTGTTTAATAATGTGCTGAATAATGCACATTATCCAGCGCATTGGAAAACAGCAGTAGTGCACCCTATCTCTAAAAGGGGTAAGGACAATTCCAATCCGGCAAATCTCCGGTCAATAAGTCTCCTTCCGAACATCAGCAAGGTATTCGAAAAAGTGGTCAATAGAGCCCTGACTAAGTGGGTTGACGACAAACATATAATTCCAGATAACCAATTCGGATTTAAGGCGGGGCATGATACCATACATGCCGCGTCTAAGCTCGTATCGGATATTCAATGGAACAAAAGCAAGAAACAATGTACGGGTGCCTGCCTGGTTGACTTGGAGAAAGCCTTCGACACCGTTTGGCTAGAGGGACTTTTTTACAAGTTGAGCAGGTTGAGCATAAGTAAACCACTGCTGTACATACTTTATAATATGCTCACCAGTAGGCGGTTCGTTGTGAAAAATGGCAATGTGACCTCTGCTGGTATTTTTGAAATTAAAAATGGTCTACAACAGGGTGCGGTTAATTCGCCGATCCTTTTCAATATTTACACAAGTGATCTCGTAGGGTCTCTTCACCATGCTATTGCGTACGCAGATGACTTGGTCGCGTACAGATCAGGGCCAAAGATCGAGGTCATTGCAATTCTCTTGCAACGTGACTTCGATAAGATTCAGCGATATTGTGACGACTGGAAGTTGAAGATCAACAGAGCCAGAGGCGCTTTTGCCCTTACAAAGAGACTGTTTTATAGCAGCCTCGCAGCGATGCGAGGGTAAAAGTTATCTGCTACATGGCCCTTATACGGCCAATGATAGCATATGGTTGTCCCGTGTGGTTCAACGTCGGACCAAGTTCGATGGAAAGGATTCGGGTGTTTGAGAGGGCTTGTCTTCGGACTTGCCTTCGTTTATACAGAACACCAGAATCCGAGTACAAAAAATTCTATTCCAATGAGGTCCTATACAACAGGGCTAACTTAATAAGAGTGGATAATTTCCTGATCAAGATGACTCGAAGGCACATTGCAAGAGCAATGAGTTCGATGAATAGCCTGATCTTCGGGGCTTATTACCCCAATTTCACGTACCACGAAAGAGTGCGCCTTAACGGCTTCGTTCCACCAAAAGCATTCCTCTATTTTGACCAACAGGGTCTGATCCAGGATAGATCAGCGGTACCGCTAATCTTCCATGTTGCTCGCAAGACTGTGGATAGGTGGCTCAACTACGACAGAGACGTCGCACAGAGCCAAACGGAGCGCCTCCGGTTTAGTAGGTCTGTTTCGGGGCGCGATGGGCACGATGTTGAACAGCAACATAAGAAATTCTGTTGGCTGTTAGACGCAAATGGAATTCCCTCGTCGATTCCGTTCGATCCGGGGTAGACCCCAAGGCATAGTTGGCCGCCTGTTATGTTTATTCATGTAGACATGCCGTGGCCGGCTTACGTAGGTTAAGGTAGGATATTTAAGTTTTATAAAAAATAACAAAAAAAAAAAAAAAAAAACAGCACAGCACTTTGCTAACAAAAAAAAATATAAAAACAAATAAAAAACCACAAAAAAAATTATAAAATAACACAGCACAAAAAAACAAAAAAAATTACGTATTTAATTACGTAGCTAGAGTTAAGATAGGTTAATTAGTTGTAAGTTTTATTTAAGGTATTTTTAAACAAAAATTAAAATGTTCTTTTGCTAAGTGATCAGCTAGCGCGAGGCCGACTGATGCTAGCCATCGTTGAACTACTGCAATGGTTTCATTGCTAATTTGAACAAGTTCTTCCAAGAGTTTTGCAGTTACAACTATTGCGATGTCGTCCGCAAATCCCACTATTTTTGCCTCGCCTGGTATTTGAAGACGAAAAATGCCATCGTACATGAGGTTCCATAGTATTGGTCCCAGGACTGAGCCCTGGGGGACTCCTCCAGTGACGGCGTATTGCTTTACACCGTCATCTGTTTCATAGAGCAATAGTCTTTGTCGGAAATAGTTTTTCAGAATTTCCCTGATGCTGGTTGGTACTCTCATATTTCGAAACGCCTCAAGGATATGTTTCCAGCTCGCGGTGTTGAATGCTTTCTTAACGTCTAGTGTTATAACGCAGCAGTACTTCTTTGCACCTATTCTCCATCGTCTTCCTTCTATGGCCCTTTTCGCCGTGTCAACCACTTCCTTAATGTCATGAACTGTCGAGCGTGCTTTTCGAAATCCGTACTGATGTGTTGATAGTCCACCAGCTTTTTCAATCGCCGCTTCCAACCTGTTACCGATGATGCGCTCCAAAACTTTTCCCGCGGTGTCCAACATACAGAGCGGCCGGTATGCTGATGGATCTCCTGCAGGTTTACCTCCCTTCGGTAGTAGTACGAGTCTCTGTTTCTTCCATTGATCGGAAAAAACTCCTTCACTCAAGCAGACGTTATAAATATCCACAAACAGGTCCATTCTGGTTCTAATCGCAGCTTTCAGGGCTATACTTGGGATCCCATCCGGTCTAGCGGCTTTTTTATTTCCAAACCTGTTGCTTGCCAAAAGGATCTCGTCTGGAGTTATCCTAGGAATTTGTTGAGCTGCTAAAGATGACTCGTTCTCCAGTAAAATTTCCGGTTGCCTTGGAAATAGGTCTTCGACTATTTGCTCCAATATACCTGTGCATGTGGGGGATGGGACTCGAAAAATTTTCATTTTTATCATCACCACTTGGTACGCTCTTCCCCAGAGGTTTTCATCTGCTCCATTGCATAGCTCGGCGAAGCTCCGACAGCCGAAATCTGTAGTAAAACCACATGTTACTGTCAAGTGTTATAACTGCAAAGAAGGAGGCCATATCTCCACCTATTGTCCGAAGCCGCGGAGAGAGAAAGGTTCGTGCTTTATTTGGGGGCAAATGGGACACTTAGCAAAAAATTGTCCACAATCTGCTTCAGTTATGGTACTTCAGAGTACAGAACCAGCAAAAGAAAGCCAAACATCTTCGTTTCTGCATGATTTCCATGGAGTGTTCGAGTATGCTTTCCTGAACAACGAGTGCGGAGCTGTCAACTTGAAAATGGATGCAATGACGATGATCGATACAGGAAGTCCAATAAGTTTTGTACAACAACGATACATTCCACCTTACCTGATGACATCTATAGATCATTCAATGCATGACTTTGTGGGTATAAACAGTAGTAAATTAGTAATATTCGGTAAGGTATTTTGCAAGATTAAATTAAATGATGTTTATGTTAATATTTGTTTGCATGTAGTTAAAGATGATACTATGAAAAATATAATAGTATTAGGAAGAGACTTTTTACAAACAACGAATATAAAACTTAAGCTAGAAGATAAAAATGATATTGTTAAGAAAAATGTTTTAAATGATACAACCTTAGATGATAAAATTTCTGAAATATTAAATATCGATATGTTTGATGATCGCGATGAAACCGTTTGTTTAAACATTAATGAAAATTTAAGCTACGATGAGAAAATTAAAGTGAGAAATTTAGTTACCAGGAGTATTGCAACGTATGATCATTTTGTGGATAATAAATCTGATTTTGAGATGAAAATAATGATAACTGACGCGAACAGTGTTTTCAATTGTACGCCAAGACGATTGCCATATGCTCATAAGTTGCAATTACAAATAATTTTAGACGATTTGATAAAGAAACAAATAATTCGTGAAAGCAACTCACCGTTTGCATCGCCAATTATTTTGGCACAAAAGAAAACTGGCGAATTACGTCTCTGTATCGACTATCGTCAATACGCCGAAGGACAATTTTCCGATACCTTTGACAGAGGATCACTTAGATAGACTCCGTGGTAAGAGGTACTTTTCACTTTTGGATTTAAGAAGCGCCTTTCACCATGTTAAAATGTCAAAAGATTCGGTAAAGTACACATCTTTTATAACACCATTAGGACAATTTGAGTACCTAAGAATGCCATTTGGGCTTAAAAACGCGCCTTCTATCTTTCAGCGATACATTAATTCAATTTTCAAATGTCTTATAAATGCCGGTAAACTGCTGGTCTACATCGATGACTTACTGGTTGCAACGGAAACAAAAGAAGAACATTTTAGAATTTTGCAAGAGGTCAAGAATGTAGTATCAAAGAGTAATTTGCAACTACGGGTTGATAAATGTTTGTTTATGTTTGAAAGAATAATATATTTAGGCTACGAAGTATCTGCAAATGGAATAGGGCCAAATTCTGATCGGTTAAGAGCGGTTTCTGATTTTCCAATTCCTACTAACATTAGAGGCCTACATTTTTTCTTGGGCTTGTGTTCTTACTTCTGAAAGTTCATACAAGATTTTTCGATTTTCTCGAAACCTTTGTATGATCTTTTGAAAAAGGATACACAGTTTATTTTTGGTGAAAACGAACAATTAATTTTCAGTCATTAAAACAAAAGCTTTTAAACGCACCAATATTAAGCATTTACAGTCCCAACGCAGATACTGAGTTGCACTGTGATGCAAGCAGCTTGGGATTTGGAGCAGTTTTACTGCAACGCCAAGACGATAAACTGCTTCATCCAATATTTTTTTTTTCGAAGCGTGCCACAGCTCAAGAATCCAAATACCACTCTTATGAGTTGGAAACTCTGGCAATTATTTACGCGCTCAGAAGATTCAGAATTTACCTAACTGGTATACGATTTAAGATTATAACTGATTGCAGATCACTGACTCTTACTCTTAATAAGAAATTATTAAACCCCAGAATCTCACGTTGGGCTCTCGAGCTTCAAGATTACGATTATATTATAGAGCATAGAGACGGTAAGAGAATGAAGCATGTTGATGCTCTCAGTAGATCTCATAATATTTTGATTATCGAGTCTGATTCTTTTGAGCATGCACTTGCTGCATTCCAGCAGAGAGATCCAATTATTAGGCGGTTGGTGGGTATGTTGGAGAAAAGGGAAAGCCCTTCCTATGAATTAGTAAATTGGCTGGTATATCGTAAGATCAACAATAAAGTCTTCTTTTATGTTCCTTCACAGATGGAAAGGAACGTTATTCAAACACATCACGATGCTCTATGTCACGTTGGTGTAGAAAAGTGCTACAATTTCTTGAAAAAGACATACTGGTTTCCTTTTATGAAAGTCAAAATTAAGGACTTTATAAATAATTGTTTAAAATGTATTCACTTTTCTCCACCAACTGGCAAAAAAGAAGGCGTTTTGCATAGTATTCCTAAAGGAGACAAACCTTTTGAGACAATACACGTTGACCATTACGGTCCATTACCCTCCTTCGTGCGAAACACTAAAAAACACATATTTTTAATTGTGGATGGCTTTTCAAAATATACGAAATTATATGCAGTTAGAAGCACCAGTACAAATGAAGTCATTAAATCTTTGGAGTCCTATTTTTCGATCTGCAGTAAACCAACACGCATAGTTTCGGATAGAGGTAGTTGTTTCACTTCTGAGGATTTCTCAACATTTTGCTCTGAGTACAGCATTCAACATATTAAGATCGCCACTCCAATGGACAGGTCGAACGCATCAATAGTCTTACACCAATGCTTGCTAAAGAAAGTGAAATAGAACCTGGTGACTGGACGAAACATCTTACCAAAATTGAATTCGCTATTAATAATCTCGAAAACAAAAGCACAGGTTTTAGCCCAAGCATGTTACTCTTTGGTGTTGCACAAAAGGGCGTAATAAATGATAAAATTCGAGAGTATTTAGAGCAAAATATCATTATTGAAGATCAGTGGAACTTAGAATCAGTGAGGCAAAAGGCAACCGAAAAAAACTGTTCGAAGTCAAGAAGCCAACAAACTTTATTTTGATAATACATTTATTTTTATCATAGAGAAATAGTTTACATTGGCTTTCGCGATGTTATTGCACAGTACAGAGATATGATAATTTACAATTTATCTTACTACTGAAAAATTAATTTTAATACAAAGTTTAGAGCAATAAATTTGAAACAATTTTTTTGAAGGAAAACTATGAACAAAAACCTCCATCCGTCATAAGAAACCACATACATATAAAGTTGGCGATTATATAACAATCAAAAATGTTGTCAATACTCCTGGCATAAGTACAAAGGTCCATTTGAGATCATTAAAACTCTTCCAAATGACAGATATTTGATAAACGACATTGAAAATTTACAAATTTCCCGTGTTCCATACGAAGGAGTAGCATCTCCAGAAAACATGAAACCTTATGTTACCGCATAAGAGCTCATTACACACACATATTGGTATTTAATTTCGTTATATATTTAAAAATGATACTCAATACATAATTTGATTTCTATGTACTACATAGTTTAAAGATATTTTTATGTTTATTTGTTTTATGTTAATATGATTCAATTTCAATTAAAAGAGCAAAACTATATTCGATTTATAGTATTTAGTAATTTTGTTTCTAAATGTGCATCTTTAATTTTCATTATCTTTATAATTTTTATATACAAAGTTTAAGCATGAACATGTATGTCAGTGCATTCGGTAATATATCGAGGACGATTTTTAGTCAGGATGATCGAGTTGTAAGAGATTCATTTTTGTATTTTAAATGTGCATTATACTATACATTGATTTGCTAAAGAGGTCACCCTGTACACCAAATGCACTTACATAAAATGTATATAGATCCAGCTTTTAAATATCGAATATCGAATGTAAATAACATTACGGAATCTGTAATCAGTCTATGATCGTATGATCTCTCACCGTTGCACTATTTTTACATTATGTACTCTATTGTCATATCATAGTTGCTCATTATCATGATCAGTCATTTAAGTTTAGTTTTAATAAAGCGCTCGAGTAAGAAACTTCGTCTTTGTTTTAATCATTTTTCTTGTTTCGTTTTTGGATGTCTTACATATGCACATTGCACACTTGTATATATTGGCTACTGTTAGAGAGGTGCGAAAAGGCATGAACGTTGTTCGTTGCTATACGGCAACGCCAGGAGGATTAGGGTTAATTATTTTCAAAAATTATTTTTTTACATAAAGCCTTAAGGTCACGTCTCACGCTTTTTAATTCATGAAAATAGATAATTATTTATTTTTATCATAAATGAATACTAATAAGTAGGTATTAAGAACTAATACATTCACTAATTTAGAAATTTCCTTTATTTGGATACATTTTGGCATTGAATATGAATATGATCAAAATTCTAGTGGAGCACATAATTAGAAACATTGTAGAAGGTATACAACATGAATATTTTACATAGTTTTTCTTTCTTAATATTTTATTAATATTTTATGGGGTAACCTTGCTGCTACATAAGACCTTCACAATGACGCTTTAGTGATGTAAAGAGTTCCACGGGTATAGCGATACATGACTCGTTTAGATTTCCAAAAAGATGATCCGTATTTGAGATTTTTTGCTTGCTTAACTCTTATGTGCGTGAAGAAAAAGCACCTTAATCCGTGTGACAAGGTACCCGGGTACCTTCATATGAATTCAGTTCAATATTAACGATTTGTTCTATTTTTATTGGCTTTTAGATCAAAACTCATTCACATACATAATTTATTTATGTTTTTCCATCATTGTTTCTTATTTTTTTTTATTTTTTAACGATTAATGTGTTTTTACGACACTACTATCCCATTACTTGCAGACTTTGATCTCACAAAAAACGAAAATCACTTGAACATTTCGAAATTAAAAATAGCATAGTATGCATCGAAAAACAAACATTTAATACGTCAGTTTCTGTTGACAGTCGTTACGTGTTGTTTCTTAGTAAACAATTTTCAGTCCAAACGTATTGTAATATTTTAGTAAATACGTTCCTCATATAAAAAGGTACCCAGGTACCTCGTCACACTGTTAAAGGTGTTTGATTTTTTTTTTGGTTCACAGTGATCTTCCCATTCGACTTACTAACTTCGAATTAATTAAAATATGTACCAAATATAAAGTTAAGAGCTCTCATAAACTCACGTGCATATAGCTAACCATTAAAGTAATGTAATTGGTGTTTGAAAATTGAAAAGGTACCCGGGTACCTCGTCACACACATAAGGGTTAAACTACATTCAACATATCTCCCCATAAATATTCAATGGGAACAAGAGCACGTCTTGCCGATACCCAATCCAAAACATTGATGCGATTTTCTTAAAAAAAAAGTTCATTAGCTTTGCCGTATGTTTTGCATCGTTATTCTGTTAAAACATCCATATAATGGGTAAATTTTGCTCTGCTCATGGCATCATCACATTTTTTAAATACCTCAACATATGTTATGTTTCTTTTGTCAAGATGCTATCAACGCAATGGATTGGTACAACGCCATTCATGAGAAGCATCGCCCGACGTGGATTGAACCACCCTATATTTGACAACAGGTGAAGAGTATCTCAAATAGAATTCGCTTCTTATTAGCCGGCGAACAAACCGTCTTCCGTCAGAACCGATGCTTTTCAATTGCATCTCATCATTCCATATGATAAATGTTCACACTACTGTTGATCATGATTAGTGCAAGCGTTGGTAAATCATTTCTAATTAGCTGATCGTAGCTGTACGTATATGTGTGTAGGTACTATCAGAAGTATTAGGTTTCACGCGTCAAAGCAAAGTTATGTTTACCACCAGCAAATAACACTCTGAACCGTCTATTGAAGTTCAGAAATCAAAAATATCGGCTTATAGTAAAAAAAGGATAATATCAAAATAAAATAACGGGAAAGTAACGATTGCCCGCAAAAAATTTGACCGCACGACATTTGCCCGCATGGCAAATTTTGAAATTGACCGCATGACAAAAGGCCGCATTACGTTTGCCCGCAGATTTTATTTTTAGGATTTGCCCGCATAATGTGCGGGCAAACTATGGGCAAATTTTTTTTATTTAATTTCCCCTCCTATTAATATTTAAAAAAAAAATATTTTTTTTATTTCAAATTGTTAATAATATCCCCTTCCTAATAACATATTTTAAAAAAAAATTATTTTTTTAATTCAAATTGTTAAATACCCCCACCCCCTTTTTAACATTTTGAAATTTTTTTTTGGTAAATTGTTATTGTCATGTGACCTCTTTAGAGAAATATTTTTTCATTCTTAAAAGAATGTTTTCCGCCCACTCCACCACCCCCCACCACAAAAAAAAAAAAAAAAAACAAATGTACACTTCACACACTACAACTTTGGCGTGAAAATCGTTTGATTAAGTGCATGTCATGAGAATCAGAAAGTTCTTTTTCCCCTCAATTCGCGATTTTTTCTCCTCAAAAAACGTTTTCTGAATTTATTCAATTTGTATGTGGATAGTATACGATTTCCTGAGAATCACCGAGTAGAGACATTTCATGATTCTCATCTTATCGTGCTCCTTTACAGATTAATTCTTTTGAATACGTAAACTATTGAAATTGAAGAAAGAAAAAAGCTTCAGTGTTATTAAATGATGCAATATTAAACAAAAAGCCATTATTTGTTACGTCTTCACAAGGAATATGTTCTTTTTAGAGCGATAAATGATTATTTGTAAGAGATTTAATTATTCACGTATATTCATCTAGTGAAAAATTGCATACAATTCCGGAATGAGCAATCGCACAACCATTTTTACGCTTACTATTGGTCAAGGCGCCTGCCTGGCAGTTGTTGACATACCCTTAGCGGAGCGACGAAGTCGCGTGAGCGTCTAAACCTCCCCGGAAAGTGGAGTTTAATTAATTAAGCGCGCGAAGCGCGGCACTCACCTACTGTTGGATCTATGATGACTTGCGCTCCAGGCGCCTGCCTGGCAGTTGTTGACATACCCTTAGCGGAGCGACGAAGTCGCGTGAGCGTCTAAACCTCCCCGGAAAGTGGAGTTTAATTAATTAAGCGCGCGAAGCGCGGCACTCACCCACTGTTGGATCTATGATGACTTGCGCTCCAGGCGCCTGCCTGGCAGTTGTTGACATACCCTTAGCGGAGCGACGAAGTCGCGTGAGCGTCTAAACCTCCCCGGAAAGTGGAGTTTAATTAATTAAGCGCGCGAAGCGCGGCACTCACCCACTGTTGGATCTATGATGACTTGCGCTCCAGGCGCCTGCCTGGCAGTTGTTGACATACCCTTAGCGGAGCGACGAAGTCGCGTGAGCGTCTAAACCTCCCCGGAAAGTGGAGTTTAATTAATTAAGCGCGCGAAGCGCGGCACTCACCCACTGTTGGATCTATGATGACTTGCGCTCCAGGCGCCTGCCTGGCAGTTGTTGACATACCCTTAGCGGAGCGACGAAGTCGCGTGAGCGTCTAAACCTCCCCGGAAAGTGGAGTTTAATTAATTAAGCGCGCGAAGCGCGGCACTCACCCACTGTTGGATCTATGATGACTTGCGCTCCAGGCGCCTGCCTGGCAGTTGTTGACATACCCTTAGCGGAGCGACGAAGTCGCGTGAGCATCTAAACCTCCCCGGAAAGTGGAGTTTAATTAATTAAGCGCGCGAAGCGCGGCACTCACCCACTGTTGGATCTATGATGACTTGCGCTCCAGGCGCCTGCCTGGCAGTTGTTGACATACCCTTAGCGGAGCGACGAAGTCGCGTGAGCGTCTAAACCTCCCCGGAAAGTGGAGTTTAATTAATTAAACGCGCGAAGCGCGGCACTCACCCACTGAAAGTTCTCAGAAAAACTCCATTACGATATTATTTATCAAACATTTTGATAGTTTATTAGATATACTTTTAAAAAGTACACGATTTTATGAGGATCAAAAAGTAGAGACGTTTTCCGATTCTCATATATTCGAGTACTTTCATGAGCAGCAGGAAACGCCCCTTTTTCAGGAAGGAGAATTTATGAATTTATAATTAAACTTGGGGAAATACATATTTCCCCTTGAATATGCGGGCAAACGTGTGCGGTCAATCGTATGCGGGCAAACGTAATTCGGTCAATCGTAATGCGGTCAATCGTAATGCGGGGATTCGTGTGCGGGCATTCGTGTGCGGGCAAATGTGATGCGGGCAAAAGTACCCAACCCTAAAATAACCTAGCACGGAAGCTGAAAATTATTAGATCCTTCTATTCTTCAGGTGTCCAAAAGTGACATTTTATAGAGCAACTTATGTGCATTAGATGGAAATAGGTGGACACTTCTTAGGGCGGCCGAATTTTCACATTTGAATTTGAAGTACCATTCGCCCACGGGAATAGAAATATTTCCATTTAAAATCTATAATAAAAGATTTGTTTGCTACGCAAAAACTTGTAATGCGAAAAAATGAGACATTTTAAAATTCATTTTAGACCAAAGTGACACACTTTCCCTTTTAACAGTAGCCGATTTCGATTCAACTATTCCCTAAATCAGGAAGTGTCAGATCAGAAGGAAATTCCAAAGAAAGCACGATAATCGATAACAAAATTAGTTTTTCCTCTTTTAATGTTAAAGTTAACAAGTAGGCATATAGAAGTATGATGTATATATGTAGATAATGTACAACGTACAAACGAACACGTAGGTGTGCTCTGTGCATTTCGTGGGCTCACAGCGACAAACACATGGCGGAGAAAATTCATCCGAGTTGAAAAAAAACTGCGTGGAGCGGTTTGAATTAAAAAAACAAACAGCTAGGTTCCAGAAATCGAGTGAAATGAAAACGAAATCGAAATTGCAAATCGAGTGAATTCAATTTTAGTGTTCCACATTTCGACCGATTTACTTATATCGAATATTTTTCGAAATCACTTTTTGTGATACTTGAGACGTTGCACGAATATTTAATTTTGGTGAATTGTTTGTTTTTTCTAAATCCGTCTCATTTTCGGGATTTATTTAGTAATATGAGTGCTGTGTTGATTGCTGTGGTGTGACGAATTCAAAAAGAAAAGTATGCTGAAGAAAAAATAAAAAGGCGTACGCTGAGAGACCTTAATAATCCCGTAGAAATTCCAGATGCCGCGTACGTAAATATGTTATTACAATTATAGGAAATGAAAGTTTAATTATTTTATTATGTTATTCCATAGATTCATATCATATTACCGACTAAATTAATGTGCTTTCGTATATATTCTACAAAATGTTAGTCCGCATCTTAAACAATTTTCGATTCCTTGCACATTGCAGCTAGCTGCAACTCTGCGGTTTGTTACCGAAGGATACTTTCAAAAATCAGTTGGAAAAGATGCTGATGTTGCTTTGGGCCGAAGCACAGTGTCATGTTCTTAGAATTTTGGAGAAATAAAATTACCCAACATGGATTAAAATTTTTATGTCGGATGAAAAACAAAGCAAATCGAAACATTTCTTGGACAAATTTCATGTTCGCGGCGTCATAGGATGCGTCGACGGTACACACATTTCTCCATAAATTTAATAAATAGTGCTTCCTGTGCAATATTCTTATGCTTGCCGCTATTCAAATATATTTTTTTTAATAAACTTATTAAAAAATGTACCGTAACATGCAATTTATTATTCACTTACATTTTCAATGACGTCTGCTTTCCACTATTTCACACTGAATGATATTATCGTTTTGAAATCACTTGGAAATCATTAAAATCGAATTGTGGAACACCCCAATTTCACTTTGTTTCAACTTCGAAAAATTTGAAATCGATATCGATAAAAGTGAAATGTAGAACACAAAATTTCACTTTAGATCGATTTCAAATTCATTTCGAGTGAAAGTGAAATGTAGAACCTGGCTGAAAATCTTAAAAGCTGTCAATTGTTTTACTTTCAAATGCAAATTTCTTTTCCACTACAAAATAATAAAAAAGACATTTCGGTTTACCTTTTTTTTTGCTTGCCTCAAAAGCCGTCTTCGGAAAAAGGATATAAATGACGGACAGAAAAGGATAACGTCACAATACAATACATACGAGTATAATAATGTAAAGGGGAGGAAAAAAAAGTGATTGATATACAAAAATTGGGAGGACATCCACTTGCAATTTGTATATCCAAATCTAAAGGTGAACGGAGTTCAAGCTGGATGCCGCCAAAGCAAATCTCAGATCCCACCCGTATCATTCTGGGCAAAAAAAAATTCAAATGATTTGGAAATAAACTCTAGATATAATGTATATGTATGTATGTGGTATGTCTATATCTATGCAGTTACTGTTACACAAAAGAATTGGGCGGTAAAGCAACCGCACAGATTGCTATTTTATTTATATTTTTTCGATTTAAATTTAGCTTGATGCTGGCTTTTTCATGATGTATAGAATTTCAATAACAACTTCACATACAGCCTTAATTAAAATTTGTTTGAATCTAGTTTTATTTTTGAAATTCCAATTGTATTGTTCTACTCAACGGTAGTTGATGAGTATGTAAGGGCATTAAAAAGAAACCATTGCAGAGCAAATCACTTTCGAAATTATAATTATGAGCGAATGGATACTTTGCATAGTTCAGGATTTCTGGTTAAAGCTGAATCGGAAATGGAAAAGGCACATAATGTAGATGTACATATATTCCAGCCTACATACATATTGGAGTTTCTATAGGAAATTAACCACTTTTGATGACGAAAGCAATGCTATCAGAACATTTATATGTAGACTGTTGAAACTGCCTAAACTCTATATGAATTATGCCCTGCCAAGATGATGTTTTTATACGCTGCTAAGCAATGACATTCTCGATTGAGAATGAAAATGTAGCAACAGAAAGTCTTTAGGATGTTAAAAAGAAATGATGCGAACTTAAAAGTCGATTAAAAAAATTTATTGTCTGCATAGTATGTAGATATATGTATGTATGTATGTATGGATGTATGTATGCACATAGAAAACTGCTTTTATATGTAGTATAAGTGCATTAACTTATACGGACGTAAATTATACAAATCTGGGATTGTATAAAGCCAAACACTATTTACTCTTTGAATACGGACGTGATCTTTAACAAGGTAGTTTTTATTACAAAAATTATTGATTGAATGACTATTATAGTTATCAAAACTATATTTCCTCATGTTTGTGTTACCAAAAGGAACATTTTCTCCACACCCGCCTGATTGCTAGTGTATAGAGAGATATTAACCACGGATAAAACATATGTATACATATATATACATATATATATATAATAAATATACCTGCCTACTATACATAAACATATATGTACATATACAGTGGTGTCATAAAATCTGTTAGTTTTTCAGAATACTTAATACACATTTTTTTGTTAACAATTGTTACGTTCATAAGAGAAAATAATAAAACGGTATATTTATTACGCATTTTTTGTAGAAACGCGACCTGAAAGTCAAAAAATGTATGGGCAAGATCAAGGATATTGACTTAAATAAAATATCTGGAAAGCAAAAAAAGGTATCCAATTCATTTAAACGCAGTTAAAAATGGGTGTTATTTCTTCTTAAATTAAATCTGGAAAAGAAGTTTTTGTAGTAAGTATTAGCGGAGATATTTGAGTTAGTATGGATCAAGGTGAACCAAAGTAGGTGTTTTCTTAAATTCTCGATAGATGATGTCCAAATTGGAGATAGACCCTTGCTGTAGAAAGATTTTTTTCTTAAAATAAACCCAAGAATCAGTTGCCAAAGTCTTGACATTTAACTTGGAAACACCCTGTATATACTGTATTGATATACTCACATTACGTGTTGTCGGCTTAAGCGTTGTAATCCAACTAGCATTTTATTTGACATTCTTGAAGTTGTACATAAGATATGGGTTTACATGTCAGAGTATAATTTAATGGCATGTTCACACTTATTACACGCTTTTCTTTTAATTTAAATAACAAAAACAAAATAATACTTTTAACTACCTACTTTCTTCGCTTGGACCAATTTTCCATTACATAATCATTACATAATCTTTACTGAACCTTTGAGGTGTCATTACAACCCTACCACTTCTAGTTCTTAATGGTTCCGTGGGGGTTACAATTGGTATTATTGCTTCTGAATCCAATGCCTCTGAAGTATGATCCATAGCTGTTGAGGCCACAGGATGACTCATCACAGGGGGCACTGATTCATCCGCATTACAATTATCCGTGCTATAACTGATAGGGGCCTCCACTAGTGTTTGACTTTTAGAGTTAACAATGTTTTTATTCACAGTGATTTGAGGTGGAGCCACTATTTGAATCTCTTTTTCATTATCTATTAGTTCTTGATGGCACTTTACATTTTCTTCAAACAGCAAATCGCTGGCACGAAAATCTTCATTTAAAGTCTTAGCTATAAAACGCCTATTGCGTCTGAAATGATTATTAAAGCTGTCTTTAATTATATATGAGCGATCGTTAACAATATCAACTATTTTTGCATAATGCCATTCTTTCCCTGTTTTCTTAAATATTACTAAGTCACCCACGTTCAATACCGTTAATGATTTTGCGTTTCGATCGTAATAGTATTTTTGTTTTTCTTTTTTCTGCTTCAACTTGTTTTGGATTTCTGCTTCATTTATGTTGTTTCTAATCAAAAGCGAGCTCGACACCGGTAGCCTTGTTTTTACAAGTCGACCAAAGAATAATTCCGACGGAGTAAGTCGCATGTCTGTGAGCGGTGTTGTATTATATTCCAAAATCCGATACTGATACTGGTTAACATCATTCACTTCAAAGCATCTTTTAAGTATGTTTTTCGCAATGGCCACACCTTTTTCCGCTAGGCCATTACTTTGCGAATATCTAGGGCTTGAAAATTTCATTTGTATGTTACATTCTTCCGCAAACCTATCAAATTCGACTGACCCAAATGGGCTGTTATCACATTTGATAACAGCTGGATATCCAATTTTGTCAAATATCCTAGTAATAACATCAATTATGTGCTTTGATGTTTTGTTTTGAATATTAACTGCGACTAAATAATTTGAGTATGCATCAATTAATGAAATATAATCACGACCCGCATATTCAAATAAGTCTATTGCAATTATTTGAAACGGATATTTGGGAGTTTCCTCCTGAACCAATGGCTCTTTTTGCATGTTTCGCTTGAATTTCTCACAAATAGAGCACGAAACCACAAATTCCTTGATTTGTGTACTCATTCCGGGCCAATAATATAACATTCTTGCTCGTGCAAGTGTTTTTTCAATTCCCAGATGTGGTTGATGTAACCAAAGTGCCATTTTCTGTTGTAATTCTGATGGTACGACCAATCTATGATTCAACTGCAGCAATCCATTCTCCGCAAGTAGTTCTGATTTTAGTTTAAGAAACTGCTGACTCAGATTATCTAGTTGATTATAGCCTGGCCAACCGTTTTCTACATATTTATAGATTCGTAGATATTTTTCATCGTTATTCAATATTTTCTGATAAGCATTATAATTTTCTTCCGTGAAACAGACTGCTTTTGTTATCGAGTGAATGGCTCCCGAGAGACCTTCAATTTCCGATATGTCTGAGAGCTGTGCTCTCGATAAGCAATCAGCCACTAGCATTTGGTTGCCTGGCTTATAAACCACAGACATTTGCGGATATTTCAGGAGAAACATGAACATTCGTTGAAGTCGGGGTGTCACATCATCGATATCACGCTTGATCAATGTTTCTAATGGCTTATGATCACTTTCAACCGTGAACTCACGTCCATACAGAAAGTAATGAAACCGTTGGCATGCGAATACGATGGCTAAGAGTTCTTTTTCGATTTGTGCCCATTTTTGTTCACCCTTACTAAGCGTTCTAGAGGCGTATGCTACAGGATGTCCATTTTGAACAATAACACAACCCAACCCATCCTTAGAAGCATCGGTTTCAATGATTACTGGCTGCACTGGATCATAGATGGCCAATACTGGTTCAGAGGTTACAATTTTCAACAAGTTTTGAAATTCATTTATGTGGTTTTCATTCCAGCTAAACTCAACATCATTCCGTGTTAATTTACGCAATTCGGCAGTTTGCTTAGACAGATTTGGAATAAATCTTGCCAAAAACTTCAGAAGGCCCATAAATCTCAAGACATCTGTCTTATTTTCTGGTTTTTTCATTTTAAGAATTGCATCCCTGTATTTGAAATCAGCCCTTATTTTCCCTTCTAGCAGAATATTGCCCATAAACTTAACCTCTCTTTGACGATATTGAATTTTATCCGGGTTAAATTTAATATTATTTATTCTCGCTCTATCCATAACCAATTTCAGAATACGATCATGTTCTTCTTCACTTTCCGCGCATACAACTATGTCATCAAAGTAGACAATGACTCCCGGTATATCTCCAAATAACTGAATCATCTTACACTGAAACATTTCCGGTGCACAGTTCAGACCAAAAGGCACACGATTAAATTTAAATCTACCAAAAGGAGTCATAAAGGTTGTCAACTCTGAGCTTGCTTTGTCTAATTCCATGTGCCAGAATCCACTGCTTAAATCTAAGACTGAAAAAATTCGTTTGTTCACTAGTTTTGACGTTAAGTCATCAAATGTTGGTATTAAGAAATGTCCGCGCTTAATACATTCATTTAGTGGTTTTGGATCTAAACAAATCCGAAGTCGACCATTGGCCTTCTCAACTATCTGCAAATTATTGACCCAATCGGTTGGGTGATCAACAGGTGAAATTATTCCATCTCGTACCATTGACTCAAGCAGTGGCGAGGCGTCCTATTGTTCATTTCGTTCATGAACGCCTAACTTTCAGAGTATTATTTATGATAATTTTCGCATCAACCAAACCACCTACAAAATATTTTTACAACTCCTAGTTGGAAGTTTGAGTCAATTCCTCAGTATTTATTTTTCTCTCAAGCAACCCTTTCGTGCACTCAATTTAAATCAAAACAACAACAAAATACCTGCAACAGCAACATTTCCCACTCATTCGATCGTCAACTCGTTCAAATGATTTGGAAACGAAATGTATCCCTACAAAGAGTACACACACACAAAAACAAAAGTCGCAGATTTGTACCAACCGATTCGTTCAAATCAGCTATGAATGAAATCAAGCAATAGTGAGTTTTGCTCACGTTTTTACACTCAAATTGTGTTTGTGTGGTGTTTCTTCGGATGTAGGGAAGGTATGTATGGTACGGTGGTGTTGGTTGTTGTTGTTTCTTGTATGTTGCCTTTGTTTTTTCCGTGCTAGAAGAATATGAACGAAATGGGAAAGAATGGATCTGTGGATTGAGCTTTTTTTGAGTGGAGGTATGAAAATGATTAATTAATTAATTAGATTCAAATTAAGCTTTCTGAATTCTCTTGCGACGTAAACACTTCATACGTTAGCTTGAAAAAATAAATGTTGTTATTTATGAACAACAAGATATTTTCCAAATTTTAATGCTAAGCAATTTTTTGAAAAACTTCGGAGTGATGATCTGGTTTCAGTTTTTCCTCAATTACATACTACACATACTACACACAACATACATTTCCTTTAACAATATCATCTATTGAAAGAGCGTTTTCCATACTTAAAAGATTAAAGCCATATTACAGATTGGGCAAAGTATGTCAACAGACGTTTCAATTGAAAAAAAATCCTTTGGCGAGAAAAGCAGTTGTAATGAAATGAAAGTGTAATAAAAATATTTTTGAATAAATCAAGAAGATTTGACTAAGAATATACATAAGTAATAGCTATGTACATTAAAATTTCCAATTGCAATATAGGAAAAAAAAGAAAATAAATAAACTGAACGACTGCATTTTTTATTCACGCGCCGCCACTGGACTCAAGTTCCGATTTTAGTTTGTCAACTAGTGAATTTGGCACCCTTTTTTTGTAGTGGAGCACTGGCTCCGAATTATCCTTTAATTTTATTGAAAAGGTTCCAGGAAATTTACCAATCCCATGAAAAACATCACTATACCTATTCATGAATGATTCTTTTGATTCCATGCTAACAACACTGCTCACATCCAAGCGACCCACCAATCCGAAATCCTTACACGTTTCTAACCCCAGTACCGGCTCACATTTGTCATCAACAACCAAAAATTCAGCAGTTCTTTCTTTATTACTATTACAGTCTAAGCAATTAAGACTTACAGTACCAAAAATGTTTACTTTATTACTATTATAATCGAATACGTTATAATTCAAATGCTGATTTTTTAATTCAACTTTAAGTTTTTTAATTAGTTTAAAAGGAACACAATTCACATCAGCTCCGGTGTCTAGTTTAAATTCGATATCTTCATTTTTAATGATATATTTTTTTGTCCAGCGTTTTGATGCAATTGAATTTAGCCTAAGAAAAAGGTATTTAAACTTAGATAAGCTACTTAACTTGCTAATTTTTTCAATTATGTTACCTTGCAAATCGCTCAGGTTCCGCCCGGTGACTGTATTTTTGTTGTTAACTTCCAATTGTACTTTCCTTGGTTTGCGACACATTCTAGCAAAATGTCCTTTCTTACTGCACGAACGGCATATAGCATCCTTTGCTTTGCATTGCTCCATATGACCAAACTTCCATGGCCCACCACAGTTGAAGCAAAAACGATTGATGACATTTATGGATGCTGCTGCTTCGACTTGAGTGTCTATTGAACTTATTGTTTTAGCGTCTAATATTCCTTTGTTCGTATTGGCTGCTTCGTATGTTTTGCATGTTGCAACTATGCTTGCGAGTTGCTCATTTTTACCATCGAGTAACTTCAATTGAAGTTTCTCATCTTTGACGCCAATAATAATCCGGTCTCGCAGCATACGGTTTTCATAAGAAGCACCGCATTCACAACGGTACTCGCAGTGACGGATCTGTGTGCGCAATTCCGTTTCGAATTCCAGGAAAGACTGTCGCTGTTTTTGTGACATCATGTTAAATTTGTACGATTCCATTGCGATATTACGCTGGGGCAAACAATGATCGTCAAATTTTTTGATAACTTCTTCCAGGGATCGCTGTATGACTGCATCACCAACCCGTACAGTTCCAAGCAATGCGTTTTTTGTTCCATCGTTTGGAAACAACGTGTTGTAGATATTGGCACCATTCGTGCCAATTAGCCAAATAAACGCCGCAATTTTGGTAGGTTCCGGATCATCTGCTTTCCCATTAGCAATCATGTATACCATGAAATTGCGTTTCCAATTTGGCCACTCTGTTGCGAGGCTGCTGCAATCCAGTTCTGCTACCGCACGTTCATTGGTCGCCATTTTGAATATCGCCACCAAGTCCACGATTAAATGCGAATTCGAAGAAATCCAACTGTCCGATGATGAAATTACTCCGATGAATTAAAATTTTTCCGATGTAAATTATATTTTACGTGTTAACACAGTTTTTATAACTTTCCTTTTAATATGTGTTTCTTTTGTTTTTTTTTTGTTTTAATTTTCTTCTGACACCATGTATTGATATACTCACATTACGTGTTGTCGGCTTAAGCGTTGTAATCCAACTAGCATTTTATTTGACATTCTTGAAGTTGTACATAAGATATGGGTTTACATGTCAGAGTATAATTTAATGGCATGTTCACACTTATTACATATACCACCCCAAATTCCATACAAACCCAGTGGAAAAAAAAGCACTTCAGAAGGACTTTGTAAGCGCATATAAAGAAGCTCGAAGCGCTTACTATATGACCCTCCATTTCGTTTTTTTTTATAAGATGTCCGCAGACGTATGAAGCGCTATTAACGTGCTTTAGAAGAAGGCAATGGAAAGCGCTGACTCTAAGATACCGTTAAAGCACATAGGAAGTAAGAAGAATTCCTATAGTGCAAGTTCAAATTTTAATAAAACAATTTTTTGTTTTTCAACCTTTTATGTAAGTTTTATTTAAAAAAAAATTGCAACCATTGCATTTAATTCAAAATAGTTTTTCCTGAATACACTTTTTCTTTAAAAATTGGAAAAACAGCAGAATGTATATATTCTCCGCAAAAATTACTTCAAGAATGACCCTATGTCGACAGAATGTAATTATGTATTCATATAGAAAAATGTTGCAGCTGCTGTCTAGAAAATATGACCTTCTAAAACAGTGGTTCTTCACCTTTTAGAAGTCAGGGACCATTTTACTAAATTTTTGTCATGCTACACCACCAACTGTTTGGCGAAAATATAATAAAGTTATTAAATTTTTTCAATGAGAAAAAAAGCAGAGCAAAACAGCAAAAATTTGTGAAAAATGACTAATCAAGTTAGAAGAGAAAATTACAGCTATGTTAGTGGTCAAAAATAGCAACTTCATGGACGATTATTTTACTTTCCTACTGTTTTCCTGGGAACTTATACAAAAACTTTTTGCCTTTTTTCCGATTTCTTCCATTTTGGCTTAGATCTCTTATAATTTCATGTATTTTCTTGTTCTGACAACGTCACTGAACACAAAGCAGATCAGTTTCGGACAGACACGTTTCTAACTAAACGCAGAACATTTTCTGTATTTTTCTTCCCGGAACAGCCTCTTTGAACAGACTTATTATAAAGTTGTTCTAAAGGGTCTTCCAATAGGGACTTCCGAACTTTGACAGTTGATAGCAGCAATATTGTTGAAGCTACATCTGTCAAATTGGCTGTCATTTATTCAGTCTGTTTTGCCAAATCACCACGGATGGATATAGCGTTCAACAACACGTGCAAATAATAAAATTGTTTTATCAAAATGGGTGTTCTGTTCGGGCAACGTACCGCGTACTTCGCCCATTTTACAGTCGCCATAATCGTCCTTCCGATAGGACTATTCGCAGTGAAGTGCATAAATTTGAGTCCACTGGTTCAGTAAACGATCAGCTAACACCAGTATGTCGACGAGTAGGTATTGGGGCGGTTTAGACTGGGAATTCTGAGCCAGAGCGAGAGGGAAGATGTTTGTGTGAGAGTGAGCGAGAAGGAAGATGTTTGTTTACATTAGGAGGGGTATCAGGTTACATTTTTGTTTACATAAGCGTGGGAAAATTTTTAATTACCCATTAAAGTGTCGTGGAATTTGTTTGATGTTTGCCGCTTCCGGTTTTTGTTT
Organism: Brachyopa scutellaris; assembly: GCA_949775065.1. Lineage (NCBI taxonomy): Eukaryota > Metazoa > Arthropoda > Insecta > Diptera > Syrphidae > Brachyopa > Brachyopa scutellaris. The sequence continues at coordinate 50,163,807 of OX459114.1, read as the reverse complement.
ACATAAAGTTTTTTTTTTTTGTTTTTGTTTACATAAAGAATGTATCGTGTTACATTTTTTTTATTTATGTCTATATGTCTGTATATACATGTATATACATATATACATATGTATATGTGTATGTGTGTGTGTGTGTGTGCATGCTTGTACATATGTATGTGTATATGTATTTGCATAAGATATGGCGGTATATGAGTCATCTTCAAAGTAGTCGCGTGCCATATACATATGTATGTACATACATATGTATATCGGTTTTTTAATTTTGTTTATTGGACGAAGGAAGTAAAAAGCGTTAGAGGGAGAGGAAAGATATGCGACTGATTATATTTGCTGATGGAAGGGGAACAATGATCAGAGGGGGTGAACCGTTTCCTGGGTCTACTCATGCAGATCAGATTGTTTATTTTAGCTGTTGGCTGAAATGGGTAGTGGGATATTCAAGATCAACATGTCATGGATTGTACTTAGTGCATACATATGTATGTATGTACTTAGTGTGTACTTAGTGTACTTAGTGTGTACTTAGTGTACTTAGTGTGTACTTAATATGTGTACTTAGTGTATATGTATGTATGTACACATGTTTGTTTTTATATATGTATGGATGTACGTATGCATGTATGTGTATATATGTTTGCATAAGATCTGGCGGTATATGAGTCATTTTCAAAGCAGTCGCGTGTCATATATGTATGTACATATGTATATAGGTGTTTTTGTTTTGTTTATTGGGCGAATGAAGTAAAAAGCGGAAAGGAAATTCTGAGTCAGAGGGAGAGGAGGGATATACGAATAGGGAAACAATGCTGAGGGGATGTGCATGGTTTCTCAGGTCTACTCATCCAGATTAGATTGTTTATTTTGACTGTTGGCTGAAATGGTTAGTAGTGTTGACTATATTCTTCCAAGGAAAATTGTTTTTGTTGGATGGATGAAGTAAAAAGCGGAAAGAAAATTCTGAGTCAGAGGGAGAGGAAAGATGTGCGACTGATTTATATTTGTTGGCTGATGGGGAACAATGATGAGGGTTGAGAGGGGGTGAACCGTTTCCTGGGTATGGTTTCCAAGGTCTACGCATTCAGATCAGATTGTTTATTTTAGCTGTTGACTGAAATGGGTAGTAGTGCTGACTGTAATGTTTCAAGGAAAATTGTTTTTATTGGACGAAAGAAGTAAAAAGCACTAAGCCAGAGCGAGAGAGAAGAAGTATATTTGCAGGCGGATGTGAAACAATGATGAGAGAAGGAAGAGAGGGGGTGAACGATTTCCAAGGTCTACTAATCCAGATCAGATTGTTTATATTCGCTGATGGAGGGGAAACAATGATTAAAGGGGGTGAACAGTTTCCAATGTCTACTCATCCAGTGGAAATATTCATGTTTCGACACGTTTAAAAGTCTTGGTCTCTTTATCTTTCGACCATATTTTTTTTATGGAATTTGCTGACGAAGGGCTAGTGGAATATTCAAGATCAACAAGTTATTGTTTTGGCTCATAATGGTCAAGCGTATGATCATCAGGTATTCAAGACCAATGTGTATGTATATGTTTCCGCGCTTTCATAAAAAAAAACTATTTGTATATGTATCAAATAAAAAAATAAAGGAATAGAGCAAGAGGTCAACACATCGCTGACATCGATTTCAAACCATATCGTTTCGAATCATCATCATTATTATCATCAGAGACTAAGAAGGAGAAAGAAACAAATGTAAATTACCTAACAGAAGTTGAAAGAAGATAAAAAAAAAATGTAATTATGATATGTGAACAATGTTGGAGTGTTTCTTATTGATTAGTTTGTATGACGGGGATAAAAGATTTGTTGATCGTGTAAATAAAAAATAAAGAAACTTTTAATCAAGGCGCACTCAAAGCTTTGAGATCCTATTCTTTGTACTCAAGGTAAAGTGCTGCTTCAATGAGTTGAGCTAGCTTAAGGTTCTACCAAAGCAGAATGAACGTAGATCAGATTCTTTACTTTGACTGTTGGCTGAAATGGGAAGTAGTGCTGACTATAATGTTTCAAGGAAAATTGTTTTGATTGAACGAAGGAAGTGAAAAGCACGGAGTCAGAAAATGAGGAGAGATATACGAATAGGCAACAATGCTGAGAGTGGGAGAACGGTTTCCAGGGTCTACTCATTCAGATCAGATTATTTATTTTGGTTGTTGTGGCAAATACATCAATGAGGTAATCCACTATTTAACTGATTCCAATTGTAGAATGACATCAGTTGTCAGTTTTTAGAAATCCCTTCAAATTATCATCATCATCATCATCATCATCATCATCATCATCATCATCATCATCATCATCACCATCATCATCGTCATCATCAGAAACTAAGAAGAAAGAAACAAATATTAAGTATCAGAAGCTCGAAGAAGATAAATAAAAAAAAATGTTTATTATGATAATGTAAACAATGTTGGAGTGTTTCCTATTCATTCTTTTGTATGATGAGAATTGAAGATTTGTTGATCGTGTAAATAAAAAACAAAGAAAATTTTTTTTAAATAACTGTGTTTTATTTATTATTCAATATTAATCAAATCAATATATCCATCCTTTTCTCTTATAATTCTACATTAAATTTTTTCATTAACCAATGGTCCATAAATTCTACTTTTATTAATTAGTCCAAATCAATAATCCCTCTTTATTGTTAGGCAAACAAACAAGGTATTCTATACCTGTTGATTCGATGACAATACACTCTAAGGCTTTTTTTTTTCGTAGTGCTTTCGCAAAGTTCTTTTTCCTGACGGATACAAATATGTTGTTTATTTATTATTTTATACAAAAGATTGGTGGAGGAATATTCATGTTTCGACATGTTTAAAGGTCTTGGTCTCTTTATCTTTCGACCATATTTTTTTTTTTTATGGGATATGTTTTTTATTTATCTTTCATTTTTCTATGGAATATATCTATGGTGTTGTTATTGTTGTTGTTGTTATTGTTGTTGTTGTTTTTGCTGTTGCTCTCGTTCGCTGACTATGATATTTCTATACAAAAATTGATGGAGGAATATTCATGTTTCGACATGTTTAAAAGTTTTGCCATTATTGGTTTGTAGATTTTTTTGAATTTCGATTGAAACTATCAAAATTGATCTCAAAGCATCTGTAACAATTTGTGTTGCCTTATTCTTCAAAGGAACTGTCCATGCATACTTGGAGAAGGTATTGATTAATGTTAATAAGTAATTATTTCCATTATTTTGATTGCTGTACGGTATCATTTTTCAAATCTGCTTGCCACAGGTCACCTAGCCCTTAACAACAACCGTCGCCTGATAAAATTTCTTCGTGTGGGCTTGTGTAATTCCTCAACAACATTCCTCTTACACATACCGAAATAGAATGAATAAAAGATCAAAAAAAAAAAATTTACATTAAAATATGTGTATTTTATTTTATTTAAATTCATCATAAAATTACATCAACTTCTTCATTCTAATGATTAAAACTATGCATACATAAATTCGTGGGATCGATTAAGCGAAAAAAGTCTCCCACCTAATAAATTCTTCAGTTCAATTAGTATATCTAGTTGTACTGAAGAATAATATTATTTTGCAAAGACGGTATGGCAAACAATCCAATGTGAACGTCTTTTAGATTATTTAGAGTTATGTTTGAAAACTGATGTCTTATTTCTAGCCGATATATTTGAGAATTTAAGAAAAGTTTGTGGAAATATCTATGGGCTGGATCCCTGTCAATACTATACAGCATCATTTTAGAAGTCGACTTGGAATATTCAGAACATCTTCGTGATGAGCATAGTGATTTCTTATTTTGTGCAGAGAATAAAAAAAAAGCCCAAACGCGAAATTTAGTAAACTCATAGTAGACTGAACCCATAAAACAAAGTATATTATACATTATAGAAATCTTCAACAATGAGTTAAGCACAGAATGAAAATTTTAAAAATACATAGAATTTTGAGTTTCAAGCAATCATATTGGTTAAAACAATACATCCATTTAAATACACATCACCGTAAATTGGGTAAAAATGAATTTGAAAAGAATTTCTTTAAATTATAAAACAATGCTGTTTATGGTAAAACGATGGAACAAGTCGATAAACGAAAAGATATAAAGATAGTTACGAATAGGTAAAGTTGTGGAAAGCATTTAGGTGCTCGAGCTTGGATAGCAAAGCCAAACCTTCATAGTTCTACTCAATTTACAGACAATATGATCACAATTCAAATGAGTCGTGTTCATATAAATTACAACAAACCGATTTATTTAGGTTTTACTGTACTCGATTTATCAAAATGGAAGATGTATGATTTTTATTATGAATACATGAAACCAAAGTATGGTGACAATTTAACTTAAAATTATATGGATACTGATTCTTCATATATTCTATCAAAACTGGAGATTTATATAAAGATATACTGAATGATAATGATATGAAATTTGATACAACAGATTATCCTACTAAAAATAGTATTTTATCTATTTAATTTATTTATCTATTTAATAAAAATAAAAAGATAATCGGGATGATGAAAGATGAGATGGATGGTAAAATTATTAGAGAATTCGTTCGGCTTCGATCTAAAATGTATTCAATAGATATCGAAAAAGTAAAATTTAAAAGAGCTGAAGGTGTAAAGAAAACAGTATAAGATGATATGAATATTGAAGACTATAGAGATTGTTTATATAAAAATAAACTTTCCTATGGATATATGTTTATAATTAGGTCAAAGATTCCTAACATATATACACAATGTGTTAATAAACTAGCACTAAGTTATATTGATGATAAGATCTATATTATGGAAAATGGTGTTAGTACAATTGCATGGCTAGTAATCTCCAAGGAAATCGGGGTTTATTGAATTTTCCAAAATCTGCTATATTTGTGACTGGACGATTAGGTTACAATTTCAGTAGTTTTGTGAATCTTATGGCTAATGACAAAGCCTCAAATCCGTTTTTGTATGGTTGTAGAGCCCATTACCTTCTGGAATTTTTACTGCTTCCATACTTATTTTTGCTGAATAAATTAATTTGTTTCTCTTGGAGGAGCAGTAGTAGCACTTGTATTTTTTATTTTTGATGCCCAAGTTAGGTTAGATCTAGCGTTCATCATCATATTTGTCGTCACTAGACTATTTAATCTTTCGGATAAGGAAGAATGTTATGCTATTACCCTCTGCCGGGCCTTCTCAGTAAGAACTTTATTAGCAATATGTTGACCAGATAAGTTTTTACTATAAGCATATGCCACATTGTGTTCACGACAGACCTCATCCAACTGATTAATTCCACGATCTCCCTTAGCAAGACGGTCTTTTAATTTAGTCCCAGGACCACAGAAAGTACCAGACCCAGGAAATCATTAACCCCCTTTCACCATTGTTTCCCTCTCCACCAACAAATATAAACCACTCGCACATCTTTCCTCTCGCTCTCACTCATATGGCGCCACAACTAATTACTCACACCCCGTTTTACTTCCTTCATCCAATAAACAAAACAAAAACACCGATATATATATGTACAGACATAGATACGAATATGTGGCATGCGCGTCTATGACTGATAGGGGGCAGTGACGTTTATTCTAAGGTGCGCAGGTGTTCTCCGCACACCCCAACGAAATCCATCTTTATGAAAAATTACATATCTAATTGAGTTACAATTCAAAAATACTTAATTAAAAATAATGCTTTAACATCCACTTTTGTTCACTCTGTTGTGCCGCACCGTCCATAGCCAAATCAACCAAACCAAACACCGCAGTCAAAATCGCAATACCAAAATGTATATAAACCATTCAACACAAATTGACGTTGAACAAAATGTTCTCCTCTTTTCGTAAGTAAATTGAACTGTGCGCGCCGTCATACATACATACTTTCAAACCTCTATCCAGCAACCTATCCAAACCAACTTTTTATTAAATTCAGTTTGACGTCGACTCGTCCGGTTGTTCTCCACTTACTAGCGCACCAACCCAAAGGAAATATCCATATAAAAAAAACGTTCTACCACATTCAAAGTCCCAACAATCGCCTGTACAATAACATGAATTTGGGTTCTCCAGCAAACTGCGCACCCGGGCTCGATACAACACATTTTCTTTAGCGAGGAAGATGTTAGCTGTGGGTATTATGTTGCTTCTCATATTCTGTTTAATTTCGCATCAACTTGAGTTCTCCAGCAAACTGCGCACTGAGGCTCGATACAACCTTTTCTTTAGCGAGGAAGATGTTAGCTGTGGGTATTATGTTGCTTCTCATATTCTGTTTTGTTTCGCATCAATTTGAGTTCCCCAGCATACTGCGCACGCAGGCAGGCTCGATACAATACATTTTCTACCCTTTTCTTTAGCGAGGAAGATGTTAGCTGTGGCTGTGGGTATTTTGTTGGTTTTCATATTTTGTTTTATTTCGCATGTTAACGTTTGTTTGGTTGAATTTTGTTCGATTCTCTTCTCCTGATATTAGTTATTTGTTCGATTTCGATGTGCTCTATATTTGTAGAACATAATCGACGAAGCGTGTTTTTTTTTCAAATATTTGCATTGAAAACATATTGCGGAAACATGTTTATTCTTACATCATCATTGATCATTTACATTTTGGCAATAGTTAGATATGCATGTCGTTCTTTTAAGCCAAATCGTATAAGAGAAAAACGACCTGTCGATGCGCTATTGAAAATTTATTGAAGAAACCATTTTCTCAATTAAATTCGGAAGAAAGACTGGAAATAATTAGTTTTGGAAGGCCAACACCGTCTCTTCCGGATTTGAATTGTAAGGTTTACCTAGTAAAGCTTTTACTAGACATTTTTAGATTCCTAACTATGAAAGAAAATTTTGGTTGTGTGGTTGCCCCGTTCTTAATAAATTATTTCGTTGGCCTTGTTTACTTAACATCCTCGTCGTGGTCCTGGAGAAAACTGAGTATATACATATGTACGTTATTATTCAACAAAAAAAAAGTAGAACACCCTGCTTAGAACATCACGCCACGTCCCTGATAGGGGGCACAATACACCTTAAGGTCGCCGCTTCTAAACAGGTCGGTTCCAAACAGGTCGGTTTCAAACAGATCGGTTCCAAACAGGGACGGTTCCAGACAGGTCGGTTGCAGATAGCGGATTGCAGTAAGCAGGACAATTAGAAACGTTTAGAAGGAGGTGATTCCGCTCACATCAATCATTGACCGTGGTGACATCTTGATATAATAAAACGTAATCATATTCAGATTTAATGGAGCGAAATAATTTAAGAGTATCGGAAAACAGAAGACACTCAGTATATTTGAAGATAAGTGGGAGGTCGTTGATGACCAACAGAAATAATGCATCTTTCCAACAGTTTGTGCACGGTTCTTTAAACTGATTGAATGTCGTATCGGAATTTATATGATCAGATTCAGATTTAGCTCGTCTTGCTTGAAAATAACTATGTAGTTTGCGTTGTCTCGAAACAAATGTTTTGGTATGCGTGTATAAAATTGACATAAGTAGAAACTATCCACATCGTTGTGTCATCCCATACAAACATATTCTCGAATGTTGTTTTGTTTATCACAAGCTACATCATCAAATATAAGCACTGAGTTTCGTTTTGCTTCGGAAGGTGCAATAATTTCACAATAATTTGAAAACTCATTGTATTCCATGAATGGATTTTACAAGTTGCCGTAGATATTTATATTTTGGTTGATGCAGAGACTGCAGCCGTAACAAGAAAGTGCTATAAAACGATAGAATATCGAGTATATCTGGTCAGTCGAAAACATTAATCCGAAGGATATGGACTGGTAAATTCATTATTAAATAAATTACCATTCGAAATACATTTTCCGTCATGTACTTTCTGTGGTCCTGGGACTAAATTAAAAGACCGTCTTGCTAAGGGAGATCGTGGAATTAATCAGTTGGATGAGGTCTGTCGTGAACACAATGTGGCATATGCTTATAGTAAAAACTTATCTGGTCAACATATTACTAATAAAGTTCTTACTGAGAAGGCCCGGCAGAGGGTAATAGCATAACATTCTTCCTTATCCGAAAGATTAAATAGTCTAGTGACGACAAATATGATGATGAACGCTAGATCTAACCTAACTTGGGCATCCAAAATAAAAAATACAAGTGCTACTACTGCTCCTCCAAGAGAAACAAATTAATTTATTCAGCAAAAAGAAGCTATGGAAGCAGTAAAAATTCCAGAAGGTAATGGGCTCTACAACCATACAAAAACGGATTTGGGGCTTTGTCATTAGCCATAAGATTCACAAAACTACTGAAATTGTAACCTAATCGCCCAGTCACAAATATAGCAGATTTTGGAAAATTCAATAAACCCCGATTTCCTTGGAGTGTACTTTCGATACAGATTACTAGCCATGCAAGTGTACTAACACCATTTTCCATAATATATCTTGTAACGGGAATTTCACCAAGGACCTGTAACGATAAAGAAATATCCTACCAAGGGACTGTGTCGATAATCGCATCGCCACCTGCAAAGGAAATAATTCCACGACCGCGTCAAAAGTGTGATGATATTGAAACTTTCGAGTCTCACTTCAGGCGCTGCGACGGGAATTTTCCCTCAGAACCGGACAGGAAGTCACGACTCACCAATGCTTAGACACAGGCCTCGATAGGGCTTGACTCGTATACTCCGACAGAACGCAAAGTAACACCAAAGAGAATTATTAAGTCGATATCCTCAAAGTTCCAAGGCGATGCACCTTCCATCTCGACCGCTACCTTTATGACCCGAGGCCACAGGACTCCTCGGGCCAGTCCAGGCAGCTGAAATGGGAGGGTGTCCATGGTGCCACAGCAGGAGGCATGCTGGCTCTCGCACGCACACTAGCTCGCCGGAATGGGGGGGGATCTTGCTGTGGATTCATGGACAGAGTTACGTAATTCCATGCCAAGATTAGGTGTAGTGTCAACGGCAACACTGACACATCGACATTAAGAAGGAGAGGAGATAGTCGAACACTCAATGAAGGAGAGTCGAGTACTGTGCACTATCTGAGACGGACGTCTATTTTTGCTAAGAATGTAAATCAAGCAATATTCATTAACCTTTTTCATTCATTAAATAAATAATATTAAAAGAAAAAGGTGTGTCGTCTTTTACAAGTCAGAAGTGGGATATTCTCAAAAATAAAATCGCCCAAAAAAAAAAAAATTAATTAATACGAAAATAGTTTCAAGAAAAACGGCACAGTTAAAGAACGAGACATACATCAACAAAAATAAAAACAGATGGGCAACGTCTAGTGCGAAACAGCGACAACGATATACCCAACGAAGCTACAACGAAAGGTAGTAACGAACAGGTATAAATGACATGAATACAGTCAACGATTTAAAGAAGAAAAGGTACAATGTACACGATTATAAGTACAAAACGAGAGCAACGATAGGAATAACGAGACTGCAACGATTGACAACGAAAGAGACAACGTTATACGCTCAACGAGTCAAAAAAGTTAAAACGCAGTTTTTTCCTTTCAACGTAAACAACGGGACGCCATTCCAAAACGTAAAGATGATTAAGTTGGATGTTCTAAAAGTAGAACAATTAAATAGGATTTTGCGTAACCGCGATTTGCCAACGTCCGGCAATAAAGCACACAAAATCGCAAAATTATTGGAAACACTTGGTACCGACGAGGTAGATGCAGAGGAATTAGTCATCGATGAAGTAGTAGCAGAATCTTGGAAAGCTGACATGGAAGATTTAAAGAACATCGTTGCGAGTTTGGCAAAAACGGTGGGCGAAATGACGGTGAACGTAAGTCGTATAACACCATCAACGGCGGTCCCACAAATATTGCCAAATACAACGACGATACCAACGATACCGACGACTCCAAATGGAACAAATGCTACTGCGCATACGTCACATACCTTCGAGGATCCACTGCTAAGTATAACACCTTCTAGAGCACAAGTACGTCACCCAATTGGATCCCAAGATGTAATTGGAGTCCTGCCAGATTTCGACCCAATGAAACGAACAATCTCATCTAAGCAGTTCATCAGCAAAGTGGAGCAGTTACAAAATCTTTACATGTGGAGCAACGAAATGATTTTATTCGCAGTGCAACATAAACTCAAAGGGATTGCAAAGGATTTGGTTGGATGCGCAACCCGTGTTCCAGTCATGGTCGGAATTTGTCGTTGAGTTCACAAAAGATTTCCCTTGCGTGGTAAATGTGGCAGATGTTCATCGGGATTTAATGAAACGCACACGAAAGCAGAACGAACCGTTGACGGAGTACTATTACGTCATGCTCGCCATCGGAAAACGAGGTAAGTTGGATGACATTTCCATTAACTCGTACATTATTAACGGCTTAAATGATTCTATTCTTGCCCGAACACTGCTCGCACTCAATTTTCAAACCTGCAACGATCTGCTAAATTCACTTGAAAATGTATCCTCGATACCGATGACATCATCGCGAGCGGCGAGATACAGGACGTAAAACGGATCCTTTGCGCGCCACAAACCTTGTGAAATGCTTTAACTGCAATGAAAGGGGTCACATCGCTGCAAAATGCACACAACCACAGCGGAAAGCACGTTGTTTCAAATGCCATAAAGTAGGTCATGAAGCGAAGAATTGTCCTGTAAAGAACGTGTCCAAGGTCGAAAGATGTCCACAGGTAGATAAAGGTATCGCACCAGTAATTAAGGAAGTCATATTGGCTGGACAGACATATTTTGCGTTCGTCGATACAGGGAGTGATTATTCGCTAATAAGAGAGTCATCCGTTCCAAAGGATATTTCGCGAAATATATCATTCAAACGATTAAAGGGATTTGGAGGATCGATCGTTGAGTCCAATGAGGCCATTGAAGTCAACATTACTATGGATAATAACGAAATAGATGCGGAGTTCCAGATTGTATCGGATAAATTTCTGCCGCAAGCAATTCTTTTGGGGCGCGACGTCTTGTGTCGGAAGAATCAACGAGTGGTTTTGGAAGCAGGAGTTTTGCAAGTACAAACAGGTTCATCGGAGAAATTTAATATTGGAAAGCAACTCAATTCAATCGAACGAAACGCAATAGAAGATCTTCTTGTTGACTACGCTGATTGCTTTGCCGAAGATGTATCCCGTATAGGTTGCTGTAAAACGACGTCAATGGAGATAAATGTAACAACGGATAAACCAATTGTAGGCAAAAGATATCAGGTACCGTTTGCTCAAAGGGAGAAGTTGTCTGAGATCGTAGGCAATCTACTTAAACACGGTATAGTTCGTCCGAGTATCTCGCCTCATGCAGCCTCGGTAGTGTTAGTGGCAAAGGCTAACGGTGAAGTGCGAATGTGCGTGGACTACCGTGCATTGAATGCGGTCACAGTCAAGAAGCAATTTCCCACCCCCGTTGTGGAAGAGCAGATATCTCAGTTGGCTGGCAACAAGGTGTTTACTACATTAGATATGACGGCGGGTTATTATCAAATCCCTTTGAAGGAGGAGTGTAAGCAACTCACAGCATTTTTAACACCAAATGGATTATACGAGCACAACGTTATGCCTTTCGGCTTAATAAATGCGTCGATGTACTTTCAGGAGATGATGACTCAAATAATAAAGCGATTAAAACATCGAAAGCGCGTAGTGAATTACGTAGACGAAGTTGTCATCGCCACAGGTACAGTCGAAGAGGGGACATTGGTGCTACAGGAATTTTTGGATGCGGTTAGAGAAGCTGGGTTGACGCTGAGACCAACGAAGTGTTTTTTTATGGCGACGAGTGTGAATTTTCTCGGTCACGTAGTAAGTTCTGAGGGCATACGGCCAGGTGAGAGCAAGACCAAATGTATCGAGGAATTCCCAACGCCAACTAACGCTACAGATGTACGACGCTTTTTGGGTGTCACGGGATTTTTTAGGAAATTCGTAGAGAGTTATAGTCGTCTGGCTCAACCGCTTACAAAGTTACTAAAGAAGGATATGGTTTTCGATTGGCAGAATGAACAGGAAGAGGCGTTTAAATTGTTAAAGGTTGCTATCACCAACGAACCTGTTCTCACGTTATTCGATGTAAGCAAGTGCCACGAAATACATACGGATGCCAGCTCTATAGGACTTTCGGGAAATTTATTTCAACGCGAAGATAAAGATTTGAAGCCAGTCTCCTACTATAGTAGACAATGCAGCGACGCAGAAAGCAGATACTCTAGTCACGAACTTGAAGTCTTGGCGATCGTGGAGACGTTGGAGAGGTTCAGGGTCTACTTATTGGGTACTCGCTTCCGAGTAATTACGGATTGCAATGCCATTGCAACTACGAAAGTGACTACTCCATTACCCCCACGTATTGCAAGATGGTGGCTGCGTCTCCAAGAGTTTGATTTCGAGTGTGTTCATCGACCAGGAGAGAGGATGCTGCACGTGGACGGGATGAGTCGAGTCCCTACGCTGCCATCAAAAGGAATGTCAACAGTGGCGGACAATATTTTAAAGGTATCTTCGTTGGACGACGATTGGATTTACGCCATGCAGCTGCAAGATAGTAAACTCAAAGATGTGGTAAGGATTCTCAAAGGCGGTGGTACAAGTGATCCGACGGAGGTGAAGCAGATTGAGACAGACTACGTCATGCAAGGAGGACGCTTGAACAGGAAGGTGGACGGCCAGAAGAAGTTGGTAATACCGCAGTTGGTAAGGTGGCGTATTACAAGAGCATGTCACGACAATACTAGACATTTTGGATTAGAGAAAACCATCGAGTGAATTAAAAAGGATTTTTGGTTTCCACGTATGCGGCGATACGTCAAGTCCTACATCGCCGCGTGTCCTGAATGCTGTTTGAATAAGGTCAAAGGAGGAAAATCCGAAAGTCAACTACATGTAATGGAGGTGCTTCCGACTCCGTTCAGATGCGTAAACATCGATCATCTGGGTCCATTTCCTAGAAGCAAAAGGGCCAATATGTACATTATTGTATTAGTTTGTTCTTTCAGCAAGTATACCATCCTAAAGGCTGTGAAGAACACCAAGACGGCGCCTGTGGTAACTATGTTGCGCGAAATGATATCTATCTTTGGTCAGCCGATGCGAATTTAATAATTTTATATCGCTACAGGGGATTCAGCATGTGAAGACAGCCGTACGAACTCCGAGGGCGAATGGGCAGGCAGAACGAGTGAATAAAACCTTACTCAGCTCGCTCAAATGTTCAGTCCACGACGATAAAGACTGGGACCTTATTCTACCGAGTCTACAGTGGAGTTTTAATACCCAGCGCAATGCAACAACTAAATTTTCTCCAGTTGAATTAATTTTTAATTTTAATCCAAGGGATATCAGCCAGAACCGGATAATGCAAGCCATACAATATGAGCCAAGTGACGTGGGTGATATCGACTTCAGAAGACGTCAAGCAGCAGACAACATCGCTGAGGAGAGGCGTAAGTGGAAGATGAGATACGACAAGAAGCACCAGCCTCCTCATCGCTACGCTGAAGGCGATCTGGTTGTGCTTGATTATGTTCCACAAGCAACCGGCATATCGCATAAGCTGGATCCGAGTTACAAGGGACCATATATCGTCACGAAGGTTCTGGATTTTGACCGGTACATAGTGGAAGATCTCCCAGACAAGCCACTTAATCGAAGGCGATATAGCAACGTCATCTCTAGTGACCACATGAAACCATGGTGCAGGCTTAGTCCAGGTATTGATTTGGACGACGACGAAGAAGATGAAGCCTCCGACACCGAATCATTCATCGGGGATGAAATGTCAGGAGAGGCCGAGCTGTCAACGGCAACACTGACACATCGACATTAAGAAGGAGAGGAGATAGTCGAACACTCAATGAAGGAGAGTCGAGTACTGTGCACTATCTGAGACGGACGTCTATTTTTGCTAAGAATGTAAATCAAGCAATATTCATTAACCTTTTTCATTCATTAAATAAATAATATTAAAAGAAAAAGGTGTGTCGTCTTTTACAGTAGTTATCTGAAATATTAAAAGAGGGAGGCCCAAAATGGCACAGTATCGATCTGCTATACGTTCAGCAGTGGGAGGAGAGCGAAAGATGTAATTACTCCCTCAGAGTGTAACCCACCCCAGCTTCGTATGACTTACGCCTATACGGAGCGTCCATGGCCACCACGCCACTCGATTTATGTGATGGCCCCTAATCTAACCCACTTATCCCATCACGTGCGTTGCCATCCTATAGTGTCCCCAGGAATCTGTCTCATCCACCCTCAGAACTCTCAACAGGGGTTCATGCATCGAACCGGGTTGGGTACGAAATCCCGAACTACGAAATCCCGAAAACAAAATCCCGAAAACAAAATCCCGAAACACGAAATCCCGAAACGCGGAATTTTTTTCTCATTCTTAAAAGAACGATTTCCAATCTCACCTCGCACAAAAAAAAATCAAATTAAGAACAACAAAACACTATAAACCAGACACAGAAAACGTTTGCTTAAGTGCACATGATGAGAATCGAAAAGAGCTGTTCTTCGTGATTCTCATGATATCATATACCCTTTCGAACTGCATGTTTTGTATATGGTGATGAAATATTGATTTCTTAGAACTTGAAATTATACTTCTTAGAATTTTCTCAGATGATGCAGCTAAGAAATATCTAAATCAAAGATTTTCATAGTTTTGTGTGATCTTTTTATATGTGTTTTAAAAGTGAAAAGTTGTGCGAAGTGAAATGGAAGTGCAAATAGTAAAATCAAATAAAGGAAAGGCAAATATAGTGCTGAATGGTTACGCGTACCACCTTGAAAAACAATGAATTCCAAAGTTTTTAGTTTAACTTAATTTTAATACACACTTGTATATACATATAAACAAACATTATTTCAAAGGTCCTTTTCAGGACCACAAAACGACAAAGAGATTAAATAGCATTGAAATTTAATTAATTAAAATGTTTTTTGTAGACACATACAAATACATATGAATAAATTACTTGGCTAGAGGAATTAGTTCCGAGGTGTACGGTTCCATGAGAATCAAGAAGAACAGCTCTTTTCGATTCTCATCACATGCACTTAAGCAAACGATTTTGCTCGCAAATTCATAGTGTGTTCTGGTAAGTTTCTTGGTTTTTTCTGGTAGTGTCATGGAGGGGTAGTGGAAAAAAACGTTCTTTTGAGAATGTGGAAAAAAATTATTAAGAGTTATGAAATATTCAATTTTTTTTTTCGCAAAAATCCACTGCGAATCGAAAATCCCGAAAAATTCGGGATTTTTCACTAAAGTTCATTTTTCGGGATTTTGTAATTCGGGATTTTGTGTTTCGGGATTTCTAGAAATGCGTGAATTTTTCTTTCGGGATTTTGTTATTTCGGGATTTCGTAATTCGGGATTTTGTGACGTTCCCCCGGTAAAATATCCTATCTATCATGAACATCAACCCAAAAGCGAAACTCCAACCATCTCAAACTTGGCTCCAACCATGAAATAAAATTTCTGAACACGTATGCGAATGCAGGTTAACAATAATTCAAATTTTATTAATACCTTAAATATCTTAATATCTATGATCTACATATCTTCTGAACAATCTAACTGATTTCTTATGTTACTTATATGTTACCACGAACATTCTATTACAAGGTCCAAGTGCTACGTTACAATGTCAGCATATGATCCAAATGTCATATGGTAACAGTATAATGGTGCTTAATCCAATTAAATAAAATTAAACTAGATGTACTAATACTCTCTAGACTGATAAATCCATTTAGAAATTGAATATCATATCATATGATCTGAAGCTAATATTTATATTTAAAGAAAAACGTTAAAATAACGAATCGAACTGGCAGTTGCCTCATATCTGAACACAAAAAGAGAATTAAATGGCAAGCTATTAGTTGTTCTACGAGCCGTGGCCATTAAAAATTAACAATTGTCATGGTCTGCGATAAAGTTATAATTCCCAGATATATTTGGGCTTTTATACAAAAGAGAAAAACGGATCATACTCTGAATCCATTAACATTCTTACTTAAAGTTTCGTACTTATTCATCTGACATGGCCTATGGCCTAAATATGCAACACAACATATGCACGATAGTTGTAGTTAATCTAATTCTTAAGCATCTCATAAGATAAATTAAATCACGTCGGTACTTCTGCACATACAGTGCCGTGACGTACGTATATAAAAAAAAACTTTTCTCTCAACAAGAATACAAAACTTAATCTTATGGGTATCTTTACGTTACTGATAATGAAAATTATCCACCACATTATTCAAAAAAGGAAATAAAAATACTATCACTATGATAAATAGTTCGTATTAAAAGCATTGCAAGCGCATAATCAATCTTTCAAGTAATGGGGAAAGGGACTTACCAAATTTAGGACATAATTAAATTCTTCCTGGGTGTGGTGATGTTGTGCACAGCATTTCCATTCCCGGGGTGGTTCGGTGTTCAAAATTCTCTTTATTATAGATAAGCGTAGTCGTGCTAGGTGACGATCGCCGGGTTTGTCTGTGAAGGAATGGTTATGTACTATTCATGTCTTATTTTATACGAACTTTACAAAAATGGTTTAAATAAATATAACTTAACTAGCGATTCGTTCTTCAAATCCGGACGGCCTGTGGGGTATCTGCTTACTGATTAATCCTTCTCCTGTGCTGCTGGCTGGGTACTACGCTGACTATGACTGCTTTCCTTCGAGTTTGGTGCTCGAACTATGCTCATGTGCGCAAGCTCACGTGGGTAACATCTATACGTGCTTTTGCGTATGCACAATTGCAAATACGCACGTGGGCGTCGCTGATTCGGTGTCTTTTCGATGTGCACGTGTTAATGTACACGTGTTAATGCGCACGTTGATATCGCCGTCGTGGAGAGGAACGCTGTGGGCAGTTGCGTGGGGGTGCGGGTGATAGTGCAGACAGTGGACTTACGTTGGCTGGAACATGTTTCCGAGAACGGCTGGTATGTCGACGAGAATATCCACGTGTCGGAGCACTTGGGCGGTGCCTACTCTCTCGTCTGTCGCTGGACCTGGACACCGGACAGAAATGCTCGTCGGTTCCTGGTCTCTTACACCAGTGGATTGATTAGATGCTTCCGAAGGGACTCGACAATCCTTCTTCCTTGTCCACCCACGTGCGCACTACGACCACGTCCCACACACACACCACCCAATACAAATTAAACCCTCACTGGGGGGCTGGGACGGATTATTCCTCCAACAAACCAATTCACAAAAAACAAAAGGCCACATCGGTCGGACTAATTAAAACTCAATATAAACTTTTAAATTAAATTATCGCCATTGGCGGTACTTGGACACACACGTCTTATAAGATCGGATGTTGAACGTTGAATCTCCAAACTGGAATTGTCCTTCTTTTCTCTACGCGTCTCCTTAATATAACTACGGTAACGCGCGTCGCCGTGGTGTTGGCGTACGGTATTCGCTGAGCTCATCATCCCGGTGGTTCATATGCGACGAATATATTGGTTTCTCTTTTTCTTTTTGTAATTTGGTGGGCGCGAGTGTATTTCGTTGGTGGTGTTGGTTATGCGATGACAATGGGATTCTTGTTGGTTCGAAATTCGAATCCCAACCCATTCCATCGCATGTCATTATCGTGCGGCGCAGGCATCAAACTGTGAGGTAAGGTTAGAACTACTACTAAACCTGTGGTTCTCAAACATTTCGTGCAGATGTTTTAATGAAAAATGTTTTATTCGGTAAAACATTTTATTTGCGGGTAATGATGACTGGTGTATTTCGTTTCCTACAATCTCTTATCATCAATATAACTTAGTGCTAGTTTATTAACACATTGTGTATATATGTTATGAATCTTTGACCTAATTATAAACATATGTCCATAGGAAAGTTTATTTTTATATAAACAATCTCTATAATCTTCAATATTCATATCATCTTATACTGTTTTCTTTACACCTTCAGCACTTTTAAATTTGTTTACTTTTTCGATATCTATTGAATACATTTTAGATCGAAGCCGAACGAATTCTCTAATAATTTTACCATCCATCTCATCTTTCATCATCCCGATTATCTTTTTATTTTTATTAAATAGATAAATAAATTAAATAGATAAAATACTATTTTCAGTAGGATAATCTGTTGTATCAAATTTCATATCATTATCATTCAGTATATCTTTATATAAATCTCCAGTTTTGATAGAATATATGAAGAATCAGTATCCATATAATTTTAAGTTAAATTGTCACCATACTTTGGTTTCATGTATTCATAATAAAAATCATACATCTTCCATTTTGATAAATCGAGTACAGTAAAACCTAAATAAATCGGTTTGTTGTAATTTATATGAACACGACTCATTTGAATTGTGATCATATTGTCTGTAAATTGAGTAGAACTATGAAGGTTTGGCTTTGCTATCCAAGCTCGAGCACCTAAATGCTTTCCACAACTTTACCTATTCGTAACTATCTTTATATCTTTTCGTTTATCGGCTTGTTCCATCGTTTTACCATAAACAGCATTGTTTAATAATTTAAAGAAATTCTTTTCAAATTCATTTTTACCCAATTTACGGTGATGTGTATTTAAATGGATGTATTGTTTTAACCAATATGATTGCTTGAAACTCAAAATTCTATGTATTTTTAAAATTTTCATTCTGTGCTTAACTCATTGTTGAAGATTTCTATAATGTATAATATACTTTGTTTTATGGGTTCAGTCTACTATGAGTTTACTAAATTTCGCGTTTGGGCTTTTTTTTTATTCTCTGCACAAAATAAGAAATCACTATGCTCATCACAAAGATGTTCTGAATATTCCAAGTCAACTTCTAAAATGATGCTGTATAGTATTGACAGGGATCCAGCCCATAGATATTTCCACAAACTTTTCTTAAATTCTCAAATATATCGGCTAGAAATAAGACATCAGTTTTCAAACATAACTCTAAATAATCTAAAAGACGTTCACATTGGATTGTTTGCCATACCGTCTTTGCAAAATAATATTATTCTTCAGTACAACTAGATATACTAATTGAACTGAAGAATTTATTAGGTGGGAGACTTTTTTCGCTTAATCGATCCCACGAATTTATGTATGCATAGTTTTAATCATTAGAATGAAGAAGTTGATGTAATTTTATGATGAATTTAAATAAAATAAAATACACATATTTTAATGTAAATTTTTTTTTTTTGATCTTTTATTCATTCTATTTCGGTATGTGTAAGAGGAATGTTGTTGAGGAATTACACAAGCCCACACGAAGAAATTTTATCAGGCGACGGTTGTTGTTAAGGGCTAGGTGACCTGTGGCAAGCAGATTTGAAAAATGATACCGTACAGCAATCAAAATAATGGAAATAATTACTTATTAACATTAATCAATACCTTCTCCAAGTATGCATGGACAGTTCCTTTGAAGAATAAGGCAACACAAATTGTTACAGACGCTTTGAGATCAATTTTGATAGTTTCAATCGAAATTCAAAAAAATCTACAAACCAATAATGGCAAAACTTTTAAACATGTCGAAACATGAATATTCCTCCATCAATTTTTGTATAGAAATATCATAGTCAGCGAACGAGAGCAACAGCAAAAACAACAACAACAATAACAACACCATAGATATATTCCATAGAAAAATGAAAGATAAATAAAAAACATATCCCATAAAAAAAAAAATATGGTCGAAAGATAAAGAGACCAAGACCTTTAAACATGTCGAAACATGAATATTCCTCCACCAATCTTTTGTATAAAATAATAAATAAACAACATATTTGTATCCGTCAGGAAAAAGAACTTTGCGAAAGCACTATGAAAAAAAAAAAGCCTTAGAGTGTATTGTCATCGAATCAACAGGTATAGAATACCTTGTTTGTTTGCCTAACAATAAAGAGGGATTATTGCTTTGGACTAATTAATAAAAGAAGAATTTATGGACCATTGGTTTAAAGTAATACTCAAATACTTGGTTATTTTTCTTTATTTACTATCAATTTAATTTAATTAACATCTGAATCTTCGGAGTACCTGAATACTACTTCATCCTTATTCACCTTCTCCTTCGATATTTATAGGTCCTTTTGCTGGACGGTACCGCACACTTTTACTTGTTGCTGGCTGGGGTGTCTGCCTACGCACATACATAATTATCCATGTTCGGAATATCCATCCCGATAGCGGCATCGATCGCGCAGTTGATATTTGTCTAAGAGGGTTGATTTCTTAGTCGCGCAGTACATCCTATTTTGGGGTTGATTTCTCGTCGCACAGTAGACACATTTTAGGGTTGATTTATGATCCTCGGCGACATGCAGTCGGCTTAGGGGAATCCAATATTAAATTCTACATTGCGCAGAACAGAGATGATTTTGGTGCAGGTGGTCATTTGCGTTGCGATCTCGATTTGTGTGTGGCGTCAGAAGTGTGTCGCCACAGTACCCCCTTGCCCCCCTTGGATCGTGTACACTGCTGAGCCGTTGGTGTTGTCTTCTCACTTGGGGTAGGTTGCTTATCGGCAAATTGTTGTATGCTGTCAGGTGTCTTCTTTGGAATCTCGTTCTTAGCTTCAGTTAGTAGATACGCTGGTTTCAATCTATCTATTGAGACAGTGCAGTCACGACCTCTGATATTGATAACAAATTTCTTATCGGCTCGTGAGATAACTCTAAACGGACCCTCGTATGGCTGTTGTAACGGTGCTTTAGGTCCATCGTGTCGGACGAATACGTGTTCGGCTGTTGAGAGATCTTTGAACATGAATGTAGCCTTTTGTCCATGTCTGGAACCATTGACTGGGGTCAGTGTTTTCACGTGTTGTCGTAGCATTTGGACAAAAGTAGTTGGATCGTCATCTGTAGTTGTTGTCGGTGCAAGGAATTCACCGGGTAGTCGGATTGGTTCTCCATAGATCATTTCTGCTGCTGTTGATTGTAGGTCTTCTTTCCAGGCAGCTCGTATGCCCAGCAACACGGTGGGGAGTATTTCGGTCCATGTAGCCTGGTTGTGACATTTTATTGCTGCTTTCAATTGACGATGAAATCTCTCGACCATACCATTCGCTGCTGGGTGATAAGCGGTGGTTCTGAAGTAAGACGTTCCTGTTAAACAGTTCAGATGCTTAAACAGGTGCGACTCAAATTGTCTTCCTTGGTCTGTGGTGATTCTCAAGGGTGTTCCGAAACGAGCAATCCAGTTGTTGTAAAATGCTCGAGCGACTGTGGAGGCCTCTTGGTTCTCAAGTGGAATAGCTTCTGGCCAACGAGAGAATCGGTCGACGCAAGTTAGACAATACCTGCAGCCTTCCGAGCTCGGCATTACCACGATGTCGATGTGAACATGCTCGAATCTCCTGGATGGTGGTGTGAAAATACCTGGCACTGTTGAGACGTGGCGAGTGACTTTGCATCGTTGACATTGAATGCAGCTTCGAGCCCACAATCGGCAGTCCTTTTTTATCGATGGCCACACATAGCGCTGTGCGATGAGTTTAACTGTTGCGCTCACGCCAGGATGCGATAGTCGGTGAACACTATTGAAGACGATGCGGCGGAACTGTTTGGTGATGAAAGGTCTTGCTGTGGCTGTTGAAATGTCGCATTGAAGTAATGCCTCGGAATCTGGGATTTTAATCAGCTTAAACTGTAGAGATGATGATTGAGAGTTTATTAGGTTCTGTAGTTCTTCGTCTGTTCTTTGCGCAGCTGCTAGAGCTTCTAGATGCAGATTTGATTCTAACTCTTCAATGCGGGAAAGAGCGTCAGCGACGACATTATCTTCTCCAGGAATGTGTCGAATGTCCGTGGAGAATTGGCCGATGAAGTCCAAATATCGGAACTGCCGTGGAGTACACTGATGGTCTTTCTTGCGGAACGCGTACGTAATTGGCTTATGATCGGTGTAGATGATGAAGGTTCTGGCTTCAATCATATGGCGAAAGTGTTTGATTGCTTCGTATATGGCCAGTAGTTCACGATCATAAGCTGCGTACTTACGCTCAGTACCGCTTAGCTTCTTTGAGAAAAAAGGCGAGTGGCTCCCAGCTGTGGTTGGATCTTTGTTGAAGAGCTGCTCCAATGGTGAAATCAGACGCATCGCAAAAAATAGCTAGTGGTGCATGTAGTTTTGGATGCACAAGTAGAGTTGCTTTAGCTAAACATTCCTTGGATGCATCGAATGCAGCTTCTGCATCTGGTGTCCATGGAACTGGTGTCTTCCCTTTAGCGTTGCCTTGAAGCAAGTCGTTGAGTGGTGCTTGGATGACTGCAGCATTAGGGATGAACCTCCTATAGAAGTTTAACATCCCCAAGAACTGACGAAGCTTCTTCATAGTGTCTGGTTTTGGAAAAGCACGTATTGTCTCGACCTTCTCCGGAAGTGGCTGTGTACCGCTGCTGCTGACCAAATAGACAAGGAATCGTACTGACGACTGACCAAAGACGCACTTCGATGTGTTGACAGTAACACCATATTGTTGAAGACGCTGGAAGAGGATTTCCAGATGGTGAAGATGTTACTCAATCGATGATGATGCAACCAAGATGTCATCTATATATGCGTAGCAAAACGTGAAGTCTCGGAGTACTTCATCGATGAAGCGTTGAAATGTTTGGGCGGCGTTACGTAACCCAAATGTCATGAATGGGAACTCAAACATTCCAAATGGTGTGGTGATCGCTGTCTTCGGGATGTCTTCCTCTGCAACTGGGATCTGGTTAAAAGCTTTGATCAGATCGATCGTTGAAAATACATTCTTACCGCTGAGAGTTTGTGCAAAGTCTTGAATGTGGCGAACTGGATAACGGTCAGGTTCTGTCATTGCATTTAGACCACGATAGTCTCCACACGGTCTCCATTCATCTCCTTACTTCGGGACCATATGCAGTGGAGAGGACCAGCAACTTTGAGATGGCTTGGCAGTGCCAAGTTTTAACATGGCGTTGAACTCTTGCTTAGCTGCTAGTAACTTATCAGGGGCCAGGCGTCGTGGTCTGCTTGCAACCGGTGGTCCTGGTGTCGTCTTGATATGGTGTTTTGTCTGATGTTTCATCGGGTTCGCTGCACCACAAGGTCGAGTTATATCTGCATATTTCAACAGGAGATCATGAAATGGTGTTGATCCTGTAACAATTTTCACTGTTGGTGTTTTTCCAGTCACTGCTTTGCCTCGGGTAGTAAGATGAGTCGTCCTATCGATAAGTTCGCGATTCCTCACATCCACAAGCAAATTGTAGAATGCAAGGAAATCTACTCCGATAATTGGTTTGGTGACGTTGGCGACTACAAACCTCCATGTATAATCTCGACGGAGCCCAATGTTGAGTGTTAAGGTAGTTGTACCAAATGTTGAAATGGTGGTCCAATTGGCTGCACTCAGTTGATAGGATGATTCTGCTCGTGGTCCTCGAATGTACCGTCGAGGAAATACGCACAGATCAGCTCCGGTGTCGACAAGGAATTGTAGTTTAGTAGTTCGGTCTGTTATAAATATGCGGCGCGAAGAATTTGGGCACAGGTCAACGGCCGCAGTTAGCGTGTACCTGCGGAGTTTCCCTGATTGAAAGTACAGGGTTTGACGCACTTTTTCGCTTCCTGCCCAAAACGTCTGTGATACCAGCATACCCCACTGGTGTTATGACGGCTTCCAGATCTAGAACGCATGCGTGGACGGGATCTCTCACGTTGATTGTATCTGCCAGGGTGCATTCTGGAAACTTCCTGTCTAATTGATGATATCTGGTTTTGTACCGTAAGTCTTAACTGCTGTAGCTGTTCTGCAATCGAGTCCTGTGGTGATGTAGCGATTTCGGACACGCCAGGTCTATTTGTAGTTAGCTCGACGATGGTATCAGCGAGCTCAGCAATTTTCTGCAAGCTTAAGTCCCTGTGGGCAGCAAGTATCGCTTGCATATTGCCTGGCAAGCGACCCAGCCACAAGGTGCGCAGCATGCTATCAGGAACGGAGACGCCAGCGAGCGTTTGGAGGTGACGTAAGAACTGTGATGGCTTCCTGTCACCCAGCTCCTCCATTTCAAGAAGCTGGCGGGTTTTCTCCTCCTGCGATGAGCTCAGGCGCTTAATCAGCTCAGTTTTCAGGACATTATACGCATCCTTGGCGGGCTTCTTTATGATGATGTCGCGTACTTCCAATGCATATCGTGGTTCTAATGCTGCGATGACATGGCTGAACTTCGTAGAATCCTTCGTGATTCGCGCACTTTCAAGGTTTTCTTCTACCATTGCGAACCAGAGTTCCGGATCACTTGGAATAAATTGTGGTATTCTTACCGCTACACGATTGATGGTAAGTCCACCTTCGCCTTCCAAGTTCTCCTCTCTGTCTTGCAGCACTGGTACACCTGGTACTGGCAATGCTTGGTCACCTGGTACTGCCATTTCACTTTCACTTGCACTAACTTATAGGTACTTTCACTTATACGAGTAAAATCACGTCGGGGTCACCACTAAAGTAATACTCAAATACTTGGTTATTTTTCTTTATTTACTATCAATTTAATTTAATTAACATCTGACTCTTCGGAGTACCTGAATACTACTTCATCCTTATTCACCTTCTCCTTCGATATTTATAGGTCTTTTTGCTGGACGGTACCGCACACTTTTACTTGTTGCTGGCTGGGGTGTCTGCCTACGCACATACATAATTATCCATATTCGGAATATCCATCCCGATAGCGGCATCGATCGCGCAGTTGATATTTGTCTAAGAGGGTTGATTTCTTAGTCGCGCAGTACATCCTATTTTGGGGTTGATTTCTCGTCGCGCAGTAGACACATTTTAGGGTTGATTTATGATCCTCGGCGACATTCAGTCGGCTTAGGGGAATCCAATATTAAATTCTACATTGCGCAGAACAGAGATGATTTTGGTGTAGGTGGTCATTTGCGTTGCGATCTCGATTTGTGTGTGGAGTCAGAAGTGTGTCGCCACAGGTTAATGAAAAAATTTAATGTAGAATTATAAGAGAAAAGGATGGATATATTGATTTGATTAATATTGAATAATAAATAAAACACAGTTATTTAAATAAAATTTTCTTTGTTTTTTATTTACACGATCAACAAATCTTCAATTCTCATCATACAAAAGAATGAATAGGAAACACTCCAACATTGTTTACATTATCATAATAAACATTTTTTTTTATTTATCTTCTTCGAGCTTCTGATACTTAATATTTGTTTCTTTCTTCTTAGTTTCTGATGATGACTATGATGATGGTGATGATGATGATGATGATGATGATGATGATGATGATGATGATGATGATGATGATGATGATTTGAAGGGATTTCTAAAAACTGTATACAGTAGTTTCTTAGGAATGAAATCCTTCAGACTAGAATTTCGTTTAGCTCCGTTCTGATCCATTTTAGCAAAGACAACTGACGTCATTCTACAATTGGAATCAGTTAAATAGTGGATTACCTCATTGATGTATTTGCCACAACAACCAAAATAAATAATCTGATCTGAATGAGTAGACCCTGGAAACCGTTCACCCACTCTCAGCATTGTTGCCTATTCGTATATCTCTCCTCATTTTCTGACTCCGTACTTTTCACTTCCTTCGTTCAATCAAAACAATTTTCCTTGAAACATTATAGTCAGCACTACTTCCCATTTCAGCCAACAGTCAAAGTAAAGAATCTGATCTACGTTCATTCTGCTTTGGTAGAACCTTAATCTAGCTCAACTCATTGAAGCAGCACTTTACCTTGAGTGCAAAGAATAGGATCTCAAAGCTTTGAGTGCGCCTTGATTAAAAGTTTCTTTATTTTTTATTTACACGATCAACAAATCTTTTATCCCCGTCATACAAACTAATCAATAAGAAACACTCCAACATTGTTCACATATCATAATAAAAATTTTTTTTTATCTTCTTTCAACTTCTGTTAGGTAATTTACATTTGTTTCTTTCTTCTTCTTCGTCTCTGATGATAATAATGATGATGATTCGAAACGATATGGTTTGAAATCGATGTCAGCGATGTGTTGACCTCTTGCTCTATTCCTTTATTTTTTTTATTTGATACATATACAAATAGTTTTTTTTATGAAAGCGCGGAAACATATACACACACATTGGTCTTGAATACCTGATGATCATACGCTTGACCATTATGAGCCAAAACAATAACTTGTTGATCTTGAATATTCCACTAGCCCTGCGTCAGCATATTCCATAACAGCTAAAATAAACAGCTAAAATAAACAATCTGATCTGAATGCGTAGACCTTGGAAACCATACCCAGGAAACGGTTCACCCCCTCTCATCCCTCATCATTGTTCCCCATCAGCCAACAAATATAAATCAGTCGCACATCTTTCCTCTCCCTCTGACTCAGAATTTTCTTTCCGCTTTTTACTTCATCCATCCAACAAAAACAATTTTCCTTGAAAGAATATAGTCAACACTACTAACCATTTCAGCCAACAGTCAAAATAAACAATCTGATCTGGATGAGTAGACCTGAGAAACCATGCACATCCCCTCAGCATTGTTTCCCTATTCGTATATCCCTCCTCTCCCTCTGACTCAGAATTTCCTTTCCGCTTTTTACTTCATTCGCCCAATAAACAAAACAAAAACACCTATATACATATGTACATACATATATGACACGCGACTGCTTTGAAGATGACTCATATACCGCCAGATCTTATGCAAACATATATACACATACATACATACGTACATCCATACATATATAAAAACAAACATGTGTACATACATACATATACACTAAGTACACATATTAAGTACACACTAAGTACACTAAGTACACACTAAGTACACACTAAGTACATACATACATATGTATGCACTAAGTACATTCCATGACATGTTGATCTTGAATATCTCACTACCCATTTCAGCCAACAGCTAAAATAAACAATCTGATCTGCATGAGTAGACCCAGGAAACGGTTCACCCCCTCTGATCATTGTTCCCCTTCCATCAGCAAAAATAATCAGTCGCACATCTTTCCTCTTCCTCTGACGCTTTTTACTTCCTTCGTCCAATAAACAAAATAAAAACACCGATATACATATGTATGAAGCGGCAAACATCAAACAAATTCCACGACACTTTAATGGGTAATTAAAAATTTTCCCACGCTTATGTAAACAAAAATGTAACCTGATACCCCTCCTAATGTAAACAAACATCTTCCTTCTCGCTCACTCTCACACAAACATCTTCCTTCTCGCTCTGGCTCAGAATTCCCAGTCTAAACCGCCCCAATACCTACTTCGACGAAACGCAAGATTTGCCGAAAACATCGCCACTGTCCCTGAGAGTGTGCAGGAGAATCTGAGACAGTCGATTTCACGTCGCTCACAAGAACTCGGCATTACGCAGACCACAAATTGGCGAATTTTGCGTCATGACTTGGGCCTGTACCTGTAAAAAATTCAACTGACCCAGGAGCTGAAGGTAAATGACCATAGACAACTACGTGTGTTCGCTGAATGGGCTCTGTTTGAAACTGACCCTAATTTTCATCGAAAAATCAACTGGTCACCGCGATCGTGCGATTTGACCCCGTTAGACTTTTTCTTGCGGGGTTTTCTGAAATAGCAGTTCTATGTGAATTAGTTACAAACCACAGGGGCCCTCAAAGCCAACATAACCCATGCCATCGGTGAAATTTATGCGCAGTCTTGGAAAATTGGACATTTCGGATGCGTGAAACCCGGAAAAGCCGCGGCGGACATTTGAACGATGTTATATTCCATACAAAATGGCATCGATGGGCCTTTCAAACGAATAAAAAATTTCGATGATATCTCACACACATTTTGTTTTATTTCAATTTAAAGATAGGAAGCGCTTAATGAAGGACCCTTTACATATAAATAAAACACGTATTAAATTATTCGAAACCAAGATTATTTTTTTTACTGTCGAAAATTTTACATTACCTTCTTCGAATTCTTCTTTGTCATTTCCTCCGCTGTTTCAACCGCTATTACACGTTGAAACCTGTTTCATGAATCTAGTTTGACAGTTATCTTTATTTTTCAATTCGGTCTTGGTCCGTCATCAAAATAAAGAATTATAGAACAAAAAATTGTCTGTGTTTTATTTGTAAATATTTTTTTGTGTTTTATTTGTTTCCATTTCGGTGTTGGTTTATGTAATTTTTTCTTAAATTGTGGGTCGTGAAGCCTTTATTGAAGGTTTGTTTGTGCGATCACTTCAGCCATACCACCATCCTACTGCCTGTGTTATGTCTTCGCAGTAGGTTTTTGACATTATTTCTTAAACATATGGATTTGAACCGTGAACCCATAAAGCTATACTATGGTTACGGTTTTCCAAGGAGAAGTCTTTGCAATGCGAATGTATACTTGGAGTTCCTAACTTAACTTCTGGTGAGATGTGTCGGTAAAAGCTGGCTTTTGTATTCTTAAATGAATTCTGGGTCACACTAAATGGAGTCTAATTCATTGAGCCCGCAACCTGGAATAAGTACCAGTCTGGCGGGAGTTCTAGCCTGAATAAGCTCTTATAGGGAGTAAACACATATTTAGAGGTGGTCAAGTTCGGTTTCCTACAAAACTACCAAGTGTTTCGCGAAGAGGCCTGTCCAAGTCATCGCAAAATTTCTCTTCAGTGTGTGACGGAGACTGTCGGACTTGATCGGGCTAATTACGGAACACGACACACGACGCATATCGCTATCACTATCGCCGAAATCGGATTCATCGAGAAAGTAGCTATAAGCACCAATATTCAATGTTTGAAGCTGAAATTTCTTGAGCAACCTTTTGAATAGTTGAAAACGACTTTTGTAGTGAAGTGATCTATAACGCATTTTATTCATCGCCATCCATTGGACATTTTTATTAATTATTGATATATTTTGATAAGATTGAAAAACACTGGTTTATGTTCATCAAAATAAAGAATCAATAGAACAAAAAAATTTTCTGTTTTTTATTTGTAAACATTTTTCTGTGCTTTATTTGTCTTCATTCATCGGTAGAAGCTGACTATTTTATTTACGTTAATAACATTGAATAAATAAAGAAAGGTTGTCTTAAAATAAAGAATCAATTAAGAAAATAAATAATTTATGTATTTGTGTTGTTTTTAAAGATGAATTTCTCATTTCTGGAAAACCTATTAGAGTGCACAGAAAAGTCTATTCAGCAAATGGATACCGATAGCAGCGACCACGAAGAAATTGCACGGGAGTTAGCTGAAATTTGCAAGGATGTTTCAAATGAGCTCCAAAATAAGAAGAAAAAGATGTGGGGGAAAGAAAGATCACAAGGTTCATTGAGATTTTTAACAAAAGAGCTCATGCAACATGACAAACCAGCGTTCTGCAAATATTTAAGGATGAATGAGAAGACCTTTCAGTTGTTATTGTCTTTAATACAGAAAGATATTCTTAAAAATGATACTACCATGAGGGATGCGATTCCACCTGCAGAAAAATTAGCTGCAACCTTAAGGTTTCTAGCAACAGGCGAACCTTTTAAAAGCACACATTACCAAACTCGCCTTTCACAGCCTTTTTTAACTCACGCCGTGCACGATGGTTGATGGCGGCCACGCATAATCAGTGTGCCGTCGATCGTGTTTCCGGCTTGTCGCGGTGGGATGTATGCGGATTTGAGGAAAATTACAAAAACCGCTGGGAACCAACAAAACCAAGCCATAAGAACATTTAGACCAGAAAACAGATATAACTTTACTTTAGGTGGCGCTACAGCTCGGGGTGAACCTGGGCCTGCTTCTCGCAATCATTTGTGTGTGCGGGTTATATTTTTGCACGAATGGAAGGGACCTACAGTTTTTTTGCCGATTTCGAACGGTGGCGAGTTGAGAAGCTCATTGACAAATGATACTCTTTGATTCTTTGACTCTCTGACTTTATCAGACATTCGAAAGAGGTGGCACCGTGAAAAAAAACTTTTAGGTGTTGGACCCGGGCTGGGATTGATTTTTTTTACTTTTAAAAACATTTTTATTAATCCATTTTCAATAATTTACATGCTGGCCCGAAATGCTTAAATCTAATTAAAATCCAATTATATTATATTAAATCCAATTATTAACTTACTGGCCCTTAGGTGGCACTCTAGGCTTAACTCTATTATTACAAACTATTGCCTTTCGGCCATAAACTAACTACTATGACTCAGCTTATCTAACACTTAATATATGTATATGTAATCCAACGCACTTACCACTACACCACAGTACAAACAGATATAACTACCAAAGAGAATATACTGAACAAAGACAATTTCAAAACTCTAACACGCAAGTACATACATACGTACGTATGTACACATACGTATGTACATATATATATGTATGTATATGCGATGGCCCAACAGAAGGGCGAGAAAAGTAGATCATTTCGTTGGTTTTTGTGATTGCAATAAAATATGTAATTTCTTTGAAAACGTTAATTTCATTTACAGAGTACATTCCTTTAATGGCATAGAGATCCGCTTAGAGAGGATTTTTTGAAATTCCATCTCTAAGTGGGTAAATTTAGAAAAAATATTCGGAACTCATCTCCAATTTGTTTTGCCTAAACAGTGGCAGCGGGGGCGAAGCAAGGCGAGCACGGGTCAGCTAGTCAAATATAATACATGATACAGAAAACAGTAGGTAGGCATTGTTTTGATTTCCAGTTTGTAAGCCTTTACAGGAGCCTAACAAAATATTTGCCCTCGATTTTAAAACTGAAACTACATACATTTATGTATGGCTATGTAATGTATGCCTCCACAAATTACGCAAACATTTATTTTTTTCATTTGAAGGACATACAAAAATTGTCGGAGAAATTTTCTTATCGATTTCTTACATATCAAAAAAAAAAATTCGCTTAACCATAAATCAAAGAACATCGAATTTTCACAGAAATGTGAAAAGAAAACCAAACAAAAACAATAACCACAGATCAAAATACGACCACCATATACACACAAACACACCACAGTTTAAAATCCCAGAAACACAGACCAGCCATTCAGTCGTTCGTATATGCTCGTTCGCAAGATCGATTGAGATAAGTAAGACAAAATAAAGGGTTGCAATAAAATGAAATATAAAAAAAATGTGTGTATACCGAAGTCACAACACACTGAAGGATGGTTGACTCGCACGACCATGTAACTTAAAACCTGCATGATCATAGAATGAACGAAAAACAGAACAAGCGGAGTCATCTACACAAAAGAAGAGAACTAATCTCGATGTATACCATATTCTACATCTGTATATTTCTCTTGTCTGTGATCGCACACAATTTTCTTTCAGTGGTGACCACCATCGAATTCGATACAAATGAGTTTGTTTAAGTACAAAAGTACAATTTGCCTTAATTCGATACAATTTATCAATTTTTCGAAAACGGGTAAATCGAATCAA
Source organism: Brachyopa scutellaris (assembly GCA_949775065.1). Lineage (NCBI taxonomy): Eukaryota > Metazoa > Arthropoda > Insecta > Diptera > Syrphidae > Brachyopa > Brachyopa scutellaris. The sequence continues at coordinate 50,132,341 of OX459114.1, read as the reverse complement.
TTAATGAACGACACATCTATTTGTTTTAAGTTTTAAACACAGCGTTGACTAGATTCTACTTTTTACGACACAACTCTCTAAACGTAAGAAATATATTGAACACAAATATGCAAAATGAGAGCATTAAGCCTGAAGATGAAGATCTCAGAGTTCTCAGAGATCTATGAACTAAACATGTGTGTAAAATAAAGTATTTTTGTTTATAAAGTTTTGTTATGAAGTTATTTGTGTGTATTTATGTTAATTATGTGGACGACAGGCAATATCAGCATTCTACAAGCAGAGCTCAGTCATCCACATCCAGACCAGTGCTGGGGGATCGTGGGAAAAATCCCTTTTTGTGGGAATTTGGACCTTAAAAGGGATCGAGGGGAAACCCTATGATTTTGCGGGAATTTTTTGATTGTGTGGGAATTTTTTTTATTTATAAATATATAAATTATATATAATATATATAAATTTAAACCAAGAAAGGGTATAAGCAAGAAAATTCCAAACTATTAATAGTTTTTATTCACTTATTCCAATTCGCGAAGATAAACATAACGAAACTCGCTTTGAAGTAACGCGTTTGAGGCCTTAATTTCTCTTCTTCTTTTTGTTTTCCCCAACACAATGTTTTAATAACACTACACAAAAGTAAAATATTATTTGAAATATGTAATTTCAACCAATTTTTACCTGTTTGATCATGTTAAATGCAAATTCATTTATAATAGGTATTTATTAGGTCAGGTTTCCGCCATTCCAATCGAAAGATATCGATTTGATCGTTGGCATTATCGTTATGTTGGGGTGAGTTCATAATTGTAAAAATGTTGTTGTTAATCTACCACATCAAAATCTGTATATATTAAGCAATATAAAATAAGCTGCTATTTTGCACAACAAAAGGGGTAATTTGACATTTATGAAAACAAGTCGAGAGTCGAGACACAAGTGCTGCCGGAACGTTTGCAATGGTAAGGCAGTTTTTCTACATTTGTGACCGCAGTAACTGCATTGCTGCGGTTTTTTTTTACAATTATGAACTCAATCTTGATGCTACTCAAATAATAAAGGCGTACTTCATACACATATTTTTCGTAATTCTCCATTAACTGAGTTATTTGGAGACAATATTCAAAAAAGTCCCGAAACTGTGTCAAAAACCAGATAACTTTTGTTAGTGATTTAAAGTGAAAAGTGTTCCATAATGCCATTAGTGCGAAATGCGCATTGTTTCAACTTCGCCACAAAAATTGGACACCAAGATAATTATAATTATAGTCCACGTAAAACCGAAACCTCATTTTAAATATTTAACGTGAAGTAAGGTTTATGGATATGTCATCTGTCATTTAAGTGAAAGAAATTCGTAAAGATGTTTTCGATATATGCATTTTACGAATTTTTTCTCACTGAAATAACAGATGAAATAATCCTAACTCACTTTAAATACTTAATATGACTTTGATTTCGTGACGAGGTGATAACGATATTGTGGACCTAAAGTCGACTATAATTATCAAAACTTTCTGTTACGTGCTAATATAATTTTAAATTGTACTCTATCCGACTACAATACTGCGCCATTTTTTTTCTTTAATAATAAAACCTATTTATCTACGTTATTTGGCTTTGGAAATATGTATGTACAAATTAAAAATACCAAATACAAACTTAACGGAAATTTTGTTTAATTTTTTTTCTGTGGGAAATAAAAAGGGAAAAACGAGATGGTGTGTGGGAAAAAAAGGGAATTTTCGGCTCGGGTGATGGGACTTTTCTGAAAAATGCCCCCCAGCACTGATCCAGACATATTTATAGCTCTCTTAACCATTCTCAGGGCACTATTAATTATTACTTCTCTAGTCGTCTTGGACTTGACCAAATAAGTTTAATGTTTATGACACTCACTTAATTACTGAGGCTGAACTACGGAGCTTATCGACAAAATATGCAAGACTCAAGTATATGTAGCCTTTGTAACCTGAATGCAGTGGAAGACGTCTAGCACTTTATAGCAGTTTGTCCTATTTTGTCAAGACGACGCTTGCTTTACTTTTCCAAGAGAACTTTTACACTTCAAGAAGCTTTACAAATTCTTAACGGGTTACGGGATTGGAAGCTGCTTTTTCGGTACTGCAGTTTCGATAGCTTAAGGCTTACATATGTTTATAATTGTATAATTTCTCATGCATACAAGAGTTATTATGAATTTTTTATTTTTATTATTTTTCTTATTTACTAACTAATATAAATTTTTTCCGACAGACGACACTTCATGGCCATGTTATTTTTTTAATTTCTTAAAATCACATTTGTTATTAACATTATACAATAAATAAATAATAATAATAATTATAAATAATAATAATAACATGTTATTTTTTCGTTTGTTTGTTTTTTTACGCGAAAAATAGTTTTCAATACAATTGGCTCCATTTCAGTACAATCTTAGAACTGTTTTAAGTACAACTCAACAATGGCAGTCGGGCAGCAGTGGGTATCGTTGCAATAGTGTGTGTGTGTAAGTATATGTGCGCGCTCTTACATGATCATAATGCTTTGCATATCAATGTTCTACAATCATTATCACCATTTGCGGATCTCCCACTCAACCAATCTTAACAAATGAGGTGTCAAAAGAAAGAAAATTTTCTAGAGCAGTGGTTTTTAGGTCATAAATATTAAACAATCTCGCATGTAGAAAACCTACAACCTATTTAAGAATAATATGGCTACCTACTGGCCTCTAGTGTCCTAGTGGCACCTTGTTCCAAAAAATAAGAGCTACTTTTCGTGATAGAGATCCTGATTAATATTAAGATTAAGTGTAAACAAATTGTTTATATTTATAAAATCAGAGTGCATTTCGTCATTGCTCCAAGACATTATTTTCTTTAGACATATCATTTGTGAATGTAGTTAAGTAATAATGTTTTTCCATAATAACTTCATTCATATGCTTTTTTTAAAAATTATTTATACTGATGAAGTGTTAGAATCAGGGCTGCCGAAGTGAGTACTAAGGGAGTATTCGTACTACCCTCTCAAACACTGTACTCCTGTGCTCCCCTCGTCATGATTGTACTCCCCTTTGAAATATTTTAATTTTGTAAAATAAGTATTTAGTAATTTGAGTACCATTTCTTCATTGAATAGTACTTTGTTAAAATACACGCGACAGGCGAAACATGCTAGTTGGAATGATGATTTGTGAGACGAAAAAGCAGTGAAAATGAGCCGGCACTCCGGAGCTTGAACTGCGGAGGCTTGGGGTCCCTTTGGGTATCATGGAAAAATCACTTTGATTTTGCTACCACCCAAAATGAATGGTAAAAAATAACAGTGAGATGCTCGAACATGCTGTAGAAGCATTTCGGAAAATTCCGTCGGGTGAAAGATTGCTTTTTCAACGAGACAATACCCCTATTCAACCGGCATAAACAGTCCGCGGATGGTTGCAAGTCAACGGAACAAAGTGTTTGCCATGGCCATCATGTAATCCTGATCTGAACCCAATCAAAAACATGTGGGGGATAATGGCTGGACAGTTTTTTTTTTTATAGAAGGGCAGTACAGGAATGTTAAAGAGCTAAAACACACAAATAGCTCAGTCATAGATCGAGATCAATGGAGAAGTTCTGCAGAACTTGGCATATAATTTGCTAGTAGAATTTTCAAAGTTATTGCGAGCTGATGAGGTTGTATAAAATACTGACTTACATGTAAACCCAAAACTTCGTCGTTTTAATGCTTAAATTTTTTACTGTCTTTACACAACCTTTTTATGCAGAAAAAGTCAATGTTTTTGGAGTTGGATGATGAATAATTGAATTTTAGAGTTTTTAGAAGCTAGCTTGATATTGTTGTTTTATTTGTATCGTTTCTTTTGTACTCCTCTCAGACACAAAGTACTCCTCTGTGAACATCTAAAATACTCCCATTCGAATTTTCAAAACGGCAGCCCTGGTTAGAATCATTGAAATCAGTGCAGCAATAAACTCTCAGGAGCAATGGAGTGGATTCGATGAGTATAATATATGCGATGGGCTTGAATTTTATCGAACATAGACTAGTTATAATTTACTTTCATTCCAATAAAGTGGAGCAACACACCCCATCCGCGTGATGTTTACACATAGCTCGGGACTGTTGGATACAGTCGCATCATTTTTTTTTATTCATCATCTTAACCCTTTCAGTATTTTGTTACCATATGGTAACACTTTTTTCTATGCGCCAAAGTTCAATTGAGTAAAGTAAATTTCTCAGAGAACTATGTTAACGGTTAATTTATGATTCCTATTTATTGTCTAGTAGACAAGAATGACGTTTATAAAGAGAAATATTCTTGGAGTGAAAGGATTTTATTTTGGCAGATGGCTCATTCTGGTGGTAGGTGTTTTTTGATATGCTTTTTTTTTGGTCAATAATGCGACAAATTTAGATAGGGCAGTATTTTTTTTTATAAGTACCTTCTATTTCTTGATGATTCAATAAACTGAACAAGAGGTTTAAAGATATTGATGTGATTTGTGAACGTTTCAAGATTTGTTACCATTTTATTTAAAGTAGTTTATATTGCGTAAATCCAAATGTTACCGTATGGTAACACAAGAAAATATGCTCGCGTTTTTGCTTAAAATTTCGATTTGTCTTTCAGGAAACAGCGTTAAATTGAGGGAAGATGATATACAAAAGTTACTGCTATAATACATTTTGCTGAGTCGGATGTTTCGGATGAAGAAGAATTTGAAGAATTTGAAGTGAATATAGATGGCATCTTAGGACAACTTGAAGCTGAAGACAAATATGATGAGATTGGCTGAATCAATACCCCATTTTAAAAACTTTAAATTATATTTTGACAATTACTTTACCAGCTTGGACCTACGTTTAACCTTGTAAGACTAATGCCCGTTTTCACAGTGCGAGCTTAAGTGTCGATCCAACGATAATCTCAGGATTACCACGAATTGCGTTCTCACAGTGCAGGCTTAACGTAATCCTGCACTTAAGTAGTGTCATAACTTAAGCCAACGACTTCCACGGCTTAAGTGTCAATCCAGAGAGTAAATTGTTGCCGTAATGCCCGTTTTCACAGTGCGAGCTTAAGTGTTGGATAAGTTAGGTGTAGGATTGAACAAATCCGTCACTTAAGAAGTTTTCGTTCCCACAGTCACCACTTAAGTGTGGTATATTTAAGTCATGGATTGAGTGTCATTGTGAACCATTTATGAAAAAACGAAATTTGGTTTTAATTTCCTTGTCAAGTGCTTTTTAGAAAAAATGCAATGAAAATTAAGAGAAAAGAAGACAAAGAAGCCGCTGCATGTGTGGAAATAGAAAAATAATTCAATTAATACATTTTTAATTCAAAAAACGACGAAATAGCAGTATGCTGACGAAAACAAAAAAATTGCGAACCCCTCCCTTCCTTCGATATGCATCCCGATGAAACAGATACACAACTGAAGTCGCGAGCGCAGCGATATCAGCAGAATCATCCCCTCCACTTGCATAAAATGAGAGCCGCAATGCCAGCCGCATTACCAGATAAAACATTTCGTTGTTTAAATAGATTTCTGTACTGTATTTGGAGGTTAATATTATTTTGGTACACTTACGGCAACAATTTACTCTCTGGATTGACACTTAAGCCATGGAAGTCGGTGGCTTAAGTTACGACACTACTTAAGTGCAGGATTACGTTAAGCCTGCACTGTGGGAACGCAATTCGTGGTAATCCTGAGATTATCGTTGGATCGACACTTAAGCTCGCACTGTGAAAACGGGCATAAGTGTACCAAAATAATATTAACCTCCAAATACAGTACAGAAAACCTACCTAAACAACGAAATGTTTTTATGCAAGTGGAGGGGGATGATTCTGCTGATATCGCTGCTCGCTGCGCTCGCGACTTCAGTTGTGTATCTGTTTCATCAGGATGCATATCGAAGGAAGGGAGGGGTTCGCAATTTTTTTGTTTTCGTCAGCATACTGCTATTTCGTCGTTTTTTGAATTAAAAATGTATTAATTGAATTATTTTTCTATTTCCACACATGCAGCGGCTTCTTTGTTTTCTTTTCTCTTAATTTTCATTGCATTTTTTCTAAAAAGCACTTGACAAGGAAATTAAAACCAAATTTCGTTTGACATTTCGTGTTCATTCATAATCATTTTTTTTTCATAAATGGTTCACAATGACACTCAATCCATGACTTAAATATACCACACTTAAGTGGTGACTGTGGGAACGAAAACTTCTTAAGTGATGGATTTGTTCAATCCTACACCTAACTAATCCAACACTTAAGCTCGCACTGTGAAAACGGGCATAAGACTCCACTTTCAAATTATTATAATATCAAAAAACTAAAAATGCAGTTTTATTATTTGATTTAAAACAACTCCAAAGATTTAGATTTTTTGAACACGAATTCGCAGTTTTGCACCGAATGGGTTAAGTGTGAATCACATGAAATGAAATACAAAAACTTCCCCTACCCCCGCTCAAGAGAAACATAAGACATTTCTTTTCATTAAAAAAGTTGGTTCAATTTTCTTAACTTCTTCTATCTTCTTCTTCTATTCTATATATATATATGTGCAATTGTACATATAATAAAACTGTAGATTAAAATCTGTTTGTTCGCGCATCACGCAGGGACTACAGGATGGATTTTGATGAAGCATTGACATAGTGATTGCGTATGTTCTTGGTCAAAATCATTTATACTTTTTATCCCGGAAAATGGCATGGGTTTTACAAAATAGTGAAAAAACTGCATATTCGAAAGGAAAATTATAATTATTCAGCCCTAACTCAATAATGGCATTTCGGATTAAAAAAAATAAAAAAGACGAATTTAGTAAATTTTTCCCTGATTTGTTTGAGGTATAAAACATCCTTCTGTGTTGTGCTGAAGCTCAGCAATGTTCAAAGCAATTATTAAAAGCATCGCCCACAGTTTTCCTTCAGTGGAGACCACTGCCAGCAGTCGTGCAGCAGTGAATATCGTTGCAATAGTGTATGTGTGAGCATATATGTGCGTGCTATAAAATAATCATATGCTTTGCAATTCAATGTGCTGCACTCATTATTACCATTTGCGGCGCTCACACTCAACCACTCTTAACAAATGAGGTGTCAAAAGAAATAGAATTTTCTAGAGCAGTGAATCGCACTCGCATGTTTTTATAAATACGTGTAAGCGAATTAAAAAAATGTTCAAAAACAAATATTCTACCCAAAATGAGCTCCTGTATTGGTTGTTCATTAACACGAAGTCGAGGTAATATATCACTGAAAGTCGAGTTTGCAATATTCCCCGTAATTGTCATAAAGCTCGAGTTTTACCTGACTTTTGTCGAATTGTGTGGCACGAATGCACTATGACCCAGCGTAAGGTTAAGCCGTTAACATAACCTAACAGGATATGCGACAAAATGATAGGCCGATTGTAACATACATGCTAATATTTTAGTACCACTGAACATACCCTGTTGATGGAGATGCCATTTAGATAGTTGTCAGAAGTGGTAAACAATTAGAGCAGGTAGATCAGATAGAGCAGCCAACGGGTACAGACGGAATTGTTTATAAATAAAAGAATAAAGACTTAATATTAAATAATTGTTTTATTATACACGTACTAGATACGCTTTTTACATGGTGTCAGGTGTAAAACAACCATTAAAACTGCAAAAGCAAGAAAAATTGAGTAAATTGTGCAAAAGCAAGTAACGAGGAAATTAGTGTTCTCGATTGTTCGTGACGAAATATACATATAAAATGGCGACACAAATGAACTTACAAGGACCGTCGCCAATGAATTTTGATGAAGCCGGGAGAGAATGGCCGGTGTGGAAACAAAAGTTTAACATTTACATGCTTGCTGCTGGACGCGACAAAGAAGTGGATACTATTAAAATTGCCACATTTCTTCATTTGATTGGGGAAAAAGGAATCGACGTATACAATACGTTATTTGAAGAACCTTTTAGTGGCGAAACAGAAACAGTCACATTGAAAGAAGTTTTACGTCGATTTGAGTTATTTTGTCTGCCAAAGAAAAATATAGTGATGGAAACGTTTAAGTTTAATTCCATTGTGCAAAAAGATCGTCAGCCATTTAGTGAATTTGAAACACAGCTGCGGCTACAGATGCGTCACTGTGACTTCAATTGCATTGGGTGTCAAAAGACTTACGCAGAAAGAATGCTGCGCGATCGCATTGTGTTGTCGGTGGCTGATAAATGTTTGCAAGCAAAGCTATTGGAAAATCGTGACGACACATTGGTGCAAACGATTGATCGATGTAAAGCGGCCGAGCTGGCAACAATTAGTAAGCAATTGCTGGATGTGCCGCAAAAGAATATAGACGTGGTTCGAAACCAAACGAAGCGTCCTGTTATAAAGAAAAGCGGATACGAGAAACATTGCAAACGCTGCGGTGGAAGTGTGAACGGGAACCACGAGAAGTTTTGCCCATCACTGAAAGAAGGAGCGAGATGTTTCAAGTGTCAGCGGTTGGGTCACTTCGCGAATGTTTGCCGATCAACCGAGACTCAGGCGGTTCATACGGTGACATCAAGTGAGGAGGCATCAAACCGAGGAGCCTTGAGAGATGATCAACCAACAAACGTTTCGCGTTCCCAATCAGGGTGTATTAACGAAGGTAATTCGAAATTTTGTAATTGGCTGCATAGGGACTGTAATTTAGTAATAAGTAATGTTATACATATTGATTCTTTTGACAGAATAAATAAACCTTGGTGCCATGATCTTACTTTTAATAATGTAAAGGTTAGTTTCAAGCTGGACACAGGGGCAGATACTAGCTGCATTCCGCTTTATTTTATTAAAAGAATGAAATTTGATCACTTGATTCGCAATTCTAACACACAATTACTGAATTATAATAATAATCGCATTAATACAATTGGTAAAATAACATTGCCGTGTTTTGATTTGGCTCAAAAGAGTAAAAGAAAAATCTTATTTGAGGTGGTGGATGATGACTTACAGCCGATATTGGGGAGGGCAGCGTGCTCTGACTTAGGTTTAATCGAGCGAAATGTAAGTATCAACTCAATGTCAGTGAATAATCAATCAGCAGCTACTGAGCTGATTACGGAGTTTAAGGATGTGTTTGATGGTCTGGGTAAGCTGCCCGGAAAGTGCCACATCAACATAAAGCCTGATTCTGTGCCAGTGTTGCGTTATCGCAAGCGAATTCCAGAAAGCCTTCATCATCGTCTGAAGCGGGAGTTGCATGAGATGGTAAAGTTCAAAATCATCTCGCCGGTAGACTATCCGACAGATTGGGTCAATAATTTACAAATCGTTGAAAAAGCGAACGGCACGCTAAGATTATGCTTAGACCCAAAACCATTGAATGAATGCATTCGGCGTGAGCACTTTTTGATTCCAACAGCGGAGTCAATTATTGGTAGGTTAGCAGGAATGACTGTTTTCACCGTAATGGATCTCAAAAACGGGTTCTGGCATCTTGAACTGGATGACCAAAGTGCTGATCTAACAACCTTTATGACTCCGTTCGGACGTTATCGATGGAATCGAGTTCCATTTGGATTGAATAATGCGCCGGAACTATTCATGCGGAAAATGGTGCAGCTGTTTGGGGACATTCCGGGGGTGGAGATTTATTTTGACGATATTTTTATAGCCGGCCGGACATTGGAGGAACATAATAGAATACTGAGAAAGGTTTTGCAGATTGCGCGTGACAACGGTGTCCAATTTAATAAAGAAAATTAAAAAACTAGCATTGGCAGAAGTTCGTTTCATGGGTCAACAAATATCGGCATCGCAAGTCAGGCCGAGTCAAAAATATCTTGATGCCATCACGACCATGCCAATGCCTGAAAGCAAATCAGATGTTGCTCGCTTCCTCGGGATGTTAAAATATGTCAGTCAGTATTTGTCGAATTTGTCACAGCGAACTGCGAAACTACGTGAACTTACGCGATTGGATGTTGAGTGGCAATGGGGCAACGATCATGAGGCAGAAGTGCTCGACTTAAAAAAGGACCTGACCGAAGGGCCCGTATTAAGGATATTTGACCCAGCACTGCAAATAGTGATACAAACAGATGCATCAAAAGATGGATTGGGGTCAGTGTTGTTGCAAGAAAACCAACCGGTGGCATATGCATCTAGAAGCCTCACTAGCAGCGAACAAAAGTGGGCGCAGATAGAAAAAGAGCTGCTGGCCGTCACGTTCGCATGTGCCTGGGAAACAAATTCCGGTAGCCGACTGCTTGTCACGTGCTGTTGTTAAAAATGGAGAAGAGGACGACCAGGAGCTACAAGAAGTCATTCATACGGTCCGAAAACGAGTATGCATGTCGGATCAGAACCAGGCTATATACGAAAGAGCAACACAGAGTGTTGGTGTTTTGATGTCAATTGTTAAATATTTGCAAACTGGCTGGCCGGAATACAAAAAGTTGTGTGGCGAGGCCAAACAATATCAGAAAATGAAGGATGAGCTAAAATTTGAGGAGGGATTATTGTTTTTTATAGACAAATTGGTCATACCTCAGTCACTCAGAGAAGAGATCCTGGCAATGGTTCATGAACCTCATTTGGGTATTCAGAAATCACTATTGAGAGCCTGTTCTACTGGCCCAAAATGGCAGATGATATAGAGCTTACGGTCAAAAAGTGTCTCATATGTGAGAAATATACTCGTGCGAATCCAAGAGAGCCACTTAAACAACATGAGATTCCGGAATATCCATGGCAGTCGATTGGTATTGACATATTTGAGTTGGCTGGTAAGGACTACCTTGCAATTATGGATGCATACTCGAATTGGCTGGTAGCTGACAAGTTAAAGGATAAATCAATATCAACGGTTATCAGATTCTTGGAGAGTGTGTTTGTCAAATATGGATATCCCTCAGAAATTCGGTCGGATAACAGTCCCTTTAACTGTCGACAGTTCCATCACTTCGCTGAAAAGGCCAACATAATACTGACGTTCTCAAGTCCAGGTTTTCCGCAGAGTAATGGGCTTGCTGAGAAAGGTGTCGCGATTGCAAAGAACTTGCTGAAAAGGTGTTTGGATGAAACTAGGTATTGGGATACTTGAGCCTGGGAATTCTGAGCCAGAGCGAGAAGGAAAATGTTTGTGTGAGAGTGAGCGAGATGGAAGATGTTTGTTTACATAAGGAGGGGTATCGGGTTACGTTTTTGTTTACATAAGCGTGGGAACATTTTTAATTGCCCAATAAAGTGTCGTGGAATGTCTTGATGTTTGCCGCTTCCGGTTTTTAATTACCCCGGTTTTTTTTTGTTGACATTAGCGTGGGCGAGGGAGAGGGGGGAGGGGGAGGAAGGCTTTTGTTTGTTTATATTAAGAAGGTGTTGGGTTAAATTTTTACTTATGTCATGCTGTCTGTCTGTATGTATGTCTGTGTATGTATATACATGTGTGTATGTGTGTGTGTATGTATGTATATATGTGTGTATGTACATATGTATGTGTATATGTATTTGGATATGATGTGGCGCCATATGAGTCATCTTCAAAGCAGTCGCGTGTCATATATGTATGTATGTACATATGTATATCGGTGTTTTTGTTTTGTTTATTGGACGAAGGAAGTAAAAAGCGTCAGAGGGAGAGGAAAGATATGCGGCTGTTTACGTTTGTGGGCGAAGGGGGAAAAATGATGAGAGGGGGGTGAACGATTTCCTGGGTCTACTCATCCAGATCAGATTGTTTATTTTGGGCAGCTGGGGGAACAATGGTGAGAGGGGGATGAGAGGGGGTGAACGGTTTCTCGGATCTATTTATCCAGATCAGATTGTTTATTTTGATTGTTGTCTGAAATAGGTACATTTTTGTTTTTTCATTGCCGATTCTGGCACAGGGAGCCAGGAAGTGACGTCATCAAGGAGATATAGGGTTACATTTTTTGGGGGTGAAATCTGGGAATTCGGAGCAATTAGTGTCATGGAATGTGATTGATGTGTACTTAGTGTGTACTTAGTGTACTTAGTGTTGTACTTAGTGTTGTACTTATACTGTACCTAGTGTGTACTTAGTATGTACTTAGTGTGTATCAGAGAGTACTTAGTGTGTACTTAGTGTACTTAGTGTGCACTTAATGTACTTAGTGTGTATCGGAGAGTACTTAGTGTTTGTGTATACATACGTATGTATGTGTATATGTGTTTGCATAAGATCTGGCAGTATATGAGTCATCTTCAAAGCAGTCGCGTGTCATATATGTATGTACATATGTATATAGGTGTTTTGGTTTTGTTTATTGGACGAATGAAGTAAAAAGCGAAAAGGAAATTCTGAGTCAGAGGGAGAAGAGGGATATACGAATAGGGAAACAATGCTGAAGGGGATGTGAATGGTTTCTCAGGCCTACTCATCCAGATAAGATTGTTTATTTTGACTGTTGGCTGAAACGGTTAGTAGTTTTGACTATATTGTTTCAAGGAAAATTGTTTTTGTTGGATGGATGAAGTAAAAAGCGGAAAGAAAAATTCTGAGTCAGAGGGAGAGGAAAAATGTGCGACTGATTTATATTCGTTGACTGATGTGGAACAATGATGAGGGATGAGAGTGGGTGAATCGTTTCCTGGGTATGGTTTCCAAGGTCTACGCATTCAGATCAGATTGTTTATTTTAGCTTTTGACTGAAATGGGTAGTAGTGCTGACTGTAATATTTCAAGGACAATTGTTTTTATTGGACGAAGAAGTAAAAAGCACTAAGCCAGAGCGAGAAAGAAGAAGTATATTTGCAGGCAGATGGGAAACAATGATGAGAGAAGGAAGAGAGGGGGTGAACGATTTCCAAGGTCTACTCATCCAGATCAGAATGTTTACATTCGCTGATGGAGGGGAAACAATGATTAAAGGAGGTGATCGGTTGCCAAGGTCTACTCATCCAGTTGGAATATTCATATTTCGACATGCTTAAAAGTCTTGGTCTCATTATCTTTCGACCATATTTATGGAATTTGCTGACCGAGGGCTAGTGGAATATTCAAGATCAACAAGTTATTGTTTTGGCTCATAATGGTCAAGCGTATGATCATCTGGTATTCAAGACCAATGTGTATGTATATGTTTCCGCGCTTTCATAAAAAAAACTATTTGTATATGTATCAAATAAAAAAAATAAAGGAATAGAGCAAGAGGTCAACACATCGCTGACATCGATTTCAAACCATATCGTTTCGAATCATCATCATTATTATCATCAGAGACTAAGAAGCAGAAAGAAACAAATGTAAATTACCTAACAGAAGTTGAAAGAAGATAAAAAAAAAAATGTTATTATGATATGTGAACAATGTTGGAGTGTTTCTTATTCATTAGTTTGTATGATGGGGATAAAAGATTTGTTGATCGTGTAAATAAAAAATAAAGAAACTTTTAATCAAGGCGCACTCAAAGCTTTGAGATCCTACTCTTTGCACTCAAGGTAAAGTGCTGCTTCAATGAGTTGAGCTAGATTAAGGTTCTACCAAAGATTATCAGATTATTTACTTTGATTGTTGGCTGAAATGGGAAGTAGTGCTGACTATAATGTTTCAAAAAAAATTGTTTTGATTGAACGAAGGAAGTGAAAAGCACGGAGTCAGAAAATGAGGAGAGATTTACGAATAGGTAACAATGCTGAGAGTGGGTGAACGGTTTCCAGGGTCTTCTCATTCAGATCAGATTATTTATTTTGGTTGTTGTGGCAAATACATCAATGAGGTAATCCACTGTTTAACTGATTCCAATTGTAGAATGACGTCAGTTGTCTTTGCTAAAATGGATCAGAATGGAGCTAAACGAAATTCTAGTCTGAAGGATTTCATTCCTAAGAAACTACTGTATACAGTTTTTAGAAATCCCTTCAAATCATCATCATCATCATCATCATCATCATCATCATCATCATCATCATCATCATCATCATCATCATCATCATCATCATCACCATCATCATCATCACCATCATCATCGTCATCATCAGAAACTAAGAAGAAAGAAACAAATATTAAGTATCAGAAGCTCGAAGAAGATTAATAAAAAAATGTTTATTATGATAATGTAAACAATGTTGGAGTGTTTCCTATTCATTCTTTTGTATGATGAGAATTGAAGATTATATTATTATAACCGGCCGCGCGTTGGTACTAACTTTCGTTGATTTCGGAGAAGCTTTCGACACTGCGGAAATACCTAGTACTATGGAAGCATTAAAGAAATGTAGAATAGACGGAAGATACCTTAGAGCTTCGACTTCTTCAGTATATACCTATATGATAAGGTCACCGAGTAGAGAGAGGAATTCGACAAGGAGATACCATCTCACCAAAACTTTTTACAGCGGTCCTAGAGTACGCCTTCAAGAACCTGCAAAGGGTATTAAAGTTGACGGAGAGTATCTAAGCCACCTTCGCTTTGCGGACGACATTGTCATCATAACCGACAACCTCAATGATGCAAAGCTGATGCTAGATGAGCTCGGGGCAGCCTCAAAGAACGTGGGTCTAAACATCAACTTCGCAAAAACTAAATTCATGACCAACCTTGTTCGCAGTGGCAACATGGAGACAGCTGATGGTATGATGATCGACCAGGTTTTCAAATACAAATACCTCGGTCATGAAATAAGAATAACGAGAGACAACCAAACCCGAGAAATCAAATGCCGCATCGGACTAAGCTGGGCAGCCTTTGGCAAAATGAAAAACGTATTAAGGAGCAACATAGCCATACGTCTGAAAAGAAAAGTATTCCACCAATGCATACTGCCGGTTATCACATATGAAGCGGAGACCCTAACCCTAACAAGAGGTACCATTAACAAACTGGAAGTGGCACAACGAGCGATGGAGAGAGCAATGCTGGGAATAAGCAGGAGAGACCGAGTTACAAATGAAGAAATCAGAAGAAGAACTGGAATCTCTGATATAACCACACAAATAGCAAAGGCGAAATGGAGGTGGGCAGGACACGTGTCGAGAATGACGGCCAATAGATGGACAAAAAGCCTAATCGAATGGAGAACAAGAGAGGACCTGAGATACAGAGGAAGACCACCGTCACGCTGAAGTGAAGACATTAAATGAATACCACCAGACAACTGGATCCACACAGCACAGGACAGGACAAAGCGGAAACTATTAGAAGAGGCCATCGTCCGACTTTGGACAAGACAGGCTGCATGATGAACATGCGCACTAAATAATATAATAATCATTTTATAAGGTTACTTTGGTCATGGATTTAGGTGGTGGTAACAGAGATTTACTCAAAGAGCTCAATGTGGATAAAAATAAACCGTGTTTTCAAAACCCCGTAGCACATAGAATTGTTTATGTATTCATGGGAAATTGTACACGTTTTTAGTTTTAATTTATGTGATGGAAGGAGGTGATCGGTTGCCAAGGTCTACTCATCCAGTTGGAATATTCATATTTCGACATGCTTAAAAGTCTTGGTCTCATTATCTTTCGACCATATTTATGGAATTTGCTGACCGAGGGCTAGTGGAATATTCAAGATCAACAAGTTATTGTTTTGGCTCATAATGGTCAAGCGTATGATCATCTGGTATTCAAGACCAATGTGTATGTATGTGTTTCCGCGCTTTCATAAAAAAAACTATTTGTATATGTATCAAATAAAAAAAATAAAGGAATAGAGCAAGAGGTCAACACATCGCTGACATCGATTTCAAACCATATCGTTTCGAATCATCATCATTATTATCATCAGAGACTAAGAAGCAGAAAGAAACAAATGTAAATTACCTAACAGAAGTTGAAAGAAGATAAAAAAAAAATTGTTATTATGATATGTGAACAATGTTGGAGTGTTTCTTATTCATTAGTTTGTATGATGGGGATAAAAGATTTGTTGATCGTGTAAATAAAAAATAAAGAAACTTTTAATCAAGGCGCACTCAAAGCTTTGAGATCCTACTCTTTGCACTCAAGGTAAAGTGCTGCTTCAATGAGTTGAGCTAGATTAAGGTTCTACCAAAGATTATCAGATTATTTACTTTGATTGTTGGCTGAAATGGGAAGTAGTGCTGACTATAATGTTTCAAAAAAAATTGTTTTGATTGAACGAAGGAAGTGAAAAGCACGGAGTCAGAAAATGAGGAGAGATATACGAATAGGTAACAATGCTGAGAGTGGGTGAACGGTTTCCAGGGTCTTCTCATTCAGATCAGATTATTTATTTTGGTTGTTGTGGCAAATACATCAATGAGGTAATCCACTGTTTAACTGATTCCAATTGTAGAATGACGTCAGTTGTCTTTGCTAAAATGGATCAGAATGGAGCTAAACGAAATTCTAGTCTGAAGGATTTCATTCCTAAGAAACTATTGTATACAGTTTTTAGAAATCCCTTCAAATCATCATCATCATCATCATCATCATCATCATCATCATCATCATCATCATCATCACCATCATCATCATCACCATCATCATCGTCATCATCAGAAACTAAGAAGAAAGAAACAAATATTAAGTATCAGAAGCTCGAAGAAGATTAATAAAAAAATGTTTATTATGATAATGTAAACAATGTTGGAGTGTTTCCTATTCATTCTTTTGTATGATGAGAATTGAAGATTTGTTGATCGTGTAAATAAAAAACAAAGAAACTTTTTTTTAAATAACTGTGTTTTATTTATTATTCAATATTAATCAAATCAATATATCCATCCTTTTCTCTTATAATTCTACATTTAATTTTTTCACTAACTAATGGTCCATAAATTCTTCTTTTATTAATTAGTCCAAATCAATAATCCCTCTTTATTGTTAGGCAAACAAACAAGATATTCTATACCTGTTGATTCGATGACAGTACACTCTAAGACTTTTTTCTTTTTCATAGTGCTTTCGCAAAGTTCTTTTTCCTGACGGATACAAATATGTTGTTTATTTATTATTTTACACAAAAGATTGGTGGAGGAATATTCATGTTTCGACATGTTTAAAAGTCTTGGTCTCTTTATCTTTCGACCATATTTTTTTTTATGGAATATGTTGTTTATTTATCTTTCATTTTTCTATGGAATATATCTATGTTGTTGTTATTGTTGTTGTTGTCTTTGCTATTGCTCTCGTTCGCTGACTATGATATTTCTATACAAAAATTGATGGAGGAATATTCATGTTTCGACATGTTTAAAAGTTTTGCCATTATTGGTTTGTAGATTTTTTTAACTTTCGATTGAAACTATCAAAATTGATCTCAAAGCGTCTGTAACAATTTGTGTTGCCTTATTCTTCAAAGGAACTGTCCATGCACACTTGGAGAAGGTATTGATTAATGTTAATAAGTAATTATTTCCATTATTTTGATTGCTGTACGGTATCATTTTTCAAATTTGCTTGCCACAGGTCACCTAGCCCTTAACAACAACCGTCGCCTGATGAAATTTCTTCGTGCGGGCTTGTGTAATTCCTCAACAACATTCCTCTTACACATACCGAAATAGAATGAATAAAAGATCAAAAAAAAAATGTACATTAAAATATGTGTATTTTATTTTATTTAAATTCATCATAAATTTACATCAACTTCTTCATTCTAATGATTAAAACTATGCATACATAAATTCGTGGGATCGATTAAGTGAAAAAAGTCTCCCACCTATTGATAAATTCTTTAGTTCAATTAGTATTTCTAGTTGTACTGAAGAATAATATTATTTTGCAAAGACGGTATGGCAAACAATTAAATGTGAACGTCTTTTAGATTATTTAGAGTTATGTTTGAAAACTGATGTCTTATTTCTAGCCGATATATTTGAGAATTTAAGAAAAGTTTGTAGAAATATCTATGGGCTGGATCCCTGTCAATACTATACAGCATCTGGCTTATCATGGGATGTTATGTTAAAAGTAACAAAGATAAAACTTAAATTACTTACTGATATAAATATGTTTCCTTTTTTACAAAGTGATATTAGAGGGTGGTCTTGTACAAAATTGTTGCAGACACTCCAAAGCCAATAATAAATATATGAGTGACTTTAAAAGTGAAATGCCTTCTGAATACATGACGTATTTGGATGCGAATAATTTATATGGTTGGGCAATGTCTCAAAGTCTACCATATGGTAAATTTGAATGGATGGAAAGTGATAATTTCAATGTTTTCAATACATCATCAAAATCTCATTTTGGTTACATTTTAGAAGTTGACTTGGAATATCCAGAACATTTTCGTGATGAGCATAGTGATTTCTTATTTTGTGCAGAGAATAAAAAAAAAAGCCCAAACGCGAAATTTAGTAAACTCATAGCAGACTGAACCCATAAAACAAAGTATATTATACATTATAGAAATCTTCAACAATGAGTTAAGCACAGAATGAAAATTTTAAAAATACATAGAATTTTGAGTTTCAAGCAATCATATTGGTTAAAACAATACATCCATTTAAATACACATCACCGTAAATTGGGTAAAAATGAATTTGAAAAGAATTTCTTTAAATTATTAAACAATGCTGTTTATGGTAAAACGATGGAACAAGCCGATAAACGAAAAGATATAAAGATAGTTACGAATAGGTAAAGTTGTGGAAAGCATTTAGGTGCTCGAGCTTGGATAGCAAAGCCAAACCTTCATAGTTCTACTCAATTTACAGACAATATGATCACAATTCAAATGAGTCGTGTTCATATAAATTACAACAAACCGATTTATTTAGGTTTTACTGTACTCGATTTATCAAAATGGAAGATGTATGATTTTTATTATGAATACATGAAACCAAAGTATGGTGACAATTTAACTTAAAATTATATGGATACTGATTCTTCATATATTCTATCAAAACTGGAGATTTATATAAAGATATACTGAATGATAATGATATGAAATTTGATACAACAGATTATCCTACTGAAAATAGTATTTTATCTATTTAATTTATTTATCTATTTAATAAAAATAAAAAGATAATCGGGATGATGAAAGATGAGATGGATGGTAAAATTATTAGAGAATTCGTTCGGCTTCGATCTAAAATGTATTCAATAGATATCGAAAAAGTAAACAAATTTAAAAGAGCTGAAGGTGTAAAGAAAACAGTATAAGATGATATGAATATTGAAGATTATAGAGATTGTTTATATAAAAATAAACTTTCCTATGGACATATGTTTATAATTAGGTCAAAGATTCATAACATATATACACAATGTGTTAATAAACTAGCACTAAGTTATATTGATGATAAGAGATATATTATGGAAAATGGTGTTAGTACACTTGCATGGCTGGTAATCTGTATCGAAAGTACACTCCAAGGAAATCGGGGTTTATTTTCCAAAATCTGCTATATTTGTTACTGGGCGATTAGGTAACAAGTTCAGTAGTTTTGTGAATCTTATGGCTAATGACAAAGCACCAAATCCGTTTTTGTATGGTTGTAGAGCCCATTACCTTCTGGAATTTTTACTGCTTCCATAGCTTCTTTTTGCTGAATAAATTAATTTGTTTCTCTTGGAGGAGCGATTTCGTCTTCTTATATTAGCAGTAGTAGTAGCACTTGTATTTTTTTATTTTTGATGCCCAAGTTAAATTAGATCCCGCGTTCATCATTATCATATTTGTCATCACTAGACTATTTAATCTTTCGGATAAGGAAGAATGTTATGCTATTACCCTCTGCCGGGCCTTCTCAGTAAGAACTTTATTAGTAATATGTTGACCAGGTATGTTTTTACTATAAGCATATGCCACATTGTGTTCACGGCAGACCTCATCCAACTGATTGATTCCACGATCTCCCTTAGCAAGACGGTCTTTTAATTTAGTCCCAGGACCACAGAAAGTACATGACGGAAATTGTGTTTCGAATGGTAATTTATTTAATAATGAATTTACCAGTCCATATCCTTCGGATTAATGTTTTCGACTGACCAGATATACTCGATATTCTATCGTTTTATAGCACTTTCTTGTTACGGCTGCAGTCTCTGCATTAACCGAAATATAAATATCTACGACAACTTGTAAAATCCATTCATGGAATGCAATGAGTTTTCAAATTATTGCGAAATTATTGCACCTTCCGAAGCAAAACGAAACTCAGTGTTTATATTTGATGATGAAGCTTGTGATAAACAAAACAACATTCGAGAATAGGTTTGTATGGGATGACACAACGATATGGATAGTTTCTACTTATGTCAATTTTATACACGCATACCAAAACATTTGTTTCGGGACAACGCAAACTACATAGTCATTTTCAAGCAAGACGAGCTAAATCTGAATCTGATCATATAAATTCCGATACGACATTCAATCAGTTTAAAGAACCATGCACAAACTGTTGGAAAGATGCATTATTTCTGGTGGTCATCAACGACCTCCCACTAGTCTTCAAATATTCTGAGTGTCTTCTTTTTGCCGATACTCTTAGATTATTTCGCTCCATTAAATCTGAATATAATTACGATTTATTATATCAAGATGTCGCCGCGGTCAATGATTGATGTGAGCGGAATCACCTCCTTCTAAACGTTTCTTATTGTCCTGCTTACTGCAATCCGCTATCCGCTAACTGATATCCGCTAACTGCTATCTGTAACCGACCGGTTAGCAACCGCCCTGTTTGGAACCGACCTGTTTGGAACCGATCTGTTTGAAACCGACCTGTTTGGAACCGACCTGTTTAGAAGCGGCGACCTTAAGGTGTATTGTGCCCCCTATCAGTCATAGACGCGCATGCCACATATTCGTATGTATGTCTGTACATATGTATATCGGTGTTTTTGTTTTGTTTATTGGATGAAGGAAGTAAAACGGGGTGTGAGTAATTAGTTGTGGCGCCATATGAGTGAGAGCGAGAGGAAAGATGTGCGAGTGGTTTATATTTGTTGGTGGAGAGGGAAACAATGGTTAGAGGGGGGTGAATGATTTCCTGGGTCTGGTTTCCTGGGTCTATTTCAGTCTACAACCAAAATAAACAAGCTGATCTGAATGAATATTACTTACAGTATACAGTCATCAGAAAAAGTATCATGGAAATAGAGAAATGCTTAGAGTGTACTGTGTACAATAAAGAAGAGTTATTGATTTGGACTAAATATAAAATAAGAATTTATGGACCATTGGATTAAATTTTGATATTAGCGATGTAGTGACCTTTTGCTAAAATTATTTATCTGACACACACACAGTTCTTAATGAATAAACAGAAATATATAAACAATGGTCTTGAATACCTGATGATCATACGCTTGACCATTATCAGCCAAAACAATAACTTATTGATCATGAATATCCCACTCAGAATAAACTATCTGATCTGGATGAGTACACGTTTCAGCCAACAGCCAAAATAAACAATCTGATCTGAATGAGTACACACAGGAAACCAGACCCAGGAAATCATTCACCCCCCTCTCACCATTGTTTCCCTCTCCACCAAGAAATATAAACCACTCGCACATCTTTCCTCTCGCTCTCACTCATATGGCGCCACAACTAATTACTCACACCCCGTTTTACTTCCTTCATCCAATAAACAAAACAAAAACACCGATATACATATGTACAGACATACATACGAATATGTGGCATGCGCGTCTATGACTGATAGGGGGCACAATACACCTTAAGGTCGCCGCTTCTAAACAGGTCGGTTCCAAACAGGTCGGTTTCAAACAGATCGGTTCCAAACAGGTCGGTTCCAAACAGGGCGGTTGCTAACCGGTCGGTTACAGATAGCAGTTAGCGGATATCAGTTAGCGGATAGCGGATTGCAGTAAGCAGGACAATAAGAAACGTTTAGAAGGAGGTGATTCCGCTCACATCAATCATTGACCGCGGCGACATCTTGATATAATAAATCGTAATTATATTCAGATTTAATGGAGCGAAATAATCTAAGAGTATCGGCAAAAAGAAGACACTCAGAATATTTGAAGACTAGTGCGAGGTCGTTGATGACCACCAGAAATAATGCATCTTTCCAACAGTTTGTGCATGGTTCTTTAAACTGATTGAATGTCGTATCGGAATTTATATGATCAGATTCAGATTTAGCTCGTCTTGCTTGAAAATGACTATGTAGTTTGCGTTGTCCCGAAACAAATGTTTTGGTATGCGTGTATAAAATTGACATAAGTAGAAACTATCCATATCGTTGTGTCATCCCATACAAACATATTCTCGAATGTTGTTTTGTTTATCACAAGCTTCATCATCAAATATAAACACTGAGTTTCGTTTTGCTTCGGAAGGTGCAATAATTTCGCAATAATTTGAAAACTCATTGCATTCCATGAATGGATTTTACAAGTTGTCGTAGATATTTATATTTCGGTTAATGCAGAGACTGCAGCCGTAACAAGAAAGTGCTATAAAACGATAGAATATCGAGTATATCTGGTCAGTCGAAAACATTAATCCGAAGGATATGGACTGGTAAATTCATTATTAAATAAATTACCATTCGAAACACAATTTCCGTCATGTACTTTCTGTGGTCCTGGGACTAAATTAAAAGACCGTCTTGCTAAGGGAGATCGTGGAATCAATCAGTTGGATGAGGTCTGCCGTGAACACAATGTGGCATATGCTTATAGTAAAAACATACCTGGTCAACATATTACTAATAAAGTTCTTACTGAGAAGGCCCGGCAGAGGGTAATAGCATAACATTCTTCCTTATCCGAAAGATTAAATAGTCTAGTGATGACAAATATGATAATGATGAACGCGGGATCTAATTTAACTTGGGCATCAAAAATAAAAAAATACAAGTGCTACTACTACTGCTAATATAAGAAGACGAAATCGCTCCTCCAAGAGAAACAAATTAATTTATTCAGCAAAAAGAAGCTATGGAAGCAGTAAAAATTCCAGAAGGTAATGGGCTCTACAACCATACAAAAACGGATTTGGTGCTTTGTCATTAGCCATAAGATTCACAAAACTACTGAACTTGTTACCTAATCGCCCAGTAACAAATATAGCAGATTTTGGAAAATAAACCCCGATTTCCTTGGAGTGTACTTTCGATACAGATTACCAGCCATGCAAGTGTACTAACACCATTTTCCATAATATATCTCTTATCATCAATATAACTTAGTGCTAGTTTATTAACACATTGTGTATATATGTTATGAAACTTTGACCTAATTATAAACATATATCCATAGAAACGTTTATTTTTATATAAACAATCTCTATAATCTTCAATATTCATATCATCTAATACTGTTTTCTTTACACCTTTAGCTTTTTTAAATTTGTTTACTTTTTCGATATCTATTGAATACATTTTAGATCAAAGCCCAACGAATTCTCTAATAATTTTACCATTCATCTCATCTTTCATCATCCCGATTATCTTTTTATTTTTATTTGGAATATTATATCTATTATCAGTAGGATAATCTGTTGTATCAAATTTCATATCAATATCATCCAGTGTAGAAATCTCCAGTTTTAATAGAATATATGAAGAATCAGTATCCATATAATTTTAAGTTAAATTGTCACCATACTTTGGTTTCATGTATTCATAATAAAAATCATACATCTTCCATTTTGATAAATCGAGTACAGTAAAACCTAAATAAATCGGTTTGTTGTAATTTATATGAACACGACTCATTTGAATTGCGATCATATTGTCTGTAAATTGAGTAGAACTATGAAAGTTTGGCTTTGCTATCCAAGCTCGAGCACCTAAATGCTTTCCACAACTTTACCAATTCGTAACTATCTTTATATCTTTTCGATTATCGACTTGTTCCATCGTTTTACCATAAACAGCATTGTTTAATAATTTAAAGAAATTCTTTTCAAATTAATTTTTACCCAATTTACGGTGATGTGTATTTAAATCGATGTATTGTTTTCACCAACATGATTGCTTGAAACTCAAAATTCTATGTATTTTTAAAATGTTCATTCTGTGCTGAACTCATTGTTGAAGATTTCTATAATGTATAATATACTTTGTTTTATGGGTTCAGTCTGCTATGAGTTTACTAAATTTCGCGTTTGGGCTTTTTTTTTTATTCTCTGCACAAAATAAGAAATCACTATGCTCATCACGAAAATGTTCTGGATATTCCAAGTCAACTTCTAAATTGTAACCAAAATGAGAGTTTGATGATGTATTGAAAACATTGAAATTATCACTTTCCATCCATTCAAATTTACCATATGGTAGACTTTGAGACATTGCCCAACCATATAAATTATTCGCATCCAAATACGTCATGTATTCAGAAGGCATTTCACTTTTAAAGTCACTCATATATTTATTATTGGCTTTGGAGTGTCTGCAACAATTTTGTACAAGACCACCCTCTAATATCACTTTGTAAAAAAGGAAACATATTTATATCAGTAAGTAATTTAAGTTTTATCTTTGTTACTTTTAACATAACATCCCATGATAAGCCAGATGCTGTATAGTATTGACAGGGATCCAGCCCATAGATATTTCTACAAACTTTTCTTAAATTCTCAAATATATCGGCTAGAAATAAGACATCAGTTTTCAAACATAACTCTAAATAATCTAAAAGACGTTCACATTTAATTGTTTGCCATACCGTCTTTGCAAAATAATATTATTCTTCAGTACAACTAGAAATACTAATTGAACTAAAGAATTTATCAATAGGTGGGAGACTTTTTTCACTTAATCGATCCCACGAATTTATGTATGCATAGTTTTAATCATTAGAATGAAGAAGTTGATGTAAATTTATGATGAATTTAAATAAAATAAAATACACATATTTTAATGTACATTTTTTTTTTGATCTTTTATTCATTCTATTTCGGTATGTGTAAGAGGAATGTTGTTGAGGAATTACACAAGCCCGCACGAAGAAATTTCATCAGGCGACGGTTGTTGTTAAGGGCTAGGTGACCTGTGGCAAGCAAATTTGAAAAATGATACCGTACAGCAATCAAAATAATGGAAATAATTACTTATTAACATTAATCAATACCTTCTCCAAGTGTGCATGGACAGTTCCTTTGAAGAATAAGGCAACACAAATTGTTACAGACGCTTTGAGATCAATTTTGATAGTTTCAATCGAAAGTTAAAAAAATCTACAAACCAATAATGGCAAAACTTTTAAACATGTCGAAACATGAATATTCCTCCATCAATTTTTGTATAGAAATATCATAGTCAGCGAACGAGAGCAATAGCAAAGACAACAACAACAATAACAACAACATAGATATATTCCATAGAAAAATGAAAGATAAATAAACAACATATTCCATAAAAAAAAATATGGTCGAAAGATAAAGAGACCAAGACTTTTAAACATGTCGAAACATGAATATTCCTCCACCAATCTTTTGTATAAAATAATAAATAAACAACATATTTGTATCCGTCAGGAAAAAGAACTTTGCGAAAGCACTATGAAAAAGAAAAAAGTCTTAGAGTGTACTGTCATCGAATCAACAGGTATAGAATACCTTGTTTATTTGCCTAACAATAAAGAGGGATTATTGATTTGGACTAATTAATAAAAGAAGAATTTATGGACCATTGGTTAGTGAAAAAATTAAATGTAGAATTATAAGAGAAAAGGATGGATATATTGATTTGATTAATATTGAATAATAAATAAAACACAGTTATTTAAAAAAAAGTTTCTTTGTTTTTTATTTACACGATCAACAAATCTTCAATTCTCATCATACAAAAGAATGAATAGGAAACACTCCAACATTGTTTACATTATCATAATAAACATTTTTTTATTAATCTTCTTCGAGCTTCTGATACTTAATATTTGTTTCTTTCTTCTTAGTTTCTGATGATGACGATGATGATGGTGATGATGATGATGGTGATGATGATGATGATGATGATGATGATGATGATGATGATGATGATGATGATGATTTGAAGGGATTTCTAAAAACTGTATACAATAGTTTCTTAGGAATGAAATCCTTCAGACTAGAATTTCGTTTAGCTCCACTCTGATCCATTTTAGCAAAGACAACTGACGTCATTCTACAATTGGAATCAGTTAAACAGTGGATTACCTCATTGATGTATTTGCCACAACAACCAAAATAAATAATCTGATCTGAATGAGAAGACCCTGGAAACCGTTCACCCACTCTCAGCATTGTTACCTATTCGTATATCTCTCCTCATTTTCTGACTCCGTGCTTTTCACTTCCTTCGTTCAATCAAAACAATTTTTTTTGAAACATTATAGTCAGCACTACTTCCCATTTCAGCCAACAATCAAAGTAAATAATCTGATAATCTTTGGTAGAACCTTAATCTAGCTCAACTCATTGAAGCAGCACTTTACCTTGAGTGCAAAGAGTAGGATCTCAAAGCTTTGAGTGCGCCTTGATTAAAAGTTTCTTTATTTTTTATTTACACGATCAACAAATCTTTTATCCCCATCATACAAACTAATGAATAAGAAACACTCCAACATTGTTCACATATCATAATAACAATTTTTTTTTTATCTTCTTTCAACTTCTGTTAGGTAATTTACATTTGTTTCTTTCTGCTTCTTAGTCTCTGATGATAATAATGATGATGATTCGAAACGATATGGTTTGAAATCGATGTCAGCGATGTGTTGACCTCTTGCTCTATTCCTTTATTTTTTTTATTTGATACATATACAAATAGTTTTTTTTATGAAAGCGCGGAAACATATACATACACATTGGTCTTGAATACCAGATGATCATACGCTTGACCATTATGAGCCAAAACAATAACTTGTTGATCTTGAATATTCCACTAGCCCTCGGTCAGCAAATTCCATAAATATGGTCGAAAGATAATGAGACCAAGACTTTTAAGCATGTCGAAATATGAATATTCCAACTGGATGAGTAGACCTTGGCAACCGATCACCTCCTTCCATCACATAAATTAAAACTAAAAACGTGTACAATTTCCCATGAATACATAAACAATTCTATGTGCTACGGGGTTTTGAAAACACGGTTTATTTTTATCCACATTGAGCTCTTTGAGTAAATCTCTGTTACCACCACCTAAATCCATGACCAAAGTAACCTTATAAAATGATTATTATATTATTTAGTGCGCATGTTCATCATGCAGCCTGTCTTGTCCAAAGTCGGACGATGGCCTCTTCTAATAGTTTCCGCTTTGTCCTGTCCTGTGCTGTGTGGATCCAGTTGTCTGGTGGTATTCATTTAATGTCTTCACTTCAGCGTGACGGTGGTCTTCCTCTGTATCTCAGGTCCTCTCTTGTTCTCCATTCGATTAGGCTTTTTGTCCATCTATTGGCCGTCATTCTCGACACGTGTCCTGCCCACCTCCATTTCGCCTTTGCTATTTGTGTGGTTATATCAGAGATTCCAGTTCTTCTTCTGATTTCTTCATTTGTAACTCGGTCTCTCCTGCTTATTCCCAGCATTGCTCTCTCCATCGCTCGTTGTGCCACTTCCAGTTTGTTAATGGTACCTCTTGTTAGGGTTAGGGTCTCCGCTTCATATGTGATAACCGGCAGTATGCATTGGTGGAATACTTTTCTTTTCAGACGTATGGCTATGTTGCTCCTTAATACGTTTTTCATTTTGCCAAAGGCTGCCCAGCTTAGTCCGATGCGGCATTTGATTTCTCGGGTTTGGTTGTCTCTCGTTATTCTTATTTCATGACCGAGGTATTTGTATTTGAAAACCTGGTCGATCATCATACCATCAGCTGTCTCCATGTTGCCACTGCGAACAAGGTTGGTCATGAATTTAGTTTTTGCGAAGTTGATGTTTAGACCCACGTTCTTTGAGGCTGCCCCGAGCTCATCTAGCATCAGCTTTGCATCATTGAGGTTGTCGGTTATGATGACAATGTCGTCCGCAAAGCGAAGGTGGCTTAGATACTCTCCGTCAACTTTAATACCCTTTGCAGGTTCTTGAAGGCGTACTCTAGGACCGCTGTAAAAAGTTTTGGTGAGATGGTATCTCCTTGTCGAATTCCTCTCTCTACTCGGTGACCTTATCATATAGGTATATACTGAAGAAGTCGAAGCTCTAAGGTATCTTCCGTCTATTCTACATTTCTTTAATGCTTCCATAGTACTAGGTATTTCCGCAGTGTCGAAAGCTTCTCCGAAATCAACGAAAGTTAGTACCAACGCGCGGCCGGTTATATTCGATGGATTTTTCTATTACTCTCTTGTCTAACTCTAATTTTTCAATTAGTGCGCATGTTATAACAGTGAAAAAGCACAATCCAGAATCGAGTCTATTATAATTCAATTTATCAAAATTTTTGCTTACCGCGTGAACAATGACAGAAAAAAGAAATTTCATACTATCATCGTGTTGGAATTCACGTTTGAGACGTATGGTTTGAGATTTAATAAGTGTTTTGTTTTTAATAAATTGTGATAAGATGAACTGCATAAAGCAGACAATAGAACAAAATATAAATCAACACAAAAAAATTAATTTGAAGCTACCATTATATTTATCCAGTTCATAGGCCAATAAAGAAAAGGAAATGGCTATTTTCAAATTTCGTATCGAAATTTTGGTAGTGGCATCTGTTGGTACCAACGCGGCAACAATTTAAAATTTAACGTATTTTTGTATTAACTCGTATATAATGCAATAGATGGCCATAGTTTCTATTTAAAATTTTCATGATGGCGGATTGATTCACTTTGCTGTCCCTACGAAACACGTGGCGCTAGTTATGTTGGAAGTTGGAACCAAATTGTCCGCAGACGCGTTGTATGAAAGTGACATTTATAGCAGTTCATAAAAATATAATTGTATCTAATTCACGGTGTTAGGTTTATTTTTCTGATAATTTTCTTGGTTTTTTTACTCAAAATTTGGCTTAGGACTATCGCCCTCTTCTATATTCAATACGAATGGCTAAAGGCAATTGGTCAATGGGATTAGTTAAAAGCATTTATGATCCCATCAACCAGATAATCTCAACCGATCTCGGAGTTGTCATCAAAGATAAATACCCAAAATCTAAACACCACTACTTGGTGTTGCCCAAAGATGATATTTCTAGTATTTACCACGTAAGTACATCCAAAAGTATAACTTTTCAACTCGGTCTTACTAAAAGTAGTTAAAACCATCCCATTTAGAACTTTTGTCCGAACTTCATCTTTTGGCTATAAACGTCATAGAAGTAACGAATTGCCAGAATGATGGTTTTAATATTGGATTCCATGCCCAGCCCAGCATGCAGCGCCTACATTTACATGTGATCAGTAAAGATTTCGTATCTCCATGTTTAAAGACGAAGAAACATTGGAATAGCTTTAATACAGCACTTTTCATACCTTATGATAGTAAGATTACTATTTAGCATACTTGTATGTACTCTAGTTATAATCAACATTTTGTATACATACATTCTAGAACTTGTAGATGATCTACAAAAACATGGAAAAGTTCAAAGAATAAATAAAGATGCTATTAAAGAACTGGAACAAACTGAATTGAAATGCAACAAGTGTAAGCACATATCGAAAAACATACCGGATTTAAAATCTCATCTCTTATCTCATTTTAGTACAATATATTAGGAACAATTTTTTAAAGTACTGATATTAATCCGAAGAAAAATGAAGAAATTAACATTTATTTGCTGTTTTATTAGTCATGTGTATATCGATAGAATACCATTGGTGAAATATTCGATCTCAGTACATCTACCAAAACTGCTTATGTGAAATAAAAAGTAGTTTCCACCAGTCCTTAGTCTTTTAAAAATTAAAGAATCTACTGAAGAGTTAAGTCAGCATGCTGGTAACTTTTCGCCGTCGAGAAAATATGCTCCTGAAAAGACTGTCCAAAGAGTGCTGTTTCGTAGTTAACGATATACCTACATAATCAGCCTTATTGTGAGTTTCACCCGAACAGCATTCCGCCCGAAATCATTTTCCCCCTATTGACAGGTGAATTTTTATATTTTCCCACCTTTCGGGTGAAATATTTTCGGGTTGAAACTCACAATAAGGCTGAATATGCATGTATACAAAAAAGTTTTGTAAGCTTTTATGTGTATTCCGTTTTAGTGTCCTGTAGTGACCGCGATAAAGATATAGATAGATGTTAACAAGCTAAATAAGAAATTTATTGACTCATTGTCACAAGTAAACAATCAAATTGATTTGCCTGCTTTTGAGAATGCTCTTAATACATACTTTGAGAACTTTATTACAATATATGGATACGGTGAGGTGATCATATCTCTAAAGTCTACAGCCCAGGGCCTGGATGGTATTCATTAATCATTAGTAAAAGTTTCCTTGCCAATATACAAGTTACTCATATATTACAATTATACCAACTGGTATATTTGCTGATCATTGGATAAACGTAAAAAGTATACTTTTGGTAAAGGAAATACGGATTTTATGCCAATTGGAATCCTTCATGTGGAAGAGAAGTTAATAGCAGAACACCATTCAGCGGTTCAGAAGTAACCACGCTTACACTACAGCGGTATTAAAAGTGTGTGATGATATTCGAATCGTTTTCGATGTGCGATAGTTTCAATTTTTTTTAGATTTTTAAAACTCAACTCAATAAATCACCAATTTTTTCTATGCAAACTGAGGAGTCGATTTCCTTTCGCCCTTTCGATTGTTGTAATTTAACACCTCTTCAATAGGCCTTCCTAAATATTACGCCTTGCACTAAGTTCATATTAAAATACACCTACTATAACTCACCTTTTATTTGTAAACTTTGAAATATGTGCACTGAAATCACCGTCTTTCACCGTGCTTTCTCTTTGTTTTTAGAGAGAAGAGTGCGAGTCGGGAGAATAAATCGAAAGACTTTTATATCGTTTTAATATAATTTTATTTAAGTTGTTATATAGGGCCCGCTGTCTCAGTGCTTGGCTGCGACCCTTTGATTATAATGGTTGTTATATAGTTGTTAAATAGGGCTCGCTGTCTCAATGCTTGGCTGCGACCTTTTATTATACTGCTATAGCTCTCGATATTATTCTGATTTGTCCTTTCCATCCTTTGCCTTTATATACCAAAATCCATCACTGATTTCTATCCCCACCACTCATACCATATACACTTGCTTAATTGTTATTTCCATACGGAAATGTGTTTTCATCGAATCTTGCCTTTTTTGCATAATTAACATAAACAGTCAAAAGTCGTTCACCCAGCAGTACTCTCTTGCATTGCATTGCATCACATCGTTTGGTTTGATTTGCTTTGCTTGCCATTGACCCATGTTTACTCTAGCCATTGATACGTACGTCCGCACGCTGTGACCCAGATACGGACATATGCGGCGATCGGGAATTGAGGTGTTCAATTACAGTGTGGGTCTTTTTTGTGACGGTGACATTTAGTACGTGCCGTAGTGCATTAGATTTCAATTCGGAAAAATGATATGAACATGCATTTGTTATGTTTGACTGGTGAGAATGGAAATTGACATAGCTTGGTGTGAATTTAAGGTAGTGTAAGCTTATGCAGTGGATTATTACATTATTTAAGGTATGATCTGGGGCGTATGTAGTGGATCACTATAGCACTTTCGTGTCGACCAAATATCTTTCTCATTTCACTGTACCTACTCATATGTGATTTATTCTTATTTAGTTTTAAAATAATTGCAAATGAAGTCTGTAAAATTCTATGAATTACAAAAACTTTTAATTTGATTTCATTCGTTCTTATTAAACAGAAGTTAGAGATCTCAGTATACTATCTCGGATTACAGCTGCTTCATTAGCATATTCACCCCTATCATTAAATCCGCCGGAGGGAATGATTCACGAAAATTCGAAAATCTGTATCATTGAATCCGTTCGAAGGGAATCGTCCACTTGTCGGTAATGTGAACAACTTTTCACTTGATCATTGAAAACGAACGGATCGAATCTCTCCATACAAAGTTTGACGTTTCAGATCCGCGAGGAAATCGTTGCGGATCTGGTGCTTTTGCTGTGGTGTTGGCTAGCATTTTTGTTTTACTGCCAAGAACTTTGAACGTTGAAAGTGCAGAAACAAACAAATGGAATCAGAAATAGTGCGGCATAACATCCACCATTGGATCGATCTTATTTTCGGCCAAAACCAAACGACAGAATGCAATGCAATGCAATGAAATGCAAAAGGGAGAGAATTCTAATCTTCTCTGGTGTTGTCACAATTCGGGAAGAATAAATGTGTATAAATGTTCAAGTGTGGACTCGACGCGTATCGTCAAAAGTCGCCAAAGTTAAGTAAAGGGAATCAAGTTGTCGTATAGCTCCGCTTTTCAAGATCGGCCCCAAGAGTAGTTTGAAGATGGATGATCTAGAACAGGCGGCAGAAGTTCAAAAGAATGGTATTGGCACAGAGTTAACCTGGCCACTGCCAAAAACTTTGAATATTGAAAGCGAAGAAACAAACAAATTTTGAACTAACTTCAGGCACACGTAGAATAAGTACCCAGATCATTACACAAAACATGCGACCAAAACAAGGATATTTTAATGCAAATAAATGTACATACTAAAAACGTTGAACTTTATAAATGAAATAAATGAAACACGACATTGGAATGCAAAATATTGCAAAACAAAAGCTTTAAGTAAAACCAAAAAAGTATTTATTTATAATTTTTTATTCCTTAGATTTTTGTTTCCACACCACAATCGCCTTTTTTAAGTGTCAAATCAGAAAACAGCTGATTTCGAAAACATAAAAAGGGATGTAGATAAAGGAGTGTATCCGGCGGTTTTAATGATCACGACGAGTCATGGTTAGAGCCTGGATATTGTGCATCCACACATATTATTCATTGCTTACTGTCACAAATCTGAAAATGAATCAAACATTATGGAAAATTAAATGTATTGTAGTTTAGATTAATTTAAAATTACTTATTATCATAGTATTTATACTATAAAAGCCTTTACGATTGTAGTAGAGATGCGGGTTTTCCGATGGGGTATTAATGGCAATATGAATTCCATTCACACACACTACCACTCCAGGAATTCGACATTTCTCATAAAAATACCTCTTGGATTCTGTTTTTTCCTGCTCCGTCATTTTTAGGCAAATCCATTTAGGACATGATTTTCTTTCCAGGGGGCCTATTCCTGTACACGAGTGAGAGTCAATTTCATGTGACAGTGATGAAATGGTATTCTTGAACACGAGTCACTCAATTTTGGTATTCCTGTACTCGAACTCAAACGTCAGATTTCACTCAAGTGAAAATGTAGGTATTCCTAGAGACGATAATGACTGTTTTCTTGTGACAAATTGCTCGTTTAAGAATAGTTGTCGAGTGTCGCTGTCGTGTGAAGTAGCAATGGATTCTGCAAAAATGTAAGTTAATTTTATAGCATTGTTGAACGATTTTGGTGTATAGTGAAATTATTTAATATTTGTATTCATTTTAGGGTAAAAATAGAACGAAGTTTTGGTGGATTTTTTTTAAAAACATTAAAAAAAAAATGCAACAGCCGCATTCAGTCTGCGGCAGCAAGTCAAAAATCGAATGAATTGTGGAAGGAATTAAAGGACCATCTGTAAGGACGTGACTGGGTGGAAGAAGTTAATTATATGATACGCTAAAATTATAAAAATTAAAATTAATAGGCGTGTTTTTTTTTAAGCCTATATAGAATAAACATGTTTCAGCAACATGTTTTCAATATAAAATACAACAAAACCTTAGCCTGGATAATTATCGAGGCTAAGGTTTTGTTGTATTATGTATTGAAATTTTTATTTTTATTCTATGTAGGCTAAAAAAAAAACGCCTATTATATTTGTTGATAATTTATTGTATTCTATTTATAGATTTGGTGCAATTACAAAAATATTTTGAAAAGAAAAACACTATCCACTGAAGACGATCTGCTGCGGCTTTTAAAGCATGGTGTGATTGTTTCGAGCAAAAAATGGAAAACATCTTTTTTCACTCTAAATAATTCCTGAAAATTGTAAAATATAAAATTTAACATTAATAACATAACATATTTGTTTTTGGCATAACACTTACGTGTTATTCGGTAATTCCACACGATTTCACGCATCTCATCCTTTTTGAAGTGAATTTGTGGTCGTCCGAGCTTTATCACGATCATCAGTTAATTAATAATAATTTATAAAATAATATTATTATTAATAAAATTAATTAATAATTCACAAAAAAAAAAACTAAACTTTAAAACAACCATTTTTTCATCATTTTTTCAAATATAAATGCTGAAATGAAATGTCAAATCAGCATTAAGTGAAGTTGGGTGTGGTTTAAAATTGTGTTCTCGAGTGAGAGACAGGCGATCGAGTCCAGGAATACCAAAACGTACTCGACTCGACTGTGGGCTCACTTTTGACGTCTCACTCGACTCGTGTACAGGAATAGGCCCCCAGGATATCTAACACCTGCTTTAGCACCTCAGAAAATGTTGATTGGGCTATATAAATGTGGAAATCTTTTCCTACACCATGCTGGTAATTGCCCTCAGCAAAAAATCGTAGGCAAGCTGCTAGTTTCACTTTCGGAGAAATTGAAAATGACTTTGAATGCCATTTTGACCCATTTCCTCCATTTCCTCCTAAACATACGAAAAAGCCGCTTTATTCAATCGAAAATTTTTGATAAATCTGCAAAATTAAACTTCTATAAAATTTATTTAAAAGGAAAAATGTATTCAAAAACTTACGTTTCATCTGGTAGTTCCATTTTATCTTCTACTGCTCCTCTTAGGCATGCGCGTGTTTTTCTTTCTGAAGATATATCTTCTTCATCTGACGAATCCAAAAATAGAGCTATGCTATGCATTTTATTACTTTTTAATTTATAATTTTTTTCTTTATTACACAAACCAAAAGACAATTACAAAACACAAAACATATTTGCGGTCATAACTTCTGCTTGACAGCGACACTTCCTTTTCGACATTTACGTCGGTAAGGAAACTTCCCCGACGGATTCTACGATACCAAGCTAAAGTGAAAGTGAATCGAACAAGTGAAGGGAATCTCCGATTCGTCGGATTCCACGATAGGGGTGATAGACTTATTTAAAGCACTGTGGAAGTTTTACAAATTTCTGAAACTAGTCACTAAAACAAACAAACAATTAAACCCTATCAGGAAGGTTCCAGAATTCGGGAATTCAAATCGATGTAGAATTATCAAATCGAGTGAAATCGATTTTCGTGTTCTAGATTTCGATCGATTTGATGAATTTCACCGAATTCTAAATCGTCTTCGAAACAATTTCGAATCAGCTGACTTCTGTCATTCTGTGTAGTTTGTGAAATTGTGCATTTCGATTTTTTTTACAATTTTGCTTTTTAAGTGAAAATGCGTGTTGTTTTAGCGATCTTATTGTTTAACGAAATTCCCTAAAAGATTCACGATGTTGAAGCTTGAATCCCTACAGTGCAAGCCGAAATCGGTGAAGAAACTTCTTAGACGATGGTCCTGCAAAATCGGTATGCTCTTCCATCAAATTGATGATGATATTCGCCTGCTCCAAATTTTTGTGCTTACCCTTAGATTTAAGCATCCCATTTATATTTTTTACTATTATTTGTTTTCCAAGCAAATACTTGAAATACAATTTCTTAATTTTCCAGTAATTTTCATTTGATTTTTATTTATTTTCCATGTTTAGACCTAAATCATTTCTGATTTTTGATTGCATTCGTTTGCCATCTGCAGGTATTTTAGCACGAATGCGATTCGTCAAACTTTGTATGGTTTGCGAATCGACTGCGTTTTGGATAATAGCATTTTTTTTTACCGACAACCGTTCACTTTCTTACCGGAGTTTTCAGTAATACGAAAAACTAAAAATTGAGCATAGGTCCCGCCGCATCTGATCCGGCGGATTCCATAATCGGCATGATCTTTTGTAGTCCAACTTTTTTGTTTTTTATTTTATAAAAAAGCTTCACATAAATAAATAAAAATAACACTTATTTTGTTTCGAAACAAAATATAATCGACCTCATTTTGCAATAAAAAAAATCAAAACTAAGAAGCTTGTTCAGCACAGTTAATTATGTTAATTAATCAGACAACAACCAAATCCGCACTGAAATATTTGCGGATGTCAAAAATGTATGAGGAATTTGATCCGCTCGTTTTGAATAATCAAATGGATCTAATTCACATACCGACAAGTGAACGATTCACTTCAAACGGATTCATGATAGAAAATTTCGACTTTCGGTGGAACATTCCCGCCGACGGATTCTAGCACAGTGGTGAATCACTCTCTTAGTATTCGTGTCGCAAGATACCCATTTCTCAAAGTAAAAAAAAAACATACTTCTACATTGAATACATAAATGTTTTGTTTTATTTCTATTTTATAAAAGATATAACAGAACAAATAAAACTAAAATAAATTATTCATATGAATGTTGTTTGTTTTGTTTCTTTTTGAAATTTGACTTCTACATTTATTTTCTTTATTACATTATCGCGAAATCAAATAATTCTAACTGCTGTCGGTAACGCAACACAAGAGTTGTTTCTTAGTAAAAAAAAAAGTTGAAGACATGCTTAAGACAACTGAGAAATTATAGTTAGCATTTATACCAATAGGGCGGTAGACTTCTACAGAGTGAAATAGAAACCTAAGTATTTTAATTTTCTGTCCTGTGTTATTTTCATAAAAGCTAAACATTTATATAAAGAAAGAACAGTTAATGTCAATCGGAAGGGTAATTGCTAAAGTTCAGCATCTTGGTAGTACCCGAACATTTTTTTTGTTTTGTTAAACATAAAGACATAAAATTTGTTATTAATTGCATGGTTTTGGATTTTACAATTTTTTTGCAGTTTTATAATTAAATTCAATTGTTGAGATTTAATTCTCTTTTGTATAAAAAATGTGATTAATTATTATTTTGTCCGGTAGCTATCCGTTATACGCTTTCCACTTGCTGATTATAGTAAGTACATCAGTCTCCTCCAGCATCACAGGTGAGTCTAGGGTTTCAACGTCAACGTCCATCTGTGGCGCCGACGAGGACGTATGTGAAATGGGCTGCGCTGATGTAACAGTTGCTGCAATCAAATCGGTGGCTTCATTGTGCGCATCGTCGTCTTCTAAGCACTCGCATAATGGTGACGTAGGTGTAGTGTTTATTGAAGACGGTTGCTGATCAGCGTTACTGCTTGATGGCTGATTGAGAGTTGGGCTTGTTGTTGTGGCTGTAATTATTGATGTTGCCGTTGTAGGTTCAGTCGTCACAGCGAGTGTTACAGTCGGATTGAATGGCATGTCGAGATCCTCCAAACCCTCGGGCACTTTTAACTTGGCCAGCTCTTCGCGCAAATGCCGGTATTCACGACGCAGAACCATGGAATTAAATGTGATGGTATTACGTTCACTATATTGAGGTTTGCTGAGCTCCTCAATCCATCCCTCGATTTGTGCACAAATCTCATGTCGTTTTAACCAGAAGTGTGTATGAATAACCTGTGAAAGTATAAACGATTTGTAAAAGTGCATATCCGATGGCAATATTAATCAAATTACGTCTTTGAAACATGGACTTGGATTCCTGATCTGTTCCAGCATAGCCCATCGAACGCAAGCTTTGTATATGTTGCTGTTGTATTCTCTAGATGAATGTGTTCCGCTCGGGGTACCACGACTTCTCTCAAAGCCTGGCTCATTAAAGTATGGTTCCGGCACAAGAATCAGCGACTGGATCGAAACAAGAACCTAGAGAAGATAAAGCATTTGATGTAGTTTTTCTTCGTCTTTAATTTGATAAATAGTATTACATATGTACCTATGTTGTAGTGATTAGTGGCATGGTGGATACACCACAATGTATGTTCGTATTATTTTGTACATTATTTAAATAAAAATTGATATGTACACACATACATAATATGTTCTTTCAATTAAACTCTCGTTTGTTTGAATTTTTTCCTCCCCCCGTCTCGGTTATTTGAACTCCTGTTATTTTGAACTCTCGGTAATTTAAGGGTTCTCTCTGGTCCTTGAGTTTCAAATTATCGAGAGTTGACTTTTTTTTTGTTTTGTTCCAGATAAATATAACCATCAGATAAATATAAGACTAACATTATAATTCATAATAAAAATTTAGAACTGACCTAAGGGTTCTCAATACTTGCTATATACGAGGGGACGTTAAGTTCACGGAATTTTTTTCTTTTTCAGAAAAATAAGACGAAACTGCGTCCTTAACTTCCTCATTGCATGAAAACTTCTTCCAACGAAGTTCCTTTCCTTTCCTGGGAGCCAGGTCAGGGCTGTAGGGTGGGTGATCGAAAATATCAAAGCCCACCTTATGCAGGGCAGCAATCGCAACACGACTCTTGTGAACAGGCGCGGTACTCGATTTTCTCCATATTCTACACTTTGAGTTGCTTGGTCGACGATAGTTAAAAAACGAATGGCTAGATTAAAATAATAATGACTCACTCGTTCGTTACGACCCAGGAAACTACCCTCACTAATGACCTACCTACTCATTCCGCGAACTTAGAAACGCACTCTCGTGTACATGTAGTTATTTTTGTATGAAAGGAAAAAGAAAAAACGTTGGCTAAACTAAAACTAACTGAATCCAATAAACTTAACCTAAACTAACTTAATTTAATCTTATATAACCTAGTTTTATCTATGCCCTGACATGGGAGCCTGGCCAAACAAACAATCTAAAAACACATGTCAGGGCTTACCCTCATCTAACCGAACCTAAACGTTGGCCACAATCCAGTAGTGCCATCACTGTTTTTCTTGAACTTTGAAAGAATTCAAGTCGGCCGCCGTGCTGGTTAGTGCGTCGGATTACTACGCAATGCTGCCCGGGTTCAATCCCAGCCCGGGTCTAACACCTAAAAGAGTTTTTTCACGGCGCCACCTCTTTCGAATGTCTGACAAGCATCAAAGAGTATCATTTGTCACGATTGAGCTTCTCAACTCGCCGTTCGGAGTCAGCAAAAAACTGTAGGTCCCTCCAATTCGTGCAGAAATATAACACGCACACATAAATGGTTGCGAGAAGCAGTCCCAGGTTCACCTCGAGCTGTAGCGCCAACTAAGTAAGTAAGTAAGTACTTGAAAGAATTGTTCGAAACTCACAAGTCAACACACAAGGAACGATCTTTCAAAAGTCCGTTCATCTACTTGCATATGCCAACGATATTGACATCATTGGTAGAACACAGCGAGCTGTCACCGGTGCGTTTGCGGGCATATAAATGGAAGCGGACAAAATGGGTTTAGCGGTAAACGAGAGCAAAACAAAGTATATGCTGTCAACGTATAGGGACAGTCAGCATCGACGAATTGGACGTAACTTTGAGGTAGTAAAGGACATATACTCCCTTATCATCCCAGAAAGCGGATGAAGATATCCTTGGTCGCTTCGAGAGAAAAATTCTCCGTAAGATGTTCGGTCCCGTTTGCGTTGACAAGTTTTAGAGGAGAAGATCCAACCACGAACTGTACAGCGACATTAACCTGGACAAAAAGCTGTGCATTGGGCGTTTAAGATGGCTAGGACATGTCGAGCGTATGGGCATCAACGCTCCGGCTCGGAGAATATTTGATTCGAACCCAGAGGGTCAGCGCAGCAGAGGACGACCTCGCCTAAGGTGGTGTGCACAGGTAGAACAAGACCTTAACCAACTTGGAGTGCACAACTGTAGGCAGTTAGCTAACGACCGGAAGGGGTTGTTGGTTGAGGCTTTGGTCCACCTCGGACTGTATCGCCACCTAAGTAAGTATGGTAAGTATGCTGACCTGACGCAGTATAACATTTTCATCCTTTGAATTAAAAGGTGCAGAAAGAATTCGTTTATCTGTTGCTGTTGTTGTTGAATCTGATAAATAGGCTTGTGTATCCAGATACAATAATGCTTCAGGTGGTATGTATCCAATCTCTACTGTATTTCTGAAATACGTAGGGTAAGGCTGCGGCCACGCAGTGAGCGACTGAGCGACGTCGCTCCACATTCAATTTTGTTTTAATTTGACGTTGATTTCATGTTTTAATTTTTTTGCATCGCTCAGTACTCGATAAAACAAAACTGAGATAAGATCGTTTTCAGTAACGTTTGCTGATCGATCGTGCAAACTGATTTCGCGCAGGATTTAAAATGAAATAGTCTGGATACACCGGAAGCATTCATCAGTCTTTAATTAGAAATGTTGTGCTGAAAGTAAGAACGTGTGTATATCTGAATATCCATAAACGATGGGCTGATGTTCCACCAAACTAGACTCTCGCAGATCAGAATTGAACGAATCCTTGGTAACATATGATTTTAACATCGGAGCTTAGATGACTGGAGTATAAAACACTTTTCAGTGACATAAATGCTGATCTGGTCTTTTGTATCTGTGTTTTTATATGTCGAGTAAAATGC
This sequence comes from Brachyopa scutellaris, assembly GCA_949775065.1. Classification (NCBI taxonomy): domain Eukaryota; kingdom Metazoa; phylum Arthropoda; class Insecta; order Diptera; family Syrphidae; genus Brachyopa; species Brachyopa scutellaris. Next base: position 50,091,924 of record OX459114.1, on the reverse strand, counting down.
CTGTAGCTCATGGGATTTGTTCTGTAGTTAATTTTGTATATTATTTAAAACAGAACCATTTGCATACAAAATAACATTGTCACCAAATGCTAATGAATCGCCAACATGAATGACATTAAAAACCTTAGTTCTCTATCTGTTACAACAAATTTCTTTCATATACCATTGAGATAATCACTCCTTGATAACGATTTACGTCATAGAATTTTCCTGGAGAAACAGACTGCTAAATTCCCATAAAGCCACCACCAGCTACATACCCCAACGCCTACTGGAAAGAGTACCCCAGTATCAGAAAAATATCAGCTGGGAATACATTGGCCACAGAAATAGTGTAATCGTGGATGAGACAGACACCCAAATTGATTATAGCGCTTGAGAAAAATGTACACTAATAATGGTGTGCTCAAAATTTGACGCTCTAAGACTCTTTTAGCAATAGCCACTATAATTCTTCTTTATTTTTCTACAGCCTAGGAAATCTCAGTTAAATTAGATTTCAATAATGCAGAAGGATGGACCATCCAAAGTCAAATTATATCAAAGATGAATAAAAAAAATTACCTGCAAGAAACTGGAAGTTTGTGCGTTCCATTTTTCTTCGGGTCGTCCATGCCATGTATTCAACACAGATAAACAAACTTTGCCATCATTGTACAAATTAGGATTAAATCTAACTGAATGCCGACCATTTGTTTCTAAATTAATTAACATTGGTAAATTAGGATAGTCCGGCGGAAAGAACACATCAAACTCAAAGCATCCATTTGCATAGGGAGTGTCGGCAGGGCCAGTTATCAGTACCTTAAAGAAAAAATATATGACTATCACCTAATATTTTTTAATCAATGTAACTCATTACCTTCATAATGTCCAGTCTATCAGTATCACAGCGTACGAACACGGAGCTGCTATATGACAATGGCAAACTCGTCGATAGCGTAACAGCTTCTTGAGCGAGGCGTTTCACTCTTGACGGATGATATCTATCTCCAGCCCTGTGCACCATCTTTTCAAAATGATGAGAGATAGCGAAGCGGAATCCGTTTTTCTCCGATTCCACAATCATCTCGTACGTGTCGAATTGCATTTTCTTCATTACTTCTAGGTACCGCTCTTCGATGGACTTGCTCAAAGGTTTCTCCAGGCGAGTACTACAGTGATCACGTAGTTGACTAACACGAGCGTCTTCAACGTTTGTGGCCTTTTGCACCAGAACCGTTGTCTCCTGAATGTCGGGTATTAAAAGCGCCAGGCCTTCGTCATCGCCATCATCGATATTTACTGTCACTTGTTGTGTCTGTCCCTTGATGTTGGATTTCTTATTGAGCCTAATAATAAAAAAATACTATATATACAGAACTTTTAGAAGTTTTCTACGCTTACTTCAGACGATTGGCATAGGTATCGACGCAAGTCTTCATATTGGTGAGCAATTCCGAAATGGATGGTGATGTTTCCAATCGATCGTAGGGCTGTAGCAGGCTAACTAATTGATATGACAAAGAAATAGCGCGCAACAGTTGTAAAATAGCCCGGTAGAGAGGAATGTGCCTCGTTATATCTAACACGGAGTCATTGCGTAAGTAAGAACTCAGTGCAGGAATCAAGCATGATTTCTTTAATAAATCAAGGAATGCTATTGGCAATTCGCCAGCTACATCACTAATTTCGTGATAGCTCATGATGTCCTCACATTGAAGAGCAGATGGAATTTTATCTCCGGGGTTGATATAGCTCGAGAGAACCTTTAAATGTACATAAAAAATGGATTATTTCCTTTCTAGATACACGAATTTGCTTTTGAATATGATTTAACCTGTAATAGCACAGTAACGTGCTCTTCCTCACTCTTCTGGCGAAGCAAAGCTTGTTCAACATTCCAAGACTGTTGTGTTGAACCAGTTCCAAATCCAGTACCTTTTGCCCAATACATGTGACTTTTATCGTCAGATATGATAACGGAATCATCGATGCTATTTAATGAAGCCTTTACACCGGCAGCAGTCTGAAAGTAAATTCATTTAATTTTATAGTACTCGTAGATACGATTTGAAAAGCTTTTATATGTATAGAAAGAAACTAAAGCTCCCAAACCGACGGATTTATGGATTTGCGGTCATTCTTTTTGTTTCTTTGAGATTGTTTAACCTTTTGGTATAGGTTTTGGAATAAGTGATCGAATTATTATATCAATGACTTCTATATAGCACATATCTACATATGTACATGTACATACATACTCGTATGTAAATACATATTCACCCCTATCATTAAATCCGCCGGAGGGAATGATTCACGAAAATTCGAAAATCGGTATCATTGAATCCGTTCGAAGGGAATCGTCCACTTGTCGGCAATGTGAACAACTTTTCACTTGATCATTGAAAACGAACGGATCGAATCTCTCCAAACTGACGTTTCAGATCCGCGAGAAAATTGTTGCGGATCTGGTGCTTTTGCTGTGGGGTTGGCTAGCACTTTGAACGTTTAAAGTGCAGAAACAAACAAATGGAATCAGGAACAGTGCGGCATTACATCCACCACTAGATCGATCTTATTTTCGGCCAAAACTAAGACAGAATGCAATGCAAATAGGACAGAATTCCAATCTTCTCTGGTGTTGTCACAAATCGGGAAGGATTAGTGTGTATAAATGTTCAAGTGGACTCGATGCGTATCTTCAAAAGTCGCGAAAGTTATGTAAGCGGAATCAAGTTGTCGTATAACTCCGCTTTTCAAGATCAGCCCCAAGAGTAGTTTGAAGATGGAGGATCTAGAACAGGCGGCAGAAGTTCAAAAGAATGGTATTGGCACATGGTATTGGCACAGAGTTGACCTGGTCACTGCCAAAAACTTTGAATGTTGAACGTGCAGAAACAAACAAATGATGAACTAACTTCAGGCATACGTAGAATACACACATCATTACACCAAAACAAGGAAATTTTAATGGAAATAAATGTAAATACTAAAAACGTTGAACTTTATAAATAAAATAAATCAAACACGACATTGGAATGCAAAACATTGCAAAACAAAGGCTTAAAGTAAAACCAAAAAAGTATTTATTTGTTATTTTTTATTCCTTAGATTTTTGTTTTCACACCCCAATCACAATTTCAAGTGTCAAATGAGAAAACAGCTGATTTCGAAAACATAAAAAGGGATGTAGATAAAGTAGCGTATCCGGCGGATTTAATGATCACGACGATAGGTGAATGTGAACCGAATGAGTGAAGGGAATCTCAGATCCGTCGGATTTAATGATAGGGGTGATTATGTATATAAACTTACCTCAGGCTGGGGTCCATTAATTTGGTAGTTCTGGGATTGGTGTGTAAAAATGCCTAAGCAATTAAGGACCAAATGCATAGCACCAACTTCAACGACCATGCGCCGCAACAACATACCATCGTCTGTTGTTAGCGGTGAACTATCAAGAAGTTGACGGAAAACCTCAAACGGTAGCGTCGGGAGTGATGGCGCAAGTGACAAACTATAGATATCATCTAAAATATAAACTGTTAAAACAACCATAAAAATCAATATTATATTTAAATGCTTACTGCCTTCACCATCGCCAGTGACACCCAATACCAATCGGAGTAGACATTGAGCTCTCAGTTTATCACGAAGCAAAACCTCGGAATATGTGGGTAATCGAAGGAATAAACCAAAAGCGGCAAGTGAATGTTGAGGAACAGATGTTATGGTGGGTTGCTTGGAGGAGGGTTCCGTTATAGGATCATCAAGATCTTCGTAGATTTCTTCATTTGGTTCCAATTTCACCCAGTCGGTGGTGGGGGGACTTTTTTCCTTTTCTCCCAGCAATGTGGGACTTTTACGGCCAGCACTGTCCGGATAAACAGTTGGCAAATACTGTGCTAACAATGAAAGACCACCTCGACTGGAGAATCGTTGTAATGGTGACGGAAGAGGTTCCATATTGGCAGCTTTTAAGATAGTATCGTCGAATTCGTCATTAAGGTTTTTTGTGGGGATCTGTGAACGAAATTAATTGCGAGCTAAGATGCGAGCTAGATATAAAAATGTATATTTTTACCAAATTCAAAGTAATACACGGTGTAGATAGTCGTTGTCCCTTTTTGAAAAGTGCAGCTAAGATTTGTGATATTGTGGTGTCACATGTTAACATCACTTCTGGACATTCCGGATGCATCAATTGAGCACAGCTAGTCATGCTCGAGGCATTCGATGATGTAAGGTAATCATCCTGATGGAATAGTCCTAACAAATTTTTATTTAATGCATTTCCATGAGACATTTTATAACTTTCTAAATATCTTACTAGGGAATTTAGGGAATATAACCCTGCTATCCTTAATAGCGGCTACATGATTTTTTACATCTTTTAACCGTTTGTCTTTAGCTGTTACACCAGCGGCAACGCTTAGGAATTCCATTCCGTCATTGTGGAAATCCATTGCGATATCAAATGCGTCCGATTTGTCATCACTTTTGTTCTCGCTGTGATTGCTGCTCGAGATGTTGGACACTGTTGAATCTGATCGTCTGGATTCTGAATGCATTGATGGAATGAAAATGTTACTGTAAACTGTATAAAACGGTTCATTCGATTTTTTCGCCAATGGCCAATTTCACGAATGAATTGACGGTTTAAATTCTGAAACGGGAATCAACTGTGGTATTTTGGGAAAACTTACCTGAAACGCAATTTTGCAAAATATCCTGACACTTTGTGTTGACATTCACGTAGAAGAGTAGATGATGTGAGTTAACCCTTTTCGATGGATGATTATTCACCAAGCTAATATTATTCTCTCGCTTTTGCAGTGGTTGTTTGCTTCGCACTGACACCAAAATTCGTTCGTTTTCCAACAGCAATTGCAGCACAAGTTGCCGGGTAAATCCCGATATTATTGTTTTATTGCTGTTTGCATATATCTGAGCTGGTTTCTTAATAACTGAGATCAGAAGTGTGGTCAGTTTATCCTGATTCCGTGGATGACAGGATGTTACTCGTGTAAAGAAATTGATTGTGGCTCGTTCCATTCGTATAAGTGCTTGTTGAATAGGTTCCTCGCCAGTTTGTATTGGTCTATAGTTACACAATAGTTCCAGTAATGGCTTCCAAAAGACTGATCCCTGGTATGATCCAAGCATATCGCGCATGTGGCCCTCTGAACAACACTCTGAGAAGAAATCCAATATTTTCGGAACATGCTCAAAGTTTATCAAAGAATGAGCAGCTGTGCCTCTTGTGTCCTGTGTCTGATTTTCCGCTTTGTACGAGTCAGTAAGGCATTCGTCACTGCTGGTCGATTGTGTTCTTTCAGTGTTCGAAGTCATTTTTTGAATTTCCGGCGATAAGAAACAACAGTACTCGAAGAGAGCATGTGCTAGTAGCTTGGGTAGTCCAGAATCTACAAGCTCATATATGGCTAGCGGGGATTGACACGACATAGCAATTGTCGTTAAGTACGATGGCTTTCGCAGAAGTGTGGAGAGATTCTCTTCGGCAACATTATTGAACCATTCACTGCCGCTGGCTTCCTTGTTGTCATCTGTGATTCCAAATGACGATTCTTCTTGCTGTGATGTATGACTCTCAAAATGATCGTGTTGCATTAGAGAAACGTCGACTTTGCTTAACAATTGATTGAACAGTTCTGGTTTAATGCAACACAATGAACAGAGCAAGGAATCGAACGCCACCTTAAGTGGTTGGTCATTGTCCAATGCATCAATCCAGTAAATACACGCTTCGAATATTTCATTGCTGATGAGATCCGCCAAGTTAGGAATACAATTTTGAGAATGTACCGCCCACAGGATTGAAGCGGTTACCTTTACGAATCCACTTTGAGGGTTTGTGCATCGTATAGCTCGGTTGCTGAAGGTTTGTCGAAGTTTTATAATCCAATCAAGTAGAACTTGTATTTTTTCGCTGCCATAAGAATCCTTTGCAGTGGCCAGATCGTAGAGCAAATCGCAAACAGCTTCGTTGGATAGTTTATAAGCTAAAGAGAAAGCGATATAAACAAATTAAAAAAATATATATATATATTAGGCGTTCAAACAAACGTACTTTGTGGTGTTGTTCCCCATAAAAGAATTCGAATAAGTGCCAGACAAAGATCCCGGCTATACGACCCCAGCTTCAGAAGAACAGTTTCCAAATTTTGCAAAGCCGAGTTCGGAATCAAAGGCATTATATTCATAAGTGAACAACAAGCTTCCAGGAAACCAGGATAATCTGAAGAAGCACCAATCACATCTTTTGACAATTTGTTTTCTGACATTATAGCCGCCACAGTATAGCACCTCGCTAAAATACGAATCCAGCCAACACTGGTTTTAGCCAGAGAGTCGTCATCGATTCCAGATTCTTGACCGCCGACAAAAGCATAGTTCCCAGTCGAGAAAATCGTATTACCCAGAATAGCAATTTGCGTTAATCCAATATTCGAGCTATCTTTGGGCCTACAATTTAAATAAAATTTGTATCATTACCTAACAATAAAATATATTTAAAAACTGTTTACCTGTAAAGTCGGAGAACTATACTCGTAGCAATTTCAGGCTTAGAAAGTTTCAACCGAATACATGTCATGCCGGTTGTAGTTAAAGGCTGACCAAATGGTATGGGACCTAGACCGTAGTCTCGTGATATTTCAACCGCTACAGCTGATGGACAGGACACCAACGTGGGTGCATGTGGCTGCAATTGGATCTCTTTAAGTAAAATCGCTGTTGGTAGAGTTATTGTCAAATCCACATGAGATTCATTCGGATAAAACATATAACTCCACGCCGGAGTGCGTGGTCTTCGATGCGACGCAATTGGTGTTAATATCAAAACATCGGCTGATTGTGCGGTATCATTCTCTGACGATATACTGCAGAACGGTGCAAAGTTAATCAAACCGTCTTGGTTGCGTTGGTTTTGTTGTGATGTGCTTTTCTTGGCAGCGCCATTTGCTGAGGTGCTGTTGTGTAGCTTTAGTTTTGTGTTCTTTGTCATGTGCTGCATTATTAAAGAGATCTATAAGTAATTCTATTAGTTTTGTTTGGCCTTAATAAACCTTTGTGACTTTTTACCAATCCCGGCTGAATGTTGACCAACACTTTGTTCAATTTAACCAAATTATGGCATATAATTTGTATACCACCCATTTCGGTAAAAATATGAACAGCCTGTGGAGCTTCCAAAACTTTTAGAATATACCAAAGGAATGGTTCGGATAAATGCAACCTTGGGAGTGCATTACGAGCTATTGAATCTACAACAAATATTAGTATACAATCGTATGCGTTTGTTTGGATTGGTCTTACTTGTTTCCAGATATTGACACAACGGAGCAACGACTAAGCTGACTTCAGAAGCTTTTTCACTGAGCAGCATTAACAAACTGAAAACAGCATCAGTTGTTGTCTGCGGCTCATCAAGTAGAAATGTAGAGTCCGACGATTTCATTGAATACAACGATCCGGGGGTCATAAGTGTTAGCGAGTTACTCGAACAATTTGACAACGATCCGAGAAGACGTTTCATTGTTGAGAAATGACGTAATACTTAAAAAAGGACAAATTATTTAAATTGATTTACAATTGGATATTATAATGGATTGTATTCAACGTACCCATGTCGGCGATGCAAGGAACTTTTGTTTTATTGCAATCAATATTCAATTGCTCTGCTTTGGTCTCATCAGTTTGGCTTTCGGTCGATACATCAGAGTCAAGCATTGTAACGTGCTTAAAAATAAAATAAACTTTTGGTTACGCATACAAATTATTTTAAAATAATGTAACTCCGTTACATGATCAAAATTATTATTATTATTATAACTTTATTTATGTGTAAGTAAATTACAAAATAAATACATCTAAAATCGAGAGAGCTCTAGCTGCGAGGGCTTTCGGCTCGATGAACAATTAAATCTTATTCTCTAGCTTAATTGCTAACAATAATTTATGTACAGATTTGATATTTGTTTCAGAAATTTCGTTTAGTAATTCAAAAAGTTTTTTATCAGAAATTAGTTTACATTTTACAGTGACTTGGTTACATTTAAGTAGATGATTTATGGTAAGTTGTGGCCTGATATCGCAGAAGTGGCAAAGTGGTTGAGGTTCTTTGGTGATAAGATGAATGTGCGTTATATTGGTCCCCATCCTAAGGCGAATGTAGTTCTTTAACATCGTGAGAGGAATGTTATTGGGGTATATTGCTTTTTCAGCAGATGGGTTAATTTTTTTATAAAGGTGATTATAAGTGTTCCAGTAGATTTTTCTCTTGAATTTCCAGTTTTCAATGATGAACGTTTTAAGGTCTTTTTTGTTGTAGGCATAGCACATTGTCAGTGGCTCTTTTAGTGCTTCTTTAGCAGCAACATCAGCAAATTCGTTGCCTTTGATTCCAGTGTGCCCAGGGATCCAGATTAATTTCGTTTTACCTTTATTGGAAACTAGCTTATCACGAATTTTGGTTATAATGTCGGTGCTGTTGTTGATATTACTAATAGCAGTAACTGAAGATAAGCTATCCGTGAACACAATAGTTTTCTCATTACCTGCTAATTGAATGGCTTTAAGAATGGCAAGAGCCTCAGCTGTAAAGATCGATGAGAATGAAAATAGATGACCTTTAGATATTACAAAGCCATGTTCATTAACAACTGCATAAGTAGCACCGTCTACTGTTTTGGAGGCGTCCGTGAACAAAAAGCGCCATCCTTTGGTTTTATATGGATTTGAAATTTCGGCAAACAGTTCTTTGAAGACTTCATGGCTGGTTGATGATTTGGGATAGTTTTTTAGCTGTGTATTTATGGAGTTGTAAGGCAGGTTCCAAGGTGGGTGCGAGGTGCTTCTTTTATTATTCGTCATTATGGGGATACAAAGGGATTTTGCCGATGAGACTGCTTCAGTTAGAGTTGACGGGTATTTACGTTTCCTTTTTAAATTCAGTATCTTTTTTATATCAGCATGAATTGGGGAGAGTTCCGAAGAGTTAATTTTTTGGATGGTGAGTGCTATAAGCAAAGCGACTCTATCATAAATATTGGGAAGGCCAGCTTCAGTGAGGATATTAATAATAGGTGTGGTACGAAAACTTTTTATGGCTCTTCTTACAGCTTCATGATATGGTGTTGCCACGAGTTGTATTGACGTCTTAGAACATTTACCATAAATCGAAAGACCATAGTCAATTTTGGCCAATATAATGCTTTGAATTACATTAATAATTGTATTAATATTACAGTGACTATTTTTTGAAGCGAGATATTTTATAATATTTACACGTGTTGTCAGTTTTTTTCTTATAAACATACAGTGATCTTTAAATTTAAATTTAGAATCAAAAATTATACCAAGAATATTAGCCGAAATTACATTATTTAATACCTTATCATCTAACTTTACAGAAATAAACTTTGTGCAACTGTTCCTTCTACAAATGTGCAGAATCTTGGATTTGTCTGTGGAGATTTTCGCGCCTGAATAGTTGCCCCATTCTGAAATTTTTTCACAAATGTTTGAAAAAACAGTTGTCAAAAGTGTTAAATCTTTACATTTTGAATACACAATTAAATCATCTGCATAAATTACATGGTGTACTTGGTTGTTAGTTTGAATAATTTTCTTTATTTCGTTAAATGCTATTTTAAACAGGACTACCGATAAGGGCGAACCTTGTGGAATTCCGTTTTTAAGCTTAAAAATGGCTGAGTAGGAATTATTAGCCTTTATGCGGAAGCATCTGTTGGAAAGAAAGGATGAAATGTATTTTAATATTTTAGGCCCGATATTCCAATGGATGAGTTGGTCTAAGACGACATGGATGCCGATGCGATCGAATGCTTTTTCAAAATCGATTGTAAGAATCGAAACATGATTTCGCACGGATAAGGTAGCAGAGATAAACTCATCTAAGTGCAGGAGTGCATCGATTGTACTTCGACCTTTTTTAAATGCAACTTGTTTGATATCTATTAGCTGTTCCTTTTCGAGATACCAAGATAGACGTTGAGCAATTATTTTTTCTAAAACTTTTCCAATACAAGGTAAAAGTGAAATGGGTCTGTATCCAGACGTGGATAAAGGATCTTTTCCATCTTTTGGTATAGGGAGAACGCTTGCTAGTTTCCATGTTTGAGGGATTATGCCTGAATTGAAAATTGTATTGAACAACGATACCAACCTATTTTTTAAAAGTACTGGACCATTTCTTAGCATTATATAGGAAATGCGGTCGAAGCCAGGAGTTTTACCTTTTACCGAAAAAAGGCAGCTTTCGAATTCGGATATTTTTATGGGGGATTCGATAATGGCAGCAGAGGGGTTTATTGCGCATGTTAACGTTTCGGACGCTAAAAAAATGTTTTTGCTGTTGACAAAATCTGGGTGGAAGTTTGAGTCGTTAGCAGCCTTTTCCCAACTAACTCCGAAATAGTTTGCAATATCTAATGGGCATGTAAGAGTATTATCTTCTGTTTTTATTGATTTAATCGAATATGGAATCTAATTGCCTGTAAGGGATTTTATGTCGGCCCACAATTTTTGTGAAGGAGAGTTTGGATTAATAGAAGCAGTGAATTTTTCGAAACTTGAAATTTTACCACTTTTTACGGCTTTTCGAAATTTGGCGTTTGTTTTACGCTAGTAAATGAGATTTTGGTCGGTGGGGTATCTTTTAAAGATGTGCCAAGCATTTTGTTTTTCAAGCCGAAGTTCACTTATATCCTTGTTCCACCAAGGAACCGTTCTTTTTGAAGCTTTAACTATTGATTGGGCAATTGCAGCGTTGGCTGCCGAGCGTATCGATTTTTGAATGATGGCAGCTTCCTTGTTAACGTTACGGGACTTTTGCCTGTTTTTTAGCTCAACGCAGACTTTAGTTTGAAATAAGTTCCAATTTGCTTTGTCTAGTAAGAATCTCTGCGAAAGTTGTTTGTAGTTGCAGCTGGGATTAAGTGAAATCGTTGTTATGACGGGAAGTGATCGCTGCCATGAAGGTCGTTGGCAACAATCCATTTGGAGACGGGAATAAGGGAAGGGGAGACTATTGTAAGATCAATATTTGTGAAAGTTTTTTTTTGTAGAGAAGTGAGTAGGTCGGCCGTCATTTAGGATTGCTAACCCTGAGTTAGCAACGAATCGTTCTACGGATCTACCCCGAGAATTTGTTGACTTTGAACCCCAGGAGAGGCTCCATGAATTAAAATCACCTGTAAGTATGATAGGGGTACTGATACCGTTTATGATATCTTCGAGGTCATTACATGAAAAGGATTGCTCATTTGGAATATACACCGCGATTATTGTGAGTTTTATAGTAAGGACTATTTCAACTGCTATTGCTGATAATCTTGAATTAATATTAAGAAATTTATGTGGAATGGATTTATGTACTAGCAGGCCAGTGCCGTGCTTCGAAGTAGTGTTGGATGTTAGGTTGTGGAAATAAGCACTATATTGGCGGGGTGGAAAAGGTTGAAAGTCGAATTTTAAGTGGGTTTCTTGTAATGAAATTATAGATGGTTTGAGTTCATTTATGAGCAATTGCAGCTCATGTAGATTATTAAAGAAACCCTTCATGTTCCATTGAAGAACATTGATTGAGGGTTTGTTTGTAGATGAGTGTTGATGTATATTGTTATTAGGGTTGTGTTGTGAAGAGATTGGGGTAGTTAAGTTAGTAGGTTGAAAAATATGACTCTGCAGCCCAGATGCTGAGCCGCTCAGACTCTGAGCCGAGTCTGGGCGGTTCAATTCCTGCGCTGCAGAGTCTGTATTAAGGAAGGAAATACTGTTATTATGTTGGGTCATCGTCATTGGAATCGCTTGCGGAAAGGTAGTATTTGTCATTTTTTAAGAGAGCTTGAGTAGTTTTAGAGATAGGTGAAGGATGATTAGTGTTGTTTAGGGAAGAAATGTCATAAGTAATTGTAGGGGGTGTCCCGAGTGTGTTTTGTTTTTGTAAGTTGTCAATCGATTTTGTAAAGTTGTCGAATGTTGTTTTTTGGGGGTTGGTTGGGTCTTGTTTATATGCGTTAGAGTGTATGGAGATGGTTGAATTGGGTTGATTATTGGGTGTGTTCAAGATGGGTTGAGAGTAAGATGTATGTTTCGTGAGTTGGTTTATGGTGTTGATGACTGTATTGGGTGGGTTTTTGTTGTTATTATCGCTATGCGTAGCTGTGATTGGAGTAGGTTTAGTCAAAGAGTTAATTGTTGGCGTGGTAATGTGGGGGGAGTTTGGTGTATGATTGATTATTCCAAAGGATTTGTCTGGTAGAGGTAAGTCAGGTTGATTTGCATTTTTTGCAACTGTGGAATAGGCCTTGGAAAGGGTGGGTGTCGGGTTTTGCTCTCTAAATATCTGCTTGGCTTCCGCCATACTGCACTTTTTAATGGTCTTGATTTTTAAAACTTCCTTAGCTATCGGTATCGTTTGCATGTTCTAGAAGAAGCAGGGTGCTCTTCTTGACAGTTGGCGCATGAGACGCGCGTGCAATTTTCGGGGTTGTGGGGTGGAAGACTGCAGGTCCCACAAGAGGCGTTGCTTTTACATCTTTTTGCAGTGTGGCCTAGCAGTTGACAGTTCTGGCACCGCATTGGGTTGGGGAAGTATTCGTTGACTCTGACATTGTACCAGCCAATGTTAACTGTTGATGGTGGGCGGAAAATGTCAAATGTAAGGAGGACCAGGCCGGTGGCTATTTGATTGCCATCTACGGTTTTTTTGAACTTAAATACATCTGTCACTCCTTGCGGTTTCATCTCATGAATAATTTCGCTTTCGGGCACGTTGATGAGGCAGGGTGCGTAGACTGTACCTTTTGACGAGTTTAAATTAGCATGAAGAGTAACGGAGATAGGGCAGAGATTGGATAATGTTTTTTGCTTAAGAAATAGGTCTGCTATTTTTTGCGATTTTACTAGAATTAAAAGGTTGCCATCACGGAGTTGAGTAATATTGTCATAGGCAGTGCTTATACTGTCGATTGCTTTCTTAATTAAGAAGACACTTAAAGCTGACAGAGGTTTATTTACGTCGGATGAGGCGATAATAATAAATTTGGGGTTATTGGACACTGTATGGGTTGGAACCAGATTATTCACGGAATTGCAATTATTTATTGGGGCGTAGTTTGGTTTTTTTCTTTTACTTTATTTGGGTTCGGTTAGCTGGTCTATATCCAGACCGCTAAACCGGTTACCCGAAACACGTGGCCCAGAGGCCATGGGAGATTCACTCTTGTTTTCACTGTACACTAGGCTTTTTTTGTTTTTTTTTGTTTTTTCTAACGGCGAATTAATATGGAGAGGGGAAAGTTGTTGTTATCAGTGCGGATAACGGAAACTAAGAAAAGGAGGGTGACTAAGAACGCAAGCAGAGAAACGATGTTGACTCGACGAGAGCTAGTCGGTGACTGATGATGATCAAAATGTCTAATACAGAAATAGTCGAACATCTAAATCGACCGAATGAGATAAAAATATCCTGGATTATGTGCAGTCTTATAGTTCAAATAAATATTTATAAACATATCCCCTTTAACAAGTAGCTCGTTTGATTAAACTTCATCTAGAGAAAACATGAAATTTTTAACATTAAAGATAACGAACTGTAATTCGGCTCTTCCCTGCCAATAACAGCATAATTACTGTACCCTGTTTTTTTTTTATTATTATTATAATGCTAATATGCAAGAAACATTATAAATGAATTATTAAAAACATGATATTATTTTGCACTGGCCTATGTGAGACTTACTGGTTGCAGTTTCAGCTCACTCGAAAACTGAAGTATTTATATAACTACAGCTTCTCAATATATTTGCACAAGGACCAAATAATATTGTCTGAATAAGGTATTAACCGTTTATGGAAATGGAATGGATGAATCAACAAAGGTCTATATGAAACTTAGCCAATGGCCTTACCTTACCTAACCTGCACAAATATGTGCATCCGGTGTTTTTAAGGAAGGCGGCAGCACCACGAACCTCCTCTCATTTCACTTTTTATAATATTCCTAACATTTTAATTTGCTACCAATGTCTTTTATTTGCTGATGTTCTTGTGTTATCACTATATGTATCAGTTTATCACGACTGTATAAACTCGTAAATCATAACAATAAAAATTATACGCCGTTGTATGGTTGCAAAGGAAAAATCATGAAACATAGTAGGGTAAGAGACATTATAGCTGGCATTTTTGCGGCAACGCAAAAGAAGAGTGTCTATTTTTAGACTAAGTATGATTTTATTATATCCTTTCTGTATCCTGTCAGATGCCAAAAATTAGGAAATTCAGAATCAGACAAATGCAGGTATTGCAATAGCATTTTATTAGTGTGCAAATGTACTACAAATCTGTCGAGTCATCTACGCTACTTAAAGGGGATTTAAAAACAACACGATTAAGAACTCGACAAAGGTAACCGCGGTGATATTTCAGCTAAGGTAGCCTCATATTTTCTTCATTAATAGATACTTACGCTTTCGTCCCGGGGTAGTTCCGTTTGAATTAAAGACGATGACAATTTCAGAAGGCTTATAATCAGTGAATTATCCGAAATGGATGCGTTTTGCTTGGAGTTCTCAGATCCAAGAACATTAGCAAACAGACTGCTAAAATTATTTGTCGAACTATTGGTATCCGATGAGCGCTGACATTGAATTTTGTCCGCATTCGAAATGTTGTTGTAGACTAGGAATGCTAAAAATAAGTCCAAAATATATTCCAATACGAATCAGTGTTGTACATAACACTTTTGGGAATATTCACTTACAGACACTCTCTATTATACTCAGCGAGACATTTAAATCGGCTTTGTCATATTGAATTAGAAGCAAGTCGCGAACCAGTTGACTTTGAGCATCGATTGGGCCTTGTTGATTGCAAATCGCTCCGCCAGGCTGCACTAATTGAAGAATCACATTTAACAGTGTATCCTTTAGCTTCTTTTTGATTGACGGACCTGATTCTATGAACTCTGATTTTTTATGTACCAATAGTAGTAACTCATGCAAATGTTTGCAAATTGTTGGTCCAGCCTGTTAATTAAACAAAAAAAAAAAAAACGGGTTAAAAAATAGATAAACAGAAAGATAGAGAAACATACACAACGATTTGTTATAATCGAAGAACTCATGCCATATCCTGAATAGAACCGAAGAAGCATCTTCTCGAAATTCTCATCAAATATAATAACATCAATAATTCTAATGTTACTGCCAATCTCTCCTGAAAAATAAATTAGTAAAAACAAAAAAGGTGTACTTTTATATATCTACCATCGTCGACATCTGAATGTGAGTTACAAGCCAACAACAAACACTGAAAACTTAAGCACCAGGTTCGTAGTTTAATATCATTGTGCCAAGCCAACGCTAGCAGCAGGCCCTGTACTGCGTTCGGTCCGAAAGGTATTTTTGGAATGTCATTTGGACAAAGGCCAGAATTGTAGGGTTTGTCCGAGAGCTCACTGTTCAATGTAAGCCATATTTGTAGAACTTGCTCCAAGTGAACCCATGTATCCTGAAATAAAAACATGTTATCGATATCGTTGCGCTCTTTTTACATTTCAATCAAACCTGAAGACGAAGATCAGAAAAAATACAATCGAAAACGTTTTTAAACATTTGATAGGTTGGTACACCACAGTTGTATTCTGGTCCTGACCATATGTTTGTCACATATTCTGGCCAGGCTGCTGTATCTGGCGACGAATTGATATATTCGTTGGTCAGAATTTGTGGTAAGGATGCGTACATATCCAACGATGAGATCATGGTCAACCGACGTATGGATATCTCTACATTAGTATCAAGTCCGAAATCTAACCGAGCGTCCATTGCACTCGAAACAGTCTTGCAGAAGAAATTGAAATTATTTTTATTTTGTGCAACAGAGTCTGTCTTGATTAGATTTTTTGACCGGTTCTCGATATCAATCTCATTCATCAGCTCATCGAACTCAGTATCCTCACACTCAATAAGCGAAGGCAAATGTGAATACTTGACAGCTGAAAGTGGAACGAATTTTAATTAGTTATTATTTCGAAAGGTTCTACATAATATAAACAAATGAAAGCGTACCATCTGCGTATGACATACTACTATTTCCAGTAATGGGAATTATCGATGTTGGCATCAACAAAGCTTAAATGAAAAACAAAAGAAAAAACATTTTTTAAGCGAACATGTTCTTTAGACTTTGAAAAAAAAACAAACAGGAACACAGCCAGCGTGTCTAAGAATATGAAAACCAATGAAGGGACTTAAATACACTTTTTTTTGCTCGAGATCAATTTTCGCGAACCTCGGATTTAATTCGATATTCACACTTACACCAAAACATTTTATACAAAATTTTAACGCAGCATCAAAATGCTATCAATCAACATAAATATTATTAGAAAATATAAAGAAAGTGCAACAAGGATGGGCAACCACTATGTTTCAAATGTGAAAGCTACGGGTATATCGCTGTCTGGTAAAGCCATTGTCATTGTTCGTCATTTTGTTGAAAAAGGGTTGTTCGTGTAGATATTATGCTCTTCTCTTCGGCACAAATCCATCGCTATCGCTCACTCTTTTATTTTCATTCTTTCCATTCTTCCCATTCTCTCAGGATAGGATTCTTTTAATGCGAGTAGATTTAGGGGGTTGATTTTGCTGATATGCACTAGAGACTTTACACTTTAGTTGTGTTTCTGTTTCATCAGAATGTAGATCAAAGGAATGCGCATTATTTTGTTTTTATCATGTTTTTTTTTAATATTCTTACGGAAATTCCAAAGAAAGAAAATCTACCTGCCAAACGGGTAATACCCCTATTACGGTAAGCGAATCGAACGTTCGACTCGAGACGAACTCCCAGGCGAATTTCTGCTGTCGAGGTATTACGGTTAGCGAACGTTTTCATTCGCTAAGAGAATTCAGGGCTGTTTGAGGAAAAACTTCAAATATCAGCTGTGAAGTGTCAGAATTGTTTTGATTGTTTGTGAAATAAACTGCAATTTAGTTTGAGATAAAAAAAATTTAAATTGATTTCGGTGGTTAAAGATAAGTAAAATAATTATTTGTGATGATTTGTCCCGGAATTTCACCTCTCTATTAATACTATTAGTTACTTTCGCAGTTTTAGAGTTCATACACTGGGCGCGTCTCTGGTCGACACATCACCGGACTGCGGAAAGCAAAGCAAGAGCAAGTAGAAAAACTATTATCCAAATTCTACGATACCTTATTATCAGAAGCACTTGGAAAAGATCCTAAATTATTCGATCCAGGGAAACCAGTTAGACCATCACAAATATTGTGCTAATGTTAAGTGTTTATATAAAACAAAAGAAATACATTGTTCTATAATTGTTTGGTAAATACATATGCATACGTGTATTCAATGATATCAGAAGAAATGCCTAGTGTAGCAATAAGATCTTTGGTTTCCATTGTTGGTTCTATCTCAGAATAAAATTCTCCAATGGGCGACTCCTTTCCAGATGTTGATCACGGCTTTTAGTTCTTGCATCTTTCCTTGGTTGATTTTGGTTGCTTTCAAGTATCTATTCTTTATTCACAATTTCCTGGAGAATGTCAACAGGTCCTTCTTTTAATTCTGGCAAGTGGATGTTGAATTTTTGTCAGTTTAACTCGACCGACTCTATCAACAGAACCAATTTTTCAAACTGCCGAGGATGGTTTTTAAAAGATTGAGATACATTTTCCAACACATTATTTTATTGTTAACAATATTATTATAGTAATTTTATTAATTTTTCATTTTTCTTCCACTCATTACTCTGTTGCACTACCTAGTCATCAGAAAATTCCATTCGACTGATTTTGACAGAAGAAATTGATTTCTAGTCGAACGTTCGCTAACCGTAATAGAGTGAAGTCACAATTCGCCTAAACTCTGACATTTGAGTCACATGAAATCTCGGCGAGTCGCTAACCGTAATACGAAGTAGTCACATTCGCCAACTTTTTCGTTCGACTCGCTAACCGTAATAACCGTAATAGGGGTGTAAGTGTCAAAAATAAATCCTTTATTACTCCAAGAAGACCAGATATTTTTTTCATTATACAATTTTAATGAATAAGACAGACTTAACCAATTGCACCACGATCAACACCAATAGATGACTTCAGTGCTGAGGTAAGCATAATATATTCAGCGTTTACATATGCTATTTTAACTGCGACCATTAAGTACCTACAACTCTTGGATATAGGAAACCAGAAAGTACCATTATTTGATAATCACATAAACTGCATACATACATATGTACATATGTATACATTGTTTGTACATTACATGTCCATCAAATTTTTGTGCAATCGTTTCATCTAGGGAACAACCACTAAGTCCAGTTTATAAAGAATAGTATAGTATGTATGTATATTGACTTCAGAATTTTTTTTAATTTATAGCGGGCTATTATGATTGGCGATTCGCCTAATTTTGGCGCATCGACTCTCTAGGCGAACTATTCGATTTTTAGTATTATCATTAGCGATTGAATCGATTCGCCTGAAATTCGAGTCACGCGTTGTAAATTCAACCAGTGATGTGAAAGTCATTTCAAAAAAAATTAATTAGTTCTGAAAGTGAAATACATAATATGTATGAGCTATTCTTTGAAGAAGATGATGGAGAGCTTATAAACATGATAAAAAAGAACGATTTGAGACAATTCAAATCCTTTTGAACTTCCACGCAGATGTCTATCATGCAACAAAAGCTACAAACTAGCTTTTCCGTTTTCCTTAGATTTACCTATCCACCGTACTCGGTAGGATTCACTTAGATCTTAGACCAAGGAAGGTCCATTGCCACGTGGACCACATGATTCGATTCTTATCGGTGCTTTTGGAACCATCTTGAAAGTCGGATAATTTCCATAATTTGTTGATTGATATTCGTTGAGGAGAAATCTTGTAGATCTTTAAAAGGAGAGTAGTGGGCAGCTGAACAGGAGGTAAAAGGTGGATTCTTGTTCCTCCTCGTCCAAACAGCTGCTGTAGAAATGTCATTGGGAGAGGATTTCTAATCTGTTGGAATGTCCAACTATTGTAAAAGGACTTGTCAATACTCCAACTAGGGTGCCGATATGTGCTGTTCGAATTTTTAGCAAGCTGTTAGTTTTGCGCTAATTTAACTGAAGCCAAGTGTTTAGCGAGACTGCACGTAGATTGCGCCTGTATTGTAATGAACCTATGTAATATAATACATACATACATACCTACATGTATGAAGGGCTCTGAACCCTTCTGCGGCATAGGGGAAAAAAGGGAGCTCCGATCACTGGAGAATACAAACAGGACTAAGTTGTGGACAAAAACTCAGGGTCTATTATTATTATTATTGAAGGGTGAGATGTACCGCGACCTTAGGATCTATTGTGCCCCCTAAAAGTCCTCGACGAAGGAACATCCCTCTCGTCATTATTCCTATTGGAATCGGTTAGAGAGTTTCGCTCACACCTAGCCCAGGTGAGAATTCCATAGGTCACAGCACCTCATCCAGACCAATTTCACTGGGAAATCGCTGTATTTTGGTATTTAACCAAGCACTTGAATCTTTTCTGCGTTAGTGCCCCCCAGTCCACAAGCTTGTGTTCTGCAGTTTCACTAGACTCATTGCAAAATCTACATGAGTCTTCACCTGATAGACCTAGCGTCCTGAGATATTTAGAATGTCCCGTAAGGAACGTAGTCAGGATGCGGAGTTTGTTTTTGTCAAGGCTGATGCAAGCTTTGGATCTCTTCAAGTTGTAATTACCCAAAAGCTTCTTCGCAACTGAAGTAGCAAGACAGAAGGCGGAAGATCATAGGGCTAAGCCCAGCTCAACCAACACAACTGTAGTAAAGAGAGGGAGTGAATCCATCACTCCTCCGGCGAGTAATCAACAAAAGCGCCGTAAAACAGAGGCAGTTGCAGTACGGCCGACAATGTAACGTTAGGTATAGTGTACCCCAAACAATTCTTAGAGCCCTGTGAACGATATGACTAACACAACTTAATACAAACGTACATACATATATGTATGCATATGTGTACATATTTTTACCTTATGCCACTCTTTGCCTTCCCGTAAAGGTAGTCCAAGGGTGTTAAGTTCAAGTCCAAACTTATCCCATAGCTCCTTTAAATTCTTCTTCTTCTTCTACTAATGATAAAAATTAGTTTTTGAAGTTAATACTTCTTTAGCGACGTATTTGTTTTGAAATCGAGTTCCGATAACTGCATCACGATATATTTCGATAACTGTATTTCGATAACGTGGAAATGATTCCATACAAGGGAAATATGTATACAGAAAACATCAGCTGTCTGTCTGTCTGTCTGTCTATCCGTCCGTCCGTCCGTCCGTCCGTCTGTCTGTCTGTCTACCTTCTAACATCTAAACCGCTGAACCAAAATTATAATGAAATTGGGCAGTAAGATAGTCTGGGACCTAAGGAAGGACTTAGGTTGAAAAACCGCTCGCTAGGGGGCGCTGCAGGTAAGTTATTAACCAAACCTTTCCACGTCTAAACCGCCGAACCAATTATAATGTAATTTGGCAGAAAGATAGTCTGGGACCTAAAGAAGGACTTAAGTGGAAAAACCGCTCGCTAGGGGGCGCTGGAGTCAAGTTATTAACAAAACCTTTTCACGCCTAGGCCGCCGAACCAATTGTTATGTCATTTGGCAAAGACATAGTCTGAGACCTGAGGAAGGACTTAGGTGGGAAATCCGCTCGCTATTAACACAACCTTTTCACGCCTAAACCACTGAACGAATTGTAATGTTATTTTTCAAGGAGATTTTCAAGGAAGAACATAGGCGAAAAAACCGCCCGATAGGTGGCGCTGGAGTCAAGTTATTAGCAACTTCTTTATTAACTGATCAAAAAGATTCATATCGACAATTTATGTTAATATATTACCAAAAGAGAAAACTACAAAAACTAGACCCGATGGATGGCGCTGGAATCGAGTTATTAACAAATTCTATATTTAATGCAATTTTGATTGGCTGTTCCTTTCATAATTTGTATTACAAAAATATAGTCAAGTTTACATTCATATTAACTAAATTTTATTACACATTTTCCATCGATTGTACTAGACAAATTTCTTCTTCTCTTGCACATTACACATATACAGACACGCAGGATCGCATTACCTGCGTAGTATAGAGTTACTGCATGTTCCTCATCACAGAACAAATTACGGGATGACGTAAACATTCTTGACTTCAATCTTAACAAGACTACACTAAAAAATGTATTGCGTAATGTAGTTCCTCGAACATAAATTCTAATTATGTATATTTGTTCTTATATTTGTTTATTTATTGCTAGTGGTAGTGTTCAAATGTAGCGTAGCCTAATCACTAACACCAGCACTAAATGATGAGCCTGTTGATGCATCTTATGCCCTGGCAAATTTCTGCTTATGGCTGTTGCTTGCATTAAGCACACCATGACATTCACTTCCCCCGTGAGCTTATTCGGATGAGGCGTAATTAAGAGAAGAATATACGTGTGTATATTCCGCATTACAATCACAACACATGATGAGAGGGAGAAGCTTTTCCCACACAAGTGAACGGAGCGAGTAAAAACAAGTAGATTTATTTGTTATACCTATTCTAAAAGCTTCGTGTGCGAGACATCTGTATATTTATTGTCTGTGCTTATTGCCGATTCGAAATTTAAAATGAGCTACACGTCACTTTAAATAACTAGAAGGCCTGTTTGGTAACTCACGAATTCGTACAAATTCGTAATATTCTTATAAATTTCCTCTTTCGTAAGACTCGTACGAGAAAGCGCTAAAAGAGAGTAAAAAAAATTCCCCTCAACAACTAAGAGCTTACGAATTCTTACTTTCTTTTTTTCGGGTAAAGTTGACCAACGCTGTCAAACCAGCCGCCTGACTGTTTGTGAAATGTCATAATCTTCATTGTTAGTGGAAAACAAAAACAACAACTTTCTTACGAATTTTCCACTGTCTAAGAGGATTTTCCCCTACTTTTCAAATTATGTATTATTTGACAGACTTTACCCAAAAAAGATAACAAACAGACCTACAGTCGGCTTTAAATTTCTCATATAATATTTTGACTTTTTGGTCACTTACAAAAACACTTTACAAAAACACACCAAAGTCGATACTAACTAATAAACATGCAAAAAAATTTTACGGATCTCTGAGCGCTTATAAATTTCTTCGGGATAGACTGGTCTTTAGATTTCCCCACTTATTCATCGATCGTTAGGCTCCTTGTAAAGGTTTACAACCTGGATATCGAAACGAAACACACTGTTTTTCTTAAATCAAAGTTTACATCGTTAAACCAGCGGGAAAGCTACGTGGTATTGATTTTTGATGAAATTAGAATTCTTCTTTTTTTCTGAACTTTCAACGTTCAAAGTTTTTGGCAGTAAAAAAAAAAAAATGCTAGCCAACTCCAAAAAAAAAACGTCAAACTTTGTATGGAGAGATCCGATCCGATCGTTTTCAATGAAAAAGTGAAAAGACATTCACATTACCGGCAAGTGGATGATTCCCTTCGAACGGATTCAATGATGCCAAATTTCGAATTTTCGTGAATCATTCACCGGCGGATTTAATGATAGGGGTGATAAAGAGATAGCGGGGCTAAAATATGCTTGAAATTTACAAGTCAGAGACTCAAACAAAAGTTCATCAAAAGCTTGATGAGCAAATGCTTTGTGCACCGAAAAGAACTTTTTTACATTGCACTTCTTGTTCTCTTGCGAAAACATTGAGCCTGGAGAATACAAAAAAAAAAAAAAAAAAAAAAAACATAAACAATTTAATTTTGTCGGGAAACAAAAATGCAAAACAATCACGTGACCATAAGAGGCACTGGGGCATCACTTAAAACCAACATGACAAGAAATTACAACTTTCCTACTGTTAATTGTTTTTGTTGCAAGATTTACTTCCCTGCGTTACTCTTTTTTTACTATCTTGAAAAATGAAAACAACCTTTACCAAGAAATTCCTTGCATTGAAAGGCAGATAACGGAATTATAATCAGGAAAACAAAAACAAACACAGAATTTGAAATTAAACTGAAAATAAAAGGAATGAAAGGAAAACGAAAAATAAAAACACAAGATCAAAAAAGCAATAACAACAAGCAACTTGTTGAACCAACAAAATCTGTAAGAACATCATGTCTTAGTATTATTCGAACGAATTCGATCAATCTGGGACGTGGGAGTGAATCTCAATCGACTGAAAAGTGATAATTTCTGCATGCAATTCTATGTAACTATATTATTTGTGCTAGTACATAGTAGCAATATATTCTGAACACACAAATAAATATAGCTTACCTGATGAGTCAACAAATACTTCTTCCGCCTCTTGTACACCTTCCATTCCTCTTGCATCGCTGCAACTTGGTTCTGAGCTTTGTGGTTGGTCTTTGAAATGTTTATCAGCATCCAAAAGATCCTACGCAAAAAAAAAACACTTATACTTTGTTTTAAACAACCACTGTGTCGTTTCCACTTACTTGTAAGAGACATGTGATAGCATGAACAGCCCAAGGCTGTTGCTGATCATTCCAAACAGCTAAACGAACAAGTTGCTCCAACTGATTTGTGGTAACAATTTTAGATAGCTGAACTGAAGACTTGCAAGCAGAAACAAGTCGTGCTATAACCTTCCGATAATAAAAATAAAATTAAATGACTTAAGTAGAAATTTATTGTACACCTACTTTGCAGGTCAAAAGGAATAAATCCATGTTGCAACTAAAGTCCATCTCCAGCAGAAGTGAAATAAGTCCACGAATAACAATCAAAATATTGTTCAAACGTATTGTTTTCAATCCTTTGTCAAAGTTGTTTTCCGGTTCTGGATTGGGATCCTTTACTACCTTCGGAGTGGCACTTGGTTTAGTTGTTGTTTTCGGTTTTGGTTTACCAGTCAGCTGCATAAATATATCCGGATGCTGGAATAGATTTAGGTGCCTTCGTGCTAAAACAGAAACTAGTAAATCGCAAGCACTCACTTCATTTTGAATCATGAAAATTTTCTTTCCCCAATCCGTATATGGTTGGATGCTGTATTTGTTTTGTTGAATCATTCGCTTCTTGAAGCCTCGCAATTGCTTTCCCGAGTTATTATTCGACTGCGATCGAGTTTTCGCAAAATCAGTTTCACACGACATGAATTCCCATCTGTTTGCAGCTAACGATAAATAAGTTAAAACAATATATAAGTACATATAAAAAAAGCAACCAAATATTACTAACATTTATCTCTTCGTTCAACGCTATCATCCAGACAAACGGAGAGGAACAACAACAACCAGGTTACTAGCTGTAAATCTGATTTAGACCACAAGTCACCGCCGTTGTCGCTGCGATCCATGTGTAGTGGATTTTCATTCGCTTGATACCTTGGTGATATGGGAGCCAACAACTTGGCCAACGTTTTCAGGATGGCGTCAATTACAATTGAACGGCATGTACCCATTGCAATACTTCTTCGGCCCAGGTAGGTTAACAAGAAGAAAATCCTATAAAAAAAAAAACCCCGAACAGGTGAAACAACATGCGAAAAATAAATAAAAAAAGATTTCTTACCTATCTTGCGGGAATATCTTGCTATTTTGTGAAGAAAACAAATTACAAAATATATCGGCGAGGAAGTCTCCCCACCAGCTGCGGAAACAGCACATGCGAACCAAGAGCGAGCATGTGGCCAGTTGAATGTGCGCATCACCATAGACAACTAGTGTATTGAAAAGCGTATTCGCTACATCTATTGAGAACAGCGAGTGCAGTGGTAAAATGTTCTAAAAGACAATTTTATTGTTATTTAAAAAAATATGGTGATTTTTATTCATACCTTCAGTCCATATTCTATGGAAAAATGCAAGAGAATCTCGACTAGTCCTTGACTTAGTACTCTAAGCTTATCCCTTGAGGCTAGCTGCAGTACATTTGTTGGTACATTTGCCGGTTCGGATGGCAAAGTTGATTCCATGCGAAATATGACGTTTTGAATAACGTTGATTTGATGTTGTAACATTACGCACTCCTGAAAGATGTAATGCAAATGAATGGCGCATTAATAAGACGTTTTAAGGTAAGCTTATTAACTTAAGGACCTGTCTTTTAGTTAGGAAGAATGGAAAAATCTGTATGTCTACAGATTGGAAAAAACGCTACCGAATTGTATTTTAAACGGCGATCCATTGCAATATGTTCAACACATTAATTGTTAACTAATTATTTTGTGTCTTAGTTTTAATATAACATTGGATTCTTTTGCTTACGCTGGTACATATTTGTAGCATTACACCACCATTACATTGAACAATCTAGTTCCAGAAACAACAAATATCTGTTATAAAAGGCGAAACAAGTATAGTAGAAAATACATCAACGATAAACAATGTCGTGATGATGCTGATCGACCGAGATCATTAGAAGAAAAAGCTGGTCCCGACACAAATCTACTATTTCGACCACCAATGCTAGATAGTTATTCATGCTTACCTCATATGTTGCAACAATTTTACTATTATCCAAGTTTGAGTCATCTTCACGCTGCTTGTTGATGAATGCCTGCATATGAGCTACATTTGATAGTTCACAGTTGAGAACAGGTGCGAGCATTTCCATTAGTTTACAACTTGCTAAACTGTAACGGCAATGCACATCTTCATACAAAGAGTTCAGTGCTTTGATTTGTGCCTGAATATTACCAGCTGGATGTTTCATATATTGTAATACTGTCAATTTAATCAGAAAATGTCAGCCTCTTTATTAAACGAATTCATTAAAAAAAAAAAAACTTACATGGATCACCATAACCATCGCTGTCCAGAACTACACTGTGCCCATAAAACGATCCAAGAGGAATTTTACACTTTGTATTTGACATTCCATAACGACCAATGATGGTAATTTTCATGTATCGGCAAATCGGTGGCGGCTGTATATCACTGAGTACCAGTGTTTTAGACCCAATATCTTGTGTTACGACTAAGCGCACACTATCTGCTTCCTCCTCAAAACACCAAATGTCAATGTGAAGAGAAGCCAAATCGTCACAGGAGGGGATAACTACATCGGTCAATAATATCGGAGAACCAAAGTCAAGCACAACAAAACGTCTCGCTCCTGAATGCATTCTGTCTATTACCACCATTTGCTTGGGTGGAGGTGATAAAATTTTGTGCCACGGAAAAATATTTGTATTCTCCTCCATATTCTGTTCGTTTAGATAACGCTGTATGACTTTGTTTGAAAGTTTAACTTCTGGATCGTCATCAGGAACATTTGAGCTCTCATCGCAGCATTCTATGTACTGGCATATTGCTTTAAACTTGGGCAAGTGTTTATATTTAAACGATTTGTCTTCCGTATTGGATTGTGCAGAGGTTTCTGATGGTTCAGCTATAAAAAAAAATGTAACGCTGTATTTCTTAAGATATTGGTCAGTGCTTATGAGTACGTACCAATTCCGTTGGCTTTCAATTCGTCTTTTCCGAGAATTGTACAAATCTTAAGTTTGTCGGCAAGAATATTTTTCACATTGTTAACAATGTCGGTTAACTGAAAAAAAAAAAAAAAAAAAAAAAATTATAGGCAAAATATTATTAAGAGAGAAATAAAATTACTTTTCCATTTTCAGGATCTTTTTGTCCATCCATGGTATTTGTATTTGACATTGCAGGTATTATTATTTCTTCCATGTTGATGTTTGCGCTGCTGGTTGACACACTGTCCATATTGTCGATTCGCGTTGCTTCAGATGTCGCAGAGCATACAAAATGTAGTTGTTCTACTTCTAGCAGACCACGTAGCTGATTACTCACGCCTTTGCATTTGATCAAATGTGGAAATGAACGAAATTCAACGCCATCTGAAAAGTGTTGCATATACATTTCAGAATAACAAAACAAAACAAAAAACACAGACAGTTAGAAAAATGTATACAAAATAAAACATTCTTCAATCTGCAACCATTGGGTCTTCAAAGGGAGACAAGACATATGATTGTACTCTAATTCTACCATAACAAAGGTCCAAAAAACGCAATAAAATGATCCCAAAAGACCTGCGGTTGTGGCCACTGCTTTCTTTTGATGGGCAAGGTAGGAACTGACTTGGCATATTTTCGTAGCCATTTGCGCGTTTTACATTTTCAGAAGATTACATTTTTTATAAGACTACTACTAGTGTAGGTATATGAAACTCAACTCTTAATATACGGCGTCAGCAGTCCTATACAGAACCAAGCCTAGCTTCTCGCAACCATTTGTGTGTGCGTGTTATTTTTTCCACGAATGGAAGGAACCTACAGTTATTTGCCGACTCCGAACGGCGAGTTGAGAAGCTTCTCATGAAAAATGATACTCTTTGATTGCTTGTCAGACATTCGAAAGAGGTGGCGACCGTGAAAAACTTTTTTTGGTGTTGGGCCCGGGCTGGGCCCACCACAGCCACGGCCACCACGAAACTCAACTCTGAGTGAGAAAAAAAAAATTAAAAATGTTGAGGCTGAGTGACAATTGGAGTCCATTTCACAAAATACCCGTGCACTAAAACAGTTGCGTTACTTATAGTATCAAAGAAAGGAAGTACAGTGAAAACTCTCCTAACGGACACTCCTATTAGGCGGACACCCCTCTTGCGCGGATATTTTCACTTGAACCAATTTTTTGTTATATTTTTCGGAACAATTTTACCCCTTGGATGGACCCACTTTTATCCGGACGCGGACAGTATATTTCTATGAATTATGAAAATCATCTCTCTCTTAGTCGGACGCGAACCGCTTAGCAACGGACGCACAAAATTACGTCATAAATTGTACTTCGTAGAAAGCCCAAATTTAGGGATTTCCTGGAAAGTGTTTACGATTTTCGTTTATTCTGCCTGCATTGATTCGATATTGGCGCGTTGAAGTAAGTCTTTCTATTGCGAAGATTTTTTTCGCAATAGACGATGATATGGCTGAATCTATATACAGGGGTGGCAAACTAATTAGCACACCCATTGAAATTTTTGTTTCTGCCGACAAAATGCATTAAAAAAGTTCATTAACGCATTCCAAATACAAATATTTAGTTTTATGTGAACACGTTATTATATTTTACGAAAAATAAAAAACAAAAATAAAAAATGTAGCTATAATTTCGAGAAGAAAAAGACAATGATCAAGATCAATGCTTTATGGACGTGTTATTATGTGAGGCAGCTGCTCTCTAAAATGATACTTAGAGAGTCTGAAAAATAGTTAGAACAACTTAGAAGTAATTTAAATGTGATTTTGGCTATTCAGATTTACTTAATATTCGATTGGGTATCTTTTCTGAACAATAACGGCAGCATATCTCCTGCTTAATGACGTCATTAGGTCAGCACAGACTTCAGGAGGAATTTTGTACCATACTTCCCGCAAAATGGCCCATAACGCGTTTGCCGTGGTTGATTTTAATGCTATTACATGTCGTTTGAAGATGACCCATACATTTTCTGTAGGCTTGATATCCGGGCTTTGTGGGGCCAAGTCAGAACGGTAATATCGTTTGCATCAAACCACTCCTTAACTGTATGGCATGGGGCATTGTCTTGCTGAAACACAATTTGCCGATGTGTTGCAAGTGGAAAATCATCATAGAAATGTACCAAATTGTTGGCTCTGGTACATAAGCCCATCCATTTTTCGTTTAACTTGGACTATTGGCCCAACAGTATTCGCGGTAAAGCAGCACCATAACATCACGCTGCCACCTCCATACTTAACCGACTTCGTAGTGTACTTTGGGTCCAAATCCTTGTTATGAGGATGTCGTACGTAGGTTCTGCCATCGGTTCCATACAGATTAAATTTGGATTCATCACTCCAGATGACAGAATTCGTGAGAAACTGACTTTTGAAGATATGGCATTTTCCGAAATCCAGCCGCTATCTTCGATTAGGCTATAAAACCTTCGCTTTTTTGAGATTCTGGCATCCTCGAAGATTATTTTGCAAAAGCCGAGCTCTAACAGTCCTAGCTGATATATTCACACAGCAATTTTGGTGCATTTGAGCTCTTATTTCCATTGAAGAGGCGAAGGGGTGCCTAAGAGTATGTCTGACTATCGGACTATTCTCATGTTTTTAGGTGTTTTTTGACCTGGATTGTTTCTGATTTGCAAAAATCCCACGTTAATGGTAATGCTTAACCGCATTCTGTACTTTTTGTAAGTGAAAAGCCGATTAATCTTGCAATTTCGGATATGTTCTGCTCTTTTTGTTGCAAATTCAGAATCTGATTTCATTCTGCCTTCATTGAACTCTTTTTTTTCCCATATTTATTCTCAAATCTTAAAAAAACAATGAACAACTAAGGGAGATTCGAAAAAAATAGCTCTGATCACAGAATTAGAATTTTTTCAGTAAAAACTTACTTGAATGCTTGGGTGTGCTAATTAAAATGCCACAGTAAAACACAAACACTTACGGTAAATCTTATATAACACGGAATCGTATTGCAAAACGATATATTTTTTTCTCGATTAAGTTTTGTCATTGATGTACGTATTAAACTCTTAAGCATTTGTTCGCTTATAAGTAAAAGAAATTGCAGAAACATAAGTTTGAATTTTCATTGGGGTGTGCTAATTAGCTTGTCAGCGCTGTATGTATGAGGATTCTTGTGAGGTACACTAAAGTGTATAAAAAAAAAAAACACGTTACTATCGATTACAAATTTAAAGCAAATTCGAACATTTAAAAAAAAATTTAAGATATGAATTGTAACTTTGTAATTTTTAATTAAGAAGTCTATACGAAAGATTGTTCCTCACTTTTAAAATGTATTAAGAGATAATGTTATCTTTTTATTTTGTGGTGTTATTTTATGTTTTTTTTTTTACTATGCATAACTTACACATATGTACATGTGTGTACATCAATGGACATTAACTATTTTCGTTTGGTCAATATGAAAACTTAATACATATGTATGTAAAGGTGTTATTCATTTAAAAAGTGGATCTTCCTTACATGACTCTTCACCAAAATTAAATTAAGGGGACCTTCTGGTCTAGATTTTTCAAAAAAATCGATTTTTTTTTTGATATTTCAAAAGTATAGGCTTTTAAAAGTATACTGTTAAATTTTCGTATTGATATTTCCAGTATTTTGACTTCTACAGCCTGTTTATTTTCTGCATACAGAAATATTACAGTAGTAGTAAATAAGTTTAAACTCATTTATCTCGAAACTATACACACCTCTTGAGCGGACGAAAATTGCCCGACGGTTGCTGTCCGCCCAAGAGAGTTGTAACTGTAATAGAAAGCAATCACTGCTCTTTTATTTGTCAAATTTAATTTCCATTTGTCCAAGATAGTTTCCCATAAATTCTAGAGATGTAACGGATAGTAATTTAACCGGATACCGGATATTCGGTATGTAATAATGCTGGATAGTCGGATATCTTGCCGAACAAAATGCGTACTGCGATGCATACATTCATGTTTTATGCCGCAAAAAGATCAAAATGATCGAAATAACTTTAAAAAAAAGAATTCGGCCATCCCGTTAACAGGATGTGAGGTAGATGACTGAAATTAAATAGGCAGTGAACAAATTTACTGGTAAAACGAAGTCGCGGAAATTTAGTGAACTCAACTTAACAGTTAAATAAAATGGGGGAAGGTGATACTCATGATATTTTTTGGGACTGTTTTCGAGGTGACGAAAGACAAAAAATAAATGATGCTTCAAAGAAAAGTGGCACAGCCAACGAGCTGGACTTCTATTTTAAAACGGCTTGATCGGAATAGTGATCCTAGGGCTTGGTGATCAGTTAATACCCAACAATTCCCAATTCTCTCTTAATTTGTCAAGATTTGTCTTTCAACTCCCTGATACTATTATTGGAAGCAAGCATCGTTTATGAAAAGAAACGTTATCGTTTATCATCTACCATAATTTGCCTTTAGTAAATTTTCAGTACTAAATGGGTAAACCTACTTTTATTAAACTTTTTTTTCTTTTTCTTAACTTTTTTACCATGGCCACCAGCCGGATACCAAGAGACTATTCGGCGATTTACCGGATATAAAAAAAAAAGCCGGATACCGGATACTAACCGGATATCCGTTACATCTCTAATTAAATTCCACCATCACTTGAATTTGCTTTCTGTTTGTATTTACGTAAATATTTAAGACAAATTAAGAAATATCCATAATATGTGTTCATATACATATATGATGATATGATGATATATAATATGATATGATGACCTTTTCCTTATTTTGAAATGTAACATTAACTTTCTATAATGCAATAAAATGAAATAGGGACTTATTTCACCTTCGATTTGGTGAGTTATTTCGTTTTCCATTTGGGTAGTTATTTCATTGGGGAGTTATTTCCTGCAGCCACTGTTGACAACCACGCTAAACGAAAAAAGGACAACAACGTTCGGATCTGCACCTGGAATGTTCGTTCACTGAACGGTGCTGGTGCACCCGAACAACTGGCAGGGGCCCTAGACTGCTATAAAGCAGATATAACCGGGAACCGGGAAGTGCGATGGGATGGGTCATGCAGAAAAAGGATGAAAAACTTTGATATATTACGGTGACTGCTATACAGAAAATAAACAGCCCTTATTCGGAAGCGGATTTGTCATACGCGGCAGACTTAGGCAAGAAGTCTTGAGCTTTCGGCACGTGAGTGAACGTCTCATGACAATCCGTGTCAAGGCAAAATTCGCCAACATCAGCCTCATATGCGCTAAAGCCCCCACAGAAGAAAAAGACGACGCTACCAAAGATAGTTTCTACGAGCTCCTCGACAAAACATATGAGCAATGCCATAAACATGACGTTAAAATCGTATAAGCCGATTATAACGCCAAGATAGGAAGAGAGGACATCTTTGGTAGGACAGTTGGGAGGCACAGCCTGCACGACACCACATTCGAAAACGGACTAAGGCTGATTGACTTTGCTGCGGGGCGAAGTGTCAGTATAGCAAGCACGCGGTTGCCTCATCTGAATATCCATAAGGGGACATGGCGGTCTCCGGATCGACAAACCGTCAACCAAACCGAGCACACTGCGATCGACACCAGACACGCTTCCAGTATTCTGGATGTTCAAACTTTCCGGGTGGCTAACATTGGCTCGGACCACTACCTTGTTGTAGCGAATATCCACAACGCCACAACAACGAAATACTGTGAGAAAGTATAATGTCGAAAAGCTACAATCGCAAGACACCGCCAGAACCTACAGAGAACGCATATCCCGATCTCTTGCTACGAGTCCTACCGCAGCAACAGCTAGTACAGAAGACCAGTGGCAAAACTGCCAGCAACCCACCATAAGTGTGGCGAACGATGTGCTGGGTTTCATACGACCACCAACAAGAAACCCCTGGTTTTATGAAGAGTGCAGACTAGCTAACGCGGAAAAACAGCAAGCGTATAAAGCGGCGCTGCAAAGAAGGACTAGATCTGCTCGCATGCTCTACGAGCAGAAGTGACGGGAAGAACAACGGCTTCTAAGAAGGAAGCCTAAGTTCTACCGTCTTATCAGTCTAGTATCTTTTCTTCTGAAGACTATGGAAAAGGTAATCGACAACTACATAAGGGAGGAGATTCTCTGCAGATCCCCCTTAGATCACTGTCAACACGCATATAGAGCGAGCAAATCAACAGACTGCGCTATACCAACTAAATACCATAATCCAAAGTGCACTGGACACTAAGGCGACTGTACTCTGTGCCTTTCTAGACATTGAAGGAGCCTTTGATAACACTTCGCACGAAGCTGTTGCACGCTTAGAAAAGGCGTTGATGACACTATTATAAGATGGGTTCGTAAGCTGCTGAGTACAAGATCGGCGGAAATCTGCACGACACTTCATACCATAAAAATTAACACCACTAAGGGCTGTCCGCAGGGGGAGTACTATCACCACTGCTCTAGAGTCTCATCGTGGACGAACTACTGGAAAAACTGACCAACCTCGGCATTGACTGTCAAGCTTACGCTGATGACATTGTCCTAATCGCCAGAGGGAAGTACGAGGAAACCTTATGCGATATAATTCAAAAAGGGCTTAGAGTTACAAAAGAATGGTGCAACATAGCGGGACTTAACATCAATCCGGCCAAGGCAACGCTAGTAGCCTTCACAAGAAAGAGGAAGCTTCCACATATAAGACTATTACCCTCTCAGGAACAATCATCACTCCTGTGCTGGAAGTCAAATACCTAGGAGTGTACCTTGATAGTAAACTCAACTGGAAGAAGCACACAGAAGAAGTTACCAAGAAAGCGACTCGCACACTCATGATCTGTAAAAGCCTAGCCGGCAAATCATGGGGCTGTCGTCCTCAGATTCTCAGATGGACTTATATTAGCATGGTGAGACCTGTGATCACCTATGGGGCAAAAAGAACCAGTCTGACCACTATGAGAAACACATTAACAAAGTACAGACTAGCATGTGTATGCATTACGGGTGCAATGAGAACCTGCCGTACCGCAGCACGGGAGGCGCTACTGGAGCTTACTCCACACTCCACTGCATCTTGTAGTGAATGAAACAGCAAATAGGACGTTTCTAAGAATGGCCAAAGAAGGAATAGGAAAAGGAAAATGCATCAGCCATAGAGACTATAATGCAGTGGCCAACAAGCTTTCCCTTCTAGTCGTTCCTAGAGACGATGGGATTTGAAAATTCAGCTGGAAGAAAAACTTTCACATCAAACTCAGTAACAAGAAAGACTGGAGCAACGAATCTAGAATTTATACGCTGAGTACGCACACCATTAAGTGGTACACGGATGGTTCAAGAACTGAGGAAGGAACGGAGACAGGGGTGCTTGGGCCTGGAACTAAACTATTCGAACCCATGGGCAGCTACACAAGTCCAGCTGAAACCTGTGCTGAAGATGTGCCCAACTCAATCTTGATAAGCGCTGCAACAGGCGCGTCATAGAAATAATGTCAGATAGCCAAGCAGCTATCAAGGCAATAGGGGCTCAGATAATCAAATCTAGAATTGTCTGGGAATGCCTAGATAAACTAAAAAGACTGGGCGAACGAAACAACTCACCATATACTGGGTACCAGGACACCTGGGGATAGAACGTAATGAAGAGGCGGACAAACCTGCCAAGAAAGGGGCTGCTACACCCTTTGTGGGCCCTGAACCCTTCTGCGGCATAGGAGAACACACCATAAAAGAGGAGCTCCGATCACTGGAGAAGGCAAACAGGACTAAGTCCTTGACAAAAACTGAGGGTCTAAGACAGGCGAAGAAACTGCTGGGTAATTACAACTTGAAGAGATTCAAAGCTTGCATCAGCCTTGACAAAAACAAACTCCGCATCCTGAGTGCGTTTCTAACGGGGCATTGTAAACTCAGGGGACATCTCAGGAAGCTAGGTCTATCAGATGAAGACTCATGCAGATTTTGCTATGAGTCCAGTGAAACTCCAGAACACATACTGGTGGAATGTGGCCATTAACCCAGAAAAGATTCAAGTTCTTGGGTAAATACCAAATTACAGCAGAGGATCTACAACTCAGCACCCAATCTCCTACTACGATTTCTTAGGGAAATTGGTCTGGATGAAGTGCTGTGACATATGGAATTCTCACCTGGACTAGGTGTGAGCGAAGCTCTCTCTAACTAATTCCAATAGGAATAATGACGAGAGGGATGTTCTTTCGTCTAGGACTTGTAGGAGACACAATAGATCTTAATTGTAGTAGAAACACAGTCGGTGCAGAGAATATGGAAAGACTACATTAGCAGACTGTATTCTGGCGATGAAGTCCAATACCCCTTTGTTATGCAGAGTGAACCATTCAATTTAGATGATGATAGCCAAAACTCCCATTCACCTGATCAAAACGAAGTCCGGATAGCAATATCTGAGCTAAAGTCCAACCAGGCTGTTGGACCTGACGGTCTACCCGCAGATGACTTGGTAGAAAATACACACAATCTCATCTCTAAGATTTGGTCAGATGAAAGTATGCCAGGTGAATGGAATCTCAGCATCGTCTGCCCGATCCACAAGAAATGAGACCTCCTCAACTGCTCCTATTACAGAGGCATCAGTCTCCTCAACATCGCCTACAAGATCCTATCTGCCATATTGTGTGAACGCCTGAAGCCTTTCGTCAAAAAACTGATTGGCCCCTATCAGTGCGGTTTCAGGTCAGGAAAGTCCACCTTAAACCAAATTTTCACACTTAGGCAGATCCTGGAAAAAAACCCAAGTCCAAATCGATACCCACCACCTGTTCATCGATTTCAAGGCCGCCTATGACAGCATCTGGAGGGATGAACTGTTTAGAGCCATGTCTAGTTTTGACATCCCTACCAAACTCATCCGTATGTGCAGGATGACGATGGAGAAAGCTCGCTGCTCCATCAAGGTCGGTAATGACCTCACCGAGAACTTCGATGTCAAAAAAGGATTCAGACAAGGTGACGCGCTGTCATGCGATTTCTTCAACATCATACTTGAAAGAATTGTTCAAAACTCACAAGCCAACACACAAGTCCTTTCAAAAGTCCGTTCAACTACTTGCATACGCCGACGATATTGACATCATTGGTAGAACACAGCGAGCTGTCACCGGTGCGTTTGCGAGTATAGACATGGACGCGGCTAAAATGGGTTTAGCGATAAACGAGGGCAAAACAGAGTATATGCTGTCAACAAAAAGGGACACCCAACATCAACGAATTGGACAGAACGTCACAACAGACAGATACAACTTTGAGGTAGTAAATGACTTTAAATACCTACCTCGGCTCTGCCATAAGCCGTAACATCAAAAAATTACATCAAAGCACATTAGGCGTTCAAGATGGCTAGGACATGTAGAGCGTATGAACATCAACGCTCCGGCTCGGAGAATATTCGACTCTTAACCGGAAGGTCAGCGCCGCAGAGGACGACCTCGCCTAAGGTGGCGCGCACAAGTAGAACAAGACCTCAACCAACTTGAAGTGCGCAACTGGAGGCGGTTAGCTGAGGACCGGGCTAACTGAAAGAGGTTGTTCGTTGAGGCCTTGGCCCACCCCGGACTGTAGCGCCACCTAAGTAAGTAAGTAAATAAGGAAGCTTTGGAGATGTGGATCTACAGAAAAGTAATTTGCGTAGTGCAAATTGACAGCGCATCAAACGAAGAAGTGGAGAGAACTTATGGCTATTGTTAAAAAGAAAAAAATACTCACCTATTGAACTCAGTTTTTTAAAATCCATTCCTTGTGACTGTAAAAGCCCAGCGTTTGAACGAATAATATTGACCAGCGTATTGGGAGATGTCGTATTATTTTTACTCAAATTGGGTAGATCGATATCAAACAGTTCCGGTTCGAATGGAAAACCATATAAACCAAATCTAAAAACGAGTAAATTATTAATATTTTAAGATTAATTAAACAAATTAAATATAAATACCTTGTGCCCAATAATGAACAATATGGATCCCATCGCTTCTCAATTTCATTTGTTATATCCATTAAGAGTTTCACACAAATTTCTGAAATTGAATTATGCGAATCAACCGTTGAAGTTGAACACGCTAGTAGAATGAACCAACGCACTACACTCGAATACTTTGAGGATGTCAGTTCGGGCAGTGTTGCAGTAATTGCATTCTTCAGAGAAACATCGAATGTGATTTTGTTCCGCAAATCAAAAGGCAAATTTCTTACTCCTCTGCAAAGAAGGGAATTAAAAATGAGACACATATCAAAAGAAAAATATTCTTACTCTGTTAAAATCAGTATAAGCTTCACGCATTTATGCGCCAACGTTCTATTGCTTCTAACTATACAACTTAGCAGAAGATCCTTAAGATATTTCTCCACAATGACAAGACATTCGACCTGCTGCGATTGCATATCCATTGCAGGGTTTTCCGTGAAAATACCAGAAGATGACCCACTTCTGCTGCCGCTTGCTTCTGCTCCAGATTTATATCGCTCTGACTTGGGTGATCTAAACCGATTGAGTCTTATTGTACAAATCCACAAAAGAATGTCCAATGCGAGATTTTTTTGTAGAACCGTAGATGAACTGCAGGCAAGTGTTTTAAGCAAATTCTCCAATATATTGTTACTCTCTAGCATTGCAATCCTTTGCAGTCGCTCACTTGGTAT
Organism: Brachyopa scutellaris; assembly: GCA_949775065.1. Lineage (NCBI taxonomy): Eukaryota > Metazoa > Arthropoda > Insecta > Diptera > Syrphidae > Brachyopa > Brachyopa scutellaris. Next base: position 50,054,714 of record OX459114.1, on the reverse strand, counting down.
ACTCGAGTTTGCCTTTGTGCCACGAACAGTTATTGAGATTTCATGAAGCCAATCACAGCCTATCAACAAGAAAACCATAACAGTCATATGATAACATTTGTTTTACTTTTCTTATGACATGCAGCTAAGAGAAAGTGTTCGTATACATACATATGTACATATAATTTTATTATAACACACGAGTCTTATAAAATAAAATAAAAATAATTCCACAAAAAGCAGGTACTAAAATGCAAATTGAACTGATGAATGGAGAGAAGCAATGAACTATGTAAATTTAAATATATGAGAGATTGCATACCTATGTAAGATTCATTTCGTGATTGTTTGGTGGTTGAGAAGGAGTTCTGAGAAAATGTGGCATTAATGAAGTTTTGTGATGTACTGTTTGGATATGATGAAATCAGGAAACGCATGACACCTTTTTTTCTAACCGGAACTGAAAATTGTTAGGAAAAAGGTTTTTGTTTTGCAGATCAAAATCAAAAATAGGATATACTAAAAAAAACAATTAAAATATGAATGATTTGTGAGTAAAGTTAGAGAAAAAAAAACAAACAAACAAACAGAACAAAAAAAAAAATAAAAAATAAACGGGAAACAACATATGCAAGCAATTCATTACAAATTAAACTTTATTTTGAAATACGTGGTATAAATTTGCAATTCTAAATTCAACTTCGAGGTTTTATTAACAGTACCAACAACTTAGCCACCTGAAAATGTTACACACAATTGAATCACAACACAAATACATATGTAGTTAGTTTAGTTAGTTTATATTTTTTTTTACTTGCATTTTTAATTCATAACATTCAATATAATTCTAAGTCTATTATGGTTTGGCCTATGTCCGTCTACCAGAAATACATATGTATGTATGTATATAGATTTGCTACTTAAAACTATAAAAAGAGGTGAAATTCAGATTAATTTTTTGATTCATAGAGTTATGGTAGAGCATGCTAAAGGATCTCAGTAAAATTACTGACCACAGTAAGACTATCCACGGTTTTACTTTGAGGGACTTAAGAGATTTCAGCACAAACATATGTATAATAAGAAGTAACGAGTTAATCGGGTTCCTTATATGCATCGGTTAAAATGTTTGGGTGGTCCTACTCAATTTAGACACGTTTTTTAAGTTTTATTTATACATAAGTATTTGATACTCTACTAATGCGAGGAATCTCGCATGTAGTAACCCTATACCCGTAGGTATATGTAATAATGTTTTTTCGTAATAACTTTACTCATATGCACTATTTCAAATTATACTGATGAACAAAGTTTAGTTGATAAGCTTTCGATCAGTGTAAGAATCTTTGAAATCGGTGCAGAAATAAACTCTCAGGAGGAATCACAAGCTCTTGCGCTAGCGATTTAATTATAGATAGATAGATAGATATATAGATAAAAACATTTAAAAATTTCAGTTCAATTCACTTAATAAAATTAATAAAGTCCATGCATGCATTCTAGTTTTTTTTTTTTACACACATGTATACAAAATTCTTATCAGTCATATTATCATTTTTAGAAATTTCAATACATTTCACTCTAAAGATTCGGTTCTATTCTTATATCCAGTCACCGTCTAGCTCTCGCAGCGTTCACATCGTGTTGACTTTTCTCTACCTAGTGGCAGTCGTTTTGTGCTTTTAAGTGCTAAATCTATATCCATCTCACTCCCTCTCAGGAGCATATATTAGATTTATTTCTTCTTGTGTAAGCCGCGTGTTTCTTTCGGCGCGCATTTAATACTCTTTGAGGTTAAGATGGCCCCGGGCCAATTAAAAATAAACCCGGGAATAGGTTCGACATCCTTGCGGAGTCCCCACCTGAATTCCAACCAAAATCAAAAAAAAATAAACTTTCCTCCTCCATAGAATTTCCTGATCTTCCCAACATATCAAGTAATAAAAACCCGAGATTCGTACTTATTTCACCTGCAAGTATTGACAAACCCCTGTCTTCTGTTAGTATCTTTGTGCTAAGGAAAGCAATAGATGCTATAAGTACGGAATACGAAAATATTTCGCAACTAAGGGATGGAAATATTCTTATCCTAACAAAATGCCAGAAAATTGCGGATAAATTCTTGCGGGTTACGAACCTAGCTAATCAATGTCCAGTTTCAATTAAACTACATACCAATCTAAATTCATCGAAAGGTATTGTTTACGCGCCCTGCTTAATCAACATCAAAGAAGAGGAAATAGTTAGCGAGCTAAATTCACAAGGAGTATCCGAGGTGTATAAATTCAAAAAAACTTCAGAAAACACTCAACGTCCAACAGGTTTGATGCTCTTGACTTTTGACCGGTATCAGCCGCCCTCCACCATTGATATAGCATGGTATAAAACCAAGGTCCAGGAATATATTCCTAACCCGATGAGATGCAGGAACTGTCAGCTCCTCGGACACACGACAAAAAGGTGCGTTAAGAGCAAAATATGCGAAAACTGCAACCTCCCGCCACATGACAACAATGATTGTACCCGCACTATGTGTGCTAATTGTGCTGATGAACACCCTTCCTCATCAAAAACATGTGCCAAGTATTTGCAAAACAAAGAAATTTTGACAATTAAAACCAGAAATAAGTGTAGTATGGCGGAAGCTAAACGCACTTATAATCTAAGGTTCCCCTCTCAACCATCTACCAATGCAGTTACATACTCCGAAAAGGCCAAAGTAGTTCATCAAGTACCTACAAAATCAATCAACCTTAATTTCAACAAATCCACACCATACAGTGAAATTTTTAATAATAACCCTTCCCCTAACACCAGCACCAACAATTCTAAACCATCTACTACTTCTGCAGTAACAAAACCTCCACTCGAATCATTTAGTGTAACTTCTGAAGACCATACTAAGCAATCACGTATAAACAAGCCAACAGCAGCTAATCGCCCCCTTCCCTCTCCCCCACTTACTACTAACTTACCAACAACAAGCAAAACTATTTCAAATAATTTAAATTCATTACCAAACTCACCCTTTACTGCAATTACAAAGACTTTAATTAGTAATAATACATATTATGCAAACACATCTGATACAGATGACAATGTATAATAAAAACAAAACTTCGAACATCACCAGGCCGCGAACACCGCTGGCAGGTGCGGGAGTGGGGTCAACTCGTATGTGTTTTCTCCCTTCTTATGCCGGCCAGCGAGGTCCGCGGCCAACAATAACTGATCAACAAAATATTAATGAAACAAAAATAAACTTTTTACAATGGAATATCAAAGGCTTCATAAATAACTACGACGAACTAAGCATCCTTATAAAAGAACACTCCCCTCATATTATATCAATCCAAGAAACCCACTGTTCATTTAATTTTACACCAATCACCCCTAAAACTTATACTCCTTATTTTAAAAATTTTCCGGTAAACACAACCTCAAAGAAAGGTATTGGTATTCTAATTAAAGAAAACATTCCACACTCCCCAATCCCCATAGTTTCCAATATTTTGACAATAGCTGTCGAAATACATCTATCAATCATATTCACTCTAGTCTCAGTGTATATTTTACCTGGACAGAACTTCACGAGAGATGACCTCATTAATATTGTAGCACAAATAAAAACACCTATTCTCTTTGCAGGTGATGTTAACTCATGGAGTGTGCTATGGGGTTCCCCAATCACAAACCCCAGGGGCGCCTCCTTCGAAAACTTTCTATCCTATTCCAATCTAATGATTTTAAATGATGGCTCCCCTACACATCTCTCTACTCACAACACTCTGACACATGTCGACATTACATGCTGCTCTCCCGAACTTTATGTAAAAGCCTCTTGGCAAATTTTGGATGATCTCCACAATAGCGATCATTTTCCAATAATTTGCACTCTTGTTACTGGTTCGGCTTACGCTCAATCAAAAATTAACAATAAGTTTTTAACTGATCTTGCTGACTGGGTTTGTTTCCACAAACACATATCAGAATACTTATCGGTACATAACGTTTCAGCCAATATTAACAAAGAGGCTGCTCTCATCCACAAAGCTATTCGGACTGCTGCAAACAAGTCGACTCCTCAAAGTACCAAAAAAGGACCAAAACGTACTGTTGCGTGGTGGAATCCCGAGCTCAACTCTTTACGAAATGAAAAAGTCAAAGCATGGAAAGCTTTTAAAAAATATCCTAATTCAATAAACCTAATTCATTTCAAAAAAACGAATGCCCAATTCCGCAGAAAACTAAAAATTGCAAAAGCAAATAGTTTGCTACACTTTACCTCTGCCATAAACCCTAATTCATCCCCAACCAAGATCTGGCACAATATTCGATGTTTGACTGGTGAATATACACCACAAACAATAAAAATTATTGAATCTCCCACAGGTCCCCTAACAAATCCAACCGAAATAAGTAACTATTTTGCACAAACTTGGTCCAACTTCTCGAAGGATGAAAACTTTCACCCAAATTTCATTTCACTAAAACAACTCTCTCTTCTTTCCATTATAGATGAAAATACTACCTCAGGTCCCGCTAGACTAATAGAGGTACAAATTTCGCTCTTGGAACTCAAAAGTTGTCTTAGCAAACTTAAGGGAAAAACGCCTAGTAGAGACAGGATATCATATCCTATGCTAAAAAATCTTCCTCCCAAAGCAACATCCAGGCTTTTAAATCTTTACAATAATATTCTTGACACAGGTACTATTCCACAAAGTTGGAAGCAGGCAACCCTATTTCCACTACCCAAACCAAAGAAAAATATAAGCTGCATTAATGGTTTCAGACCAATATCCCTCATACCATGCATAGCTAAAATCCTTGAAAAAATTGTGGCCAAAAGATTACTTTGGTTTATGGAATCTAGGAAACTGATAAAACCGAATCAAGTGGCTTTTCAGTCAGGAAAAAGCTGCACCGATGCACTTCTTCATTTAGACTTCCACATATCCAATGCCCTATCCGCACGCAACCACATAACCATTCTCTCTTTAGACTTCGAGAAAGCCTTCGACAGGATAGGAATTCATGTCATAACCAATAAACTCAAGACGTGGGGCATAGGGCCGAAAATGTTTAACTACGTTAAGGCTTTTCTCACCCACAGGAAAATCTGTGTCAAAATCAACAACTGTTTTTCGTCTTTTTACACACTTGCAAACGGGATCCCACAAGGATCTCCATTATCTGTGGTATTGTTTATTATCGCATTTGATGACTTAAGCAGAATCATCGCAAGTCATAAACAATTAGACCATACGTCATATGCTGACGATTTTTACATTCTATGTAAGCACAATGACCCGATAATTATAAATGTGTTGCTGTCAAATGTCCTTAATGATATACTAGCTTGGTCCTCTCGGTCTGGTGCTAAGTTATCTTTAGTTAAATGTAAGACTCTTAATATCTGTCGTAAAAAAAATTGTATGAAAACCTCACTTTCTTTGAACAATGTTAACATTAATGATGTCCACAGTTTAAGTATTTTAGGTTTAATATTCAACAGTAGATATAACTGGAAAACTCATTGTTTGGAGTTAAAAAAAAATCTATCTAAAAGAACAAACATAGCTATTTAGCAGGTAAAAAATGTAACGTGCATGTAAATACAATATGTAATATAACGAAATCGCTAATTTTAAGTAAGATCGACTATGGGCTATTTATCTATGGTAACTCGGCAAAATCAACACTAAAAATCATTAAACCACCTTACCACCAATGCGCTCGCAGAAGCTTGAATGCCTTTCCAACAAGCACCATTAAAAATTTATTGGTTGAAGCCGGATTACCCAGCTTAGAAGAAAGAATCTCCTCAACAAAATCCAAAATCTACATCAAACTAGCTTTTTCAAATGGGTCAATATTGGAAAAAGACATTGTTTGTGCAATGAAGTACAAAGCTACAAAGCGAGTAACGTCAGCTATATCCGCTTCAATAACCTTGGCTAAGGAATTGGGCATTCAGACTAAGAAAATCGCCAAGTACACCCCACGTTATCCTCCATGGTGCATAAAACCACAATCATTCATAATGAATTTATCAAGTTTTAACAAAACCAGCACTACCAGCAATATCTTTTGCCAAGTTTTCCTAAGCATTTCAACAGAACTAAAAGAAGAAGGATGGAAATTCGTTTTTTCAGATGGCTCCAAAACTACAGAAAACACATCTTTTGCATCTGTTAACGAAAATGGCTCACTGCTATGCGTAGGTCTTCTAGACAACAAAGTTTCCATATTTACCACTGAGGCTTTTGCTATCCTAAAGACCATAACAACATCTGCTGCAAATGCTGGAAAACACGTGATAGCTACAGATAGTCTTTCAGTAATAAAAGCAGTCCAAAGCCCTGATCATAGCACAACAATTATATGTAAAATCCGTGATTTTCTTATAAGTAAACCCAATAAGTTAAAACTGATGTGGGTACCGAGCCACATGGGTATAAAGGGTAATGAACTCGCTGATGAAGCTGCAGCACAAGCCCGCCATACACCAATTTACAACTTCAAAGTGGACACCAAATTTGATCTACTGCGTGAAATAAATAACAAGCTAAAATCAAAACATTTGTTGGACTGGTACGATTATCGCCATCATTACTCGACCATCAATCCCAAAAAAGCGAAGCCAATCTTTCCTACCACAACCTCAAAACTGATGAATTCAAACTTCATAAGACTACGACTTGGTCATACAATTAGCACTCACCAACACCTTCTTCGCAAGGAAAATCCGCCCACATGCCAAACCTGCAGAAGTCGCATCGACATTTATCATCTTCTCAATCCACACAACTGCCCAGCTAGAACCTTCTACCAAAACTCAACATCCAGCTCGCCGATTTACGAAGCCTTAAAAGACCCGAGTCATAAAAATATACTTAAAATTCACTCTTTCGTTACAAAATATAATATTAATATTTAATATCTTATTAACTTTTTCCCATTGTATATTTAACATAACATTCAATTATATTTAAGCTTACACTAAAATAACTCAGAGCCGAAAGCCCTAGTAGCTTGTGCTCGTTTTTTCCTTTTATGTTAGCATTTTAATTTTAATTATATGTTAATAAATTATAATAATAATAATAATATTCTTATATCATTTGGTAGTGCATGACAGAATGAAAGTATTTTTTTAAAATAAGTATGTAATGTAATCCTGACTCTTTGTTATGCTTTGAAAGCAAGTTCGGAAGTTCTCAACCTTAATTAACTGGTACGTTGTATGCACCAGTGTTATGTTACTTTCAACGTTTACATGCAGAGATGAGTAGTTGAGTTGAATGGTTGAAATGTTCAAACGTGGTTAAACTGACAGATAATTTAACACACTTTATCCGCAACTAGCCATAAACGCAATCAAAACTAATTATTTTCCGCTCCAAACAAAGGAAGAATAACACAAACATAAGGATCACACACACAGAGAGACTACATGACGGTTCAACCACTCAACCCAAGTATACATGCATTTTTTCAATCAATCTCATGCCTATTTTTACGATATAACGATGAAACCTTTTATAACGATGAAAATGTATCAGATTTATGTCGAAAAACTGTTTATAGCGATGAAAAAAACGTGTTCATGCTTGCTATTTTCATTTCATTCTTTCATTCTCTTATGTTTGCGAAAGTAAACGGAATCTGAGAGGAGCCGGCTGTCATTATGTGTGCAGTATACAATTTCTGTGTATTCGTATATTTTCTTATGCGTGCGTACATATGCGTGCAAATATCTATTATGGTATGTATCTGAAGCATTCAGTTAGTCTTGTTTTTTGTTTAAAATGAGTGGTTCGGGCAGATAGTTTGTCAACATGGCGACCTTAATAAGCGAAAATCCTTTTCAATTGCTAAAAAAAATATGAGATTACATATTTCAAAAATTGAAAGTGGTGTCAGAATTACTTTTGAATAATGCTGATGACGAGGATGACGATAATTCGACTGCAGATCAGGAGACCGAAGAAGTGCACGTTCCATCTATAAACGAAGCACTTACTGCAGTAGCAACAATAAACCGTTTCATGCTCCTGAATACGGTATGGGCTGCTTCAAATTCAAATTCAAATGTTGGAATCCAAACATCGGACAACTCTCTCAGAAAATTATTTTACACAACCAAATGTACAAAACAATTGGAAATTAGCGATTTTTTTCCTCGACAGTTTCATTAAGCGATTGAAGTGATCTTTTTTTAATAAAGTGTTTCTTTGCATGCAATTATAAACTACCTTTGGCCTGTCATTAAAGTATGTATGTATACTATAAACAGGAGGGTACCTAATATTTACCATTGCCGTACTGCTAGCTGGGACAATGTAATATTATTTTTTATCTCCCTTCCGTTGTTCTGTTCGGATATTTAAGGCCAATGCCACACGAGCGTCTTTTTCCGCCATGAGTACAGTGTACTCTCTCCTTACGGACACCTCTTATAACCGGACAGATTTCAAAGAACCGAAATAAATACACGATTTTTCATATAAAAAACTCTCCCATAACCGGACACAGACACCAATTTACGTAACCGCAATAGAATGTCGCTCTCTCTTAAACGGACAAAACACATCTACGTATGCAAACTTTTAACATGTACCTACTTTTTTTTTTTTCTCTTCTTTACACTTTGCAAAAAAACGAAATTAAAAAGTAAGCTGTGTAGTAGTCATTATCACGTTCGCGGACACATGATTTTCGGTGGGGAACGCTAGAGTGACACACGCATATCTCCGGCATTTTGAGAGATACTTTATATTATTTTGTATAAAGATAAAAATAATTCCGCTGGTCTCAGTGAAGTGAAAATTTGTCTCTGGTAGGACATATATTGGCGGAATATGGAAATTTACTGTATTTCACGTCATGGTTCCCGTCTTGTCCTATAACATATCCGAAATTGGCATGACCCGCTTATTTCCTCAACCATTTACGGTATATTATGCTGTCTTGTCCGCGAACGTGTTATCCAACTAATGTGCATTAATAAATCCTATTGCATTTTAAATAGGTTTGTATGTTAAGTGTATGTATGTATGTACATATGTGTCATTTTACGCTTGATTGTCATAGACAGAAATTAGTATTTATTGGTAACTTGTGTTTATGACGTAAAAATGAATTCCGTTATAAAATAAAATGAATATCACATGTCTATTGTGTCATTTTATTTTTTTCTCCCTTCATAACCGGACAAATTTCTCGGTACCATCAGTGTCCGGTTACGAGAGAGTTCACTATATATAGAAAACCGAATTGTACAAACGAGCGCTCGCGACCAAAAAGGCGTCGTGTGTACATTTTTCTTTACACCGCGTCTCCACGACCACCTTGATCAAAAAGTTCCCGGAATAACCACCGAGTGGCGCTTAAGTTGGTACATCTGTTGTTGATATTCTCTCTAAATCTTAGCGTCACATTTGCAAAAGTTACGTAGCCAAGAGTACATCTATCTTTGTGTGTGTTGGCGATTCTTTACAATTTTAGACACAGTTGCATTCTGGCAAACGCGTATAGATGTGTGACTTCGTAGTGCGTGAGTGAAAAAAAAAAACCGTTTGTTTACACTTGAAGTGTCAAATTTCTGCCGCCCACGCGGTATTTAATTCTTTATATCAAGCGAATCAATTCAATCAAATTTAATAATCTTTCGGTGAAAAGAAACTTTTTTCGAGCCAAAATGAAAGGGGGTACGGAACCCCCTAATAAAAACCGGTTTTCAGAACTAGACCCCGAGTGCCCTCTAAACCGGATTACAAAAACTAAAAGAAAATGTACTGACTCTGATTTCCCACTCCTACCATCGGTAAAATATAATGACGACAACATTCCCCGCTATATTGTTATCTCAGGAATGGAAAAAACAGGGGAAAACTTCCGCCCACTATCCTCATACAACCCATTCCAAATAAACCGCGGCTTAGAATATATCTCAAAAGACATTCTGGACGTCAAGGGCATGCGGTCAGGAGACCTGTTGGTCAAAGTCTCTAACCTTATCACAGCTGAGAAATTCTTTAAAGCGAAGTTAGTCGATTCCATCCCAGTAAAAGTAACTTCCCACATCGGGCTTAATTCAGTTCAAGGTAGGATTTTCTCCCGCCATTTGATCGACATACCCGAAGAAGATCTACTGAAAGAGCTTCAAAAATCCAAAGTAACGCAAATCAAGAAAATAATGAAAAAGGAAAACAACACCCTAGTTCCGACTGGGGCTGCAATCCTAACGTTTGACTTAATTCGTCGACCCGCAGATATAAAAATAGGCTGGGTTAACTGCAAGATAGAAGAATACATTCCAAACCCGATGAGGTGTATCTCCTGCCAAAAATTGGGACACACAAAAAATCGATGTACAAACGCGGCGACCTGCAAAGAATGTTGCCTCCCTCCACCACATGAAGAATGTACACGTGTATACTGTGTAAACCGCAAAGAAGACAACCATACTTCATACGATCCTGCTTGCCCAACGTTCCTTAGATACAAGTCGGTCAACAAAATCAAAGCCGACAGACGCTGTATCACACACAGTATCCAATCCAAACACTCTATCTTCCCACAAACCAACAATAATTTTTCACACACCAACAGGCAATACCACAATGTCACCAATTTCAAACCTAACCCAAAAACTCTTACGCGATAACACATATTACAACCTACCAAACCAACCACTACCTACCACCTTCAATGAATCCAACAACGAAAATCACTATACCAACAATACAAACCTCTTCACGGAGCTCAAACAATCTGAAAACGATGAATCAACATAACCGAACAAACACCAACAACGCAAACGACCCCGCCACCCTCAGACCGTTCATCCCGGGCCCAACACTGGGCCCTCACAATCCCAATTCAGGATGGCGGGGTCGCATCAGTACCAGTAACACCACACCCAGCGGAAACCATCACCAACCCATCATACCAGCAATAAAAATAATTCAATGGAACATCAAAGGCTACCTAAACAACTATAATGAAATATTAATACTTATTAAATCGATCTCCCCTAAAATAATAGCTTTACAAGAAACACACCTTACATCCACAAACAATATTCCCATTCCAGTGAACTACCACATTATTCCCCAAAACCTATCCCTTAACCCCTATGGTGGAATTGCTTTCCTAATTCACACTTCGATACAATACAACCAGAATAGCCTTAGTAATGACTTCGAAGCCCTTAGCATCACAATAATTTCTAAAGTTAAATTTTCTATAATAAATGCCTATATTCCCCCTACACAACCCTTTAATATTGGCAATTTGAAAAACGTCCTAGACCACCAACACCTACCCAGTCTAGTACTAGGCGACTTCAACAGCTGGAATTCTAGCTGGGGCTCGCCCAAAAATAACCATCGTGGCAACACCATCTCCAAGTTTCTAACAAAATCGGACTATCAACTTCTTAATGATGGATCCCCCACACATTTCAGCACCCACTCCACCTTTACCCACATCGACCTTTCATTCTGCTCCCCGAATCTAGCTGTCGATGCCAAATGGAATGTCTTCAATGATCTTTGTGGAAGTGATCACTTCCCCATTATCATCTCCATGTTCCACACGACCCCCTTCCCCCTTAAAAGAAGACCCAAATTTAAAATCGACGAAGCCAACTGGGACACCTATCAAAATCTTCTAGACAAATATAGTACTGAGCGCCCCATTAGTGATAACCTTAACAAAGAAGCAGCAAATATCCACAAAATTACCCTTCAAAGCGCAAATCAATCCATCCCCCAAACCTCCTTCTCGACGAAAAGACAGAAAGTCCCTTGGTGGAACAAGGAACTAGACCAGTTAAAAACAGAAAAAAAAAGACTTTGGCAATCCCTAAAACGCAACATTTCCACCGACAACATAATCAATTATAAAAGAGCCAACGCCCGGCTCAAAAGACAAATAAAAATTGCGAAAACCGACACCATCCACAAACTTACCTCCGAAATCAACCCCAATACCCCTACTGCCAAAATCTGGTCCAGCATAAGAAGGTTCTGTGGCGTCAAAACCTTCTCGCCCATACACTCCATAACTCCTTCAGATCACGCCAACACCAACATTACAAACACCCTCAGCCTAGCCCACCACTTTGCCGAATTCTGGTCCAAAGAATCCCACGATTCAAACTTCCCCCCAAACTTCTGCCGAAATAAACTCTCAACTACCCCTATCATCTCCTACCGCCCATCAAAAAATGCAGAAACCATTGACAGCGATATCACCCCCCCAGAACTAGACTTAGCATTACATAATCTAAGAGGCAAGCCAATGACAGAATATCATATCCTATGATAAGAAACCTCTCCCCCTCCATGAAAGCTCGACTCCTGAAATACTACAACTCCATTTTTCATAGTAACATTCCACAACTATTCAAAAACAGTACAGTCATCCCTATCCTTAAACCTAGCTCCGACAAATCCCTCCCGAAATCCTACCGACCCATTTCCCTGCTACGCCAAAGTACTCGACAAAATAATAGCAAACAGACTATGGTGGTTTGTTTCCCAAAACAAACTTCTCAGCAGTCACCAAACTGGTTTCAAAAAAGGCAAATCTGTAACCGATTCTCTACTATACTTAGACCATCATATCACAGACGCCCTATCAAAAAAAAAGCCACCTTTCTCTCATCTCCCTTGACTTTACAAAAGCCTTCGATAAAATTGGCATACATACAATTATCGACCAACTGAAAATATGGAATGCAGGACCCAACATCATTAGATATATAAATAACTAGCTGTTGACTAGATTTTATTATTCGCTTGGTGCTTAATAACTATTACAATACAAAAAAAATTAATTGGTGATTTTTTTTTACATGCCTCCACAAATAGGATGATTTTAAACAACATGTATTCAATTTATCAGAAGCTGTAGATCGAGGAATAACAGGCAATGTTAGGCGAAAATCACCTGCTAATACGTTGTAAACCACGATTTTTAATATCACTCACTTTTAATTATTCTCCCTTTTCTGGATAAGCAATTTTTTTTTTTAAATTCATATGAAATATCTAGCTGAACACAGTGCGCTTCGCTACACCTATCTTTAAAATTTTGCCGCGCACTTAGTTATTCGCGTATTATAGAAAGCAAGCACATAGTAGGAAGCAATCACTGCTGTTCTATTTATGAACTTCAATTTCCATATCTGTCTGTCTACTTGACTGTCTCTCTGTCTGTCTATCTATTTGTGTGTCTGTCAGTCTGTCCGTCTATATGTCTATCTATTTGTCTGTCTGCCTGACTGTCTGTCCGTCTGTCTATCTATTTGGCTGTCTATCTATTTATCTGCCTGTCTATCTATCTATATATAGAAGAAGACAGATCTATCTATATGTCTGCCTGTCTGTCTGTCTATCTGTCTATCTGTCTGCCTGTTTGCCTGTATGTCAGAAAATAAAAACTTCGTTTAGTTTTTTTTTTAGTTTTAAATGACTCTTATTTCATAGGTACATAAAAAAAAATAAAAAAAAAAAAAATTCAAAATACCCATAGAAAACCCAAATTTCGATTTTGTCGATTTTCTCGCTTTTCCTTTTGGTTTTTCCAAATTTTCTTTGTTTCTAAACCTTCGCGTAGCAATTACGAATAAACACGAAAAAGAAAGTATCCAATTTGGTCCAGTCGTTCTCTAGATATAAGGTCACACACAAAAGTGTAACTCAATGAAAATGAGAAAAAAAACGCTGAACAGTGACTTGGCAGGACTATGCTAATTGACGTTTGACAGTCTCACATCGGCATTGTTTTCATTGAAAGTAAGGCCGGTAGTTATCAAGCGCTCATTAATAAGTTGGTGGATAGAATTTTTGTTCGTCAAATTGAATTCAATTAAGTAGTAAAATAAGGAACATATTCACGTAATTCATTATGATTTTCTTCTCCTTGCCGGATAAATTCGTGTTTCTTTCTTTTCTACCCATTTTAAAATGAACAGAAATAATTTAAATTTGAAATGCAGTCACCGACTAACCCTCGAGCCGATAGCATCGTTCCTCAGTTCAAGTGGTGTCTAATTTCTCCCGCCTAGTGCGCGAACCGGTATACCCCATTAAAAAACCAACACCATCTTTCTTTTTGTTCTCTTTTCTTCCCAATACCTCGGTGCGTGCGCGTGTGTGTACCCATTGTAGTGCAGTGTAGAATGGCCCCCGGGCCAAAGCAGAAAGGTGGTCGTTTCAATATTCTCGATCCCGACCCCGACCCCGATATCCAACCACAAAAAAAAAACAAAATATAACCAAATACCCTTAGACATGTTTCCAGATCTTCCATCACATTCCAGTGCAAAAAATCCACGATTCATTTTAATGTCTCCAAATAAAAGTGAAAAGCCCATCTCATCCCTTAGCCCATTTCTTCTAAAAAAAGCTATAGACAATATTAGCAAAGACTACGAAAACATAAGCCAACTACGCGACGGAAACCTGTTGATCTTTGTGAAATCACAAAAAACCGCAGACCTTTTCTTAAAAGCTAAAGATCTCGCTGGAATCTGTCCAGTAACGGTGAAGCTGCACGATCGCCTTAATCAATCCAAAGGCATAGTCTATGCTCCTTGCCTCATTAACGTATCCGAAACGGAAATAATCACCGAAATGAAACCGCAGGGCGTTACGGAGATTTATAAATTTTTAAAGAAAGGCGATGATGGAAAGCAGCGACCAACAGGCCTCATGCTCTTCACATTTGACCTTTACCAAATTCCCAAATCAGTTGATATCGGTTTCTACACTGCCAAAGTAACTGAATACATACCCAACCCTATGCGCTGCCGTAACTGCCAACTCCTCGGCCACACAATCAAACGCTGCAACAGTAGCACTGTATGCGAATCGTGCAACCTCCCTCCCCACATACCAGAACCATGTACCCGTATCATGTGTGCAAACTGTTCCCTTCCCCACCCATCATCCTCAAAAGCATGCCCGACATACAAACAAGCAAAAGAGATTATTACAATCAAAACGCAAAAAAAATGCACAATGTCAGATGCAAAGCGAATTTACAGTCAACAGAACACGCTTCATACCCTACCACTAACGGACACATTTGCTGAGACGACAAAAAAAAATGCAAACGCACAAGTCCAAAAGAATAACATTCAAGCCCCCCACTCCACTCGCCAAATAAACGCAAAAAACGAATCGACACCAAAAATAGCACCACTAAGCACAAATAATCAGACAGAAAACCCCAACACAGAATCAAAAACCATAAACATAAATAAGCCCCTACTCACACAATTAATCTCAAAAAATAACGCACTCAGCACCCATACACACCTGGGCACTGAACTTACAATTGCATCGTCAAACACAAACCTACCTTCCAATCAACTCAAAACAAATTCAGACAAAAAGAACCAACATACTACCACTACCACGTCTTCAATTTCAAACACACCCGTCTCCCAATACTCTCAGTCCATCACACATTCGTCAGAACTCCTCTCCAATACCAATACCCAATCTGCATTTACTCCAAATACAAAAAACAACTCAAAGCCCCCTTCTGTGCCCACACGCACGCCTATACCCACCGCACGTTCACCTATATCAGCTGTTACCCAAGCACTTTTGGAGAACGACGAATATTATATTAACAATAATGCAGAAACGCACGATGTCGACATGCAATTGTAAAAATACTAACCACAATAATCACTCCGACTCTGCTACCCGGGAGTTGAATCAATCAGGCTCCATTGAGAGCCTGGATGCTTCAACACCAGGGCCGCAGAGTCGAAGCACTGAACAACATATTCCTACCAACCTCTGTACAAAAACAAAAACAAAAACAAACCGCAAAACCCAAAAACAATACCAACGCACGCCGAGGCACACTCCTGCCTCAGCAAGCTCCTATTTAAAAATAATGCAATGGAACATTCAAGGTCTCATTAACAACTACGACGAGTTGAACCTTCTTATCAAAGAATACAACTCTGACATTATTACTCTCCAAGAGACTCACTGCGCCTATCAATTCCATCCGATAGTGCCAAGTGCATATGTTGGCTACTTCAGTAACCTCCCCTGCAATAACACCGCTAAACAAGGTGTCGGCATTATCGTAAAAAAAAACATCCCGCACAAGCAGATACCAATTAGTTCTAACATACTCTCCATAGGAGTTGAAGTTAACATTGGAACTCAAATAACTATTATCGGGATTTACATCCCACCAGAACAAGGTTTCAAGTACAGAGATCTAGTAAATATTATAGAACAGGTTAATACTCCCTTTATACTAACAGGAGACGTAAATTCGTGGAGCGTGCTTTGGGGATCGCCTAAAACGAATAAACGAGGAAATATAATAGAGGAATTTATCACTAAATCCGATCTCTCAATATTAAATGACGGATCCCCTACACATTTCTCAACACACAACTCATTTACTCACGTTGATATAACTTGCTGTACGACAGCACTCTTACCAAAAACATCTTGGTACGCCTTGAACGACTTGTATAACAGCGACCATTTTCCCATTTTCACATCAATAGAACTCAACTGCTACCAAAATCCATTGCCACAAATCCCGAGATATAAAACGGACAACGCTGACTGGAACAAATTCAAAAGAAACATTGAGGAGACCTTACCGGAACATAACTCGCTTAATGTAAACAAAGAAGCCGCAATAATCCTTCGATGCATTCGTAGCGCGGCTAATAATTCTATTCCTCAAACATCACACAGAGCTCCCAAACGAGTTGTGCCGTGGTGGAACAAAGAATTAGCTGGGCTAAGAGCCGAAAAAGTCATCACTTGGCGTTCTTTTAAAAAAAGTCCCAACCAGGTCAACTTATTAGCCTATAAGAAAGCTAACGCTAGGTTTAGAAGACTTATGAAAATAAGTAAAACAAAATGTTTCGAAGAGTTTACTAGTAGCATAAACCCACATTGCCCCATCAACAACATCTGGCTAAAAATTAAAGCACTAACAGGTCACTCCAAAAATACATCTATAAAAACAATTAAAACATCATTAGGTCCAGCTTCGTCTTCTGCTGAAATAGCCAATGCCTTCGCTGAAATATGGTCATTGCAGTCAAAGAGCTCCAACTTTCCACCTGGCTTTAACGCACACAAGAAAAAATCCCTTACTGCCTTTTCCCAGCCCCCACAAAATACAGCTGCCAAACGTATTGAAAACAACATTACTTGGTTAGAACTTGAAAGTTGCCTTAGCAAAGTCAAAGGAAAAACTCCTGGCCGAGACAGAATCGCGTATCCCATGCTTAAACATCTCCCCAAAAAAGCTAAAACTAGACTCCTTAACCTATACAACAACATTTTTAATAATGGTATAATTCCACAAAGCTGGAAAACAGCTGTCATTGTCCCCATCGCTAAGCCCAAAAAGGACATCGACATCGTTGATGGTTACCGCCCCATATCCCTGCTACCATGCATGTCAAAGGTTCTAGAAAAAATAATCGCTAATCGCATTCTGTGGTTCGCTGAATTTAAGAAAGCGCTGAGTAGCCACCAAGTTGCATTCAAACCCAAAAGAGGATGCATGGATGTGCTTCTCCATCTGGACTACGTTATTTCCAATGCCCTCTCCGCCCGAAATCACCTCTCGATACTAGCACTCGACTTCGAGAAAGCGTTTGATCGAATAGGTATCCATCTCGTTTTGAAAAAACTGAATCAATGGGGAATTGGTCCCAAAATATTTGAATACATTAAATCATTTTTGACTAACAGAAAATTCTCTATAAAAATTAAATCAACTTTTTCTAAAACCGTTCCATTTGACAACGGTATCCCACAAGGATCACCACTCTCGGTAATTTTGTTTATCATTGCCTTCGATGAATTAAGCTTAATCGTTTCCAAATACAAGGATCTAGATCATTGTATCTATGCAGACGATGTATATATTATTTGTAAATACAATGACCTAGATAAAACCAAAAATTTGTTTTCAAATGTACTGAAGGAAATTGTTGACTGGTCCACTATTTCTGGATCAAACCTCTCACTAAAAAAATGTAAATTGCTCCACATATGCCGAAAAAAACAATGTAACAAAATTGATTTAGAACTCAATAATACCAAAATTGAAAATGTCTTGAATCTCAGCATACTTGGATTAATTTTTAACAATAAATACAGTTGGAAACCACATTGCTTAAGCTTAAAAATATCACTAGCAGCAAGACTTAGTATAATCAAATATCTTTCCTCAAGGAAAAGTAAGGTCCATATAAACTCTCTTTGCTATATAACAAAAATGTTAATCCTTAGTAAATTAGATTACGGCCTAGCTATATATGGTTCCTGCCCTAAATCAACCAAAAACATCTTTAAATCAACCTACCACCAAGCAGCAAGAAGGAGCATTCATGCATTTCCAACGAGCCCAATTCTAAACATCCTTGCCGAAGCTGGGCTACCAACAGTTGACGAGCGTTACATAGAGGCCAGTGCCAAACTCCTCCCTAAGCTTACCTTCCAAACTGGATCATTAATTGATCTCGACATAAACCAAACTCTTTCTCACAAACGACCCCGACGCATCCCTTCCACAATACATACTATCTTGGATCTAGGAAAAAAATTGGAAATTCCATATAAACGCCACGCCAAATACATTTCGCCACGCCCACCCTGGTTCTTAGATAGCAATGCTATAGTATTCAGCCTATGTGACCTGAAGAAACAAAATACCAGCCCAGCAACCTACAAACAAGTATTCACCGAAACTACATCACAGTTTCACACCAAAGGTTGGAAATTTTTATACACAGACGGTTCAAAAACACTACACAATACTGGTTTTGCTGTTGTTTCAAAAGAAGGCAATATACTGGTACAAGGTACTTTGCCAAACACAACTTCAATTTTTACAGCGGAAGCGGTAGCAATACTCGAAGCCGTGAAAAAATGCTCCAACACCTCAGGAAAATGGATTATCTGCTCCGATAGTCTCTCGGTCCTGAAAGCAATTTGCAATCCTCTGCGCAGCTCCGCAATTATATCCAAAGTTAGAGACGCTCTTATAAGTAAAACCTTAAAACTAAAATTAATGTGGACTCCAGGACATGTTGGAATACAGGGCAACGAACTGGCCGACAAAGCTGCCAACGATATCCGCATGGCTCCAGTTTATATGTTCGATGTGTATTCCCGGGTCTACCTTCAAAGATTGATACAAAACAAAATTCATAAGAAACAACTCCAACAGTGGACAGAATACCATCATCACTACACATCAATCAATCCCAATAAAGACCAGCCGATCTATCCGACAAACGCATCCAAAGAAATGATAACCAATTTTACTCGCCTCCGACTAGGTCATACCTACCTAACACACCAACACCTCTTCAAAAAAGAACCACCACCGAGTTGCCCCAACTGTCATAGCAACCTCACATTCAGCCACCTGCTTGGACCCTGCCTCCTTTCATCAGACCAATTACCACAACATTTCAACCAAAGCCTCAACATCATAGACATATTAAAGGAACCTACCCTGACCAACATAGAGACCATAAACAAAATATTAACCATACTTAGAATTAAGTTATAATAACACATTTTTTACTAAAGAGCCGATAGTCTTTTGCTGCTAGTGCTTTTCATTGCCACTATTAATAAGAAATTTTAATTTGTTATTGATAAAAATAAATAAATAAATAAATAAATAAATTTGAAATGACAGCAGAGTTCAGTTGATAGCTACCGGCCTTCATATTTCTCCTTCACTTTCATGTCATATTTGACATTTCGATAAAATTTTCGATAACTATCGACGAAAAACAGTTTGGTAGCACATTTTTCTATCCAGGCTAAGCACCTAAGACTGGATAATTATCCAGGTTTCGTAAGCCTATATAGGCTTAGTTGTTAGTGTAATTAACATGGAAATAATTTTCTAAGCCTATATAGTTTGGAAAAAAAACACGCCTATATATAGATTTTATGTCAAATAGGAAAATTTCGGTCCGTATTGGAAACTCCTTATCGTCTCTACCTCTCCACAACGGTATCCCACAAGGATCTCCCCTATCCGTCCCACTCTTCCTTATAGCCTTCAATAAACTCTCCCACACCCTATCCCTACACAAAGAAATAAAATTCTGCGCATATGCCGACGATTTTACAATCATTAAAAAACTAAACAAAAAAACCTCCAACTCCAACATCGACCTTAACTCCACCTTCCAAGACATACTATCCTGGTGCGAATACTCTGGAGCCAAACTATCTCTAGCAAAAAGCAAACATCTCCATATCGGCCGGAAACACAAATGCTCCTGCAATATCCTATCAAGCAATATCACGCTAGAAAAAGTCGACAGACTTAAAATCCTAGGCATTGTATTCCAAAAAAAATTATAAATGGAACGGGCATATCGAACATATCCGCCCATCCCTGGAAAAAAAGCTAAATATAATAAAAGCGCTTACCTACAAAAAACTCAATTGCAACCCATACACCCTAACCTCTATCGTACAATCTATAATAGTCAGCAAAATAGAATACGGTCTCTTCCTTTACGGTTACTCCACCAAATCCCACCTAAATAAAATCAAATCCATATATAATACTGCTCTTAGAAAAGCTCTCAACGCTTTCCGAACAACACCCATTAACCACCTCCTGTTCGAAGCGAAAATGCCAACGATTGAAACCCTATGTTACCAATCCACTCTTAAGCTGTACAAACCCACTTTATCCTGCAATGATTCCCCCCTTAATGAAATAATAAGAAAAAAGAAAAAAAAGAAAAAAATCATGTCCTGTATTGAACGCTCCACAAACCTCTGTAATGAGATCGACATCCCTCACAAACTCATCCAACCCCATCCCTCCTTCCCCCCACCCTGGCTCTTCAATCCTTCCTCCGTTATCTCATCTCTAAGAGCCCACAAAAAAACACATACCCCACCGGAGATATTTCGAGCCCACTTCCTCGAACTCAAAAATAACTTAAGCGACTTCTCCTTCATCTACACAGACGGCTCCAAAGCAGGAGACACCATAGGCTTTAGCGTCACCTCCGAAAACGAAACGATCTCCTCCTTCTTACTCCCTACGTACAGCTCCATATTCTCTGCCGAAATAATTGCTATCCTAAGAGCCCTGCAATACACAAAAAAGTCCAAAAAAAAATTTGCCATCTGCACTGACTCACTATCATCCATCGATGCAATCATCAACGTTAATAACCAAACCTACTACCCTTCCCTAGTCCGTAATCTCCTTCACCAACAATCCGCCAATATCAAGCTTATATGGGTCCCAGGGCATGTTCAGATCGCGGGCAATGAATTCGCGGATAAAACCGCCAAAGACACTCTTAGAAACCCATCCTTTCTCTCCCCAAACTTCAACCATCGAGACCTTAACAAACATATAAAAAAACAAGCTAACTCTAACCAACTACTACTCTGGCAAAAATCATCTGAATGGTACAGAACCATAAATAAAAATAAACTGTCCATCAAAGATTACACAGATAATATAGAACCCTCTAAAATATCCCGTATCGAAATAACTAAAATAACTAGGCTTAGACTCGGTCACACCAAACTCACACACGAACACTACATCAATAAAAACAATCCATCTCAGTGCCCCTACTGCAACCACAAACATATCAGCATCCACCATATCCTCTTTGACTGCCCGGCATTCCGCAACCATAGACGCAGACTCCTTTCCCATAACAACCCCAAGGAACTCCTTTCCAACCCCAATCCCATAAACACTAAAATTATAATAGACTTTCTCAAAATAACAAACTTGTTCAACCTCATCTAAAATTGTAATTAACTAGCCGAAGGCCTTTGTCGCTATGGCTATCCAGCTAACTAGTGATTTCAATTACTAGCCTAGCTCTTAAATAATAATAATAATAATAATAATACAATTTTAGAAATGGATTTAAATTTGCAACAACGAACTTGTATTAAATTTTGTGTAAAAAAACGGATTTAATGGTGAATCCGATCCCAGATTCATCAAAAGGATCATTACTGGAGACGAGACGTGGGTTTATGAGTACGACACGCAGTCCAGACATCAGGCAAATGAATGGCGTTCACCAAATGAGCCGAGACCAAAAAAAAACCACGCCGTTTTCAGTCAAAAAAGAAAGCAATGCTCACGGTTTTCATGGATTACAACGGTGTAGTGCATCATCAATTTTTGCCAGAAGGCCAGACAGTAAACAAAGAGAATTATTTGGGCGTTATGAGACGTTTGCGTGAAGCAATTCGCCAAAAGAGACCAGCATTTTGAGAAGAAAACTCGTGGATTTTGCACCATGATAACGCACCGTCGCACAGTGCCATCATTATTCGTAATTTTTTGACGAAAAATGCAACAAATACCATCCAACAGCCACCGAATTCACCTGATTTGGCACCCTGTGACTTCTTTCTGTTCAATCGAGTTAAAAAACCATTACGGGGAACGCGTTTCAGCAGCCGAGAGGAAGTAATGAAAAAATCGCAGGAAGTACTGATGGACATACCGAAAACCGAATATAAAAAATGTTTGCTGGCATAAGTGTGTTGCAGTCGATGGGGATTACTTTGAAGGGGACAATATAGATTTAGATGAATAAACTTGTATTTTTAATTTTCTGAATAAATTCCGGGAAACTTTTTGATCAAGGTGGTATTTATGACAAAACTACATTTTGACTAAAAACAGTTTTTTTTTTGATTTCCTTCGCTGGGCAGATCATGTCAAGACATTTCATTCTACAAGATGTTGTCGAGAAAGAAACAACGGGCAATTCTCGCATTAATAGCAGTGAAATACTCTACGAATACACCATAGAATGAAAATATACCTACCCAACCAGCACTTTCACTCTATGGAAATACCAAAGAATGAAATTCTTTCAGTTTGCCGAGAAGACAAAACTAAAATGCTGACATCGCGGACATGTTTTTAGTTTGGACATCAAATTAGTGGTCTCCACGAGACATTTGCATGTCAAGTCGAAGAACATGTCTTGGGGAATGTCTCGTGGAGACGGGGTATTATACTCATGGCGCGCGACCAAATAGGAGCGCGGAAAAAGACGCTCGTGTGGCATTGGCCTAAACGATTCTATAATATTTCTTTGCTTTTTAAGCTATAGTTATTGTCCGACCTATGGCCTCAAAAGTTCTCTTAAAATCTAGAAAGAATGCGATTACTTTCTTGTATTTACTTTATCATTCCACTCGTTAATGACATAATTTACAGTATCCTCACAAGAGTAATACTGGAAACCTATTTAATATGTTAAGCATAGTTTATTCTATTCAAAGTAATCTAAGATCCATTATGTTGACTGTGCGGAATTCTTTACACTTGTTTGTGTTCGCACTTTTTTCTACCGGCGCGGCGTTACTCAAGATTCTCTCTAAATTGAATTTTTCATTAAGTCCCAGTTGTCCAGTTGTTTTTGTGCTGATTTTAAAATCCTGTTTTTTATTGAATTGCCGATCCTTTTTTTTTGAGCTCAGAGTGTCATGTGAAGGGACCGTTGTAGCAACGTTCGCAGACGACACGGCTATCCTCGTAACGGATGAGTCAAATTTCCTACTATAAGTACGCGCAGCCGGTTCTCATAGTGCCTCTCTGGGGGTGAGGCTTAGCCCGTAGGCATATACTGACTAGCACTGATGGCATTGTCGGATATATGAATCAGGCATAACCAATGGTACGGACCATTGGTATCTTTTGAAGATTCCTGAACCTCCAGGCGCAACCAAAAATAAAATGAGTGTCATTAGTCTAAATGTAAAACTTGTCTTCCTTGTGGTTGAGAAACTATGTATGCAATATTTTCTTGTTTTTATTTTTCTTACACTTGTTATGAAATATTCTTAAAATTCTGTAGCCACTTCTTTCTCACTTTTGTATTCTCTATACTCTATACTCGTTATTTTGGTTTTGTTTTGTTTTAGTACTAGACTCTTGATTACCTTCTAATTCTATTTCTGTTCTGTTTCTGATTTGATGACCTTTGTCAATGTCGTGTTATTTGTATGTACAATAAACAAATTTCAATATGATAATGATCATAAATACGGGGGAAAGCAATACAGCAATTCCAACTTCGTAAAGATAAGCCCAACGATCGAATCAAATTTCGCCAAATAACCTAGATCTGCAAAATGCATCTGTTTGAGTAAAAAAAAGCTGTGGGGTCTCAAGCAGAGAATCTCAACAGGCCTAGAAAGCTTTAAATATAAACAAAAGCTCTTAGCACAGACCTATTCCATTCAATAAATCATTAATAATAACAAGCACCTGCTTGCAATACCCAAAGCAATAAGAAGCACAACACAAAACAATAACAAATTTACAACATAACCTGGACTTCTTTTTTAAGCTCAAGTGGAAATATGTATTTGTTTTACGTGTCATTTCTCAAATTCAAGTATCTACCACATAAATACATAGATAATATTGTAGAAAACAATTTACCTCGAGTTTTTCCTTGGCCTTCCTTTGCTGGATCACCCATTGTTTTGATGTGCAACAAAAAGTTCCGAGCGCGAGTTTTGAACAGTTTTGGACTAGTCAAGGTAACATTCCCTCCTTGGTCGCAAAGATCCATACATGATGACAATTCAATTGGACCAGCTAGAATCTCGGCATTGTGAGCTTGCAAATACTCTTCTGTTAGAACCGGGTTCTCATGAACTCCTAAATACAAAGCAACAAAAATAAAACTGCAATAGTTTACTATAAGTTTACTGTACCATCACTGTTCAATGGAAAATCAATACTGTCATCTACAGCGACCGATTGTTTGAAGCCCAGGTTCACGGAATGTGGCCCTTTCATACGATACCCGAAACCGCTAGTATTTTGTTTCAAAAGTGTGACCTGAATGGCAGCTGGATTCGGACATGGTTGGTATAGAGAGAACTTTAAATCGATATGACCCAAAGCAACAGGTTGTACCAAATTCACTTCAATAATGTGCTCATCCCAGGTTGTTCTGTACAAATAAAATACATATTAGGACTAATGGAACTGTACAAATATGATATTTCTACTAACGCGTCATTATGAAGCCGCCATGTCTTTGTTAGATGAGTGTCATCACCGGGTCTCAAGTGTTGTGGCTGCTTTCTTTGTTTTTGTGCTTGGACAAGCTCATTCCAACAGCTAGGAACTTCCGCTGTATACGGCGTAAGCATCTCATCAAATTGTATCAGTTCGCACAGAGTCCGTAAGTCCTCTAGCAACAACTCATTTTTGTGTGCGATTAAGTTTGAAGATGTGGATGGTGCTTCGCTGGTACTTGTACCCGGTGCCATATTCATTAGTGGTGTCTCACCCTGTTGTTTGCGACTGCACCCAATCCCGCGAGAGCCATTGCGTCCATCTGTTTCCGAAACTTCATCGTCGGGTACACCATCTCCCAATGAGAAATCTACATTTCCACAAACGTTGGCGTTCTCATCGTCAGCCATTTCATCACCAGACTCACTGTCCGTGTCGTGGAGTGAATAAAATATAAGTGAACCGCTCTTGGTACATCCGCAGAGTCGGTCAAGTGTTTTGCAATAAGCCGCCGAAACAAACTGTTCATTTGGTACTTCAATACTGGTGATTAGTTTAAAGTCTTGCAATGAGTGCAACTGCATACTTCCATCAGCACATACTACGCACAGTGCACCGCCATCGAAATCGACGCCTTGTACTTTTCTATCAAAATTATCGCATGCTGGCAGCAGACAAATTTGATTGGGGCACTTGTATCGGTTAAATGTCACCGAAGCTGTATAATCACTGGAAATCTCTCCACTTGCATCACAAGAGAAGAGCAACATTTGCCCACTGATCCAGTCATCCTCATCATCAACTTCCATTGAATCTTCTAGTGCATCTTGATTGCGGACCAGTTTCACCAATAGTTGATTGCAACTTCGGTTGGTTGGTATGATTTCTGCCACTTCAAAATGACCTGCAATTAACGGTGTTACATTAACGCAGTTCCTTACGGTGCAAATGATGTCTTCCTTCTTTGGTTTCTTTTTCAACTGAACCATTTGTTCGGCTGCTTTGATGTTGTTGTTGTGCAGTACCTCGTCGAGTTTTGAAACGCTAAGAAGGTCACCCTCCAGCTGTAATTGACAAATTTCATCATCCATTTTTATAAGATCTCCGTCCAGGTAAGGCAGCTCATGAAAATCATCTGCCTTTTCAGTTCCATTGAACTTTATCGTGACCAGATCTGACATAAAACCATTGCTGTCGAAACTGTCTTCGTACTTTTCCATCATTGTCTTATCATCATCTCGATCGTATTTGTTGCACATGCTCTCCAAACAGCTTGTTTGCTGTCCGTTGTCGCATATAATTTTATCGTTCGACTCGCAAATGTCTACTACGACCAACATCAGTATCGTCCCAGTTGATTTCTTCACCCATAGCCCCAAGATCACCTTGGAGCCTATTACGCCAGATTTAATCGAATTCGTAAGTGGAATCTTGTTTGTGGCGTTTTTAAACAGCTTATTTGGAAGAACGCACATTGCTGTGACTTTGGCTTCGTCATAGCCGTCTGGGCAAATATCTTTCATCAGAGTTGACAGGTGAGCTGTGTGCATTTCCTTTAGACTTCTCTCGATGCTCCAAATAGTTATTTCACCAGAGCGCGATAAGCTTGTGCATAGAACATGCGCAAAGTCACTGTTTGATATAACATCGAAACCATTTGTCATTGCAGCGGGGTTAGTTGCATATGTAACAGCCAACGGAACGTTTTGTGTGTATTCCCCCTTTACGAATGGACATGTAGGTGAATGCCTCTCATGTTCACTCCATGGTTCGTCTGTTTTTTCCCAACACACTAGGCAAACGTTACAAGTGAAACACATTGCTCGGTCTTCACCAGAAGTGCTGGGCTGATGGTAGAAACCAGCTTGTGCCATTTGATCGGGCAGTGCCCAGTTGTAGTCCATGTGTGGCCATTTTTCGAATGTTTGCCGACGTACAGCTTCCGAGTACATTAACACACGTTGAATAGTACCATTATTGCAGCCAATTTCTATAAGTCTTGAACCGACCAATAAGTCGGTGAGTCGCTCATTTATTGCCGATGCTATTGCTAAAGCTGGTATGTGTTTCTCCAGCCGCTTGAGATGTACCACTGCGTTGTTGGCTACCATCTTGAGGCTGGAATAGGGTAGATCAAGGCATATTGTATTCCACTATAAAATAAGGAAGAGATAAAAAAAAGGAAAAAATTACTCTTTTGTTAAGAAAAGAAGAACTATTTAAAGCAGCAATGAGTTTCAAATGCCAAAAAGAGAACTTGGTTAAAAAAGTTAAAGCACCTATAGTCTGTTCCAAATCATTGCGTATCACTTTTCATAACCAATTGAAAATAAAACGGAAAACCCCGAAATTCAACGAAAAAAGGTTTTCCAAAATGAACAGGTAGGTGGTAGCACGTGTAAGTAAAAATCGATAAGATAAAATATGAAAGGAAATGGAGAAAGTTCAGGCGTTTCGAAATTGCCGTATCCAGGCAACAAATGAGAGCAAATACAGTAGACGCTCTATATAGTGAACTAATAAAAACCAGGCCTGTTCACTGGAGCGAGATTGTTCATTGTTACGAGCGTGGACTCCTTGAAGCAAATTTCATCAAAATGTGTATGTTTTTACGTACAGTTCATCGAAAATAGAATATAATACATTCCATGTACTTAGTCACTTAAAAAGGTGTCGCTCAGTTTTGCAGTAATTGCCTCTCTTTTTTTGTTAATACTACAGACAGTAGATTTAGCTACTTTTTGGCCAAAAATATAACCGCAACACCTTAAATTTTGTTTTGTTTACAGTATTAGGATATAATAACAACTTATATTACTTGCCATCCGATAATTGCTTTAAATTTTAAATTTTTTCTATAAGAGTCAAATGCTTACGAGACATGGTCACAAAGAAGATCGTTCACAAAATAACAAAATAAGCAGCACGCACTTTGTGTTTGCACTACAAACATACATAATCATGCAAGATTCTCGCACAACACGATGAGCAGAACCAATGGTAAATTTGGACGCTTGTATGGATACTGCGGACTGCATAGCACTAATGAGTTTTAGACGTGTTTTTGCATGCTGAAAGGTTCAAAGAAAATAATAAACATAGGCGCAAATTCATAGTCAGATAGAGCCGACGATAAAAGAATTTATTCACCTACATAACCTAAAATATACCTTTTGCTATTCATAGTTACTTATAGCCGGCTAGAAATTTAAAATGACCCAAACGTCATCACACTAATCACACTAATATTATAAATGCGAAAGAAACTCTGTCTGTCTGTCGATTACCTTTTCACGCCTAAACCGCTGAACGAAATTTGGTACAGAGATAGTCTGGGACCTGGGAAAGGACATAGGCGGAAAAACCGCTCGCTAGGGGTCGCTGGAGTCAAGTTATTAACTAAACCTTTTCACGCCTAAACCGCTGAACCAATCATAACAAAATTTGGTACAGAGATAGTCTGGGACGTGGGAAAGGACATAGGCGGAAATACCACTCGCTAGGGGGCGCTGGAGTCAAGTTATTAGCAAAACCTTTTCACGCCTAAACCGCCGAATCAATTGTAATGTAATTTGGCAAAGAGACAGTCTGGAACCGGAGGAAGGACAAAGGCAAAAAAAAACAGCCCGCTGGGTGGCGCATGGGTCCAGTTATTAACAAATTCTATATGTATATAAAGGGCAATGGCAATAAATTACTTAATGTTTATATATGCATATTCTATCTACACATCAACATATATATGTATATATGTATATTTGTAAGTATTGTAAGTATGCTATGGACTCTGAAACAAACAAACAGATTGAGCTTGGTATTGGCCCGAGAGTGTTTCTGTGAAATTTAGTCAAAATCGGTTCAGCATTTTGCTAAATTACTAACAATATACAGAAATAGATCAAATTTTCTTTCACTAACGCTCTATTTATATTGCGCATAAGCCTTAATGTAATATTCAAAAAGCTACAAGTCTTGCCTTTAGTTTTCTGATGAAAATGATTCTGTAATTCCGGGGAATCCCCTATTAAAAGACTTTGCCTGAAGGGAATCATTTAATGTTATATACAAAAAGATACAAGTCTTGCCTTTAGTTTTCTGATGAAAATGATTTTGTGAATCTGGGGAATCCCCTATTATAAGACTGCCTGAAGGGAATCATTTAATGTAATATGCAAAAAGCTACAAGTCTTGCCTTAAGTTTTCTGATGAAAATGATTCTGTAACTCCGGGGAATCCCCTATTAAAAGACTGCCTGAAGGGAATCATTTAATGTAATATTCAAAATGATACAAGTCCTGCCTTCAGTTTTCTGATGAAAATGATTTTGTTACTCCGGGGAATCCTCTATTAAAAGACTGCCTGAAGGGAATCATTTAATGTAATATGCAAAAAGCTACAACTCTTGCCATAAGTTTTCTGATGAAAATGATTCTGTAACTCCGGGGAATCCCCTATTAAAAGACTGCCAAAATATGTTGGTGTAGTGCAAGAGAAAACTACTATATCTGGACCCGATAGGTGGCGCTGGAGTCGAGTTATTAACAAAATCTATATTAATTGACCAAAATTACTCATATTCACAATATATGATAGACAGACAGGCAGATAGATAGACATATACACAGACAGTCAGATAGATAGACAGATAGACAGATAGACAGATAGACAGATAGACAGATAGACAGATAGACAGACAGTTAGATAGAAAGATAGACAGACAGATATGTAGATAGATAGATAGATAGATAGATAGATAGATAGATAGATAGATAGATAGATAGACAGACAGGCAGACAGATAGACAGATAGATAAATAGATAGACAAGCAGACAGGCAGAAAGTCAGATAGACAGACAGACAGATAGACAGATAGATAGATAGACAGACAGACAGAGAGACAGACAGATAGATAGACAGATAGACAGACAGACACACAGACAGACAGACAGACAGATGGACGGACAGACAAACAAGTACACAGACAGACATACAGACAGACAGATATACAGATATATAGACAGACAGATAGACGGACAGGTAGACAGACAGACAGACAGACAGACAGACAGACAGATGGACAGACAGACAGACAGGTACACAGACAGATAGATAGACAGACAGGTACACAGACAGATAGACAGACAGATAGACAGACAGATAGATAGACAGATAGACAGAAAGATAGACAGACAGACAGACAGACAGATAGATAGACAGACAGGCAGATAGATAGACAGACAGACAGACAGATGGACAGACAGATAGATAGACAGACAGATAGGTACACAGACATACAGATAGACAGACAGGTACACAGACAGACAGATAGATAGAGATGGCGACATTAGTCCATTTGACACTTGAATTAAAGAATGGTGTACAAAACTAACTGATTTTGCATTGAATTAGTGATTTCCAATGTTTAATTTTGCTTAATTTTACCTTCATCATTTCACAAAAAAACTAAATATACTAGACGGAAGCGGCAACTCATAAACGCACACTTTGGAACTTCTATGCATACCTACTAGATGTACAGTGGCGAGCACATGTGGATACATCCTGCTCTAATATGAATTTGAGTGGCTGTAAAACCCTCAAAAATACAGCTTTCGCAATAATTTTTTTTTATTTAAACTCTTCATTTTTCTAAGAAGTAAAAAATATAAAAACATCTTTTAAAACTGAAATCCATTATTAGGTTTTAATCCATATAAGAAAAAAACTCAATGTATCCACTTTTGCACGTTTCAGTGCATTCGTTTTTTCTCACCTGGTAACACCAATTTTATAAGTGAAAAGCAAATCAAAAGTTAACAGTTATTCATTCTGTCATGCAATTCATGAAAACAAATACATATTTGGTTTAATAGTTTTACTGAAAAGGTTTGTTCTGCTCGTACGTACATATAATTTTCTGTAATCAGTTTTCTTGCAAAAATGAAGAAAATACCTGAGCACTTAGAAAATCTAATTGTTGACATTCTTAAGTTGTCCAAAGGGTTCGAAGCATTGATGAATAGCTTCAAGTCCACAGTGACCAACTTAAATACATATTCAGAGCAGATTTACTCAGTCGATGCGTCAACTAACACCGACTTTATGCTAG
This sequence comes from Brachyopa scutellaris, assembly GCA_949775065.1. NCBI lineage: Eukaryota > Metazoa > Arthropoda > Insecta > Diptera > Syrphidae > Brachyopa > Brachyopa scutellaris. The sequence continues at coordinate 50,023,522 of OX459114.1, read as the reverse complement.
TCTCTGCAACGTCAGACACACAAGTAAATAATTTAGTTGCTAACAATGCCAGCACATCTACTGACGTTGAATGTCATATTTCTGTTGCTCCTATACCTGAACTGAAACTGGAACGACTATTGTTATTTCAAGTGACAAAATCCAGTTGAACTCGGCCCCTGTGTTGGGTAAAAGAAAACGAACATCAAAAAATTCGGTTCATCTAGCGAAACGAATTAATTTAACGGCTACAAATCGAAATACCACACCAGAACCCGATGTCATTACGAATGAAGTTGGTGACCTAATTAAATAATGTCATTACTACAAATCCAACTGACCAGAGGCAATCCCTAGACCCAAATCTGTCTTTATTTCTAGGCTTAAGCCCGACACTTCTGTGGATGATATAGTAAATCATCTATTGTCTAAAAGTTTGATTTCCAATAGAGTGTCTATAAAGTGCACTAAAATAAGTAAGCCGGATAGTTTCGTTTCATCTTTTAAAATAGTTACCCCTGTTTCGATCTTTGACTCACTATGCAAAAATGACATTTGGCCCCCCAATACTCTCGTAAAAGAATTCACCAATCGAGCATCTAAAAGACATACCAGCACATCGCAGGTTTTAAATTCAAAAAACTCTCTCGATTGTCCCTCTACTACCAAAATGTAAGAGGGTTACGAAGTAAAACTACTGATATTTTTGCCAACTCTCAGGCTTTTCCACATGATATTTTTGTTTTTACAGAGACTTGGTTAAACGCCAATATTTTGGACACGGAACTCTTCAACTCCGAGTTCCTAGTTTATAGAAAAGATCGTTATATGGATAGTTGCACGGGATTGGGTGGTGGGGTGCTTATTGCAGTTCGTTCTCACCTCAGTTCAAGCTTAATCAGTGTTCCTTTCCCTTTGAACACAGAAACTATTTGTATTAAAATTTGTATTGAGGACAAAACTGTCTTTATCATTAATTCATACATTCCTCCTAATAGTGATACATCATTGTATTCTGAGCTGTCACTTATCTTAGAACACATTCATGACTTATCCTGCTCGGAAAATAAAATTTTATTGCTCGGCGACTTCAACTTGCCACAAACGATCTGGGTTCCATCGGAGGATGGATCCTATCTCACAGCATCGTTTAATTCCGCTCAGCAGGAGCTTATTAAACTTGACTCCAATACGTCTTTTGACTTACAGCAAATCAGCTGTATTTTCCTCTGACCCTGTTAGTACTGTTGTTCAAGAATCTTGTTCAAGCATAACTAACATAGATAGACATCATCCACCATTGGATGTATTTTTTGACTTGAGCTGTCATATTTATGATAATAGTGACCCTAATGATGGCTCGTATATCTTTGACTTTCGACGGGCTAATCATCAGCAACTCTCTGAAAGAATAAGGTGCTCCAATCTACAAGACATTAATGTTTCACCTAATGTTGAGGATGCAGTAAAATGCTTTTACAGTGTCCTAAATGATTGTATAAGAAGTTGTATACCAACGAAATTATCGAAGAATGCAATCTCGAACCATCCTTGGTACACTAAAGATCTGAAAACTCTACGAAACAAAAGAAATAGAGCATGGAAAAATTATATTAAAAGTCTCAGCCCAAAGGACTTTAATATTACATTGCATTTTTCGATGAATTCAAACTGCTTTCAAGCAGCCTATACAATGATTATATGGAAACCTCACTTAGGAATAACCCGAAAGAATTTTGGAGCTTGGTTAATTCCAAGAAAAGTTCTGACGGATATCCAGCAGAGTTTTCTTATAATAACACCGTTTTTAATGACCCTGTTGATATTTGCAACTCTTTCGCGGATAATTTTCGTAAGTCTTTTAACGATGTGCCGCTTAGTATTAATGATGATTACTTTGAGCATCTCAAAGATGTTCCTCAAGTTGGCTTTACCAACATTGCCTTAGACTTGCAGACTATTTCGAAATTTATTTCATATCTGAAAGATGATTACTCTTCAGGTCCTGACGGCGTACCTCCAATAGTCCTGAAAAAATGCAGTGATGTCCTTGCTCTGCCGTTGAAGTCTCTTTTTGAGATCTCCATATCAACTGGACATTTCCCTAGCTTCTGGAAGCAATCGTTTATTACGCCCGTCTTTAAGAAAGGCGATAGAAATATTATTACGAACTACAGACCGATTTCAAAGTTGTCATGCATACCAAAATTATTTGAGCAAGTTGTGTGTGAAAGCCTTACTTTTCTTTGTCGGGGTGTAATTTGTACAGAACAACATGGATTCGTTAGAAACAGGTCTACTGTCACAAACCTGTTAACATTCTCCCATAACTGTTCCAATGCCTTAGAAAGTGGTCATGAGGTGGACTGTGTATACACTGACTTCTCCAAAGCTTTCGATCAGCTTTCTCATGATATTATTATCTACAAACTCGGGGCGTTAGGTTTTCCCCCAATATTTATTTGGTGGGTTGGCTCTTTCCTCAAGCAGAGGTCATATCAGGTTAAATTTAGAGGTTGTCTTTCAGACTCCTTCTTAGCAGGATCCGGCGTCCCTCAAGGGAGCCACCTAGGTCCACTTTTATTTATTCTTGCTATCAATGATGTTCCATCAATCATAAAACATAGCAACATCCTTATATTTGCCGACGATATGAAGATCAGTAAAGCAATTACAACCATAAATGATTGTAGACTTCTGCAATCAGATATTGATAGCTTCAGTATCTGGTGCTGTAAAAATGGTTTAGTCCTCAACCCACACAAGTGTCAGTCCATGACCTTCTCTAGGAAACGGGTACCGACTATATTCAACTACTTGATATCGAATCACTCTCTCTGTCGGGTCTATAGTTTTAAGGACCGGGGTGTTTACTTAAGCCCTGAATTTGATTTTAAAGAGCATATAAACCACATTGTGAATAAATCAAATTCAATGTTAGGTTTCGTTAAAAGATGGTGTAAAGAATTTAAAAATCCTTATGTCACCCTCTCACTATTTAACAGTCTTGTCCGTCCTCACCTCGAATATGCTTCGCAAGTATGGACACCTTATCAGAAAAATCTCAATACTCGTATTGAAGCCGTCCAGCGACGCTTCATTCCTTTTAATCCTTTTAACCTCCCCCCATATTGCATCGGATAAAACTGTTGCAAATGCAGCCTTTGGCTCAAAGAAGAGTCAATAATGATATCATTTTTTGCATCAACTGATCTCAGGTCTGATTGATGCACCTGACTTATTATCCTGTTTAGGATTAAACTTTCGTGGGGGATCGCAATACCTGCGTAGTATAGAGTTACTGCATGTTCCTCATCACAGAACAAATTACGGGATGCACGAGCCTATTAGCCGCATGAGTAAAATCTATAACTTAAATGTAAACATTCTTGACTTTAATCTTTACAAGATTACACTTAAAAATGTATTACGTAATGTAGTTCCTCACACATAAATACTATTATAATAATGTATATTTGTTCTCGTTATTTGTTTATTTATTGCTAGTGGTAGTGTTGAAATGTAGCGTAGCCTAACCACTAACACCAGCACTAAATGATGAGCATATTTTGTTGATGCATAAACATATATGTTGATGCATATTTTGCCCTGGCAAATTTCTGCTTATGGCTGTTGCTTGTATTAAGCACACCATGACACAGATCTGATAGTGTTTAAAAAATGATTCAGCACGAAATATAGCTAAACTGTTAGGTATTTGCCATCGAACAGTGCTTCAAGTTAGAAAAAGACGCAATGTGAGCCCGCCTGAAGTAAACAAATCGCGACCAACATTGCTTACCGATAGAGATGCCCGAGCTATGGAGCGGCTGATGATAACCAAACAAGTGACAACACCAAAAGAAGCCGCAGGTGCCTTAAACAAACCCGTTAGCGAGTGGACAGCACGTAGAGCACTTCGGAGAATTTGCTTGACATCGGCTGTTAAACAAAAAAAGCCAGCACTATCAACGAAAAATATAGCGGCACGCCTGAAATCTTGCAAAGAGCACAAGGAGTGGATGACTGGAAAAGGGTGATATGGTCGGATGAAACCAAAATTAACCGTTTCCAGTCAGACGGTAAGTGGTATTATTGGCACCGGCCATATGAAACTTTGCAAAAGCACCAGGTGAAAGAAACCATGAAACATGGAGGAGGTAGCTTGATGGTATGGGGCTGCTTCACTTGGTGGAATGTTGGACCGCTAGTGAAAATAATGGCATAATGAAGAAAGAAGATTATCTTCGTATTTTAGAAGAAAATTTACCAGATTTCGTAGATGAAAGTCCATACCCAGAAGATAAAGTGATATTTCAACAGGATGGAGATCCTAAACATACTGCTAAAATTGTTGAAAATTGGCTCGGTAGACAAACATTTCAAACGATACAGTGGCCGGCACAAAGTCCAGATCTGAACCCGATCGAAAATTTATGGGCTCTTTTAAAAAAACGACTGGGACGGTACGATAATGCACCAAGGAACTTAGGCGACCTTTGGTCCCGGATTCAGACGGAGTGGGCCAGTATTCCGCACGAGCTCATCGATAAAATAGTCGAAAGCATGCCGAAACGGGTTAACAGCGTCATTAAAGCCAAAGGCCTTTGGACTAAATATTAAAAATGTGATTTTCAATACTTTTTTTTAACGTGCAAAAGTGGATACATTGAGTTTTTTTATTATATGAATTAAAAATTAATTTTGGATTTTAGTTTTAAAAGACGTTTTTATTTTTTTTACTTCTACGCAAGATAAAGTGTTTAACAAAAAAAAATTGTTGCGATAGCTGTATTTTTCAGGGTTTTAGAGCCACTCAAAGTCAGATTTGAGCAGGATGTATCCACATGTGCTCGCCACTGTATGTACATTACATACTACATAGGTACATGGGTACATAGAATTTTGTCAAATTTTCTGTATAAATAGGTGGGCGGTGGGACGAGAGATCATTCACTAAATCAGTTGAAATTAAAACGTTAAACCGAGAAGAGACTGTTTGTGTACACGGGCAAAGCCGGGCGGATCAGCTAGTTTTAAATAATTAGAGTCGGCTATAAATTTTTTATATAATATTTTGACGTTTGGGTTTGTTCGTTCAAATCACTTTACAAAAACATATGACAGTCGATACTAACTAATACACAGACAAAAATGTGTTTATGAATAACGAAAAGTTATCGCCGGCTTTTTTATTTATAGCCGGCTGTAACTATAGTCGGATATAGGCACTATTCAAGGGATGACTATGAATTTGCGCCATAGATTCACTGTAGCGAGATTTATTTTGTGCACTATTTAGAATAGCCTGTGTGGAGATCTACGCCGAGGTAATATAACAACCCTGTTCTATTCAACTTTCTACTCAACGATAGACCATCCCTGAACGGCTGAAAAGAGAGAGATATACTTCTGCGATATAGACTGTGTGTGTTTGGTGGTGACTGCAAGCAGAGGCGTCTCTTCATATATATATAATTAAATAAAATAATATAAACCTAAACCGAGGAAGTCTTTCAATTATTAGGGATCATTACATTGGCGACGAGGTAAATATAAAAAAAGAAAAAGAAAAAAGGAAATGTGTGGTGATTAAATTCGCCCAAGAGATAATAATAAAAAAAAAAAAAAAATTGCAAAAAAGTTCATGCACAAACAGGTTTTGTCTTCGGTAGTGAGAAGGAAAGAGACAAACAACGTATTTGCAAAAAAGTTCATGCAAAAGTATATACGCAAGCCTTTTTGGATTTTCTTTCTAGTGTGAAAAGGAAACAAACGTACATATGCGCAATCACATAATACTCAAAAAAAAAAAAAAAAAATCAAAATTAAACAAAACAAAGGAAAAGGGTCTTTCTGGGTGTGAGGAAAGACAGCAACGAAAAAAAAACAGAGATAAAATTTCTCAGGCAACGAAGAAAAAAAAAACAGGAAAAACAGGGAAAAAGGACACCTATTTGACGTTGAATGAGTTCCTGAAGAGGGGGAAAATACAAAAATTTTTGCTCAGCGAAAACAGATAAAAACAAAGAGCAAAAAGAAACTTATTCGACGTTAATGAGTGCCTGAATAAGAGGAAATACTACGATGAATGATACAGGTATCAGACCGTTCCTATGCGAGACTATTGAAAGATCATTGATACGATTGGAGTGGGAAAAATGGTATCGGGCTTTTTCTCTATACCTCGAATCAGAGGAGATCATCGACCTTACAAAAAGGAAAAATAAGCTTCTTCACTTAGGTGGACCTCAGCTACAAGAGGTAATTTTCAATATTCCGGGGGCATTGGTTGATAAGGTGGACGATGGCGATGTCTTTAATGTTTTGGTCAGTAAACTGAACGATCACTTTTCGCCAAAAAGAAACTCAACGTTCGAAAGACATATGTTCCGATCACTCAAGCCGGAAGAGGGGTAGAGTTTCAATAAATTTTTGATACGGCTTCGGAATCAGGCGGCTAAATGTTCATTTGGCAAAACACCACAGGAGATTCTCGAGATAAGTTTGAAGGACAAGCTAATAGATGTATGGGCTCCAACAGACTTAAAGAAACGACTCATCGAGAAAGAGTACTCCCTAGAGGAAATTACAGAAATGTGTCAAGTACATGAGCAGATTAAATGCCAAACAGAGGCAATGATGCCTTCAGTTTCTTCGATTGGGATTAATAGAGTTTTCTCCGCGAGCGCAGGGCGTGGCAAAGAGTGTTTTAGATGCGGTCGAACAAATCATTTGGGGGACAGTAATCAGTGTCCTGCCAGAAACTTGAAATGCGATAGATGTGGATTTTTGGGGCATTTCGCAAAACAATGTAAGACAAAAGCAAATAAGCGGAAAAATGCAGCAGCGGGTAGGAACGATTTTAAACGCCAAAGATATGAAACTTCGAGGATCCAGTTCGTGGAAGAGGGAAAAGCTACTAAAGAGGAATCGATAGGGACAAACATCAATTCATATGATTGCTTACAGGTCACAAACGACTGGAATGAATCCATAAGTGAGAGGATAAACTGTTTCATCGGGGGTGTTGAAATACCAATGCTTATTGATTCTGGCTCGCGTTTTAATTTATTGGGGGAAAATGATGGAGAGAAATTGCAAATGACTTCGGCAGTATTGGTAAACATTCGGACAGAAACTATGAACCGGTTTCGAGCGTATGCAGGGAATGAATTGCTTGAGGTCAAGTTCGTGTTCGAGGCGCCCATAAGCGTAGACGGGAAGAAAGAAATCATCGCATCATTCTATGTTATAAGGAATGGCAAACAATCGCTATTAGGAAGAGAAACGGCAACCAATCTAGGGGTTTTGAAATTAGGGCTCACTGTGAACCACCTCGACCATGTCCAGCAATTTCCAAAAATCAAAGATATCCAAATTCATTTGTCTATCGACAACTCGATCAAACCAATACAACAACCGGTGCGACGCATCCCATCAGCGTTGGAAGAGAAGGTTGAGATGAAATTAAGAGAAGCAGTCGAGCAAGATATAATTGAGTCGGTAAATGGTCCGAGCGCTTGGATTTCGCCTATTGTGATTGTTTTTAAGGGAAATGGTGATATTCGTTTATGCATAGATATGCGGCGGGCGAACACTGCCATTCTGAGAGAAAACTTTCCGCTTCCGACCTTTGACTCTTTTTTGAGCAAACTTAAAGGCGCGAGATATTTTTCACGGCTAGATCTAAAAAACGCTTATCATCAGTTGGAGCTAGCTGAAGACAGTCGACAAATTACAACCTTTATAACTCATAAGGGTATATTTCGTTATAAAAGGCTGCTATTCGGAGTCAATTCGGCGCCGGAAATATTCCAGAGAGTGATGGAAACCATATTAGCCTCGTGTCAGAACGCTCTGAATTACATGGATGATGTTATTGTTTTCGGACTAACAGAAGAGGAACACGACAAAGAACTCGAAACCGTTCTAAATATCTTCAGGGACAGGAACGTGACCTTAAATAAAGAGAAATGTGTTTGGAAGGTTCGACAGCTAAAATTTTTGGGTCATGTGCTATCCACCAGCGGCATTTCAGCAGATCCAGAAAAAATTGAAACAGTTTTGCAGTTTCGCCCACCTGATACTAAGGAAGAGGTGAGAAGTTTCTTAGGTCTGGTTACGTATTTAGGTAGGTTTATTTCTGACATGGCAGATGTGACAGAACCGCTACGGGGTTTGATAAAGAAAGATGTTAAATTTGTTTGGGGTATAAGACAACAAGAAGCATTTCAGCGGTTGAAAGATGAACTCGTGAAGATCCCAACGTTATCTTATTTCAACCATACGAATCGGACTCGCTTGGTAGCGGATGCAAGCCCAGTTGCTTTAGGGGCTGTACTTTTACAGTTCCAGGAAGGAAGTCCACAGGTCATCTCATTCGCTAGCAGGAGCCTTTCCGCAGTTGAAAGGCGATACTCCCAAACGGAGAAGGAAAGCCTAGCTTTAGTATGGGCTACAGAACGATTTTATTATTATCTAGCGGGGATCGAATTTGAGTTGGAAACCGACCACAAGCCGCTTGAAGCCATTTTTAGACCGACATCTAAGCCGCCAGCCAGAATTGAGCGTTGGGTTCTTAGGCTACAATCATTTAAGTTTAAGGTGGTATACAAAGCAGGGAAATCAAATATAGCAGACTCGCTCTCCCGTCTTTGCAAGGTTGAGGACGTTAGTTGTTTTGACAGCTCCTGTGAAGATAATGTTTCTGCAATCATAGGAAAAATGATCCCATCTGCGCTTTCCATAAGCGACATCATAGAAAAGAACGCTGCGGATGAGGAACTAATGGAAGCGGTAGGGAATACAAAGGATGAGTGGGGTATGACCAGTAAAAATAGATTCTTTCCATTCCGATTGGAATTATGCACTTTGGGAAACATTCTTTTGCGTGGGAATAGAATCGTCCTACCAGTAGCTCTTAGATCCCAAGTTCTAAGCCTGGCTCATGAAGGTCATCCGGGAGAGACAGTGATGAAACGCAGACTTCGGGCAAAGGTCTGGTGGCCTTCGATGGACAGAGACGTCGGAGACTGCGTGAAGACATGTTGTGAATGTTTATTAGTTTCGCGACCGACACGACCAGCCCCCATGACAAGACACGCATTCCCGGATGGTCCTTGGCAGTGTGTAGCAATGGATTTGCTGGGGCCTTTGCCGAACCACGACTTTGTCTTTGTAATTGTAGACTATTAATCCAGATACCAAGAGATAAAATTCCTAAGGAAAATTACGTCAGCCGAAATCATAACGATCCTGGAAGAAATATTCTGCCGGTTAGGGTACCCTAGATCAATTAAAGCCGATAATGGACGCCAGTTCGTTAGCGAAGAATTTAAAGCCTATTGCAAAAGAAATAATATAGAGTTGATAACATCACCACCGTACTGGCCGCAAGCAAACGGCGAAGTGGAAAACTTGAACCGCTCAATCCTGAAACGGCTTCAAATAGCGAATGCAAGCGGTGCTGATTATAGAAAAGAAATTCCTAAGTTTAGTTTGATGTACAACGTGACACCACATGGTACGACAGGGAAATCACCATCAGAGTTGTTATATAACAGGATGATAAGAGACAAAATCCCATCTATACAGGATATAGGTAATGATATCTTGGATTCAGAGGCGCGAGATTTAGATTCAGTGAATAAGGAGAAGGGAAAGCAAATAGCAGATAGGACACGGGGAGCAAAACAGCATAGGCTTAAAATCGGAGATAAGGTACTTCTGCGTAATATGGTACCTCAGAATAAGCTTACACCAAACTTTGATTCGACCGAATTCGAGGTTATCGATTTGGCACCGAATGAAGTGACAGTACGAGCGGAAGATGGCAGGGTATTCAGACGTAATATTAGTCATGTAAAGGAAATTCCATCATGTCCAGAACAAGAGGTAGCTAGAGATAATATCGGCGCTGAACTATCAGAAGACAACATGAACGGACCTACGAATCAAGAGGCAGGACTAAAGCTGACGCTGAAAAACATCGGAGGGATGTGGAGATCTACGCCGAGGTAATATAACAACCCTGTTCTATTCAACTTTCTACTCAACGATAGACCATCCCTGAACGGCTGAAAAGAGAGAGATATACTTCTGCGATATAGACTGTGTGTGTTTGGTGGTGACTGCAAGCAGAGGCGTCTCTTCATATATATATAATTAAATAAAATAATATAAACCTAAACCGAGGAAGTCTTTCAATTATTAGGGATCATTACAGCCTGTATAAAATATTGTGTGTTGACTATATTGGATTGTTCACTATATCGAGCGTCTACTGTATTTCGTTTCTCTCTCTGCGCACTTTTGCTTGTCCACCGTGATTTGGAACAGAATATACACCACTGTGATGATTTTCGGTTGAAATCCAATCCGTTACGCTTTCGCAGTTTTGGTGTGATGATTTTCGGATTTCTTCGAATTCGAACGAATTAGGGGTGTGCTGAGAATCGGTCGGAATTGAAAAACGCAAAGAAATTGACGTTTTCAATTCGTTCGGTTTTGTGTTGGTGAAATTGAATCCGGAAGACTCAAAATGTATGTTTTAGAAGATTTATATATAAAATAGAAATTATTTCTACCTAATTTAGGGGAAAACATACAAATTCCAACCAAAATCAATCAATCAATGATTGACTTCATGTCAAAATATCCTGATTTGGCAAGGGGTTTACCAAAACACCGAGTCGGAATTTTTTTTGTCGGTGAAACAGAATAAGAGATTCTAGTTGAAATTCACATCTTAAATGTTTTGTTTACTTTTTAGAGTAGGACAAATCTAATTTTTTTTTCTTTAGTTTGTAAGGCAGGATTTTTTTCCATTCAAATATTTTCTTTTCCTCGAGGATGTCTTGCCACGATTGAGTTTTAGTGCTGGTTTTTTTTTTTTTTTTTTTTTTTAAGTTTTACTACTTTATGTATCGATACGCATGGAAGTTTTCTGGTGCGTACATGTACTGTAAGATATGAATACTCGCTACTGTGGGTGAATAGAAAGGATGCCGCCGTCTCACTGACGATCGTTCTACGCAGCAATCCCACTGCAACTGAAATCCTTTTATTTGGTGCTGTCTGTTCAACCCTTGTTTTCGCTGCCTACGCAATTATGCAGCCGTTCAACGACGATCGATTTCCCCTATTTCGAATTTGTTTCATTTCGGGCGAATTTCAACATACCCTTTTTCATTTCGTCCGTTTTTGAAATCGGTTTGCGTTTTCAATCCGGTCGGAATTGATCACAGGGGTGATAATCTCCGAATGCGCCGCAAAAGAATAGTACCGACGCTGCTTTAATTTTGTAAACAGGGAACGTTTGTATCTAAATAAACAGCTTGTACAGGGCTTTATAGGCCGTCTCCACGAGCTAAAATTTATAGCAAGATAATTAGCATGCTATGAAAATAGCTAATGGAGACGGCAAATAGCAAGATAATTGAGATAGCAAGCTATAAAAAAAAAATTGAGACGCTATAAAAAGTCAATGTTTGGTGTGCTTTATGGCCCGGTGGAAACTGGTCCATATTTCTTCAAAATGTATGCCGGCCAGAACGTTACAGTTAATGGTAACTTAAGATACAAACGTTCCCTGTCTATTTTCTGCGGGGATATATAAAGTCGCCGATAAACTAGAGACGATGGACGATTCGGAAGTCAACATTCGCCGCATTATTGCCGATATATCTATAGCCCCAGTTGCTGGAAAAAATGGTCGAAAATTGGATTTCCAAATTGCGCTTGATTCGCCCAAAATCATATTTAAAAAGTTATGGAAAAAAATTATCTTTGCAATAAAAACAATACATACCTACCATGGATTTAGTGTTCTACTGGAGTTGGTAAAAAAAAGTTACACGTCAGAGTTTTAATAAAACACTTGAGACTCTCGAAGACATTACGGATCTGTCATTAAAACTTTTCATTTGAACTCTGCGTGGTATATGAGTTATTAGTTTTTACAGTATTCTCCTTTGATGCCATTTTCCCAAGCTTCCGGAATTGCCTGTTCCATTCATCTTTGAACTTTGGGTTCCTCGATTCTATTCTGGCATTTAAAACATCCCAACCATTATCTATATATATCAAATCTGAGCTATTGCGAGGCCAATCCATTGTCTTTAGTTCAATACTCGAGACAACCTCTTTTAACTGGCAAACACAGGCATTCAAATTAAGGAATTATTTATATGACGAGACTTATAAAAAATACAACTTATTTCTCTCGCCCGATGATTTACAACAGTCATCCCAATGGTCAGTAATAACCGGAAATAGGATTTCTATTGAAGGCACCAGCTGGTCCCTTATGAAGTCAACGTAGCTGTCTCTATTGATCAGTGCAAGACCTATCCCCATTGATTAAAATACAGTTTTTAAATCTTCTCCAGTTCTCCGTCGAACGTACTGAATACCATTTGATGAATTAATGTTGCATTTGGTTTCGTCTGTTAAGATAGCAGCCAACCATTTTCAGCCCAACTCTAATGCAAAGTTCAACCTTGGAGCTTGCATTTTGTTGGTTTTTTTGTAGGTCTTATGGCTAGTGTGAAAACCATATTAAAATAACGTGCGCGTAAGAAAATACAGTGGATTCCGCTTATTTGGGACACTTCAGTCAAGACGGATTTTGTCCCAATTAAGCAGCTGTCCCAATAATCCGATGTAACGAGCAAGTAAAAAACCAAACTGTTCTGGTCTGTTCTTTGCCATTTGTCCCAGTTAGGCGGCTGTCCCGATTATCCGCCGCCCCAATAAAGCGGAATCCATTGTATATGAATACACAGAAACTGTTAGCTATGCCCATAATGGCCGCCAGCTCTTTCCACGCATATGCAATTTGAACAGTTCGGAATTTAAAAAATCAAATAAAATAATGGCAAGTTCAGAATGTTACGAATTTGTTCATATTTTAAATGAATGCGATAAAAGGGATAAAGAAGGAAAACTCCTGAAAAGAATTAGCTTGCAAGACAAACTATGTGCAAAAAATAGCACCAAACTGAATTTTGAACTTGTCATGCATTTACTTTTTTTATTTCGCTGGGATAAATGTATGGCATCTATTGTAAAATATCTCTCTGATGTTCAGCTACATAATGGAAGAACAAGCCTTCTTGAAATTGAACTTTAAGACAAATAAATTGCCGTTAAACGTAATAAAGTTAAATCTGTGGTGTGCAAAAAAATAGCACCACGTCATTCTTTAGAAAGTTTTAAATTTGTTAAGCTATGCTTATAATATTTTTCAGATTAAACTATTTGAAGGCAAGATATTTGAATTATTAAAAATTAATATTTCATAAAAAAAACGTATCCGCTACCTAAAATGGGTTGCGGTAGTCATTGTACCGATGAAAAACGAAAACTAATAAGAACATTTATTTTTGAAGGAACTAGTTGGGTGCTCTAATAAAATTATTTCAAACTCAAAAAAGTATGTTCAACACGAGGAAAAAAGAGGCAGAACGGCGATTTTGACCCCTAGCGATGAACGAAGCATTATAAGATTGACAAAAAAAAACCCATTCATCACCTTGACTAAAATAAAAGAAGATTAAAATATTAAAGTGGACACTTCTACAATACGAAGAAAAACCGTTTGCCTGCCAGAGGTCCCAGAAAAGCACAGTTGTTGAAGAAGGTCCACTTGCAAAAAAGAAAGAAATTTGCAAACGATGTTTACATTGGGCGCACTTCAAATGTTGTCATATCCTATTGACCGATCAGTCCAGAATTGTTTTATTTAGTACTCCTGGAAGTAGAACACTCGTTCGTAGGCAACAAAACCAGGGCTCTCATCGCGTAACTTTTAAGACGATCATCGTTTAAATGATTGTATTAAACGACGTCGTCAAAAGTTTGCTTCGTGTAACATCACAATCGCGTCGTTCGGTCGTGTCGTCCATCGTTTCAACTGTCACCAGTTTGAGAACTACTAAAAACAATAAATGACATATCGAAAATTAAATTTATGCTGTCATTGTTCTAAATATTTTTGTTTTGATTGATTTATTTCATATTGAAATTCAAAAACAAAGTACATTTGCATTAAACAATTATGCGAAGAGCGATTCTTTAATTGAGTGTCTAATTCTTTCTGCCAGCTCCTTCATTTGTTAATTGGAAATCTCTGTATTTGCAGTTTAATTTTCCACGCTGGATTCGGATTCTACGAAATTGTTGTCCGTATTGTGGTAGATACAGATGTTGTACAATACAGCGCAAACAGTGCAAAAATAGCACCTTTACTGAGATAGTCCCTGCTCTTCCTCTCCTCCCGTTAAGATTCGCGATCGACCTATGGTACGAACAGTCGAAAATACATGTAGGAAGACAACAGTGAGTGATTATACCTTTATACATTTCAATATATCTTTCAAGTAGTTTTACTTTTTCCTTGGAAGTGAAAGAGGATCCGATGTATCTCTAAGCGTCCTTCGCATTCGCAACAGGCGAACTCAGATGGACGCCCTTCCAGCTTGGATGCGCAAAATGAACTTGCCTAACTCATCCACCGAGCTGCAGTTGCAACTACCTAACTCTATCTATTATCCTGGGAGCAGGAGGGATTTCCCCAATCTGCTTAAGCTACCTATCTGCTGTCACATTGTTATACCGAAGCATGTTTTTGATATTTACTTATGGTTTTTATATTTTTAATTAAAAACTACATCAATAATCACCCACGAAGTATAAAACGATTGTAAAATAGCAATCGTTAAATCGTCGATATTTGACACTTCAACAAGCTGTACGAAGCATTAGTTGAATCGTTCAAACGACGTCGTCCAGACGATTCAAATATTTATATGTTACACGAAGCAATGCAATCGTCGAAACGACGTCGCCAGACGATTGTCGTCTTATGCGATGTGAGCCCAGGAGTTCCAGCGAAAATATAGCATAGAGACCAATAAGCACGGGTGATGCAAAAATTAACGTATGGGAATGCTTCTCCTATAATGGTACCAGTCTATATTTTGGTTCAAACCGGTAATGACTGCTGAAATCTATGATGGCATTACTAGGCAAATCATGCTCTCTTACGCAGAATGGAATATGCCTCTTACGCGGGATCTGCAACAAGACAACGGCCCAAATCATACCAGCAAATTGGCTACAGAATTTTTCGCAACGAATAAGGTTTAAGTTATGGAATAGCCGACTCAGTCTCCAGACCTGAAGCCCATCGAAAACCTTTGGACTGATGTGAAGAAGCAAAACCAAAAAAGACATTGCAGTTATGGGAAGCTGTGCAGGCTGCGTGGAGCGATATTCCACTTGAGCGATGTCAAAGATTAGTCGACTCCATGCCACGACGTTGCGCCACTTTAATTAAAAATAAAGGTCATAAGACCAAGTATTAGAGTTCCTCATTAGTTTAAAACTAATCAAACTGTTTGATTTCTTCAAACAATTTGTTTTATCTATGAATTTGTATTTTTTGTGCTATTATTTTGCACAGGTTAGAATTGACTTTTTTTCTTTAAATGCGTATTGTAACAAACACTCTACAATTTATTACTAAGCAACTAGTAATCAGTCAAGATCTAGGTAGTGATGTAAAAAGTCGTTACTTCTGAGTATTCATACTCACTAGTTACTTTCGCCTAAATAATCACTCAAAAGTAACGAATACTTTGTACTCATTGGTACTTTTCATGCCCTCTCTATTTTTCACTAGGTCCGGTACGAGTACGAGTTTTATATGATTTTTCTTCTTTTACTCTATGCAAAAAATATCTGTGCAGTGGCTTCTTCCGTGCAAATACTTAGGGACAGAAGATCGAGCCCTTTATTTTATTAATGTCAATCAACAGAAGACTGAATTACATGATTTTTTGTTTTGAATCTATGTTATGTTTTTTTTTTTCTTTTACTGCTATTAATGGATTTTTTACTTTAAATGTTTATGTTGCCTTTATTAAAAACTTGAAGCACATATTTGCAACTTTATTGCATTATTCTCATTTAGCGAAAGTAGTACCTACTAGGTGCTACTAGGTATGTACTTAAAATTATTGGATACCGCTCTCATAAATGAAAAATAACAAAAAAAAAGTGTGCATTCAATATCCATCTATTCTCTCAGTCAACACTTTTGCCAATTTATTATATCGTGGTGGCTGTCTGATGCTATAAAGAAAACGAATAAGAAATACATATACATACACCCCGTCGACATCAATTATCTCTTTCTGCTAAATACCGATGAAATTATCCCCTTTCACTCTTTCTTTTGCATTGCCGCGGTTATTTGTATTCGATGTGAGATTGAGTTATTCATTTGCTTAAGACAGCTGAGATCGAACGAGTGAGTGAGTACATAGTAGGTAATCAGTTACTGCGAGTACATTCATGTATTCGTTACTTTGTAACGAATGAATATATTTTTTACACCACTAGATCTAGGCAATCAGAAGTCATGAAATCACTTGGTTACTAAGTAACTAGACTCTAAAAATTAGTATAAAAGAAGCTCCTCAAAACAATATATTTCACTGTTCACTTGGCTGTCAGCACGAGCACTTATTAACAAGTCTTGTCTGCCCCAAACGAATTATTCTTAATAATAAAACCTTTGTATTCCAATCTTTAAAATATTTCACTAAATAAAAATATTTGACTAAATAAAATTATTTTATAACGATTTTGAAGGTAACGCCCAACATAAGGCCGAATCCTAACCATTTCGAATTTCGCACCATACGGTCGATATATAAAAAAATAACGAATCGCACCATACGGTCGATGTATAAAAAAAGTAACGAATCGCACCATACGGTCGATATATAAAAAATAACGAATTGCACCTTAGGTCAATATAAATATCAAAATTCGCACCTTGACTGGTCGAAATTTTATAAACTAACAATATCATTTCTTTGTCTTATCCACCACGGCCGCTAGAATAAGCGCACGGATTCAAGAAAAGACAATGAGCATCGTGCAAATATCCGACAAGCAATTCCGTGCACTGATTTCGAATTCAGTCTCGGCGGCTCCCAGTGGAAACTTCACCAACTGCACCAGCCGCTTCAATGGCGAGCGTTCGAAAGTGAAGGTGGATGCGTTCATAGCTAGCTCCACCTTATACAAGGATGTCACAAACATGTCTGACAAAAATGCACTAACTGGACTCCCACTGTTATTGGGAGATATGGCATCCATTTGGTGGCAGGGTGTGAAGTCACAAGCAAAGACATGAAATGAAGCAATGACCATGCTCAAAAACTCTTTTGCTACGCCAAGACCACCATATCAAGTTTATATGGATATCTTCAATAAAAAGCAGTGCACTAAAACACCAACAGACGTCTTCATATGCGAGAAGCGCGCACTTCTATCTGAATTAGCGGAAGGGTCACACGACGCAGCCCAACAGACAGATATGGTTTTTGGACTGCTAAGTAGGGAAATAAGAAATAAAGTTGAAAGAGACAATATCAAAACGTTCGAAAACCTCCTCTGTCTTACACGTAGAGTCGAGGCGAATCTTGCAGAAGAAAGAAAAGAAGAAACGTTGAAGACAAAAAATGATGAGAAACAGCAGTGCCAGAAAAGAATAAAATGCGCATATTGCTCCAATTTTGGACATGCTATGGAGGAATGTAGGAAAAAGGAAAGGGACACAACAAAGCCAACAGGAAGTAAGAGCCGAGATACTCACAACAACTCTCGCGCTGTTCTAAGTTGCTATGGCTGTGGTAAACCAGGGTACGTTAGGAGTCAATGTCCCAATTGTAACCAGTCGAAAGAGCCGACAAACATTAGCTTCTGCTCGGTTGATACCTTCCCAAGAAAAACCTTACCACCACTCCGTCAACGACCCTCAGTTAAGATAACAATTGGTGGGCAGAAGGGAGTTGCCTGTATTGACACTGGTGCCAGAATGAGTGTAGCTAGTTATCAGCTATACAGACAACTCATAAACCTTGGCTACCGATTCACAGCATACCAAGCTCAAATTGTTCTGGCTGACGGGATCAAACGCCTACAAGAGGTCCTAGTAACTAACGCTATGGTAAAATTAGAAGGACGCCTTATACCAACGAAATTCATGGTAATTGAGAGTTCCTCTGACAATAGAACGCTACTTGGAATCGACTTTGTCGAGGATGCTAAAATGGTCATGAACTTACCTCAACGCATGTGGTATTTTGCCGACACTCCATCGAGAAAATATGATTTTTACCAGACCGAGACGAAACCATCGATAAATTTAGCACCGTCACTGCTGACCCCACTTGAGGATAGAGAAAATTGTGCTATGGACATATCAATTACTCCACCCGAGTTAGTAGGCAAATGTTCACCACTCCCAAAATCCATCAGCCCGATACAAGATACACCATTACGTGACATTTCTAACCAACCGTCACGTTATTCAAACCAGTCTTGTGACAAGCTTTTCACTGGTCAACAAAATTACTCACCAAATTCCATAGATAGAATCTTCGAAGACGTAATGCCAAGACACTCAACGCTTTCCCACCTCGAGCTATCCCTATATGATCAAGACTTTGTCTTCTTCGAATCATTTAGTACCGAAAATATAACGCTCAAAGATAAGAAGCTCCACATCTAGAAGCAGCAAAAAGGTCAGAGCTTAACACACTTTTGCTCCAACACAAAGAGTTGTTTGAGTTTTCGGGTAAACCAGCCGCTACCGTTGAGCACACCATACCAACAGGCAATCACGAACCCATTGCAATGCCCCCATACAGACTTTCAGAACAAAAGAAGAAAGTGTTACAGAATGAAGTTAGCCAGATGCTTAAAACCAACATCATCGAAGAATGTGAATCCGCTTGGGCTTCACCGGTCGTAATGGTCCCTAAGAAAGATGGAAGTATACGAGTTTGTATAGACTACCGCAAACTGAATTCCATTACAAAACCTGACAGTTATCCTTTACCACGAATGGACGACCTACTCCATGCCGCAAGAAAAGCCGAAGTAATGTCAACCATTGACCTTATCTCAGGTTACTGGCAAATCAAAATGAAAGAAGAAGACAGGGACAAGACAGCCTTTATAACTCCATTCGGTGTTTACCGTTTTCTCCGAATGCCTTTCGGTTTACGAAACGCCCCAGCCACCTTCCAACGGTTGATAAATAGGATCAAAACAAAAATATCCAAGGTACGTCTAGTTGCCTACCTGGATGATCTCAATGATGTTTTCAACATTCTTTGCCAGTACAACCTTCGGATTAACCGAAAAAAGAGTTGCTTCTGTAGAACCGAAGTGAAGTTTTTGGGTCACATCCTAACAAAAGATGGTATAAACCCAGATCCTGATAAGATATCAGCAATAAAAGATCGAAGCGCTCCAATAAACCTAAAAGAAATGATCGGTTTCGAAGATTCATTCCAGACTTTGCTAAAATCGCTCGACCCCTATCCGAACTCACAAAGAAGAATGCAAAGTGGACGTGGGAAAATGTACAACAAGACGCATTCGATGAGCTCAAAAATCGTCTCGTTAGTGCTCCAATCCTCAGACAAGTGGATGAAACAATGCCATTCACCATTCGAACCGATGCCAGTGGCTATGCAGTTGGTGCAGCTTTACTGCAAGGGGAGGGTCCAGACGAACGACCTGTAGAATACGCCAGCCGACTTCTATCGTCAGCTGAAAGGAATTATAACACGACGGAAAGAGAAGCATTAGCTGTTGTTTGGGCTATCCACAAGTTCCAAAGCTACATAGAAGGTAACAAAATAAGTGTTGTAACCGATCACCAAGCCTTACGATGGCTCATGACCCTCAAATCTCCAACCGGACGGCTGTCAAGACGGTGCCTGCAATTACAGCCATACGACATCCATATCCAGTATACACCAGGGAAAGCTAACGTATTAGCTGATATGCTGTCCCGTCCGCCCGTTACTGAAGACATACCAACTTTAGAAAGTTGCGTCATATCCATGGACTTTCCTCATCGAAGTATAAAAGAAACACGTGACCGCCAAATTTAAGATCCTGATCTTAAGAAGATAATTGACGATCTGGAATCCTTCGCACCAGAACAATTCACCTGCTGGACTTTACGAGGTTACCTACTTCATGATGGAGTATTATATCGGTATAATCAAGATGATGACAACGAGGAGGCTCAGCTTGTTCTTCCCAAAACAGAACGAGAGCAGATAATGAGCTCCTACCATAATAAAGCTACCGCCGGACATTACGGGTCTGAACGCACTCTTCAGCGAATCTCAACTCGCTACTTTTGGCCATGCATGCGAAGAGACATTGCAACGTATGTCAAGAATTGCATCCAATGTCAACGACATAAGGTAACCAACCTAAAACCTGCTGGACTTTTACAAACGCAAGCGAACCCGGTGGAACGAAAGAACCGTGATCTGAAGACACAGCTAGCCATCTTAGTTGGGAATGAACATTTCAGCTGGCCGGAAAAGCTTCCATTCATCAGATTTGCCATGAACACTGTCAGATGCCAAAATACAGGTTATAGTGCAGCGTTCCTTAACTTTGGACGGGAATTACGCGCTCCCGATGATGTTCAACGTGATTTCCGTGCCATTATTCAATCCGAAAACTTCGTCCCTGGCATTACGCCGTATTTGAGCAAAATGGTAGATGCTCTAAAAATCGCCCGCGAAATTAATGAAAAGGAACAAGACCGTCAAAAGATGTATGCGGATAAAAAAAGACGTCCTGATCCAATCTACTCTCCAGGAGATTATGTTTGGGTCGATACCAAAACACACAGTAAAGCTAACAACCGCTTCACATCAAAATTAGCTCCTAGACGCGATGGCCCATACATCGTGGTAAACAATAAGGGCTCCAACAGTTATGAAATAGCCAATACCGCCAATCCATATGAAGCAATTGGCATATACCATACATCCGCTTTAAAAAGATGTACCAATCCGCATGATATAGACATATAGAGGAACCTTTTGTACCAATTAGACGTAGAGGAAGACCACGAAAACTCGTGGACTAGTAAGATTCACTTTCTTGTATCTTCACCTCTTTATTCTAGTTTCAGATACAAAAGGGGAGATTGTAACAAACACTCTACAATTAATTACTAAGCAATCAGTAATCAGTCAAGATCTAGGCAATCAGAAGTCATGAAATTACTTGGTTACTAAGTAACTAGACTCTAAAAATTAGTATAAAAGAAGCTCCTCAAAACAATATATTTCACTGTTCACTTGGCTGTCAGCACGAGCACTTAATTAACAAGTCTTGTCTGCCCCAAACGAATTATTCTTAATAAGAAAACCTTTGTATTTCAATCTTTAAAATATTTGACTAAATAAAATTATTTTATAACGATTTTGAAGATTACGCCTTTTATCTATAAATATTATAAAACTGTAGAGGTTTTTTTGTTGGTAACCTAATAGCGTGAAAACCGCTGGACAGATTTCGATGAAACTTTTTTTGAAATGAAAGTACCCGGGATGATCACAAGCTATGTAATTTTTTGCTCAGCCTACTGAGTCTTACATAGTAGTCAAAATAACTGTATATCGGAGAGGAATATTATCATTATACAACCCTAACTCAATAATGGCTTATCGGATTGAAAATCAAAAAAATAGGTGAAATTAGTAAATCTGTCGCTGATTCATTTTATTTTTTATTTATTTATTTATTTGTCACCAAAGATTACACTTTCATAGACAGAAGCAGAAAACAAAAATACAAAAATTTATAAATATACATGTATATGAAAAATAAAGTTAAAAACAGGGCAAACAATTATGACTGAAGACCATCAAGTAATATTCTTTTTATTGATGAAATCGATAGGTTTAAGTCAATTGAATGGACATTTACATTATACGAAATCATCAATCCATTAATTGAGGAAGAACGACCGTAGTTTGTACGAGAGTGTGCTACTCTAAAGAATCTAGAGCTTCGAAGATTGACTGAGGGAACGTTTAAGTTGACAAGGTCAAGAA
Organism: Brachyopa scutellaris; assembly: GCA_949775065.1. Taxonomy (NCBI): domain Eukaryota; kingdom Metazoa; phylum Arthropoda; class Insecta; order Diptera; family Syrphidae; genus Brachyopa; species Brachyopa scutellaris. The sequence goes on along the minus strand of OX459114.1, from coordinate 50,001,581 downwards.
TTTCTGTAGACTCAATCTCACCTATTAAAACCCTATGAATAAAAACAACTCGTGTCACCGTTCTCCTCACCTCCAGTGATTCTAAATTAATTAATTTTAACCTGGATAAATAAGGAGGTAAGTGATATGAGTTCTGCCAAGGAAGTCCCCTAAGAGCGAACCTAAGGAATCTTTTTTGAATTGATTCAATTCTAGATATATGAACTCTATAATATGGATACCAGACAATTGAGGCGTATTCTAATATGGAGCGCACAAATGTAACATATAACGATTTAAAGACATACACGTTAGAAAACTCACAAGCATAGCGCCTAAGCATTCCCCATGTTCTGTTCGCCTTGTTTGTGATGCAATCAACGTGATTGTTGAAAGATAGCTTAGTATCTAATAACACACCCAAATCTTTGATTACATTAACACGAGGAATGACTACACCATCAAAAGAATATGTATTCATGAGAGGAGATCTACAACGAGCAAAGCTAATGACGGAACATTTACTTACATTTAAAGAGAGATAGTTTTTAGAGCACCACAGATTAAACTTTTGAAGATGAGAGTTTAAGAGGTGAAAACAATGCGGCTCACTGCCCGACGTATAAATCTTGAAGTCATCTGCAAACATTAACAAGGAGCATTCCGGGAGAAATTTTACAATATCATTTACAAACAAGATGAAAAGCAGGGGTCCGATATGACTGCCTTGGGGAACTCCAGAAGTGACAGAAATTTTGTCAGAAATATTGTTACGAAACCTAACATGTTGGAATCTATTGCTGAGGAAAGAAGAGAGCCAATTTAAAAAGAAGATAGGAAAACCCAGTCTCGTAAGTTTGTAAAGCAAAATTTTATGGTCAACTCGATCGAAAGCTTTGCTAAAATCCGTATAAACAGCATCAACCTGGTTACCTTTACCAATCTCTGAAATCACAAAATTTGTGAACAATATAAGATTAGTTACAGTTGACCTTTTTTTTACAAAACCATGTTGATTATTGCAAATAAGGGATTTGCAAAAGAAGTTTAATCTTTCAGTGACTAGCGAATCAAATAATTTAGGTAGAGAAGATTGCTTACAAATACCTCTATAATTCTCAATTTTATTTTTCCGACCAGACTTAAAAATAGGAACTATAAAAGAGGTTTTCCAGACAGATGGGAATAAGCTAGTTTTCAAAGATAGGTTGAAGATATGACATATGATTTTGTGTAAAGGATAAGCACAGTTCTTGAGAAAAACAGAAGGTAGGCCATCAGGACCAGGGCTTAGGCTGGAGTCAGAACCAGCTAACTTATTCAAAATATCGTCCTCAGAAAATTCAATGGTATTGATAAGAGGAGAGGAAATTTTCATCAATCGTCGAGTCGTGATTCGAATATACTGATTGGAAGAAACAAGCAAAGTTATTACAAATACTAGCGGAAGAGTCCGCTAAATGTCCATTAAAAGAGAGCGTGGCTGGAAAACCGTCACTTTTTTTCTTAGAATTAATAAAATTCCAAAATTTATCCGGTCTACATTTGAGGCTATTCTGGATATCATTTAAATACACAAAATACGCGTGGTAGAGAGCAGATTTAAATTCAGATTTAAGCCTTTTAAACACAAGGTAGTCATCATCCGCCAAACTAGAACGCCATTTCCTATACGCACGATTTTTAAGAGTATTTAGGTTACGAATAATTTCATTGTCCCAGGGACAGGAATCAATTACATTTTTGACGCGAACTACAGGGACAAATTCAAAAACAACAGAATTAATGACCTCGTAAAATTTGGAGCGAATTTCATCGATTTCTAGCGAAAGATAAGGACCCCAGTCATAATTGTTAAGCTCTTCACAAATATTACTATAATTAGCATTTTTGAAGTCGAATCTAAAGGAATCACAAATAAGAATATCTTTTAAATTTAATAAAGAAAAAATGTTTAAAGAAGGATGATACAAATCTTCCGGAACGAGAGGAGTAAGATCCCTGAATACAAACGTTTCGTCACTGTTATTAGTGAAGATGAGGTCCAAAGTACGATCCATGTTGTTTTTAACATTATTCACCTGGAGTTGACCAAGTGAATGGAGCGTATCCACGATCTCAGCTCCAAGTGTAGACAAAGATATATCTGGATTGAGATACGTACAATCAGCATCCCCCGATGTCCAGTTAATGTTGGGTTGATTAAAATCACCAAGGATGTATATTAAATCCGTGGAAGATAAAATACTCACAATGAAGCGAATTGCATCTAAATACCTAGTTACGACATTTGATCGGGCACTAGGTGGAATGTAAACACAAACAATGTACAGCTTGGCGGAAGATGTAAGATTAAAATAGCTGCAGCAAGTTTCAATGTCTTCATAATCGTTGAGCTCAAGAACATTCGCCTTATAATCGTTTTTAATGGCTAAAAGCACACCACCAAAGCGTTTGAAAATACTATTAGCCACTGAACGATCACAGCGGTTTACATCAAAGTTGGAAGGATAACTGACGGAATCACTGAAACTCTCATCTAATCCAGTCTCCGTAAGCACAATAATATCATAAGAACAGGTATACACACTCATCAAGAATTTAGTGCACTTGGTTCTTAGCCCCCTTACGTTTTGGTAGAAGAGGGCAACTTCTTTAAGTTTTTTGAAGAAGAAGATCTTGAATTAGGCCTGTTAGTAAACATCTTAACCAGCATGTCATTCGGCCAGAAATCCGGATTTAAAAGTATTTCACCCATTGATGATGGAACAAGTAATTTAAAAGAAGCAGAGATGCGACCAGGTAAATTATCTGCTGTTAGGCTTAAACATCTGATGCTATTCGTATCAATACCCTTCTTCGCTATATAGTTAATAATAGCAGAGGGTTTAGTGCCATACTCCAAGCGAGATAAAAATACTGCAAACGGAGGAGGCACAGTCCTTAGAGCGCAATTATTGGTTGAATCATTGGTTGATTCATTGGTGGGACTTGCAATGCCTGAACATGATGCCATTTGAGGATCTTCGGATGATATGTCAACAGTAGGAGGAGCCAAATCAACCGATTGTGAATTAGAGCGTAGTGCTCTCTTTTGTTGAGGAAGCTCAAGATTAAGTTGTTGGTTTTGCTGTTGAGATCTATGTTGTTGTTGCTTTTGTTGTTTATGCTGCTTATGATGGTTGTTTAGTGCTTGTGTTTTATCCTGTTCAAGATGTTCTTTATGCAGTTCGTGTTGTTGAATATCATGTTGACAGTGTTTATGTTGTTGTTGCTCATATACTTGTTGTTGGATGAGGCGTAGCTGTTGTTGCGATTCATTCAATTGATTCTGCTGTTGTTGTTGTTGCAGACAATCAATATTTTTGAAACCCTCTAACATTTTTTCTTTATTTGAAGGATCAAAATCAAGTACCGCCTGAAATTCCGAGAACATGAGCGTTAAACTGTTGACAATTTTTTGCATCTTGGTTATCTTCCAGTGCAAGACGTCATACGATATACTGCGATATATCGCAGTAGAAGCAGAGGCCAGGTGTTGAGACAATTTTATCAATATCTTTCCCTTTAATATTAATACATTTGGCATGCACACTAACATGGCAAATAGCGCAAGAAAGTTTAACATCATTTGCTGTTTTTTTTGCATATATAGCAATCCAAATCACTCATGATTAGCTGGTTGCAGTATTAGAATATGATGGTTGTAGTATTGGATAGATGATGGTTGCAACATGCAATGAGTAAAAAAAAAAATTGTACGAATGCAAATGAGTAGAATCACTTTGCTAAAACGGCAGAACATGTACTAAATATTGTACTCACATGTAAGAGGAAGTGAGATCACCAATGTAGCTTCTGATGTTGTAGTCCGCAGTTGACAGAAGGAGGAGAAATTTCCGATGTTATCACTCAACGATGCGGTCGATGCAGATGAAGAAGTGTAAAAGAGATAACGATAATGTATAGTCTCGATTGCTTCTATAAAGGCAGAACATGCACTAAAAGTAGACTCACCGGGCGAAATGAGTCGAAAGTCTGATATAACGGCCGAAATTAGATGAAACAGACGTATTCGGCACTCAATGCTGGTTAAAGAGAAACCACTCAAAAGTTCTTCTGATTATTGTTCAGAAACTTGATATTTATTTTTCATTTCTTAATTTCTTAATTAAAAAATAAAGAACAACTCGCGAAATTACTACGATAAGGAGAGAAATTCTTAAATTATCGAACACTTCACAAATTGAAAATTGAAGGCTAAGGGGTATAATGTTTAAGTTAAAAACTATAAAGAGCGAAGTTAAACACTAGCAATCGCTGCAAACAGGGTTGCCGACGAGATACAAAACATCCTCCTGCGTTATCCTGAAGCTGAGCAATGTTCAAAACAATTATTCAAAACATCGACCACAATTTTCCTTCAGCGGAGACCACCGCCAGCAGTCGTGCAGCAGTGTGTTAGTTAGTTAGTTTATATGACTTTTATTTTCATTTTTAATTCATAACATTCAATATAATTCTAAGTCTATTATGGTTTGGCCTATGGCCGTCTACCAGATTGACAATAGTTACATTTCTATTTTTGTTTTTAACAGAGAACAAAGAAAAAGGCAATATGTACACCATGTAACAAAAGTATACATACGGCAAGTGATTTTTCATTTTAGACCAGAAAAAAATGAAGAGACGATTTTTTTTCAATTTTAAATGAACAGATAATATTTTATTTCTTAGAAAATAACAAAAAATATAACTTTTTCTGAATTCATTTAAGCTTATTAGTATAAAAGAAAATAAGGAACGTTATACAATGTTACAAAAGTATACATACGCTTAAGTTTATAAAGGAAAATAAGTTGTTTAATATGATGTTGGACCTCCACGGGCTTTAATGACAGCATTCAGACTTGATGGCATCGAAAGCGATAGTTTTTTTGTGATTTCGGGACTTATTTTTTCCCACTCCTCCCTCAGAACGATTTTAAGGTTGGAAACAGATGATACACATCTTTCCTTCACTTTTTCTTTAAGGTGAGCCCAAAGATGCTCAATAACGTTGAGATCTGGAGATTGCGGTGGATGTTCCAGTTTATTTCTTACTTGATATAGGAGCCATTCTCTTACTAAAACCGACGTATGCTTCGGGTCATTGTCGTGTAAGAATGTGTAATTCCCATTAAGATGCTGTTTGTCGATGCTTGGGACAAAATTTGACTTCAAAATATCCAGATACATATGCCGATCCATTATACCTTCTATAAACTTGAGTTCTCCTACACCATTTGCCGCCATGCAGCCCCATACCATAACGGAGCCTCCGCCGTGTTTGACAGTAGGGCACAGATTTTTTCGGTCAAAAGCTGTATTTGGTTTTCTCCATACCCTTACCCGCCAATCTCTTCCGAAAACATTTGCACTCGTCCGTGAAAATGACGCGTTCCCAAAACGTAGGGTCAGTTTCATGGATTCTGTAATACTTTTTAGCATACGCCAGCCGTTTCTGCATATTTATAGCACTGATAAATGGTTTTTTTCTTGCCTCTCTTGACGCTAGGCCTGCCTTTTTTAAACAACGACGAACGTTTTGAGGATGAACATCTACTCCTTCGCATTCTCGGAGTTCATTGGACAATTTAACAGCACTTTGTTTGGGATTTTTTTTGACTATTCGGACTATTTTGCGTTGCATTCTGTCGTCAAGTTTCGGCGGTCGCCGCTCCTTGGCTTACTTTCATACGTCCCGGTAGTATTGAAATTCCTTATGACTGTTTGGACTGTTGACTTTCAGAATTTCACCAATTTTTGACATAGATTTCCCTTCATTTTTGAGCTTTAGGACTAACTTTCGGACCTCAGCAGAGATTTCCTTTGTTTTTACCATATTTTTGGAATTAAATCACGTTAAACTTCGTAAAACAAACTTATTCTGGCACTTAAATAGCAAATAATGAGAATACAACGCGAATTGAATTTTAGTTGATGGACAAAATTACGGTACTTCCACTTTCAATGGGCCGTATGTATACTTTTGTAACATGTGGAAGTGAGGCCACGTTACTTTTTTCCAATTAATTCAAATAACTTTGGGAAAAGCGTAATTTTTTGTTATTTTCTTAGAAATACAGTTTAAAATTTTAATCCTACTTTTGAATTTTAGTTATTTTATAAAATATTCCCTGTTAAAATGCCAAAGGACTGGCCACATTAAACATTAAAAATCTTCTTCAACTATACATTTTCTATAACGAAGAGCATTTGCACAGCAGTTGAAAAGTAAATCCCTGCCTCGGACTCCATTTAAGATTTCAATTGCTTCACCTAATCCAGGGTATACGAATCGAAGAATCTCAATCGAATTTCTTTTAAAACTGGGCATATTGCAAGGAAGTGAAATATATCCTCTCGTATCTTCATATTGCAAAGATTGCACAAGACAGGTAGCTCTGGACGGTGTGGAATGAAATTCAAATTTAATAGCTCTCCTCTGATTTTAAAAATTACGCTGATCTTTTCTATTGAGTTACAGTTTAAAAAGTAAGTTTTTTCTGCTAGATCGTATTTCAACTTGCTGTAATATGTCCTATACTGGGAAGACTGTGCTTCCGTTACAAATCGATCATACATAGTTCGACCTACTTTTGGCAATAAGACGTTGAGTTGTGCTTTTAGATGTTCAGGTTGCTCATCGGGTGTTATCGTTATGGTTTCTCCATAATCTGATGCAAGGCGTTCCCATTCTTGAATGAAGCTTGTTCTACTTCTTATTACACTCTTGAGTACAACTTTTGGCAGTCTGTCATTACTCATTGCCATAACTTTTACTATGTAGTCGAAATGTAGTCTCAGTGTTTCCAAGAATATAGGCGGTGCACCAGTCTCTAGATGCAGCATATAATTAGGCGTAGCACTTGGTAAACGAAATATTCGCTTTAAGAAATACCTAAGAAACTTTTCTATTTCAACAAAGGAACAGTATCCCCACACCTGCGCTCCATATAAAAGAACTGAAGCTGCAGTTGTGCGAAAGAGTTTCTGCTTCGAGCTATGGCTTAAATACTTGTTGTTGATGCAGCGACCCCATACCGATGAGATTGCTCGTTTGGCTTCAGATAGTTTGGTTTCTAGATGTTTCTTCATATTCAAGTTCGAAGACCTTAAAATTCCTAAGTATTTGTATTCGGGAACAACTTCCACCATTTCTTCTTGATACGTCCATCTTTCACTTTGAGAATATCTGCCACCGCCGCCTCTGAACACCATTACCTTCGATTTATTCAAGTTCACGCTAAAGGCTGAACTATAATAGTCGAAAGCAATCGGAAGCTAGTGTCAAAATCCTACGTTAAGTTTCCTACCGAAATGTCAATTGCTCAAGCTGCCCATAATAGAAGAATGCGAACGGAAGCGAATGTCACTGGCGGTTGTCAGACTCTAGTCGTTTTGCCCGTGATTTGTTTGTTGTTTTGCAAAATAACTAGTGAAATCGAGAAAAATGACTACCTAACAAAATAAAAATGATCACTTTTTTCGTTTTATGTTTCCATTGAGGAAGCAAATCGTACTCCTATGTACAAGGCATTTTTTTTATGTTCGACGTACATACATATATATGTTATGTATTGTACTACATACTTGCAAATGCATACATAACAGTATGTAAATGAAATCTAAGAATAAATATTCTTTAAAATGATAATGCAAAAGCAAATAAAACAACATTTCTTTATTTCCGAAATTCCAATTTAATTTTACACAGCTGTTAAAGTCAAATGTCAAATTTTCGTACGAAAGAGCGAATGGATTCGCTCCTTTCGTAAGTGAGCAAAAGTGGACGAAGACTTAACGAATCGAAGCGAAAAGCTATTATGGTTGTACAATACAAATTCCTTGTGTGTACGTGGTCGTACGAACCAATTCGACTATTATAGTTCAGCCTTAAGGTTCCAGTATTTGCAGTAAACGCAAATATGATGATACTCTGACCCAGCTCGCTTTGACAAGCCATGAAGAGAATTTGTCCCAAATCGTGCAGCAGTGTGTATCGTTGCAATAGTGTGTGTGTGAGTATATGTGCGCGCTCTAACATGATCATATGCTTTGTACTTCAATGTGCTACAATCATTATCACCATTTGCGGCTCTCACACTCAACCAATCTTAACAAATTAAGTGTCAAAAGAAAGAGAATTTTCTAGAGCAGCGAATTGCTCAGAAAAGTGAACTTCTGTTGTTTTAAGAGTTCATTTTGGTTCATATATGTATGCACATATGTATTTGCTATGTGGAAGTCATCTGGGATGTTTGGTTTACAGTGCTATTTTGCCGAGACTTTAGGCAAACGTTATCAGTAGTGCCACGAGGCACATCCGAACGCACAAAATTTCTCTGATTTGTTATTTAAAATTGGTGGAGGAACGCTTCCGGAAGTAAAGCAAATTTATCACAAGGTTTAAGGTGATATATCACAACTAAAAAACCGTAAGAATTCTTAGCTTTCTGAGCGAGCTATTTTGTTGCCTCGGAATGATTAAGCTCCAGCAATTAACAGCGAGATATTTTCACGTGCTGATGGTCAAAGTGCAGAATGTATTTCAATCACCCGGGTTGTGGACCAAGAAGTAACAACCAGATATCTGGTCGAATTTTTAAACTCTCGCTTTCGCTGCCATCACATAAATTAAAACTAAAAGTGGGTGTACCTACTATTCTTCTAAGAAACTTGAGCCCGCTTTAATTATGTAACGGCACCGGACCTAGAGTTACAATTCTGCAATGACATCTGGTAGAGCCGGAAGTGTTGACGGGCTACGGTGCGTTGCGGTTTTTGAGAACTATGAAATCTGCATTTAGCGCCTGAAAGTTACATATTGAAACACGTTTTTGATAAAACGCAGTTAATCGACAAAATTTATTTAACACTTTTGTGGACTTAGACAAATACTTTAATCTTTCTTCGCTCCCACTGAAATTGCATATTTGAAGGAATGAGAAAGCCCTTAGAATAGAATGCGAAGCAAGGCGAGCACGGGTTCAACTAGTAGTATATACTTTTTTTATTTTTGGTTATAATGGATGAACTTTTGTTTTTTTGAATTACTTAAACCTTGCTTTTAATAAATAAATAGAAAAAGAAATCAAAATTCTCATGGACTTTAAAAATTTTACTTTCATAAGGACTTCATAAATGATGTGTGCTATTTTTTTTTTGCACATAGCTATACATATATCTTACTTCAATGGGCACCGTAGCGCAAGTGGTTAGTGCGTCGGACTACTGAGCCAGCGGTCTTGGGTTCGAATCCCGCCGCAAACACCTAAAAAGTTTTTCACAGTGCCCGCCTCTTCCGAATGCCTGACAAGCATTCAAGAGTATCATTTGTCATGTAAAGCTTCCCAACGTTCGGAGACGGCAGAAAACTGTAGGTCCCTTCCATTCGTGCAAAAATATAACGCGCACACAAATGGTTGCGGGAAGCTAGGCTTGGTTCTACCTAGGACTGCTGAAGCCAAATATTATTATTATTATTTGTACATTATGTAGATTTAAGAGATAACCATGCATGCAAAAGTTGGCTACCCTATGTACTTTGGGAATTATATTCGGAAACATTTTGTTCAATTTTGACATAAGCTTATGTTTCCCTATGCGAATTATGGTTGAGCCTTAACAATCCGAACGAACATTTCTAATAGAAATAGACCTTTTTTGATCGCTGGTTAGTTGTTTACCTTTTTTAACAAATCAAAAGCAATCATGCAAAAGACAATCCAAATATGTATTGAAAAACTTACAGTATTTTACAGTTACACAATTTTCCATTGAACATATTGCAAAGACATATGTATATTTCAATTTTTTACGCGACGACGCAGAGGAATCGTTATGATTTTAACAGGCTGGGTTTGTTTGTTTGTATGTACATATGTAAAGATGTCACCTCGTACAGCCTAAACTTACTTACTTAGTTGGCGCTACAGCTCGAGGTGAGCCTGGGCCTGCTTCTCGCAACCATTTGTGTGTGCGTGTTGCATTTTTGCACGAATGGAAGGGACCTACAGTTTTTTGCCGACTCTGAACGGCGAGTTGAGAAGCTCAATCGAGACAAATGATACTCTTTGATGCTTGTCAGACATTCGAAAGAGGTGGGCACTGTGAAAAATGTTTAGATGTTTGCGGCGGGATTCGTACCCAAGACCGCTGGCTCAGTAGTCCGACGCACTAACCAATTGCGCTACGGTGCCCACACAGCCTAAACTATGGAACCGATTTCAACAAATGAGGTGTCTTTGGATTCGTCCTTATCCGGAGTGTCCTAGGCTATGTGACGTCACAAAAAAAATACAATATGGCGGGCGCACCAATCAAAATGGCGGACTACCTCTTTTATTTTTTTCTTCTTTTTTACCCAACTAGTCTTTACAACCGCATTGATAGTGGTATCAAATGAAAGGGCTTTGCGAGTAGAATACAATACGATATGACGTAATTTTAAATTCAATATGGCGGACGCCCCCCAAGATGGTGGATTTCCGTTATCTTTACTACATAATACATATAATACATAATGCTACAATTACATAATATGGGTATCATATGAAAGGGTTAGACAAGTAGTACACGACATTGCTTACTTATACATACACTACATATTTTTTGAAACTAAAAAGTTGTAAATAAAAAAAAAAAAAAAAAATTAAGTTTAAAAAACTAAAACCCGTCTACGGGAAAACCCAACTAAAAAGTACGAAACAAGATGAAACGAAACAATGATTTTCAGAGTATAGATCTCAAACGAGATCGCTGGGACCTAATGGGTTAATGAAGTCTAGGGCTGTTCGCTACCCGCGGTATGTTCAATGTGCATATCGTTATCCTTATTTCTTTGGCATCGTTGTCAATAGTAGATTCCGAGGCTGCACAACCTCCAACTTACAGGACCACATCCATGGGTATTCCACTAGTAAATCCGTTTCAATTGCCCATTACGGGACATGAGGACTGCCTATTTATCCACCCATTAATCCATTTTTTCTCAAAAATAAATATTGCGAAAAAAGATGGTATTTTGTCATCAATTGAAATAACATTTTAAATAATATTAAAACTAGTATGTGCTGTAAAAAACAAATATTTTTTCGATCACATTCTTGGAAGAAATGGCTAGGCTATCAGCCACCATTTATTATTTTTTATTTTAATAATAAATAATGATAATGCCAAAGCAGTATTATGTTGACCAAAAAAAGGCAAAAAAGGCAAAATCATACCGCAGAAAAAGGCAAAAAAGGCATTTAATAATAAAGGTTTTTATGCATTATTATTAACATTGTAATAGCACTGCACAACCCAAAACATGTGGAAATTCTCTGGTAACAATCGCCTACGATTATCTCTCTGGAAAGCCTTGAATGAAATAAAGGATCTTTTAACATGGGCAGAGCCAAGTGGAGCCAAGATAAGAGATGCCACGTGGTTGATATTTGAGTCCAATTTGGAGTTTACAACTTTTTATTTACAACTTTTAGTTGTCGTCTTGTCGTCTTCTTCTTGTAAAACCCTTTAATTTGACACCCATATTAAGGAGGTCGTAAAGATAACGCTATTCCACCAAATTGGTGCGTTCGCCATATTGAATTTTAAATGTCACTTAGCTTATCGTATTCTACTTGTCAAACCCTTTCATTTGATACCCATATTAAGGAGGTAGAAAAGATAAGGGTAATCCGCCATCTTGTGGGCGTCTGCCATATTGATTGTTTAATGACGTCATAGCGTATTTTATTCTACTTGCCAAGCCCTTTCATTTGATACCACTATCAAGGCGGTTGTAATGAAAAAGAAAAGAAAAAAGGTGATCCGGCATCTTGCTTGGTATGTCACCATATTGAATTTTTCTGTGACGTCACATAGCCTAGGACACTCTCCGGATCAAGACAAAACCAACGACGCTACATTTATTGGAATCGGTTCCATAGTTTAGGCTGTACGAGGTGACATTCTTACATACATACAAATATACAAACAAACCCAGCCTGCAAATCATAACCCTTCCTTTTGCCTAGTCGGGTAAAAAAGGCATTTTGCAAAGATGTTATTAATATTTCTCAGCTCTTAGAGCACGTAGAAATATAATTTTAGACTTAAAAGATGCGTATTTTAAAGCTATTAAAACTTAACCCTTAAATGCCCAACGACACCGATTTGTTTGGGAAAAATATATTATATGTTAAATGAAACATAAATATTGAATCAGGTGCCGAAAAGAAATAAAAATTTTTTTTTATCAAGTTATTGATAAAAAACCGGTTGTATCTTTAAAGATACACTGGGCATTAACCCCTCAAACGCGTTCTGAAAATGATTTATTATGAATACATTATATCATTTCACATAATATAATTACATCCGCATGATTTTTTTTATCAATTTAGTGCTACGAATTCGTAAGATATTTGATAAAAAAAAAACTCAATTTTTTTTAAGTTTTGTTAAAAAACATTGCAGGCAGTAATTGTTTAAATAATAATTGCAATTTGATAGTTAAGAAACTGAGTATTTTATTGGAGGTGGGATTTGAGTCAATAAACCCAAAAATATAAACTTTGAAGCTTAAATGCTAATATTAACGAAGATATCATGTTTTGAATGGTTGTATCTTTAAAGATACACTGGGCATTTAAGGGTTAACTGAATTTCAATAAAATAGACGAAGGAGAAGTTTACTTTTTTTAAGTTAAATTATTTAATTTCTTGCTTTTTTCACACTTAAAGTCAGACATATTTACGCACGAAATCCTTATCAAAACCTAATCAACACAAAAAAAAATTATCAAAATCCGTTCAGCAGTTTGCTGTGTACTGAATTTTCAATTTGTTTTATATTATTAGGGATTGTAAATGTAATGAAAATAATGTGTGTTAATGAAATTTTAGGGCACCGTAGCGCAAGTGGTTAGTGCGTCGGACTACTGAGCCAGCGGTCCTGGGTTCGAATCCCGCCGCAAACACCTAAAAATTTTTTCACAGTGCCCACCTCTTCCGAATGCCTGACAAGCATTTAAAAGTATCATTCGTCATTTAAAGCTTCCCAACTCGCCGTTCGGAGACGGCAGAAAACTGTAGGTCCCTTCCATTCGTGCAAAAATATAAGGCGCACACACAAATGGTTGCGGGAGGCTAGGCTTGGTTCTACCTAGGACTACTGAAGCCTAATATTATTATTATTAATGAAATTTTAATACATATTTTTATTTTAAAAAATGCTTATTGTACTGCTTTTTGGTAGAGAACTTTCGTTTGTGTTTCCATCTATTGTGTAAACAAATAAGTAGATAATGCCAATTGTTTGCCTACTCGTGTGCATGCAATATATGTATGCAGACCGTTTATGTGAAAGGCTTCGATACTACCGCGGATTTCCCAAGACTGCCCTTGCGCCTTATTAATGGGGAAATTTAAAATCAAATGACAAGGCTGGAATTGGAATTTGGGGAAACAAAACGAAACTTTCAAAATAGTTACTTCGGTGACGTTGTTCATTAGCTTTTCCACTGCAAGTCTGGCACCATTACAAAGTCGTGGTGGATTTATATTGCGAAGCATTATATTCGGTGATCAAACTTCTAATTGTAAAGTGTGTTGTTGCATTCCTGCCAAATCCAGTGAGTTCAAAAATTCGGTAGCATAATTCACCACTTCACACAGTGCTTCGATTAAATCAAATTTTGGGACAAAAATAAAAAAAAAAACAAATTGTAAACTTAGAATTACGATGAATCGGATTGTTATCACAACAAGACAAAGAATATTATTCCGTTAGTGTTTTTTAAATACAGTCATCAGGGGCCCTACTCTGTATTTCGTTTCGAAAGTGAAATTTTCCGAAAACGAATATTTTGTACTCTCTATTTCGATAGCGGAATGAAATCTACTACTTTCGGATATACATTTCCGAAAGTGGAAATTTGGTACTCTGTAACTCGTTTCCTAATGTCAAAAGCATTGAAAAACGGAAAATTTGTTTCTACAACTAATTCGCTAACGGAAGGATTTTAAAGTACCTGAAAATGCAAGTTTTTATGAAAATCTTTGTGATGATAACAATTATAAGCAAGCAATTAATGTGTGCACATCCCGATTTAGCCAAAGGACAATTAATTTTGAGGAATTATTAAATCTAAATGAATTTGTGTCTTTATTTTTTGTGTTTATTGATTTATTAAATTATTTGCGATTTGCTCTCGTATTCTCTTAACAATGTTGGAGCAGGCATCATTATGTTCTCCATTTACTGTTCAATGCTGTTTGATGATGCATCATCGGGTATTTTAAATTGACAGGAACTCCAGTGGATTCCAAAGGAGAAGGAAATTCATCTCGTATGCAATTCAAAACATACAAGAAAGCATCCTTCGAAATGCGAAAGTTCTTAACAAAACTAAAATAATAAATGATAAGTAATGGTGATATGAATCATTGGTACCAACCGAGTTTTACCTTTTATCACCTTTTTCAATAATATTTGATTTGTCCCGTATAATTTTCCGCTCAATCCGTTCTTAATTTATTTCTTCGTCCATCCGAAGTGCAACAGAATACATTTTCCTTTCTTATTATATTAAATTCTTCATTTAAAAATCATAACAATATTTTCCTCCTATTCTCGGTTTATTTATTTGACATATCTCATAAGAAATATATCGAGACTCGACAAAAAAAAATTCTTGAGTGAAAAAAGCATCTAGTAGTATTTTTTACATTCCGAAAGTGTTACAGAGTACCAATTCAAAAGCGAAACGAAAAGCAATTTCGAATAGGATTGACTTTCGAAACGAAATACAGAGTAGGGCCCCAGGTAAGACAGACATTGCGTTGAAAGTTGAGTGATTGTGTCGTAGACAAAGTGCATTTTATTTAGCTTGATTTCAGACCTCTTTCATTTTTACTGTTATTGTATAACTAAATACTTTTTGGTAGTATAATTAATGGAGAATAATAATGAAGGTATGTACTAAATACTTCAGTAGATATTTTTTCGCTGTACTGCTTCAGTTTCTTATAAGAAAAAACAGAACATAGAACAAAAAATTAAGTGTATTTGTTTTTATTTTTCTCAAAGGCTTTTAAAAAAATTGTCAGTTGGAAACAACATGAAAGATCATCTATGTTCTATGTTATTGCTTATTCAATTACCTGTCGATCTATGTACGTCTTATTTGGATTGTCCCCTCGCATAAGTATAAAAAAAAAATTTTGTTTAGGAGAGGCCAAACTTTTACAAATGCCGATTTTTTTAAAGTATGGCATAAAGCAGCGAAAGGAGCCAAGTCAAATGAAATCCATGAATATATTTTCACGTATTTTGATGTATTCAAATGCTATGGGGAAGATAAACGGCAATTTAAAAAAAAAAAAAACCAAACTTTTTCTATGGTTGCCTCTAGAAAATGGTGTATATATGGAAAAAATATGACAAACATGAAATCCGTGGATTTTTCAGCATACTTATTACTAATTTTTTTGCTAACTAATATTTCATTCATAAGGAAAAAATAATAAAACTGTATGATTATTACGCATTTTTTGCAGAAAAGCGACTTGAGAGTCAAAAAAATGTATGGGCAAGACTAATGATAGTGACTTAAAAATAAAATACCTGGAACGCCATAAAGGGTATCAACTTTATTCAAGCGTACATTAAAAGAGTATTATTTCTTCTAAAATTTAAGCCCTAAATAAAGTTTCTGTAGTAAGTATTAGCGGAGATATTTGTATTAGCATGGGTCAAGGTACACCAAAGTAGGCCTTTTATTAAATTTTCGATAAATGATGTCCACATTGGAGATAGATCCTTGTTGTGGAACGATTTTTTCTTCCATTATACCCAAGAATCAGTTTCCAAGTATTGACGAGTTACTTGGAAACACCCTGTATATTTCCTAATAAAGTGTAATAATCTATAATTGTCAAATATTTAAAGCAAAATGCGTTCCAAAATGTTTGTTTATTAATTAAAATTCAAAATTACATAACAACAGAAACATAGAAGGTTTTTTTTTGATTTTTGTCCCAAAATTTGTTCTAAGCGAAGCACTGTGCGTCATCTTGATTCTTAACAGTGTCCACTGACTTGTATTATAACTAATTAGACTGCTATGTCACTTTGAGTAGCTGTGCTAAGTTCATTGCCAATATTGTTCCTTCGCTCAACCAAATATGATTTTTGTGTTTCTGTGCTTTGTTTCGAAACACGCTTTGAATCAGTTCATCTTCAGATTGTATAGTAAAAAAGCATGTAGGTACAGTTGTGTTCACATAAATAGCACACCCTCATTCAAATGTTTCTTTTTTGCAATTCAATCTGTGCTTGCAAGCTGCTTAAGAGTTAAGCCATAATATCATAAGATATCACCGTTATAAACATAAAAAAACGACAAAGAATATCCTGTTAGTATTTCCTTATTTTGGGAGAGCTCGAGTTGGTGATCATTACAAATTGAATGTTCATATAAATAGCACACCTTTGGTTTTCTAGTGAAAATTCTGTGTTTAATTTTTTTTAATTCTAACAAGGTTAATACAATTATTTGTTAATTATGCTTACAATATACATAACTCATTACATAAAAATTAGGTAGGATTTAAGATTGGGAGAGGAAAGTATTGCACGGAGGAAAGAAGGTAATTAACTGGTACCATTCCTCCGCTTGGTAGACACCTTGACGTTGGTGCGGAGGCTTAAATCCCAAGGATGCAATTCTCAGATCAACTGCGGATATGCTTTTGTGAGCTCCTGCTCGCTTGAGGATTACTGCTTTTGATCAGGGTTTTTTTGTGGAGGGACAACCAAGATCTGCTAACCCCCTAATCCAGGGTGTCATGCGACCCGTGCCTATTGGATGGTTTGCAGCCAGGGGGTATACCGGCTGTAGTCGTACGGAGCCTCCTTAATACCGGGTCGCCTTAAGGAGTATGCATGGCCTTACCACGTCATACGGGGCTCTGACGTGGCGGACTCTTCTTTCCCGCGTTACTCGTGGGATCAAATGTACCAAAACAAAAATAAAAACAAAAACAAACAAAAACATCAAATACTAACTAACATGCGGGATTTAACCGCAAGTGAGATCGCATGCATAATGGAGCGTCGGCTCTGCGACAAAGATCTCTCTGGGGAAAAACCCAGCACCAGTGGCGGGAGGAGTTCTAGGTGGGTGCATGCACCCAACCCGAAACAGGAAAACCCTAAACAGATGCTGGAATCTTCACCAAGACCCCAAATCCGAAACACCGAGACGGTTGCGACTTCGCGTAAGCAAGACCAGAGCCAAGCTCCAGTCAGCAAAATCGCCAGCAACCAGCCTCTCGCGGAAGACACAGTGGAACCCAGGATGGAGGGTACGAGCTCAGCTCAAAACCTCGGACAATCCAGCTCCACCTACCCTACCAGGAAGCGTAACGCTCCACAAATGCCACCGCCGGGCCAACCTGGTGGCAAAGATGATCCACTAAGGAAAGGGCTGAGTGGTGCAGGTAATAGATGGTACCTACGATACCTCGAAAAGGGCTTTGCACCTGAAGCAGCAAGACAAAAGGCGGAAGAGCATAGGGCTAAGCCCGACTCAACCAACACAACTGTCATCAAGAGAGGGAGTGAATCCATCACTCCTCCGGCGAGCAACCAACAAAAGCGCCGCAAAACAGAGGCAGCTACAGCACGGCCGAGGGCTAAGCCCACTAAGGCATTTGAATCACAGGCAGGCAAAAGCTATGCCAATGCAGTAACGGCAGAACGGATTGCGGTACTTCCAAAAAAGTCCGAAATGCTTGGTGCCGAGGATTTAAAGATTCTGGAGGACGCTTTACTAGCGGAAATGGTGCGTGCATGGGAGCATAAGCTCAAATTTCTCGGTGTCCATTTTAGACATGGGATGCTCCTAATTGAGTGCGAGACAACTCGCTCAGCTGAATGGCTAAAATTGGCAGTCCCCACACTGAAAAACTGGAAGGGAGTGGAACTCACCGCATGCTGCGAGACTGATATCCCGAAGGCCCACACCATTACAATGTTTCTGCCAAGGAGCGCAGGTCAGGAGCCTGCTACCTCGATTGCGTTCTTGGCAGCCCAAAATGAAGGCCTCAACACACAGGCATGGAGAATCCTTCACTGTCGCGACGAAGGTGCTGGGCAGGTACTTGCACTCGGAATCGACCAGGAGTCGTACGCGGCGGTCGTTGAAAGCGGTGGCTCATTGAGCTATCGTTTCGGCAGAGTAGCGGTGCATGGTCTCAAGAGACCTAAAGAGATCACTGGAGTGACTGTCCAGCCTCCCCCGGCTTCGCAAGAAACCAGACCTTTAGCGGAGTCTACAAACCAGCTACAGGCAGTAGTACCTGTCCCTCCTCTGGAACGGATCAACCAAGTAGTGGACGAGGAAATGATCAGCAGGTCAACATCTCCGGAGGACTCGCTTCTGGATGAAGACGCGGATGTGGAGGTTCTCAATAGAACAGCTATCCACCTTTCCCTGGAGCCTTCAACTGAAGAGGAAGATTTTCTGCTAGCTGAGGAAGGGGCGCCTGCCCCACTAGAGCAATAGCTTGATGTCCTCCGCCAGCAAAATACACATCGCCCAGGTAAACATCCATCACGCTAAGGCAGCGTCAGCTGTGATAGCCAGGATGTTTACCTCTCAACACCTTGGGCTTGTACTAATTCAGGAGCCATGGATCTGGAAGGGGCTTATTAGAGGACTTTCTAGTAAGGATGCACAGGTAATTTGGGATATGAGGGTAACCAAGCCTAGAGCGTGCATCTTAGTCAGGAATAAATTTAATCCCATTTTACTTTCAGAATTTGCCACAAAGGACACTGTACCCATCCAGCTCACTCTAAGAACTGGGAGGGCTGTCCAGAATCTAGTAATAGCATCAGTCTACTGTGCCGGGGATGGACCGGCTGTACCAGAGGAACTGCAAAGACTTGTGGAGCACTGCAACAAGCTGCAATTACCAATACTTCTGGGCTGTGATGCGAACGCGCACAACGAACTATGGGGGAGCACCAACAACAATCCTAGGGGTGAGTACCTATTAGAATTCATACTTAGCTCCTCACTTGATATATTAAATGTAGGAAACACTCCGACCTTTGTCACTAGAGTTAGGCAGGAAGTCCTAGACCTCACGCTAGGTAGTCCGAGCATCAGTAGGCTAATCAAAAACTGGAGGGTATCTAATGAGCCCTCCATGTCTGATCACAGAATTATAGAGTTTGAGATTGAGGAGACAAGTATCATCTCAAATCCAATTAGAAATCCAAGGAAAACCAACTGGGATAGCTTTAGGGAAAATCTAGGCGCTAATCTGGAGCAAATAAAGGTAGGAAGAGCTCCAGTGCACCCCCTAGAACTTGAGAATACGGTAAGTGATGTGACAGGGGCCCTCATTGACGCGTACGAGACGAGCTGCCCCACTCGTACAACCAGAGGTAATAGGTCAGTACCATGGTGGAGCAATAAACTGTCAAAATTAAGATCCGACACTCGCAAGCTTTTTAATCTGGCTAAGCGTAACGGTGACTGGCAGAGCTACAAGACGGTACTCACCAATTACAACAAAGAAATAAGAAAGGCGAAAAGAGACAGTTTTAGGGGTTTCTGTGAAACAATCACAAACACTCCGACAGCTGCCAGACTTCATAATGCACTTTCTAAAACAGGCGGAATCTCAACGTCTCTAAAAAACCCAGACGGCAGCTTCACAGAGAATGAAGAACAGAGGGCACTTTTGCTCCTCGAAACTCACTTTCCTGGAAGCTCACTCCGTGTAGAAACCGTGGGAGTTAACCACGCCATTAGACCACGTAGAGTTGACTGGGAGCTTGCTTCCACTATCTGCTCTAAAAGTAGGTTGGAATGGGCCATCAAATCACCTGGTGTAGATGGAGTTTTCCCAGCACTCCTTCAGGAGGGAAAAGAGGAACTCCTGCCACTCCTAGAGAAAGTAACTAGAAGTAGCCTTGCATTGGGCTATGTACCGAGTCAGTGGAGTAGGGCAAAGGTGGTCTTCATACCAAAAGTGGGGAAAAAGGACCCAATGCAGCCTAAGTCCTATCGTCCAATCAGTCTCACATCTTTTCTTCTGAAGACCATGGAAAAGGTTGTCGATAACTATATAAGGGAGGAGATTCTCTACAGATCCCCCTTACATCACTCTCAGCATGCGTATAGAGCGGGCAGGTCAACAGAGACTGCTCTATATCAACAAAATACTATAATCCAAAGTGCACTGGACACTAAGGAGACTGTACTCTGCGCTTTTCTAGACATTGAAGGAGCCTTTGATAACACTTCTCATGAAGCGGTTGGACGCTCCTTGAGCAGGAAAGGCGTTGACGACACTATCGTAAGATGGGTACGTGAGCTAGTCCGCACAAGATCGGCGGAAACTTGCACGACACTACACACCATCAAAATAAATACCACTAAGGGTTGCCCGCAGGGGGGAGTACTATCACCGCTGCTCTGGAGTCTCGTCGTGGACGAACTCCTGGAAAAACTGACCAACCTCGGCATAGACGGTCAAGCTTACGCTGATGACATTGTCCTAATCGCTAGGGGGAAATACGAGGAAACCTTATGTGATATAATACAAAAAGGGCTTAGAGTGACAAAAGAATGGTGCAATATAGCGGGACTGAACATCAATCCGGCCAAGGCAACGCTAGTACCCTTCACAACAAAGAGGAAGCTTCCACACATGAAGACTATTACCCTCTCAGGATCAGTCATCACTCCTGTGCTAGAAGTCAAATACCTAGGAGTGTACCTTGACAGTAAACTGAACTGGAAGAAGCACACAGAAGAGGTTACCAAGAAAGCGACTCGTGCACTCATGATATGTAAAAGCATAGCCGGCAAATCATGGGGCTGTCGACCTCATATTCTCAGATGGATGTATATTAGCATGGTGAGACCTATAATCACCTATGGGGCAATAGCATGGGCAAAAAGAACCAGTCTGACAACTACGAGAAATACACTAAATAAAGTGCAGAGATTAGCATGTGTATGCATGACGGGTGCAATGAGAACCTGTCCAACTGCAGCACTGGAGGTGTTATTGGAGCTTACTCCATTGCATCTGGTAGTGAATGAAACCGCAAATAGGACGTTTCTAAGAATGGCCAAAGAAGGAATAGGAAAAGGAAAATGCATCAGCCATAAAGACCATAATGCAATGGCCAGTAAGCTTCCCCTTCTAGCCCTTCCTAGAGACGAGTTGGAAGAAAAGCTTTCACATCAAAATCAGCAACAAGAAAGACTGGAGCAATGAATCTAGAATCTCTGCGCTGAGTCCGCACACCATTAAATGGTACACGGATGGTTCAAGAACTGAGGAAGGAACGGGGGCAGGAGTGTTTGGGCCCGGAACTAAACTATTCGAACCCATGGGCAGCTACACCAGCATTTTTCAAGCTGAAGTCTGTGCTATCGACAGATGTGCCCAACTCAATCTTGATAAATTCTACAATAGATGCGACATTGCAATAATGTCAGATAGTCAAGCAGCTATCAAGGCAACAGGGGCCCAGATCATTAAATCTAGAATTGTCTGGGAGTGCCTAGACAAACTAAATAGACTGGGTGAACGAAACAACGTCACCATATACTGGGTACCAGGACACCTGGGGATAGAAGGTAATGAAGAGGCGGACAAACTTGCCAGGAAAGGGGCTGCCACACCATTTGTGGGTCCTGAACCCTTCTGCGGCATAGGGGAACACACAATAAAAGAGGAGCTCCGATCACTGGAGAAGACAAACAGGGCTAAGTCCTGGACAAAAACTCAGGGTCTAAGACAGGCAAAGAAACTGCTCGGTAATTACAACCTGAAGAGATTCGAAGCTTGCATCAGCCTTGGCAAAAACAAACTCCGCATCCTGACTGCGTTCCTTACTGGGCATTGTAAACTCAGGGGACATCTCAGGAAGCTAGGTCTATCAGATGAAGACTCATGCAGATTTTGCGATGAGTCCAGCGAAACTCCAGAACACATACTGGTGGAATGTGGGGCATTAACCCAGAAAAGATTCAAGTGCTTGGGTAAATACCAAGTTACAGCAGAGGATCTACCACTCATAGCACCCAATCTCCTGCTGCGATGTCTCAGGGAAATTGGTCTGGATGAGGTGCTGTGACCTATGGAATTCTCACCTGGGCTAGGTGTGAGCGAAGCTCTCTCTAACCGATTCCAATAGGAATAATGACGAGAGAGATGTTTCTTCGTCTAGGACTTGTAGGGGGCACAATAGATCTTAAGGTCGCGGTGCATCTCACCCTTCAACAATAATAATAATAATAATAACTGGTACCATGATATAGGACGGACAGACAATTTTGGAGGTGACAAGGACATTCAAGTGCTCCACGAAGCTCGTACAAAATGTGAGTGAGGAAAACTCCACCAGTGGCTGACAGGGTCATACACAGAATTAGCTGTAGTATCTTTCTTAACCTTTTGGAAAATTAGACAACAATTAGATGACCAACATGGTGTCCAAATATCCACCGTAACTTTACGTCGTCGCCTGGTAGAATATCATCTTAATGGAAGGATTGCCAGAACAAAACCTCTCGTGTCCTCAAACGCTCGAAAGAGAAGACTTACATTCACAAACACTCGCAAGGACAAACCTTTGTCCTTTTGGAAAAATATCTTGTGGAACGACGAAAGTAAGTTTAATAGGTTGGGAGAAGATAGCAAAAAGTGTGTGAGAAGACTTTCGAACCAAGAGTACAATCCCAGGTACAACATTAAGACTGTTTGTGTTTGATTGGCCGGCCCAAAGTTTCGATCCGAATAACATCCAAAACCTTTGGAATAATATTGACTCGCTTGTCAAGGACTCCACTCCAAAAAATTTGGAAGAACATTGGCAAACTACGAAGTCGGCTTGGGAAACAATACCTTCGCAGAGATGTAAGCTTAAAATGGAGTTTGCCAAAACGTTGTCAGGAAGTAATAAGGAACAAGGCATATGCTACCAAATATTAAAAAAAGGTAGTTTTATGTTAATTTTTTGGAGTATTATTTATTTTGTAAGCATTGTGCTATTTATATGAACAACTGATTTTTAAGTTTTTGATTTTTTTCCCCCATTGGAATTTGTTATTTTTAAATGAATTATGTGCTATATTGTGCAAAACTAAAGCAACTACAGTGGATCTCATTTTATTTCGACCAGCAGCTTTTGAAAACTTTAAGTGAGGATAACTCCTAAGCGACCAAAAATATCAACAAAATTTATTTGTAGATTTGTATATCTACATTTAAGCTTTTATAAAATAACGTCATTTACTTCACAGAATTAAACGTCTTCAAATCTAAAATCTAAAAATAATGTAAAACATAATGAGCTGATTTCAACCAGCTAACAAAACAAGGATTTCATAAACCCCCATTTTTATCGACAACCGGGTCGTGTGGGGGCTGATTTTTGTCCATTCTTCAAGTAGAGCTTTCTTCAAGTCATCTTTGGATGAACTTTTATGGCTGCGGATGTTGTTTTCCAAAATCGACCACAGATTTTCAATCACATTGAGATCATGTGATTGGGCCGGCGGGCGGTGCCATTAGATGGGGGCACTTCCAAATGAGCCACGACTGAACAATGCCGCACTTGTGTTTTGGATCATTGTCTTAATAAAAACGAAAATGTTGCCGTATGCCAAGTTTGTCTGCACTTTGTAACAAATTTCTTTGAAGTATATTTAGATACATTGTCTTATCCATTGTACTCTCTATGAACTCCAAATTCCCAACCATATGACTGCCACCGCCATGTTTGACTGGTGGCTTGAGGTTTTTATTTTCCAACTCTGTATTCGGCTTACGTCAAACATACGACTGCCCGTCGGAGCCGAAAATATTAAATTTCAGCTCATCCGCAAATATGACGTTCTCCAAAAACCGGAAGTTCTTTGAAATATGCTCTCAAGCGAAGGCGCAACGGGTCTGCTGATTTGTTTGACTAATAAATGTCTTCTTGCGAGCTACCCTGCAATTAAAATCATTGTTTCGAAGAGCTCGACGGATAGTTTCAGCACTGCAAGACTTGCCCAACTCATGGTAAACCTCAGTAGCCAATTTTGGAGCTGATAGTTTGGGATTTTCTTTATTTTTCGCACAATATAGCGCTCGTCAGTAGCGCTGAAAATTTTATTTGGTGCGGTTCTTACTTTATTATGCACTCTGTTCTCATGTAAAAATCGCGATATTATATTTTGCGCACCGTCGATTCACTCAGATGTACCATTTGCGCTATTTTCTGACGTGAGTGGCCATTTTTGAAATGATTGAAGACCAACTCCCGGTTGTGCGTGGTCCCATTGTGAAATTGCGCGTTCAAATCGACTCGCAAAATCATACTAAAAATAGCTTAAATGAATTGTGAACATTAGCATAAAAGCATAGAAAAGCTGAGGTAAATTTTTGTTGCCCAGTTATTTTTTTCTCCGTTGAAGAAGAAATATTTTTGGGATTTTTCTTTAACACAATTTATTTCAGATTTTGTATACACATATCAACATTTAAATCTTTTTGATAGTAAGTTATCCTCACTTAAAGTTTTAAAAAGGTGCTGGTTGAAATAAGCTGAGAGCCATTGTATTAAAGGAAAACTATTGACAGCTATTTTTCTGCTATTTTTACTTCGTAACATTTTAAACTGACTTAGTGGAAATATGCCTTAAGGATTCTTTAACATTATAACATACTTATCTGTTATCCGATTATTGATGAAATATTGGAATACCAAAAAATTTGGTTCAATGCCTGTGCAAAACTAAAGCATCTTTTTTCTAAGTTAAAACAAATGTTTCCTACGATGTTTTCCCGTTAGTTTTGCATGTTATGCAAAAAAATATTAACCTTTTACAGTTCTTCATTCATTTGGTTTAGTGAAGTCGCATGAAAGCTGCTCTACCACTATGGCGCGAAATAAGTTTAATAAAAGCCTTAAATCGAAAATAATAAGTGATTATTCAGGTGGAAAATCACATATGTATATCGATAGCTATCAAATACGGGATGAATAAATCTATAATTTCGCGACTAATTAAAAAGTACAAGGCATCGGGAAATATCGAAGTGCTGCATTTGGGTGGTCGACCGCGTAAAACTACGAAGCGTACAGATCGGCAAATTTGTACCCTCATCAAAAAAGAGCCATTCATATCTTCACAACAAATTGTGAATAAATTAAATTTGAATATAGAATCGAGTATTGTGATGTTTTTTTTTTTCTTAAGTTTTTTTTTAATAATTGAATTATAATTTTTTGTTTAACTATATAAATATAATTAAGTGTTTTTAAAACATAACTCAATAATTGTTTTCTTTCTTAAATAAGTAAAATGGTATCAAAAACGCTTCTAAAAGCAGCTGCTGAAATGGTTGGTATTTTTGCACAATACTGTATTTTTTCACAAAGTGTACAAACTTTTTCAATTAGAAAAAACAATATCTTCAGATTCCGATTTTAACAATTTTGCACAACATAAATAGGAAAAATCAAAGAGTGTGCTATTCATGTGAACACAACTCTATGTAGTTAGTATTGTTATGAAGCCAGTTAAATTATCAGACATACATACATATGTATATGGCATTTTGCCATTTTCGACGTCCAACAAACGTTTTGAAAACTTATCTGCTGATGGATTGTTTTGCAATTGAACGCGCATGTTTATTGGTGAGTGTAAGGCCCCTATTGTGAGTGTCGATCGACGATCGATAATCGACAACTAACGATCATCGATCGTCGATTGCAGAAATCGGTATTGTCTATTGTGATTGTGATCGGTAGTTGTCGATTTGACAGTCGGTTGTAGTCGATCACAAATTTCTGGTCGATGCTTTTTTTTGAGAAATGTGAGAGTTTTGTGCGTATAAAATGATCGTAATTTTAAGAAAAACGATATGTTAAAAAAAACCTTATTATTAATTCAAATGCAGTGCGAAGCAGGTTACAAAGAAAAAGCAATTCGAGCTGGTAGTAGTAGTATTGAATTTATTTCATCATTAATTGTTTGTACCAATTACAATTTACACTAATTCTATTTAGCAATGGCAAAAGCCGTCAGCCAGATTGACAATTTCATTTTTGCAGTTAGATTCATTATTTTTAATTACAATTGTTGAAACATATTTTTATCTTTAGGGTGGCAATTTTAATGATTTGCTAACATAAAAAAAAAGAAAATACGTAATTTACAATGATTTGTAAGATAAAGCAACTAAGAAATGATTTGGGTTTTGTAGCGTTGTATGTACTACATACAACGCTACAAAACCCAAATCATTTCTTAGTTGCTTTATATAACTTTTTTTTTCCAATTGAATTTCGAACTAATTTATATTAGGTATTCACTTAACTCTATAATTGCTACAAAAAGGTATGTAATTGAAAACAATAACAATTTACATATAAAAAAAAAGTACAAAAACAAATATCCATAACACATGGCAGTGTGCAAAACTAACTCAACACCTTCCTGTTCTGCTATAAACAACACAATACAAGGAACTAACTGTACTTTTTACAGTTTGCAAAATACTTCTCAATGTTTAAGACCTTGAATCATTAGAATTTGCATTAGTTAAATTTAGATCCTTTTAGTAAGTGCAGTTTTCATCATGGCTCGAAAAAAATTGAGCTACCATTTAAAAACAAAAAAAATTTAAGATTATTTATTTATTATTTGTTGCTAAAAAAAATATAGCACTTATAGATCTATTGTATGCCAATTAGTAAAAAAAATATAAAGCAACAGGTAGAGTCCTTACCAGTGCATTCAGGTGGACTTTAATTAAAAAAGATACATTTCTGAGTTCGCAAAAAATTGTGAGTGGACTGGAACTTAATGTGCATTCAACCACAGTCCGGAGACGTGCCATGGAAAACGACCTTGGGAGCTACAGGTCAGCTAAAAAGCTAATGGTTACAAAGACGCATTTGCAGAAAATGTACTTTCTTTTAAACTTTGATCTAGACGCATTATAAATCCAAAATCGATTTTTTTTTTGTCATTAATATGTCTAACCGCTGTATGTTTGTACTGAAATCTGTGCACTAAAATCTGTGCAAAAAAAAGTGTTACCCGAGAAATATATACCAAATTGGATACTCATATTTTAAAATGAGCAGTAGCTCAGTGTATGCGGTGTCGGCTTCAGTCGTTCACAGACCTCCGTGGAGTACGCATACGCACGTGTTTCGGCTTCGAAAAGTGTAACCAGTGAGTAAAGTTCATCGTTTGACCAGCGAATTTTAATTAGCTCGATAGCCTTGTGGTGCTAGTGGTGAACCGTCACCCAGTAGACCGAGGTTCAAATACCAGTCGGGGAAAAATTTTCTTCGGTGTTTTTTTAATTTAAAAATTCAATTAAAGTGGTCGGCAACAGCCGATAGTACCGGTGATGGCTGATGGCCAAAGGTCCGCATCCCAACAAACGGGAATAGCGGACAAACAAGCATCAGGCGATGTGCCAGTGACGTCAGGCCACCAACAAGCCATAGCCATGGCCATAGAAAGTACTGGGAAGAGGAGAAGGAGGTTGAACCCTACTCCCAACATGTGAAAGCGCCCCTCTCTGTCGGCTTCTGCAGAACAGCTGCATGTGAAAGCAGGGGAGGAGGCGCCTACGACGTCAGCAGCAGCAGCCAAACAACAACAACAACGATCAGCAGATGGTGACCGATTCGCCTACGTCTCCGACGGTGGTGAAGGGCACTACACAGGCACCACTAACAGCTTCGCATCTCTGGCGGCCTCAGAGTCAGAAGATGAAGACGACGAATTGGAGCGCCTAAGCCGCAGCATCAGACAGCTGCAGCAAAAGGTGCTCATAATCAAGGCCAAGCAAGTGGCCAGGAGGGTAAAGGAGCAGGAATCGGAGCTCCAGCGAAATTGTCCAGCAGTCAAAGCAGCAACAACAACAGCAGCCGATAAAACAGCATCCGCAGCCTCAGCTGCAACAACAACAAAACCAGCAAAAACAGCAGCAATACCAACCAGCAGCAGCAACGGCAACAGCAACAGCAACAACAACAACAGCAGCAACAACAACAACAGCAGCTAAACCAACAGCAACAACAGCAGCAGAACCAGCAGCAGAACCAGCAGCAGCAACAGCAACAACAACAACAACAGAAGACAGCGAGGGAGAAGGTGCCCCCAATCAACACCTTTAAAATGGAGTTAAAGGACACAATAGAACTGTGTAAGTCGGCCATAGGCAACAATTTTTTTATTAAAAGATTAAGTAATGATAGACATGCTATACACTGCAGTACAGTAGAGCAGTATAAGAAAATTAAGAAATTGTTAGCGGACTCGACGACGGAGTTCTTCTCCTTCACCCCGAAGGGGGAAAAGCTGCAAACAATGCTGCTGAGGGGGATGGAACCGTCCACAGAACCGGAGGAGCTTCTAAGAATGCTCAAAGAAAAGACGTGCGATGGGCTCGAATTCGTAGGAGTCACCTTTCACCACAGCAAGGGCCAAAAGGGAGAATCGGAAATTACCGTTCTTCTTGGTTCAGCTGTCATCCAATAGCAAACTGGATGGTCTACGGAACATTAAGGTCGTAGACAGGTTGTCACATGGGAAAAAGTAAAGAGGAGCGATAACATTATTCAATTTGTTCGCTGCCAGAGGTTCGGGCACGCCGCGTCGAACTGCGAGATGCAGCCTCGATGCGTGAAGTGTGGAAAGAACAACAAGTCCGAAGAATGTTCTCTGGGGAAAGAGGGGGCGTCAGAGAAATCTCAGCTCTCGTGTGCGTTGTGCAGGAACTCGGTACACACCGCTAACTATCGGGGTTGTCCCAAGTTCCAAGACATTAAGAAAGTGAACCTGGTTCGACAGCAGAAAAGCGTAGTGAAAAGTCTACCACGTCCAAGCCAAAGTCAAACCGTCACACCCCAAATATCCTACGCCCAAATGGCGGCAGGAAGAGGACAGACGGTACAGCAACAGCCGAACGCTGACTTGATGGCTATCTTGCTCTCTATCCAAGGGCAGATGGGTCAGCTACAACGTCCGGTACAAGAGCAGGCGAAGAGGGTGGACCAAATCTGCGCGCTTCTGCCGGGCCTAGCGCATCTCCAATCATAATGTGTGCGATGGCGGAGAATACCTTGAGGATCCTTGCGGTGAATGTAAATTCACTGATTAGGATCGAACGAAGAGCCGTACTATTTAAGTTGTTAGAAGATCAAAGCCCTGAAGTGCTTTTGGTTAGCGAAACTAAGCTAAACCAGAAACATAAGTTACGGCACAATAATTATAATATAATAAGAAGAGACCGACCCAACTCTATACAAGGAGGAGGTGTTGCGATCTTCATTAGTAAAAAGCTAAAATATAAGATAGTGTACAGTGGTGAAGTGCGAAGATTCCAGGAGCTAGAAGCATGTATCGTGTGCATCCCTCTCCATAGTGCTCTCAGCTTATGCACCTGAAGCTACGCAACCAACTTTGTTTATTTCAGAGCTCGAGACACTTTTCCGATGCCTTAGGCTGGAGTCGGAGGAGAATTATTTCCTTTTGGCCGGGGATCTAAACGCTAAACACAGAGATTGGGGAAATAACATTCCTAACTCTAGAGGGAACCTCCTTTTTAATTGGTGGGGTCAGCACAGTGTCGAGTATAGACTCGATTTGAAAGCCACAGATAGTCCGTCGTTTCCCAGGGGCGGATCATATCTGGATCTCCTGCA
This sequence comes from Brachyopa scutellaris, assembly GCA_949775065.1. NCBI lineage: Eukaryota > Metazoa > Arthropoda > Insecta > Diptera > Syrphidae > Brachyopa > Brachyopa scutellaris. The sequence goes on along the minus strand of OX459114.1, from coordinate 49,971,811 downwards.
GTTCGACGTACGGTTACAACTGACTAACACGAACGGACAAACTTTAAACTGCCTTCATACATTTGTGTATGACAGTGACCATTGCGGACTCAGTGCCGAAATTACAATTCCCAACGAGATTGCGGAACTTGAAGCGTCCGTTCATGCGCCTCCCTACAATTATAGTAGGGTGCGTTGGACATGCTTTTCTAGAGTTATGACAAGAGCACTCTCCTCAAACTCGCTCAACCCACCGTCCAATAGGAATCTGTCAAATGAGGAGATTGACGGATACCTAAAACAAATGGACGAGACAATAACACAAACGATGGACAGGACGATACCTCGACATCAACAAACTGACAATGTAGGGATATACCGCAACGCAACAATAAACGCACTACACCAACAGAAAAGTAGACTGCTGTCGAGATTAAAAACCTTGTACAGACGGTTTACTGACAGACAAAACTCAGAGATTAGGACACTGAAGGCGTTGATTAAAAACCTCCAAAGAAAACTACCGATTAGCGGTAAATCTGCACAGGAATAAAAAAATTGGGGCTGTAAAAGCCAACAACCCCAGTATGTTCCCGCAAATAAATAAAATATTTCGGAGGAATAATCTCAACGACCTTCCATGTCTCAAAATTCCTCGAAATACGGACAACGAACGAATACTTGTGACAGCAGGTATAGATCCAGTAAACGCAGTCGATGACGACAGTTTCTTTTTGATCGAAGATCCGCAGGAGAAGGTTGAGACTATAGGAGCGACTTTTCAGGAAGTGTATAAGGTAAATAGCAGTATTTGCCCGAATCATGACCTGGAGAATCGAGTCCTTGTGCACAACTTCTACCTTCGAAATGAACTACAGCAATGGCGATCAAAGAACATCGGTTTCACCGAGTTCAATGAAGACAATAGGGCAAATAATGCCATCGCCAACGAAGGGATACATCCCCCGTTCTTATCGAAGGTAGAGCTTCAAGCGATCTTCGAATCATTGAGAAAGAAGAAGTCAGTGGGAATCGATGGAATATCTAACATTGTGCTTAGACATCTCCCTCTAGAAGCGGTAGACATTTACTGCATTTTGTTTAATAATGCGCTGAATAATGTACATTATCCAGCTCATTGGAAAACAGCAGTAGTACATCCTATCCCTAAAAGGGGTAAGGACAATTCCAATCCGGCAAATCTCCGTTCAATAAGTCTCCTTCCGAACATCAGCAAGGTATTCGAAAAAGTGGTCAATAGAGCCCTGACTAAGTGGGTTGACGACAAACATATAATTCCAGATAACCAATTCGGTTTTAAGCCGGGGCATGATACCATACATGCCGCGTCTAAACTAGTATCGGATATTCAATGGAACAAAAGCAAAAAACAATGCACGGGTGCCTGTCTGGTTGACTTGGAAAAGGCCTTCGACACCGTTTGGCTAGAGGGTCTTTTTTACAAGTTGAGCAGGCTGGGCATAAGTAAACCACTGCTGTACATACTTTATAATATGCTCACCAGTAGGCGGTTCGTTGTTAAAAATGGCAATGTGACCTCTGCTGGTATTTTTGAAATTAAAAATGGTCTACAACAGGGTGCGGTTAATTCGCCGATCCTTTTCAATATTTACACAAGTGATCTCGTAGGGTCTCTTCACCATGCTATTGCGTACGCAGATGACTTGGTCGCGTACAGATCAGGGCCAAAGATCGAGGTTATTGCAATTCTCTTGCAGCGTGACTTCGATAAGATTCAGCGATATTGTGACGACTGGAAGTTGAAGAACAACTTCCAGAAGTCAGAAACCATCTTGTTTCGGACGCCGTTGTCTGGGGCCTCTTGGGACACCAGAAAGAATTGGCGATGTTCACAATCGTGGGACGACACGGGCGGCCACTTGCATGTCGAAATGTAGTCAGATACCTCGGGCTGTGGCTAGACCAGTATCTGTATTTTAACAAACATATAGATGCTGCTCTGGCCAGAGCCAGAGGCGCTTTTGCTCTTACAAAGAGACTGTTTTATAGCAGCCAACTCGATGCGAGGGTAAAGGTTATCTGCTACATGGCCCTTATACGGCCAATGATAGTATACGGCCAATGATAGTATATGGTTGTCCCGTGTGGTTCAACGTCGGACCAAGTTTGATGGAAAGGATTCGGGTGTTTGAGAGGGCTTGTCTTCGGGCTTGCCTTTGTTTATACAGAACACCAGAGTCCGAGTACAAAAAATTCTATTCTAATGAGGTCCTATACAACAGGGCTAACGTAATAAGAGTGGACAATTTCCTAATCAAGATGACTCGAAGGCACATTGCAAGAGCAATGAGTTCGATGAATGGCCTGATCTTCGGGGCTTACTACCCCAATTTCACGTATCATGAAAGAGTGCGCCTTAACGGCTTCGTTCCACCAGAAGCGTTCCTCTATTTTGACCAACAGGGTCTGATCCAGGATAGATTAGCGGTGCCGCTAATCTTCCATGTTGCTCGCACGACTGTGGATAGGCGGCTCAACTACGACAGAGACGTCGCACAGAGCCAAACGGAGCGCCTCCGGTTTAGTAGGTCGGTTTCGGGGCACGATGGGTACGATGTTGAGCAGCAGCATCAGAAATTCTGGTGGCTGCTGGAGAGAGATGGAATTCCCTCGTCGATTCCGTTTGATCCGGTGTAAGCCCCAAGGCAAAGTTGGCCGCTTGTGTATTTATATATGTATATATTTATGCCGTGGCCGGCTTACATAGGTTTAGGTAGTATAGGTATTATTAAGTTTTATAAAAAAAAAAACAAAAAAAAAATTAAAAAAATAAAAATAAAAAACTGCACAGCACTTTGCAAACACAAAAAAAAATATAAAAACAAATAAAAACCCAAAAAAAAAAAATTATAAAATAACAGCACAAAAAACAAAAAAAAATTACGTATTTAATTACGTAGCTAGAGTTAATATAGGTTAAGTAGTTGTAAGTTTTATTTAAGGTAGTTTTAATTAAAAATCAAAAATTATCATTTTGCTAAGTTTTTTCCAAAATAATTTTTCTTAGCTTTAAAATTGTAAATTCAATTAAAATTCTATATTATAAGTAAGGTTACGTCGAAAGATATGGTATAAGTATTAAGTTTAGCTTAGAGTGCCCGTGTGGGGCCAGTAAGTTAGAGTAAGATAGTTAAGTTAGTTAAGCTAGTTTAAAGCACTTTTGTCTAGCATGTAAGTAATAATTGAATTGATAAATAAAAATGCATTAAAAATGAAAAATGAAAAAATGCGGTGTCGGCTTCTCGTGTGAGAGGTACCTGGTTCGTTTCCCGGCGAGGTCTCTTCTTTCTTGCGGTTTTTTTTTTATTTCTCTTAGTTCTATTTTCAATCGTGATGATAGAAAAGAAAGTTGTTTCCTTTGGGTTTGACAGAAAACAGAGTAGTTCTTTGCTTTTTTTTGACATTTTATTCTTTTGTGTCTTCTTTTTGACATTAATATGTCTAACCGCTGTATGTTTGTACTAAAATCTGTGCACTAAAAAGTGTTACCCGAGAAATATATACCAAATCCAAACCCATATTTTAAAATGAGCAGTAGCTCAGTGTATGAGGTGTCGGCTTCTCCAACAGGCGATGTGCCAGTGACGTCAGGCCACCAACAACCAGTGGCCACAGAAAGTACTGGGAAGAGGAGGAGGAGGTTGAACCCGACTCCAAACATGGGTAAGCGCCCCTCTCTGTCGGCGTCTGCAGAACAGCTGCATGTGGAAGCGGGGGAGGAGGTGCCAACTACCTCAGCAGCAGCAGCAGCCAAACAACAACGTCAGCGATCAGCCGACGGTGATAGAATCACCTACGTCTCCGACGGCGGTGAAGGGCACTACACCGGCAATAGTAACAGCTTTGCCTCTCTGGTGGCCACAGAATCCGAAGATGAGGATGATGAATTGGAGCACCTAAGCCGCAGCATCAGACAGCTGCAGCAAAAGGTGCTCATAATCAAGGCCAAGCAAGTGGCCAGGAGGGTAAAGGAGCAGGAATCGGAGCTCCAGCGAAAGCAGCAACAACAGCTCGACAAACAAATTGTCCAGCAGTCAAAGCAGCAACAACAACAGCAGCCGATAAAGCAGCATCCGCAGCCTCAGCTGCAACAACAACAAAACCAGCAAAAACAACAGCAGCAACACCAGCAGAAACCGCCACAGACACAACAAAAACAACAACAACAGAACCAGCAGCAGCAGCAGCAACGGCAACAGCAACAACAACAACAACAACAGCAGCTGAACCAACAGCAACAACAGCAGCAGAACCAGCAGCAGCAACAGCAACAACAGAAGACAACGAGGGAGAAGGTGCCCCCAATCAACACCTACAAAATGGAGTTAAAGGACACAATAGAACTGTGTAAGTCGGCCATAGGCAACAATTTTTTTATTAAACGATTAAGTAATGATAGACATGCTATACACTGCAGTACAGTAGAGCAGTATAAGAAAATTAAGAAATTGTTAGCGGACTCGACGACGGAGTTCTTCTCCTTCACCCCGAAGGGGGAAAAGCTGCAAACAATGCTGCTGAGGGGGATGGAACCGTCCACAGAACCGGAGGAGCTTCTAAGAATGCTCAAAGAAAAGACGTGCGATGGGCTCGAATTCGTAGGAGTCAAGCCTTTCACCACAGCAAGGGCCAAAAGGGAGAATTGGAAATTACCGTTCTTCCTGGTTCAGCTGTCACCCAATAGCAAACTGGATGGTCTACGGAACATTAAGGTCGTAGACTACCAGGTTGTCACATGGGAGAAAGTAAAGAGGAGCGATAGCATTCTTCAATGCGTTCGCTGCCAGAGGTTCGGGCACGCCGCGTCGAACTGCGAGATGCAGCCTCGATGCGTGAAGTGTGGAAAGAACTACAAGTCCGAAGAATGTTCTCTGGGGAAAGAGGGGGCGTCAGAGAAATCTCAGCTCTCGTGTGCGCTATGTAGGAACTCGGGACACACCGCAAATTATCGGGGTTGCCTTAAGTTCCAAGACATTAAGAAAGTGAACATGGTTCGACAGCAGAAAAGCGTAGTGAAAAGTCTACCACGTCCAAGCCAAAGTCAAACCGTCACACCCCAAATTTCCTACGCCCAAATGGCGGCAGGAAGGGGACAGACGGCACAGCAACAACCGAAGGCTGCTTCACAGGCCCCACTGCCTAAAGCACCAGAGGCTGACTTGATGGCTATCTTGCTCTCTATTCAAGGGCAGATGGGTCAGCTACAACGTCAGGTACAAGAGCAGGCGAAGAGGGTGGACCAAATCTGCGCGCTTCTGCCGGGCCTAGCGCATCTCCAATCATAATGTGTGCGATGGCGGAGAATACCTTGAGGATCCTTGCGGTGAATGTAAATTCACTGATTAGGATCGAGCGAAGAGCCGTACTATTTAAGTTGTTAGAAGATCAAAGCCCTGATGTGCTTTTGGTTAGCGAAACTAAGCTAAACCAGAAACATAAGTTACGGCACAATAATTATAATATAATAAGAAGAGACCGACCCAACTCTATACAAGGAGGAGGTGTTGCGATCTTCATTAGTAAAAAGCTAAAATATAAGGTAGTGTACAGTGGTGAAGTGCGGAGATTCCAGGAGCTAGAAGCATGTATCGTGTGCATCCCTCTCCATAGTGGAAAGAGGATGTACATGATCTCAGTTTATGCACCTGAAGCTACGCAACCAACTTTGTTTATTTCAGAGCTCGAGACACTTTTCCGATGCCTTAGGTTGGAGTCGGAGGAGAATTATTTCCTTTTGGCCGGGGATCTAAACGCTAAACACAGAGATTGGGGAAATAACATTCCTAACTCTAGAGGGAACCTACTTTTTAATTGGTGGGGTCAGCACAGTGTCGAGTATAGACTCAATTTGAAAGCAACAGATAGTCCGTCGTTTCCCAGGGGCGGATCATATCTGGATCTCCTGCTGTTCGACGTACGGTTACAACTGACTAACACGAACGGACAAACTTTAAACTGCCTTCATACATTTGTGTATGACAGTGACCATTGCGGACTCAGTGCCGAAATTACAATTCCCAACGAGATTGCGGAACTTGAAGCGTTTGTTCATGCGCATCCCTACAATTATAGTAGGGTGCGTTGGACACGCTTTTCTAGAGTTATGACAAGAGCACTCTCCTCAAACTCGCTCAACCCACCGTCCAATAGGAATCTGTCAAATGAGGAGATTGACGGATACCTAAAACAAATGGACGAAACAATAAAACAAACGATGGACAGGACGATACCTCGACATCAACAAACTGACAATGTAGGGATATACCGCAACGCAACAATAAACGCACTGCACCAACAGAAAAGTAGACTGCTGTCGAGATTAAAAACCTTGTACAGACGGTTTACTGACAGACAAAACTCAGAGATAAGGACACTGAAGGCGTTGATTAAAAACCTCCAACAGTTAATAAAAGAAAACTACCGATTAGCGGTAAATCTGCACTGGAACAAAAAAATTGGGGCTGTAAAAGCCAACAACCCCGTATGTTCCCGCAAATAAATAAAATATTTCGGAGGAATAATCTCAACGACCTTCCATGTCTCAAAATTCCTCGAAATACGGACAACGAACGAATACTTGTGACAGCAGGTATAGATCCAGTAAACGCAGTCGATGACGACAATTTCTTTTTGATCGAAGATCCGCAGGAGAAGGTTGAGACTATCGCTCCATTAACGGCAGCAAAATAATCTGCTATTATTAACGATTCGCGACCCGTTCCATTCTGGAACTGTCTTATAACCGTAATTCGAACCGTAAGGGTAATCGGAAGCTATTCCGTTGGCCACCGATATATATGTATATATTGATTTTCAGACCTAATTTCATTTAATTTACATCGATTTTCATTTACATCTAATTCATATCTAATATTCAATATCGCTAACTTTCATATATTCGGTGTAACCATCTTCATTTCTTGGTCTTGAGCGGGTTTTTTCATCTACCTCGGTAGATTTTTTCCAACTCCACCCTAACTTTAAATTCTTACTTTGTGTGTAATTTATTCGCCTTAATTCCTTGACTTTAATAAATCGACCAAGTCTTTTATAACGTGGTCCAAAAAAAAATTACTTCAACTCGTCTTTGCATTTTTTTTTTCGAATTTCAGAATCACCGGTGGTTTTTCATACCTACTTCGTAAAAGGTTTCCCAATCCCTTTAATCAAAAATTGGGTGGCGCCCTTAAAACTAATTTTATTTCGTATTCATTGTGAATACGCCACACCATTCCCGTACCCATCCCAGCTGAGCAGCCGGAAAATTGCAGCGAATTCCCCGCTGCAGTGAATAATTTATTCCCCCAGGCACAACAACTGAACTGACGTTTACGCACACGCGGTGCATCGATTTTCGTCTTCGGTTTTGTTTTGGTTCGCGATAATAATTATTATAATAAGAATATTATATAATTATTATAAATTCGATTTCGAATCGGTGGTGCCGGGATAGTAATAATTATTCAACAAATTGGCGACTTTTCAGGAAGTGTATAAGGTGAATAGCAGTATTTGCCCAAACCATGACCTGGAGAATCGAGTCCTTGTGCACAACTTCTACCTTCGAAATGAACTACAGCAATGGCGATCAGAGAACATCGGTTTCACCGAGTTCAATGAAGACAATAGGGCAAATAATGCCATCGCCAACGAAGGGATACATCCCCCGTTCTTATCGAAGGTAGAGCTTCAAGCGATCTTCGAATCATTGAGAAAGAAGAAGTCAGTGGGAATCGATGGAATATCTAACATTGTGCTTAGACATCTCCCTCTAGAAGCGGTAGACATTTACTGCATTTTGTTTAATAATGCGCTGAATAATGTACATTATCCAGCTCATTGGAAAACAGCAGTAGTACATCCTATCCCTAAAAGGGGTAAGGACAATTCCAATCCGGCAAATCTCCGTTCAATAAGTCTCCTTCCGAACATCAGCAAGGTATTCGAAAAAGTGGTCAATAGAGCCCTGACTAAGTGGGTTGACGACAAACATATAATTCCAGATAACCAATTCGGTTTTAAGCCGGGGCATGATACCATACATGCCGCGTCTAAACTAGTATCGGATATTCAATGGAACAAAAGCAAAAAACAATGCACGGGTGCCTGTCTGGTTGACTTGGAAAAGGCCTTCGACACCGTTTGGCTAGAGGGTCTTTTTTACAAGTTGAGCAGGCTGGGCATAAGTAAACCACTGCTGTACATACTTTATAATATGCTCACCAGTAGGCGGTTCGTTGTTAAAAATGGCAATGTGACCTCTGCTGGTATTTTTGAAATTAAAAATGGTCTACAACAGGGTGCGGTTAATTCGCCGATCCTTTTCAATATTTACACAAGTGATCTCGTAGGGTCTCTTCACCATGCTATTGCGTACGCAGATGACTTGGTCGCGTACAGATCAGGGCCAAAGATCGAGGTCATTGCAATTCTCTTGCAGCGTGACTTCGATAAGATTCAGCGATATTGTGACGACTGGAAGTTGAAGATCAACTTCCAGAAGTCAGAAACCATCTTGTTTCGGACGCCGTTGTCTGGGGCCTCTTGGGACACCAGAAAGAATTGGCGAAAGTTCGCAATCGTGGGACGACACGAGCGGCCACTTGCATGTCGAAATTTAGTCAGATACCTCGGGCTGTGGCTAGACCAGTATCTGTATTTTAACAAACATATAGATGCTGCTCTGGCCAGAGCCAGAGGCGCTTTTGCTCTTACAAAGAGACTGTTTTATAGCAGCCAACTCGATGCGAGGGTAAAGGTTATCTGCTACACGGCCCTTATACGGCCAATGATAGCATATGGTTGTCCCGTGTGGTTCAACGTCGGACCAAGTTTGATGGAAAGGATTCGGGTGTTTGAGAGGGCTTGTCTTCGGGCTTGCCTTCGTTTATACAGAACACCAGAGTCCGAGTACAAAAAATTCTATTCTAATGAGGTCCTATACAACAGGGCTAACGTAATAAGAGTGGACAATTTCCTAATCAAGATGACTCGAAGGCACATTGCAAGAGCAATGGGTTCGATGAATAGCCTGATCTTCGGGGCTTATTACCCCAATTTCACGTACCACGAAAGAGTGCGCCTTAACGGCTTCGTTCCACCAGAAGCGTTCCTCTATTTTGACCAACAGGGTCTGATCCAGGATAGAACAGCGGTACCGCTAATCTTCCATGTTGCTCGCAAGACTGTGGATAGGCGGCTCAACTACGACAGAGACGTCGCACAGAGCCAAACGGAGCGCCTCCGGTTTAGTAGGTCGGTTTCGGGGCGCGATGGGCACGATGTTGAACAGCAACATCAGAAATTCTGGTGGCTGTTAGAAAGAGATGGAATTCCCTCGTCGATTCCGTTTGATCCGGGGTAGACCCCAAGGCATAGTTGGCCGCCTTTTATGTTTATTATGTAGACATGCCGTGGCCGGCTTACATAGGTTTAGGTAGTATAGGTATTATTAAGTTTTATAAAAAAATAAAAAATAAAAAAAAAAAAATATATATAAAAATAAAAAAAAATACGCACAGCACTTTGCCAACAAAAAAAAAAATATAAAAAACAAATAAAAAAACCACAAAAAAATTATAAAATAACACAGCACAAAAAACAAAAAAAATTACGTATTTAATTACGTAGCTAGACTTAAGATAGGTTAAGTAGTTGTAAGTTTTATTTAAGGTAGTTTTAAGCAAAAAACATGTCCTGTTGCTAAGTTTTTTTTTCAAACTTTTCTTAGCTCTAAAATTGTAACTTTAATTAAAATTCTATATTATAAGTTAGGTTACGTCGAAGTAAAGTAAGTAGTACCCTTCGGGTAGGGGTTAGAATATACCCGAGGTAGGCATGCCTGTCGTAAGAGGCGACTAAAATCCAATCTCCGTATACCGAGTGCATAGTGTATACAAAAATGCAATGGACAAAACAAAAAGATTGATTACCCCAGGTGGCAGTCCAGCTTTACTGGAAAATCCACCCTCTTCGGAGGTCGGCTCTACGGATTCTGGGGAGAGCCATTTATTGCAATCCAATGACCCTTTCACAAGAAGTGCAAGGGTATCTCGATCTCCTCCATCAAGATCGAATAACTCCGGGAAAAAAAGTCCGCCGGGAACGCCGCAGCGCGAAAACCAGGACTTAGCGAAATATAAAAGCTTTGAGGAAGAAAATAAAGTACTCCGAATAAAGCTTAACGAAATGGATCTACTCTATCAAGATCTTAAGAAAGAGATAGATCTATTAAAAGAAGAGAATAAGGTTCTAAAGAACACACACTCGCAGAAAGAGCGCGAATGTGCTCCAGCACTATTAGATAGTCGGGAGTACCACACCGATGAAGAAGAGCTAGCACGCGAAACGAATCGGGTCCCTAAGAAAAGACCTTCTAAAAAACGGAGAGCCGGTTCTTCGCCCGAAGTCGTGCCCTTAAATGAAGAAAAGCGTAAAGAACTGCAAGAAAATCAACGTAAAACGCAATTTCGTTTACCGCCACCAATAAACATCGTCGGGATAACGGAATATAATAAGTTGCATAGCCTCCTTAAAGGAACGATTACATCGAAATTTAAGGTCACATCTTTGAGGAATAATGCGTGGAGGATTAACGTCGACGACCACGATGACTACCGAGCAGTGTCCCAAAAACTTAATGTGGATAAGATTCAGTGGTATACTTTCGAAATCAAGTCAGAAAGGCCACATCGTGTTGTAGCAAGGGGTCTTCACCCCTCATGCACCAAAGAAGAGGTTATGAGCGACCTTCAAGTCAAAGGCTTTAAAATTCTTGATGCCGTTAATATCATCAAGAAGGAGAAGCAACAATCTGAAATAGATACAGACATATTGGTTAGGCGTGGACTTCCACTTTTTATGCTAACATTCGATAAATCTGACAGCATCGACGATATCTACCGAATTAAAACCATATTGAATATCGTGGTCAAAATCGAGCCCATGCGTAGAAATTTAAAAATAATTCCGCAGTGCAAACGTTGCCAAGGATTTAATCATACGCAAACGTACTGCAAAAAAGAACCGCGTTGTGTGAAATGCGCCGGAAATCACCTCTCCCAAGACTGTGGAGTGAACAAACAAGCCTCCGCAATCTGTGCTAATTGTAAGGGAAAGCACCCGGCAAATTATAGAGGCTGTGAAGTAGCTAAGGAGTTGCAAAAACGGAGAGATGCACTCCATAAGCCTCAAAATAAAATAACAAGACCGCTAACTAATGCAAATAGTAAGATCGGTCAGGGGAACGTAGGCAAACAAAAACCACCGGGTTCAGAGCGGAAAAAGTTGGTGACAGGAGAAAAGCCTTCGACTTCTGGCCTTAAGAGAAATGTTAATGAAAAGCCATTAGAAAAGACATCAAGTAATAGCCCTCGGACAGCAGGAGTGCAGACCTACGCCCAGGCTGCAGCATCCGAAAAATCAAAAAACATCGAAATCCCGACGGACCCTGCTTCTCAAGTTTTCTCAATTATTTTCGCGAAACTTGAAGAGCAGAGCAAAATAAATAAAATTATTCTCGATAGGTTGGTTAAGCTCGAGAGTTATTCACGGAAAACGCGTACTTCACCTAGAATATGAATGAAAAAATAATGTTAAAAATATGTACTTGGAATGCAAACGGACTTTTGCAAAAACTTGACGAATTGGAAATATTCATGCGAGAAAAAGATATTGACATTTGCTTGATTTCTGAAACTCACGTGAAAAAGGAATCGCATTTAAAAATAAAAGGCTATACTGATTACCACGCTTGTCACCCTTCGGGAAAAGCAAGAGGCGGATCTTCCTTGTTTATTAAAGACTGCATTGAACAATGCGAAGACCTAAAGATAGAGCTTGAAACTCTGCAACTGTGCACAATTCGAGTTAAAAATAGTCAGCGTACTATTAAAATCTCATCTATCTACTGTCCACCGCGTTCCGCGCTTGAAAAAAGTGTTTTTACTAACTTATTTAAATCGCTGAAACCTAATTTCATTATTGGCGGCGATTTTAACGCGAAACATACGTCCTGGGGCTCTAGATACATCTCGCAAAAAGGTAGAATGCTCTATGGGGCAGGTATGGAGTACAGTTGTGATTTCCATTCGACGGGCAAACCGACTTACTGGCCAGCTGATACTTTGAAAATACCTGACCTGATCGATTTCTTCGTGGTGAAAGGAATATCTAACAACCACATAAAAGTTGAAGAAAGCTTTGATCTGTCGTCTGATCATTCCCCAGTTATTTTGACATTGAGCGAAAAACTATTATTTAACCGAGAGCCAGCGAAATTAACCGGCAGAACAACTAACTGGGAAGGCTTTAGGAACGAAATCGAAGTAAATGTTGAACTGAGCGTACCGCTTACGACACCCTATGAACTTGAGGTTGAAGTCGATCGCTTCGTTGAGATAGTACAGCTCGCCTCTTGGAATAATACGCATAATCCAAGAAAAACGCCAGACAAATACGGTCTACGATATCCTGCTGAAATAAAGGAATTAATTAGGGAAAAAAGAAAAGCGCGTAAAAGATGGCAACAAAGTCGTGCTCCACAGCATAAAACCCATCTGAATCGTCTCTGCAATTTGTTAAAGAATAGCATTAAGGATTTTAAAAATCGTGCGATAGGCTCTTACCTTGAAAGTTTAACAGCGAAAAAAGATTCCAATTATTCCCTTTGGAAAGCCGTAAAAGGCACCAAAAGGCCCAAAATCCCCGCGCCGCCACTTAAAATAAATCAAAATGAATGGGCAAGGGAAGATAAAGAAAAAGCGGATATTTTTGCCGCCCATTTGGAAGAAACCTTTAAACCGAACGATAGTCAAGTGGTTCATGACAACATCAACCTCACAAGGATGGTAGTTCCACCATCTGACGATTTAACGCGCAGATCTGCAACGCTTAGAGAACTCGAACGTGAGATCGCGAAACTAAAACCTAAGAAAGCTCCTGGTTATGATTTGATTACCGGAGAAATTCTCAAAGCCTTACCTAGAAGAGCATTTATTAAGCTTCTCCATATTATAAATGCTGCACTCAGATTAAAACACGTGCCGAGCCAATGGAAAGTTGCGGAAGTCATTATGGTTTTAAAACCAGGAAAACCGTCATATGAAGTAAAATCATACAGACCAATCTCGCTTCTTCCAGTCGTATCAAAAATTTTCGAGAGGATATTACTAAGGCGTCTCCAACCGGTTATAGAAGAAAATAATCTAATCCCTGACCACCAGTTTGGGTTCAGAAGTAAGCATTCGACAATTGACCAGGTGCATAGAATTACTAACGTAATCGAAAAAGCACTAGAAGAAAAAAAGATATGCTCAGCCGTATTTCTTGACGTCTCGCAAGCCTTTGATAAGGTGTGGCACGATGGCTTGAAATGCAAATTACGACAAGTACTCCCCGTGTACCTGTACGAGATTTTGGATTCATATCTCGGAAAAAGACTCTTCCGTGTTAGAAATGGAAACGAATACTCAGAGCTCAAAAAAATTTCGGCCGGCGTACCGCAAGGAAGCGTTCTGGGACCGCTTCTTTATCTGTTATATACTCGTGATATACCGAAAGAAGATGGCACTATGCTTGCTACGTTTGCCGACGACACCGCTATCCTAGCAGTAGGTAAAACAATAACGAATAACAAACGAGGAAACGACTGCCAAACTGCAAAACGCATTGAATAAAGTAAATGAATGGACGAGGGACTGGCGGATCGCCCTTAACGGAACTAAATCTGTTTACGTGAATTTCACTTATAGAAAAATTAATGACTTGCCAATTTTTATAAATTTGGCCCGAATTCCTATTGCAAATGAAGCCAAATACCTGGGAATGACACTTGACGCAAAGCTGAAGTGGAATTCGCACGTGAAAATGAAACGTAAAGAATTAGAAATCAAATATAGAGAAATGTACTGGCTGATCGGGAAACATTCCCACCTCAGTACCGAGAACAAACTGCTTTTATACAAGCAAGTGCTAAAGCCGGTGTGGTCCTACGGTATACAACTTTGGGGTTGTACCAAGAAAACAAATGCCAATATTTTACAGACCTTTCAAAATAAAGTGCTTAGAGAAATTGTCCAAGCACCGTGGTATGCTAGAAACGACGATATCCACAGGGATCTCGGAATTCCGACAATCGAAGCTGAAACTAGAAGCTTCGCGCGAAAACATAGAAACCGACTAATCGGGCATGTTAAAAATACAGTCATTCTAATTTTGGATGAGAGCAATTTATTGCGCCGACTATAAAGGACAAAACCTTTCGACTTGGCGAGATAAGGATTAACCGCGTCTAAATTGTGGAACATGCAGGATCTTTCATTGGAAAGTAACCTGCCAAACGTTTATATTTCGTGATAGAAAAATTGCTTGATAAGTAGTATAACTTAGTTGCAGTATCTAACAAATTTATATCGAAGGGAGGTGTTTTTGGTCAGTAAGAATCTGACACTACTATGAGCACGCGCTTGCTATTCTCATAGTGTCTATGGAAGATTTTCACCTACCCTCGGGAAAAAAAAAAAAAAAAAAAAAAAACGTCGAAAGACATAGTATAAGTATTAAGTTTAGCTTAGAGTGCCCGTGTGGGGCCAGTAAGTTAGAGTAAGGTAGTTAAGTTAGTTAAGCTAGTTTTAATCACTTTTGTCTAGCATTTAAGATCTAATTGAATTGATAAATAAAAAATGAATTAAAAATGAAAAAATGGTGTCGGCTTCTCGTGTGAGAGGTACCTAGTTCGTTTCCCGGCGAGGTCTTTTTTCTTTGCTGTTTTTTTTTTATTTTTTATTGTTCTATTTTCAATCGTGATGATAGAAAAGAAAGTTGTTTCCTTTGGGTTTCCTTTGTCTCCTTTCTTTTTATTCCTTTGGTTTAGTTATTGTTTTTTGCTTATCTAATATTTTTTAATCGTGACAATAGAACTTACTGTTCTGATAGCAAATATAAAAGTGCGTTTGCAACGGTTCTTATTTCTGCGTCTTTTCTATTTATTCTTTTAGTTTGTTGGTTTTCTTGTTGTTGTTTTTTTCGGCTAAGCCAACAAAGGATGAATAATACAGACACTGCAGTCTTCACGGACGTGCCTAAACCTGTACACAAAACGGGGTTTGGTATCTTTTGCATGAGCATAGGCATTGAGGCAGAAGTTCTAGCTGTACTTAGGACTGCAGAGGTCCTGATAATGAAACAAATATCCGGCAAGGATACTGCTATTTACATTAACAATCAGGCTGCGCTTATTTTTTGACATTAATAGTCTAACCGCTTGAAGTTTGTACTGAAAAATGTGCGCTAAAAAAGTGTTACCAGAAAAAGATATACCAAATTTATTCCTTTGCTTAAGTTGTTGTTTTTGCTTACTTAATATTTTTTAATCGTGGAGATAGGACTTACTGTTCTGATAATAAATATAAAAGTACGTTTGCAACGGTTCTAATTTTTATGTCTTTTCTATTTTTCAATCGTGATGAAAGAAAGTTGTTTCCTTTGGTTTTGGTGTTGTTTTTTGTTTATTTTCTATTTTAACCCGGCTATGGCAAAGCCAACAAAATCCTGCACGGGAAGAGTGGACGAATAATAGTAACTCGGCATACAGACACTGCAGTCTTCGCGGACGGATCTAAAACTGTTAAAGAAACGGGACTGGTATATTTTGCATGAACACAGGGCTAAAAGTATCCTTAAGACCCGGATGCCTTCAGCCTCTTTCAGGCAGAAGTTCTAGCCATACTTAGGACTCCAGTGGTCCTGATAATGCAACGAATAGTCAGGAACTGCCGAATAATGCTAAGGGCATTATGCAGAACCAGGTAAGACTATGATGGGTGCCTGGGTCAGTTTGTTGAAGAAAGCAACGAGTCTGCCGATGAGTTGGCAAGGAAGGTAGGGAAACTGCTGACTCATAGTCACTGAAAAGTACGACACAATAGTAGCCCTGATTTCAATTTTTCTCAAAATCTTTTACGATTATTTTAATAAATGATTTTAAAAAAATACCTACAATGACATATTAATGTTCCTTATGCACTTCCGGGCAGCGGAGGTCTTTGTCTTTTTTAATTTGAAGCTTAAGTTTACAAGAACTTATATTAATTAGTCGTTTGAAAACTGGAAAACCATCCTTTTTAGTGACAAAACAAAATGTAAGTTAATTAACACCGATGGTATGGCCACAGTATAATGTCACAAAGGTGAGCGACTGAATTCATGAAACTGCAAAATGACAGCAAACCTTGGAGGTGGTGTCATGATGGTTTGGGCACAAGGAGTTGATCATTCCCATGAAATTAGAGGGATAATGGACTGCTTTATTTACAAAAATAGCTTAGAAACACAGATAATACCTAACGCCGAATGGAGTATGCCACTTCCATGGGTGCTTCAAAACGACAACGAGCCGAAACACACATCGAAGTTGATTAAGGAATGGTTAGAAAACAATGGGATTCAAGTTCTCGATTGGCCAGCACTATCACCAGACTTGAATCTCATTGAAAATAATTTTGGGTTACTCAAACGGCGAGTCACAGGACGATTCCAAAATAAACTGGAGCCACTGAAAAAGTTAAAAGAGGAGTGGGAAAACATACTCCAACGCTTACTTAATAATTTGATATCATCCATGAACTGTGGTTCACGATGTGCCGAGATTATTCAAAATAAGGGACAAAACACAAAGTACAAGTAAGTGCAGCATATGTTGCGTTAGTTTTGCACAGGCGTATTGTGATGTTTTTTTTTGTTTCATATTTTTTTTTTAATAAATGAATTATTATTTTGTTAAAAGTATACAAATATAATCTAGTGTTATGAAAATTTCTAAAATGAATAAATCGGTAACAAATTCGCTTCTAAATGCTGTTGCTGAGTTTGTTGCGTTTGTTTTGCACAACACTGTATATACTTTGGCAATTTTAATGATTTGCTAACATAAAAAAAGAAAATTCGGATTTTACAGCGATATACTTTAGCAATTTTAATGATTTGCAACATAAAGATAAGGGAATCTATTCCTCCATAAACTGGTTCCTATACGCAAGGGCATCCGATACGTAGTTGCAAAGAACGTTCCAATTAGATCCGTTGAGTATCTGAATTACCTCCTCCATTGCGAGAGCGGATTGGTTGTAGTGGTATCTCCTCGTCTCTTGAAGAATTGGGCATTTTCCTAGAAAGTGATATGTATCTTCTTTTTCGCGCAAGTTACACAAAGAACAAAGTGCTGGAAGATCTTCCCTGTATGGCCTGAAATTTAGAGGTAGCAATTCTCCTCGAGTCTTGAAGATAAGGCTTATTTGATTTATTCTAATAGATTCGTGGAAGTAGTTCAAATCCATCAAACTATGGTTTAGTTGCTTGTAGATTAAGCGACTCGAAGAACAGGCTGCTTTCTCCATAAATTCTTGGTGAATCTTTTCGTTCAGCTTCCGCAAAATGTCATCAAGGGCCACATTCCTGCTGGATCTATCTTCCCATCTCAAGGATAACTCAACTCCTAGTTCCTCGCTCATTTGTTGCCACTTCCGGAAAAAGTTCGCTCTCCTGGAGATAAGGTATCGGACGACTACTTTTAGAAGCCGATGATCAGGAAGTTTGATGATTTTTAAAACATATTTGAAATGGAGCCTAAGGGTGAATAGTCGTAGGAGAAGGCAGGCCGGTTTCGGCATAGAGCATGTATGTTGGTGTGTTTGTTGGTAGCCTAAACAAATGCTTGAGGAAGAATCTTTGCAGCTTTTCAACTTCTTCGTACTCATCGTGTCCACATATCTGGCTTGCTCAACACATAACGGATCTTGCAGTTGCTTCGAATAGCTTGTATTTTGATTGGACTGGCACATCTTTCCGACTGAGAACCTTTTTCCATGAGCAGCTTAAAGCTTTCTTTGATTCCTTAAGTTTGTTTTGGAGGTGTAGATTGAACGACAGTCTAGGCGTAAGGATTACACCAAGGTAGCGATACTCTTTTACTACTTCTAATTGGACCGCTGGATTCGAGCTGGTATTATTTATTTAAACAAATCCTGACATCGCGAAAGGAGTTTGTGCAAAAACCCAAGCAGATGGGTGATGGTAAAAGATAATTACCTAATAATTGTTATTTAGCTTATTCTCTTTAGTTTAATACCACAATATGATGAAATAAAATTTAATATGTTGCAGGTTCAATTAACTTTTATTTGCTTTATTCTACATTTTATAAGGACATGGATTTGAGAATGTTCCAGATTTCTACCGCTTCTGCGTTTCCGGAAAGTTATTCGCCATAATATGGTGCGTTTCATTATTCCTCGACCATCGCTTAACCACAAATCCACAAATTGAACTTTTTTCTTTTAAATTACTTCTGAGTACCAGCCAAACAACTGTCAAAAGTATGATGTATTCACAATATTCACATTTTTATTCACAATAATCTATTCTCCCGTCGATTGAGTTACACAATAGGAAAGCTAAAATAAATCGACGCAATCGACAATAGGTGTGTTTTGTATCTTTT
Source organism: Brachyopa scutellaris (assembly GCA_949775065.1). Lineage (NCBI taxonomy): Eukaryota > Metazoa > Arthropoda > Insecta > Diptera > Syrphidae > Brachyopa > Brachyopa scutellaris. Next base: position 49,953,294 of record OX459114.1, on the reverse strand, counting down.
TTGGCACACGGAATTGAGATCTGTCAAATAGTAGAATCCTCTCAAAGAGAGAGAACTCCTTCAAAGACAGAAAACTTACACAAAAGTAAACAAACGCTTTTCAAACAACACTTGGTCAAACCATTCAATTTGCTTTTGTTTTCCACTAACAATGAAGATTATGACATTTCAGAAACTGTCAGATGGTTAGTTTGATAGAGTTGGCTCGGCCCACCCCAAGGAATTGGTCTTGCAAAAAATACATCGCAATCTGAGAGCCAAATGAGAGTACAAAAAATTGAGAGCCATGAAACTGTCAGATTCTATGTAGTTTACGTAGAACTTACGAAAACTAGCATGTTACCAAACAGACCTAATTGTCGTGCCGATCATTGATCGACACTCACAATAGGAGCCTAAATATTTCTTCACAAATTTGAAAACTGGATAAAATGGCTAAATGCAATTTATGCGTAGACTTACTACCCTAATATAAGGGCCAAACTCGGACACCTAAGCCATCGTAGTTCCAATGCTGAAAAACAAGCTTTAGATGCAACTACAAAAAACACAATAAACACTGCTGCTCTTCTTGATCCATCAAATCAAGGATACCATCTTGTGATTCTGATCAAATGGAGTTTATTTATGAAGTTTCCAGAAATAGGAGAATTTAAGTCATGACCGATTTGGCTCATTCTCGCTCTAAGGAAGACATTTGGGGAAAAGAATTAATTTGGGTTTCCTGCATGGAACCATTGGTTTGGTGAAGAGGTATTTAAGAATTTAAGCACAGTTGCAGCACGCATCTTATCAGCACCTGCTACCAGCGCTGCCACTGTGCTACGAATGTAGCAAAACTGCTACGCGATTTTCAAAAAAGTCAAATTAACTACGCTGCTACGCACTCTCCCTGAGTACCCCAATTTTTCTACGCTTTTTTGAAACGGGAACTGTCAACAGTAACTTGGAACTTTTAAACCTCTCACAATAACAATTACAAATCAAAAAAAAAAAAAAAAAAAGGAACATATTTTCAAACATTCACTTCTACGACAACTTACAGTCAAGTATATATTTTTTCGGATGTGTTAGAATATGACTGGCCCAGGACTGGTATTGCAATAGTTTCATTATACAAACCATAGAAGTCCTTCCAAGGCTATTTATTTTTAGTAAAGAACTAAGTTGTTTTCAGTTTGTTGTCGATGAAAATGGCATTATTATGGACTTATTGAGTTTTGCATTTTGCTACGCAAAATTTAGTTTTGCTACGGAAAGTTTTTCCTTAATGGCAGCACTGCCTGCTATTTCAACTCCGGCAGCCACAGAACGTTCGGTTTAGCACTTTTAGTTTGTTACACAATAAGAAACGGAATCGCCTTAATACTGAACGTGTGGGTGACGTATACATATCGCATAACGTGAACATTGAATTGCTCACAAAAAAAAAAACAAACAAAAATATAGAAAAGAAGTAAACGAACTAATTTCCAGTTCTTATACCAACATACCCAGCACAACTGAAACGGAAGTAAATGAATCTATTATAGTTTCAGTTATAGCTAACATACAAATCAAAATCTACTGAATCGGCCGAATTCATCTCTTTTGAAAAGAATTTATTTACAATACCATCTAATTCCAGTTTATATTCAAAGAATCTTTTTTTTATATTTTGCATTTTCTTATAAATCGAATAAAATAAAAGAAAATACCCAATGGACAGTTTTTTTATATACCCAGGGTATTTGCCCATGACTAGGTACGATTTCAATACAGGCCTCGACCTTACTGCAATTTTTGTTTCAAATATCTCGTCTTTATCTTAAAAAAAATATTTTCATTATAATCGCGCTGTTTCTATGTTATAACACAAAGCTGAAATTGATAAAAAAAAAAAAATTTGCTTCATGTACCTACAACATACATTTGCCCATATTTTCAAAAAAAAAAAAAAACTGTAACATACGTTTTAGCGTTATCCCTATAAAAAAAAATTCCAGAAAAAAATTGTTCATGCTCAATTCAATATTCATTCATATAGTTATACGTATTCACATAGATTTGCTAGACTTGAAGGCTACACCTGGATACCTGGGATGTACAAGTGTTTTCCAGGAAAAAAATACAATATATAAAACAGACGGGTAGCCGGAGAAAACGGGATCCCTGGATCCCGTTTACAAAATTCATAGAAATATGCCTCTACTCCTCTAACACACAAGTACATTTCCGGCGTGTGGGGCTATGAAAGCCACGAGTGAGGTACCCAATTAAAAGAAAATTTATGAAAAATAAATAAATCGCGAATGCCCAAGTTTATGTATTTACATTACATACCCTTTGTGCTTTGATGCCGTTTTTAAAGATTGCCTGAGCATCACGGATTTTCTCCATTAACTCATTGCTCACGTCTGTTGGGCATTCAAGGCCTTCCTCCTCTAATTTCCGCAGACTCTCGTCGAAAATCTTCGCTTCGGAAAGGAGCAGCTCCAATTTTATCATGTCGTCATTTTGTACTACTGGCGACTGTAATATGGTGTCTAAGAGTAACACCCCATTGTAGTCGCCACGGAATCCCAGGCAATTTCCGTCCCAGAACAGAACTTTTTCCTGCAGCGGCATGTATTTTCCACAAACATTTCGACTGGTATCTGCAAAACAAAAATAACACGTTACCGATCATTTTTTTTTTTTTGCGTTGCACGACGGAGGCCATTTGTGTTTCCCAATAATGCGCAGATTGAAAATTCACGATACTACACCCATGCAATTATTGAAAAATAAAAACGGCCATTCGACCAGGAATTGCAACAAAGTAAGGTGTTCCACATGTGAACTATTTTTTAGCCTTTAGTTTTATTTTGAAAGAAATAAAAAATAAATTACCACCAGACAATGTGTATGCTTGTAATATTACACCAGAGTGCACGTCTAGAATTTTCACTTGATTCTTGGTATCAAAAACAATTATAACGTTCAAATTTGGATGATATGTTATATTGCAGGACTCAGACGCAATATTAAGATAACCATCTTGCTTTAATACTCGCTGGTCGCCAGCCATTTCGGGTAAAAAATAATTAAACTTAGCAGAGAATTTCCGTTTTTAACACTTTTACGTCCGCCATCAGAGTGAATAGAAAATTGACAAGAAGAAAATTTTTACCTAGACTGTCTCTTTTACGCTGTCAGAAAAGAGACAAAGGAATTCAAAAAAGTAAAGATGTAAACATTGCAGTTTATTGTTTTTGTGTTGGCTGCAATTGCTATCAAATTGGTATTCTACTGGTTTAGCATTAAATGAGGTTGGGTTAGTAAATGATTCTGAGTAGGTAGTTCTGAGTGATGGCCTTAAATCATTTTTCATTGAGGTGGAGTCGGGTCTTCCACAAGGAAGTCATTTAGGACCGCTTTTATTCGTTTTGTTCGTGAATGATGTACCTGACAATTTAAAATTTTCGAATTGTCTGATGTTTGCAGACGATGTGAAACTATTTAGCCCAATATCTTCCAATCAGGACTGCCTGAATTTTCAATGTGATATTGACTTAATTTTAAATTCGTGTAAATATAACCATCTCCATCTAAATACATCAAAATGTAAAATCTTTAGTGCCCACAGAATGCTGTCGCCCATGGTCTTTACTTACAAGTTGGGCGATGAACCACTTTCAAAAATCGGTAAAGTGAAAGATCTTGGTGTTATTTTTGACTCCAAATTAACTCTTTCGGCGCACATCGATTTTATTGTATCGAAAGCGAATTCTCTTTTAGGTTTCCTCAGATGAACTTCTACGGTTTTTAAAGACGTGTATACCTTAAGGGTGATTTTTTTGTCATTGGTACTGCCTGTATTAGAATATTGCTGTGTTGTTTGGTCGCCATTTTATGAAAATGCAAATTTGAGAATTGAAAAAATACAAAGGAGGTTCACGCGTTTTGCATTCAGAAATATGAGATGCTCCGATGAAATGCCTGGTTATCTTTCAAGATGCGCGCTAATAGATTTGAAAACTCTAAAAAGCCGCAGTCAAACTCAATGCGTTATTTTTATAAAAGATATTTTATGTAATAACATTAAATCTCAAGAGCTACTTGCACTTGTTAATTTGTACGTTCCGGAAAGATATTTTAGAAATAGAAGCGATCTCTTTTTTTATCCCCACTCATAGAGCTAATTATGGTCTAAATAACCCAATAACTCGTTCTTTAACGCTTTACAATTCTGTTTGCAATGAAGTCGATCTTTCAATGAAAAGGGATAGTTTTAAAAATATTGTTCTAAATATATTTAACTCTAGTTTAAATTAGTTTAGTTCTAGCAAATATGTACTTATTTATATGTTTTATATGTACTTTTTTTGAAATCAACAGATTGTAATCCATTGATGAATAATAAATAATAATAAGAAATAAATGATTTGGAATGTAGGTACCTTTGGAACATCTAGGCTCCACAGACCGTATGTGGCTGGACGATCAATTCCATGCCGATTCTTTTCAGTGAGACAGATACATTTTATGTGAGTTAAAACGATAAGGGTTGATTTCAGTAAAAGCATACCGAAAATCCACTTTCAATATGAATTCTCGGTGGAAGATGCATGTTCTTTTATCAAAGCGTTTCATTCTCACACATTTTTTCATATTTTTCCGACCGTCAGAGGGTTCACAGGCCGTCTCCACGAGCTAAAATTTATAGCAAGATAATTAGCATGCTATGCAAATATCTAATGGATACGGCAAATAGCAAGATAATTGAGATAGCAAGCTATCCATAGCAGGATATTTAGCAAGCTAAAGATATCTTGCTAATTTCTGACATTTGAGTGAAAATTGGTTGCATTCGATGCGTTTGAATAAGAAAAAAATAATTATGACCGACTGGAAGATGTCACAAGAAGAGATAATTAATTTAATAAACAATTTTCGGCAGTTTCCATGTTTGTGGAATTATAGAAGTGCTGAGTACAATCGGTTGGATCTAAAAAAAAAAAGAAATATCAAGCTATAATTTGCCCACACACAAATTTGACAGTTCTCTTTTTTTTAGCTTGCTATGAAATCCTGCTTTTTGAAATAGCATGTGGAGACGCGGTGTACATCACGGAAAACTCAAAAATATAGTTCTCTGTGTAGGACGGAGCACGGAGGTTGTATGTTCTGTTTTTAAAACGTTTCCCTCAACACATTTTGTGTGTAGCCACGGCGAAATTTTCAATACCTATTATGCCATTGACCGTGAAGCCACCGTCTATGGTATGTCCGCAGCAAAGAGTACAATAACAAATGTTTACGAGAAGATGCATTGAAAAAATTAAAGGAAAATTGTTCGGAGCTGATCCCGGCTGTTGATAAATGAAAATATAATATTTTTGAATAGAAAACATTTTTTTTTTGTATTCAACTTAACGGCAGCTGAAGAATGAATGAAACGAAATTCTGGTTGTATGGAATTGGAAACCGCACGCAAATTGTATTTGAATAGTGTGTGTGTTACATACAACGGTTTTCAACGGCTGTGCCGTGTGTATTCAAGTCCCATGTTTGCAGCGACGGTCTGCGTGAATTCGACATTTTTTGAATTTTTCATGGTCTGCAACGACGTGTCTATGTCGTGTATAGTGAATTTTGCACAAACGGAAAAATTCATATCGTAAACATGAATAAAAACACGGATTTGGATCGAGTTTTTGGAAATTTATAAGAGTTTGCCGGTTTTGTGGCAAGTAAAAAGTGCCGACTATTATAATAATAAATAATAATAATAATCTGTAATTTTTCCGACCCGGCGACCACGACGAAATGATACAAACTAATGTCTGTGCTGATCGTCTTGTGTGGCGAAGGGCTGTTTGCACAGACTTAAGGTTTGCAGCGACGTTTCTGTGCGTGATGGGCCCTATTAGTTTGGCACCACGCATCCAGCTATCAAACGAGCATCACGACACCTATCGTAATTATTAAATAACTTCAGTACGCTGTTTCGCTGCGATGTTATGCTGATGGTGATTGTTTTAGATAAATGTCTCCACTCAGTTTTCGCACACAATTTATTGTCCGGTACATTAATTCCTTGCGAAATTTTGACTTTTGTATTTTTTTCGTACTTTATATTTTCGGTTTCGTGTGTGTGTTTTGTTTTTTGGTTTTTTTTTCTTGTGATGTTATTAGAATATGGAGTCCCACGAAGTGAAATTTTACAGTTTTTTATAATTCTCTTTAATTTTTTTTTGTTTAAAGTTGGCAAACACGGATTTAAATAAGTACCTACATAATGGCAGCGCTGTTCTACATAAACATGGCATTTTGTATGACAACATGTCGCCATTGTCGCCATTTTCTGAAATAATAAAGCACTTCTTTTTCCTGTTCTGTTCTTTACGCATGCGGTTTGTTAGTATTGCATTTTATTGAGATTATAAGTAAATGTGTATACGCCATTAGTTTAGTTTAAGTTCCAAACGCACGATGGCGTTCGTGCTCGTGTTTTTTTTTTGTTAAATGTCACTTTCAAAATAACGACTGCTCTGTATTCTTTTGTGGCCGGCAGATGTGCCTTTTAATTTTTCCTTTTGTTTTTCTTTAACAATAAAGTTCTTTATACATAAAATTGTTTCTGGTCTTTTTAATAATTACAACAGGTTATGGGCCCAGACCATACCAAAATAATTTAAAGTATAAAATTAAAATTTGTTTGCTTATTAATAACATCGAAACATGGAAGGAGAACGATTTAACATGGACCGATTGGAAGGAGGTTCTAACTGGCTTACATGGAAATTCCTGATGAAGCAGTTTTTGGAAGCAGGTGAGTTGTGGGATGGCTCTTCAGTTGTTCCGATAGCTGGTGCTACAAACTATGCAGCAGAACTTGCTACTTGGAAGAAGACTGATGCAAGGGCACGACGTGCAATCTCCGGTGCATGTCACAAGCAGCCGCTGTTACAAATAATGAATTGTGATACAGCATGCAATATGTGGACAACACTCAAGAGCACCTATGAACAGGCTTCGAAATCTAATATTTTGTTTTTACAACAAAGATATTATAGTTTCTCCAAAGATCCGTGTGATGACATTGCAACTTTCTTGTCAAAGCTGATGGAAATTGTCCAACAGATGCGGGATCAGAAGGAAATAATCTCCGATTCAATGGTAATGACAAAAATCCTCATGTCACTTCCAGCTGAGTTCAACCATTTCCACAGTGCTTGGGAATCAACTAGTTCAGCTGAGCAGACGATGCCAAATTTGCGTGCCAGGCTAATGGCAGAGGAACTTCGATTAAAAGCGCAAAGTGAAGTGGAAAGTGTGGAAGCGTTGATTAGTAAGCGACATTTTACGAAAAAAGGCAATTCGTCAAACCGAGCCAAAGACAGCAGCAATAAGAAACATGAAAAGCCAAAAGGAGCATGTTTTTCCTGTGGTCAAAAGGGACACTGGAAGCGTGACTGTCCACGTAAGCACAACGAAACAAAAACAAAATCGTCTGGTGCTTTTATTAGTCACGTCGTTTTTCATCCTGCTGATGAGGATATGTGGGTGTTAGATTCAGGGGCAAGCGACCACATGAGCCATCATCGTGAGTGGTTCCAGAATTTCAAGAAAGCATCGATTAACGTTACTGTTGGGAATGGTATGAAAATCGTAGCTCAAGGAAAAGGGGACATCCAAATTCTTGCGTACAACGGCAGTAAATGGATTCGAAAGCACATAACAGATGTGTTGTATGTTCCAGAAATTCATCTGAATTTATTTTCAACAGGAAAGGCTATGGATCGTGGGTATTCGTTACGGTCGGATAGCAAATGCTGTGAGCTGTTGGATGGATACGAAACTGTTGCAATGGGAGCACGACATGACAAGTTGTTCAGGATGTTTTTCAAAGTGGTTGAGACAACACAAGACGACGAAGTATATGCAAATGTGATAACAAAAAAGGATTCACTTCGTGTTTGGCATGAACGTCTAGGGCATCAACACTTGTCATATGTGAGAAAGTTTCTACAACGAATGGGTATCGAATTCATCAACGAGGAGTTTACATGTGAAGCATGCGTCTATGGAAAGCATCATCGTGGCAGTTTTAAAAGTCGTGAACAAGTATCGAAAGCATGTGGACAAATTATTCACGCAGATGTATGTGGACCGATGGAAGAAAACTCACTTGGTGGATCGAGATATTTTTTGTTGCTGAAAGATGACTTCTCTCATTTTCGTCGTGTGTATTTTTTGAAGCACAAATCAGAAGTAACGAGTTACATCAAGAAATTTGTGAAAATAGCACAAAAAGAGCAAGGCCACAATATTCGTGTTTTGAGATCCGACAATGGGACCGAGTTTGTCAACGATGAGTTGAAATTGTTTTTCAATGACATGGGTATTCATCATCAACGTACAGTCCCTTATACGCCACAACAAAATGGCTGTGCGGAAAGGGAAATGCGGACGATTGTTGAATCGGCAAGAACCATGCTTCATGCAAAGAAAATGGAAAAGAAGTTCTGGGCGGAAGCAGTGAATACTGCAGTTCACACTTTAAACCGCGCTGGAACGAGTACAGTTGCCGATAAGTCACCGTACGAGTTATGGTTCAACAAACAATCGAAAGTGGAACATCTTCGCATTTTCGGATCTTCAAACATATACCGAAGGAAAAGCGGCATAAACTAGATCGAAAAGCAGTCAAATGTGTGTTTGTTGGGTATGACGACAACTCGAAGGCGTATAGAGTCTGGAATCCGGAAACGAACAATATAGAAGTGGCATGTGACGTAATTTTTCTTATGGAAGAAGCAATGGCTGTTGTTGATACTGGCGACGTTGAGCAGAATACTGATGACGTAGGCGGTGAAGATTTTTTGGAGTCAGATGGTGCTGAAGCAGATAAACCTGAATTGGATTCACAAGGAACGCCAGTGGATCAAATATATGATGGTGCTGTTTGTAGTCTAGACAACAAAAATATAGTGAAGAATCGTCTACGAGATCGAGTTGCATCGCCTCCACGTCGACGTATAATTTTTGATGAAACAGCTAATCAAGCAGCAGCTTTAATGGCAGTTTATGATGAACCCCAGTCATATGAGGACGCAATTACATCACAAGACCACAAGCAGTGGGAGAAGGCGATGGATGAAGAAATCGAGTCACTTTCGAAAAATAACACATGGACGTTGGTCGAACCGCCGGAGGATCATAAGGTAATTGATAATCGTTGGGTGTATAGGTTGAAGCAGAAAACAGATGGCAGTATCGAGCGCTTCAAAGCACGTTTGGTTGTGCGAGGTTTTACACAACAATATGGCATTGATTATCGGGAAACCTTTAGTCCTGTGGTTAAATTCACATCAATACGTACCATACTTGCACTAGCGGCTTCGAAGCGTATGATGTTAAAGCAGTTTGATGTAAAGACCGCATTCCTGAATGGAGACCTAACTGAGAACGTGTTTATGAGACAGCCAATGGGACTTGAAATTGATCAGCAGCTGGACGGCTCAATTCACATTAACCAACGAGCGTACGCAGAGAAGGTGCTTCACCGTTTTGGGATGGAAAATTGTAATCCAGTCGCAACTCCATCGGATAATTCACAAAACTTGAGTGATTTTGATGCAAGCAAGAAATCAGTTTTTCCGTACCGTGAAGCAGTTGGCAGTCTGATGTATCTGGCTGTAGGAACACGGCCAGATATCAGTTTCGCAATTGGAAATGTTAGCAGGTACATGGAGAATCCTGCTGAAGCACACGTTAATGCATTAAAACGGATTCTAAGATATATCAAAGGAACATCTTACCTAGGATTGCATTTCAAAGGCGACGGCGACTTGATTTTGAGAGGGTACAGCGACGCAGACTACGCAGGTTGTAGAAGGACTGGCAGATCGACTTCTGGATATGTATTCTTATTTGGTGGCTGTGTTATAAGCTGGGGATCAGAGCGTCAGCGGACAGTTGCACTGTCCACAACAGAATCAGAATATATGGCCGCTTCGCATGCAGTTAAGGAGCTGATGTGGCTGAAAAGCCTCCTGAAGGAGTTGTTACAAGAGGGTCTTACAACTCCATTACTCTACATCGACTCTCAAAGTGCGATTCGTCTGGTGAAGAATCCAGAATATCACAAGCGCACAAAACACATAAATGTACGCTACCATTTTATACGGGAACAATTCGAAGATGGGATTTTTATTCTTGAATATGTGCCAACGAGTGAACAACTAGCGGATGTCTTGACGAAGCCTTTACCGAAGGTAAAACACCAATATTTTTGTTTGCAAATGAACATAGTTCCAAGAAAAGTTAATTCGAATATAATCAAAGAAAATATTTAAAAAAACGTTATTTTAAATTTTGAATTCAATATTTTTTTGATTTAGTTTTTGGAAAGATAGATTACTAAGTTTTTTTTGATATAAAAAAAAGGTAAAGTAATTCATTGTTTTCTGTCTTGTATTTTTGAAACTTGTAACTAAAAGTGGGAGTATTGAGATTATAAGTAAATGTGTATACGCCATTAGTTTAGTTTAAGTTCCAAACGCACGATGGCGTTCGTGCTCGTGTTTTTTTTTGTTAAATGTCACTTTCAAAATAACGACTGCTCTGTATTCTTTTGTGGCCGGCAGATGTGCCTTTTAATTTTTCCTTTTGTTTTTCTTTGACAATAAAGTTCTTTATACATAAAATTGTTTCTGGTCTTTTTAATAATTACAACACATTTTTCTCAATATCTTGGTAATTTATTCTTCTTTAATTGGTGGATTCAACAGTGACGACGAGGATGGGTTAATCCTGAAAGTACGCATTACCCACATTAATTAATAAAAAAAAGCAAGAATTGTCACCCCCATGGGTTTCACCCTTGCACCCTGTCGCGGTGGAGAGGCTTAAGTACGACTTCGGCGGAAAACAAAGAAACCCAACTAAACTAACCTAAAAACAAAACATAAAACATGGAAATTACGAATGAAAATAATAAAAATCGAGTGGGGATATCCATTCAAGTTTTTGGTAACAACAAACAAAAAGAGTTAGAGAGAAAAAATGTTGACAGACAGCCATGCATGCTAAATTTATTATGGCTGCGAAGTGCACTTTGGGAAACACAAGGGAACATTTCGATCAATTTTGACATAAGCTTATGTTTCCCTATGCGCATTATGTTTCAGCCAAAAAAGTTACCAAACACGTTGTTTGTAAAACCTGTAAATCAAGTCAAAACCTTTTTTGATTCGGAACGCAAGAAAACGTTTTATATTTCAACACACACCAACCGAAACACATTGTAACAAAACAAATCATTTTACTTTTCTGTTTCGTTTGATGTGTGTTGAGAAAAATCAAAACTGATTTTGAGGCTTTTCGATAGTAATTTTGTTAGCATGGCTTTTATCTTTGTTATTATGTATTGGGCTTCTTTGCTCAATAATAATAAAAATAATTTCTCTGCATCTCACCCATTCTCAACGAAAACTTTAAAATAAAGTGCAAAAAACAACAACAATGTAATTTTGTTTCTGAAAAACAAGTGTCCAGCTATCGACAACGAAACACGTTTTTCTTTTTCGCCTTGTTTTTTTGTTTTGCCGCATGCGGTGTGTGTTGCACCAGAAGCAAGTGTGCAAAAATGGACAACGACGCTGGTTTGTAACGTTTTTGTTTTATTCGGTGTATGTTGGCCGTATGCAAAGTCATGTACTATCGACAACCAGTATTGTAGCGCATCGAAACAAATACATGTTTTTTGTTTTGCCTGCTTTGGTGTGTGTTGGCTCATAAGAATCAATGTACCTACTGATGTTTCATCAGTCACAAAAAAAAAGTTTTGACTGCTCCGGGGTGTTTTCAGCCTAACAATGAGGATTATGACATTTCACAACTGTCAGAAGGCTGGTTTGACGGAGTTGTTCAACCTTACCTAAAGAAAACGACGGTGTAAGGTTAAGGGGAATTTTTTAAGCTGTCATTTGGCTCACTCCTTGACGCTAATTACATGACTCTTTTTTTCGTTATTTTCGTCCTTAGTCCTTTTGATATATAGGGTGAGGGGCATAGAAACGAGAGGGGAATGAAATAACGAAAGCAGGAATGAAAATTCTGACATTTTGTCCGGTTGATCTTTGACAACCGAAACAAAGCACGGAATTTTGATGGTGAATTTTAAAGTTGATTTTGGAGCTAAATATAGGGACATTTTACATTTGCTAGTAAACACCCAATTATTATCCTCCTGAAATGGACTTCAATTTTCTTCTTTCAATAAGGAATATAACGGTTTTAAAATATCTTTATTATTTTCTATTTTTACGTCTTGACGTTTGTTCTCTAAAATTTCCAATGAATTTCTTTTTTCAGATATCGCCTTCTTATCTTTTTTTTCTTTTCAAATTATCAGAAAACAATTTTTTAAAGTAACTATAAAGAAAGTATTACACCTCCATGATAGGTAAATTTACTTTGATTTCACCTGAAATTTTACTTTTCCCCTCCTTTAATATAATGTGAATTTCAATAAACGTCAAAATCACGTATGCATGTATCGTACGTGCCTGTCAAAAAAAAAAAAAACGAAAGACGAAACGAACAAACAAAAGAGTCGTGTAATCAGAGGAAATTCGCAAGAATCTTACGCATATGTACGAGTTCGTGAGTTACCAAACAGACCTATAATTATAGCAACATTCACAAGCGAATGTGTATCCTAGTGAGAAATAGCCGAACTAGTTTTTGGATCACAAAAATGATAAAAAGCAAGATCTCGTATTGTTGTTGTAATGCACACAAACTTGTGAGTTGATCTGATCCGGATCAGATCACGGGGGTAATAAAACACGGCTAATATGCGACTTTTGCATGTCGTCTGCTCATAGCGTCATAGCTTATTGCGATCCAGCGATATACAAGGTCTGTTTGGTAACATGCTAGTTTTGGAAAGTTCTACGTAAACTACATAGAATCTGACAGTTTCATGGCTCTCAATTTTTTTTACTCTCATTTGGCTCTCTCTTTGCGATGAATTATCTGCAAGACCAATTCCTCGGGGTGGGCCGAGCCAACTCTATCAAACCAGCCATCTGACAGTTTGCGAAATGTCATTATCTTCATTGTTAGTGGAAAACAAAATCAATTTGATAGGTTTGACCAAGTGTTGTTTGAAAAGCGTTTGTTTACTTTTGTGCAAGTTTTCTGTCTTTGAGAGGAGTTCTCTCTCTTTGAGAGGATTCTAGTATTTGACAGATCTCAACTCCGTGTGCCAAAAAAGATACCAAACACACCTACAGTCACCGCACTTTCTTTTACATTACATCGCAATAAAACACGCAATTATTTAAAGTGCGATTATAGCCTTAATTGTAACGTTACGTTAGTTTACGTTAGTTACTTTACGTTCGCAACATTACATTGATGGACAGCGCCCCCTACATGTGAAATCTAGAAGGCGCTGGAATGGGCTGTCAGCTGCATGTGCCGAAACAAACAGCTGATATTAAATCAAACAAATAATAGTTTACTTACGTCTTTGGTCGTAATAAAATGAATATTTTACCCAAAAAGAGGTAAATTGCTACTTATCATTCTGATTTTAAAATTCCAAATTAAATATTTTACTATTTAAAGATGGCACGTTCGGACTAAGGATAACATTGCTCGAGTGAGACGAGATGAAGCCGAAGCCGCCGAACAAGAACGTAAACGTGTTGAAAAATTAGAGTATGCTGTAAGTAAACAAATTTTTTTGTTTAACTCAAATTCTAATTGATGTATATGTATACAGGAAAGCGAAGCTCGATTAAATCTTTTACGTTCCAAAGCTGGGTCAACAGCTACAACAGAGTCCACTGCAACAGATGCGATCATCATCAGTGACGGTCATGTTGATTTGTTTTCTGACTTCCAATCACACATAAAGACAATAAATAAGGATCACGAGAAGGAAAAAAAAGAAGAGCAAGAGAAATACGAAAAGCAAATAGGATATCTTACATACTTGGGGCAAGATACCAATGAAGCTTTGAAACTGCGAAGTTGGTACGAAGTTGTACCACATAGACAGGAAGTTGGTGAACAGGAAATCATTGAAAAAGATTTAAAAAACAAATATCTAAATGATCCTTTGACACTAATAAAAACATTGCTGCCCGAGGAGAAAACTGTTAATAAAATTAAGCCTATGTCGAAATTAGTGACTAAAGAAGTTATTGAAAACAAAACGCAAAAGACGAAAAAATTAAAGACAGCTAAGAAACATAAAAAAGACAAGAAGAAGAAGAAGAAGAGCATAGAGAAACACTTGCAGAATGAAGAAAAACTTTCACAAGAACTAGCTCGTAAAAAAGAATTGATTGACAAATTGCGCAAGGAAAGACTGAGACGGGAAGCTCGTGAAAGAGCTCGCCAAGAAGAACTTCTGTGTCCAAAAGTTGAGAAACCAAAGGCAGTTCAAGAAGTCCGCGGTCCTCCAAGAATAGTACAAAAGTACAACAGTCAGTTTAATCCAGAATTAGCCAAACAAAACATGGCATAGAATAAAAAAATATTGTGTTCCTCTTCGAGATTACAAAACAACGCACTCGAGATTTTTATTTTGGTTATATTTATTTGCTTGTACAAATTTCTAGGTCTCCTTTTAGGGCAATGAGATAAATTTCCATATTTTATTGAATAACGACTACAGTGATTTGGTATTGGAAGTCTTAAAGATAAGTATCTAATCTGCTCCTATACCATCACGTATCTCAGATCCATTCGTGTAGATCTCCAGTACGGATATGTCAGTAAGACAGATGTTACCTTCCCATTCCTGCCGACTGGAAATATTAGTTTTATATTTGATATTCAAATCTTGGAGCGGAGTCAAGTCTGTAATTCCTCTATTGAGATAATTTATTGAATATATTAAATCGCAAGCTCAATACTATAGACGAAACGGAAATCAATTCAATTCATGGCTCGGATATACTCACCGCCTTCTAAGCATTTCCAATCGACAGGAGGATTAAGCAAAAAATAGGCATGGTATGACTGGGAATGTGCAGCAGCCAGAAAAAGCATTTGTATACCTGGGATTAGTACGAGAAATAGGCAGCAATCACGCAAAGTCTATGTACCAGCAGGCAATCAAAACGTATAGAACCCTTTGCAAAGAGAAACAGAAAAGGTACCCTCAACATCTGGCTAGGACACTTGTAGGTTTTAGAGACAGTGGTGCATTCTGGAAACTTGCTAGAGCGATAAATGGCACGCCTTTTGCACGGGGTATCCAAATCAAAGCACCAATTCTAGCCGAACATTTTGAACAATTGCTGAACCCACCATGTAGTGCAATACAATTGTACTATGCGCTGCCATTCCAGAGAGTGGATGCTTTAGACCGCAAAATTACATTACAAGACGTCAATAGAGTTATACATAGTCTATAGAGCTATGCATATATACATATTCCGTACGAGTTTTACAAATATGCACCAAATGAGTTCCTGGGAAAACTAACAAAGACGTACAACTTTTTCTTTGAGGCAGGTGAAGTACCTGACAGTTTCAAATGGAATATAATTGTCCCCATATTCAAAAAGGGAGATCACAGTGACCCAAGAAACTACAGGGGCATATCATTCCTGAACTCAGCAATGTAAATATTCACGGGAATCATCTTAGAACGATTGACAGCTTGGGTACAGTCAAATGACCTACTCAGGGAGTTCCAATCGGGGTTCAGGACAATTCAACGGTGGACAATATTTTTACAATTTCAAGTATTGCTAGGTCTTATCAGGACAAGGGTAGGAAACTATACGCATTTTTCGTGGACTTCAAAGCGGCGTTTGACTCCATTGACAGAAAGTCCCTCTTCTATAAATTAAGTAACCTTGGCGTCTCAACAAAAGTACTTAAAATCATACAGAGCCTTTATGAAAAGAACAGGACTGCAGTTTGGGATGGAAAATACGTCTCAGACTGGTCTGAGTCTGTTAAGCAGGGTTGTCTCATGAGTCCCCTACTCTTTTTAATATTCCTTGATGACCTGCCGACCTTTTGCCAGGAGGAATCGAGTTCGACGGAGTTAGAATAAAACTTTTAATGTACGCTGATGACATTGTAATTTTGTCCGAAACGCCGATGATGATGCAAGTCATGATCAACAAATTACAACAGTATTGCAGTCTATGGAACCTCCAAGTGAATACCACCAAGTCCAAAATAATGGTCTTCCGAAATGGGTTTGGTCGCTACGCAAGCTGTGAAAAATGGAGTTGGCAGCGCGAAGAACTTGAGAAGGTTAAAGAGTATAAGTACCTCGGAGTGACTATAACACTTCGACTGGACTTTAAAAAACACCTACAAGAAAAGCTAAAAGAAGCGAAGAGAGCGATAAACTGCAATTGGAAGGGCATACTAAGTAAAAAGAACATCGCACCAAGCATAAAATATAAGGTATACGATGCCGTACTGAGGTCAATAATGTGCTATGCAGCTCAACTATGGGGTGTTTGTCAATACGAATAAGTGGAAAAACTCCATATATTTTATTAAAAAAATCCTTAGACTGCCAGAAAATACACCGAACTACATGCTATACCAGGAAACCGGACTGCCAACATTGTATATTTATACTTTAAGATTGCATTTTCTATACATTTTAAAAGTAATATCGCTGCCAAATCATCGTCTCCCGCATATAGTTGCGATGTACCAAATACGCTGTAAGATGCATTTCTTCAATGAATGGATTCGATTATGCAGCGAACATGATATCCCTCTAATGGAACGCAATACAACATTATGGAAAGAAACTCTGCAAGAACTATTGATAAAGATTGAGATAACCACGCGTGCTACCTTCAGAACGAAAGCTCAACAAAGTCAATCTCGGAATACATATCGAGCACTTACGTATGACCTCGGAGAAAATAATTACTTCCAAGACCACAACCGCTTGGATAAGATCTCGATGATTTTTAAGGCGAGAGGCGAGCTTCTGCAGTTGAACTTCAGATCACATATCACTACCCGAAATGCGGATGCGGAATGCACCTTATGCAATCTTCGAGCTGTTGAAGACGTCCACCATATTATAGGAGTATGTCCAATATTAAAAGAAATTAGAAAAGCATACTGGGAAAAGATCGCTTTATCGGCAAATGATATATTAAATGGGAAAAATTGGAGTGTAGACAGTATACAGTATTTAAAATCATCTTTAAAATATGACGCCAAATATTAGATGAGGCTTTTTAAAATATATACGTTCTTAAATCTATTTATGTGCTTTATCCCAATAACTATGTTAAAATTAAAAATATCTTTCACTTGGCTGACGGCAAATGCCATGCTATATTTTGTGAATTTTGTAACAAAAGAAAATTGTTTTTTATTGTACAATAAAATCATATTTACTACTACTACTACTACTACTATTGAAAATATTCTGTCGTGCCCTAAGTTAGAAAATTCCCATTGTGAGGTTTCTTTTAGTCGCAACGCTGTTCTTGATGATACAAGCCGTTTTTTGAATTTTCTTAAGTATATTAATGTAGACTTTGTCCAGGTCTGTCTTTCAGACTACAATTCCATACATATGTATGGGTCTGACTACAGCAGCCTAAGGCTTTCTTACACGAATACAATGCGGCAGCGTATTTGTTTACTTGTTCGAATGCATTCAATTTCCAGTTAAGTTTCCTGTCTAAAACCATACCGAGATATTTGGCGTGAAGCTCCGTTTTTGCCAGGTGGATCTCCGGCCGGCTTTGTTGGCCCACCTTGCCAGTTTTGCTAGAACTGCTGCTATCAAATCTCTTTTACTTAAAAGATATATTTTCTTAACAGCAATAGCAATATCATCTTGTTTTCCTAAGGTGAGTAAACTTTCATTCAGAATTAAGAGCCATAATTGTGGCGAGAATTTAAGGTGGTGTTATATAATTGAAAGCTCCTATATCCAGAAATGCTATCATTGTAAATTTCGTACTGGCTAGAGATTTCTCAACATGCCGATATAAAGATTAAGGACTGCGATGTCAATATCATATTTTTTGGGATCTTTGAGACTTTATGACAACGTTTATGTAATATGAATGTTCTTTATTTAATTGCAAGAACTCATAAATTTACTTTACTAAATGGTTGACCGAATTAATTTCAAAACGAGATGTGTGGCTGCTAGAACATAAGAGATCGATAACCCCAAGGTAGTCTGTATACGCAAATTACTAAACAAAAATCCAATAATGCTCTCACTAGCAGCCACATTGATTGAGCAGCGGCACTTGCATATGCGAGCAACCATACAGAAATATTAACTAGAGTTTAACGAAGTTTACAGAGATCTAGTAGAATCATTGAGTAGGTACACAACAATATGTTTGGTAACTGAGATTTAAGTTAAGCAAAC
The DNA here is from genome assembly GCA_949775065.1 of Brachyopa scutellaris. NCBI lineage: Eukaryota > Metazoa > Arthropoda > Insecta > Diptera > Syrphidae > Brachyopa > Brachyopa scutellaris. Next base: position 49,934,912 of record OX459114.1, on the reverse strand, counting down.
ATGATTTGAGTTGTAAATATTTTTAGTTTTATAGATTAAGGCTTAAGCAATTTAAATAACTAAGGATGAGAGACTGATAAGTCCGTAGTCTTTGAGGGTTTCCCGGATTTCACTATAAAGACCATTTGCACTACTTTCCAAATATTCGCTACATAACCGGAGTCTAAACAGGAACGGAATAGTTTTACCAGCCAAGGTTCGAAAATGCCATAAGAGTTTTCCATTTCGGCTAGAATGATTCTATGCGGACCCGCAGATTTGTAAGGGAGGAACCTATATTCGGCCCATTTGAGCTTGCGCTCACTCACAATTTCACTTGAATTTAAAGGTCATCCTTTCGTTAATGTATTCACTTTCACACTCCGTTGTGCTACCTGCGAAGTGAGTGTCTAGGAGTAGATCCAGTAATTCGTGACTGGAATGTTTGTTCAGTCGGGTTTTTCATGTAACTTGGCACAGTAGGACTCTTTGACAGAATTTTCCTAACTCTGCTAGCTTCTCTATTTTTCTCTATTTTTGAGCTGAAAGATTGCCAAGATCCCCGGTGCGCTTTTCTGATATTGTATTTGTATTAACCAGTCACTGGGGCCTCATAAGGACTTTGCTAGATTGAAAAAAAAGGTGTGCGTAGAGTTCATGCACGACAGAAGTGAACATTTTTGATAGTAGTATAGATAGAGATAAATTATTAGTATTTTTTTTTTTACTGAACAAGAGATTGTTGTGCCCAGTTTTGGCACCGGCGCATGTCTCCTTTTGTTTACCTTGCAAGTCGTTGCACTATTGTACATACAATATTGCTGTGCACTAATTTAATTGTCACTTCATCAAAACCAATGCCCTGGCTTACGCCGATCTAGCTTCCTGACCCACCTCAACTTCCGACTGGAACTAAAGTTCAACGTTCAATCGTTCGACGGTGGTGTCATTAAATGAGCGCGATCGCGAAAACACGTTTGCTTTTGATATTGATTTATTTGTTGCATCTAAAATCGTGTGCGTTGAAATCCATACCAAATAGAAAACAAAGAAAAGTGTGTTCGGAAAAGTGTCATTAAAAACAAACAAAAAAAAAAGGGTGAAATAGTACAATTGGGGTAGATCGAACCCCCCAGATCAATTAAAACAACTAAGCCAAGAAAAAAGAAATCTACCTAAGGGAAGCACTATATTTTCGAAGGAAAAAAATTATCAATTGCAGGAAAGACTTCAGGAACTGGAGTTATGTTGCAGCTAAAAAAAGAAGTATGTGTTCTGAGAGAAGAAAATGAAAAACTTAAGAAAACACAAAAGAATAAGGTTATAGAATCAACCAATAAAAAAAAAAATTGGAAGAATACTTCACGGATAAGGAACAACTTGCTAAAGAAATAGAAGTGATTCCAGGTAAACAAAAAATAAAAAAAGCAAGAAAGGCAAAACAAAAAGAGAAAAGCCCTTTAATCCTCTGAAAAATCACCGGAGAAACTCAAATAAATTCCAGAAACTTCCAAGACAAATAATAGAGACATAAACCATCGTCCTCCGTCAATTGTTATAAGAATAACAAACATCTCTAATTACCAACATCTATATTCTCTACTGAAGAAACATGTCTAATGAGAGTTTGTTATTAAAATTAACGATAACAATGTTTACAAGTAAAATATTCAAGTAAAGGATTTTGTATCCTTGATTATCAAAAAAATTAATTTTACCGAACCGCCACTGGTTCGAATAATAACACAATGAGATCGTTATAAAAAATAATTTATTCTCTTCGAGCGTAACAACAAGACTAAATTCTAACGCGTACAATAATAATTATTTCGGTTCTAAAACTACCAAATATGCTGATCTGCAGTTCCCATGCAGATACCCTATACTTCCATGCGCCCGGATCAGGTGTGCAGTAGGAAGGTGCTTGCAACGGTGCGAAACGGATGCGCGTGTGTCGGATCAGGTATCGTAGTGACGAAGGATGTATGTACTTGCAAGCGGATGCACATGTGCTTCGCTTGCATCTTTCATTTGGACAGATGGATGTTTGATTGTGATAACTTACACGATGCCAATGATTATCGAAACATAACACAAGTGCTGCCAGAAACAAAATCTTCTTGGTACTCATACGAAGATAAACAAACAAGACAAACAAAAGTAATAATAAAAAATCCCCACCACAGCTGCGATCCGGAAATGGTCGTTGCGGACTTACAACAACAGGGTCTCAAAGCTGACATAGAAAAAGTAGATGTATGTTTAATATCGAAGCCACGTCTTGCAAATCAGGAATTACAACACATATTGCACTAATCATCCACACAATAATGCACGAGGCGGAAGTGCGATTATCGTCAGGAAACCGATTGAACGTTTTGAAAAAGATGAGTTTTGGATCTCAGAATTCCAGGCAACCACGATATTAGTTAAGACTGAACAGAACTCATTATCACTTACGTCGGTGTATAGTCCTCCAAAACATAAAATTAATTCAGATCAATATAGATTCTTGATAAAAAAAACATAAACACAGATTCATAATGGGTGGTGAACTGGTGACTTTAACGTCAAACGCACGCAATGGGGATCTCGTCTAATTACAACAAAAGGCCGGGAACTGCTAAGATCGATACAACCCATGTGAACTGGCAAGCCGACATACTGGCCAACGGATAGAAATAAAATTCCAGACCTGATCGATTTTTCTATAACTAAACAAGTCCCCAGAAATTTACTCCATATCAAAGAAGGCAGAGATTTAAATTCTGATCATTCACCAATATATTTAGTTTTAGTTTATAAAAAAAAAATACTCGAACTAGCAGATGCATTTGACTGCCGAATTTTGAATGGAAGCTGCGTTGGCGATTATTATGGCGAATATACCTTTCTGCGAGGCACAGCTTCTACAGTTATTGATTATTGTCTTGTTGCTGGTGACTGGTGTTTGCAGCTGTGCGACCTCCAAATAGGATTACAAACGTTTTCTGATCACATGCCACTGGAAGTTAGTTGGAGCATTTCAGTTACCTCAAGTAATGCAGTAAATGCTAACCAGCTTAATCTACTGCCGAAGCTTTTCTGGAATGATAGAAGTCTTGAACAGTATCAACATAATTTAAATAAAGAATTAGAACAGCTGAACCGAGCTAGTGCTTCACGTAGTATTGGAATTCTTACGGAAATTATCAGGAACGCTGCACCATCAAAAATGTTAACAAAGAAGAAGAAAAATAGTGTGCAAAAGTGGTTCGATACTGAATGCATGAAAGCCAGATGCAAATCTTTCGCCTTTTTAAAGCTTGTAAGGTTACATAATGACAACAATTTTAAAAATATGTATGCTATCGCAAACAAAGAATTTAAAAGCCTCTGTTACTCAAAAAAGCTAGCTTTTGAGCGACAAAAAATAAGTGCAATTAGTAGTGCAAAAACCTCTGCGGACTTTTGGAAAGCAGTTAAACAAATAAATGGAACAAAAAACATCATTGCCCCAAGCCTACGCGCCCAACAGCTAGGAAACCATTTTAAGAGCCTCCTTAATAGCGTGCAAACATCCCTTCAACACCAATACGCAGCTCCCCTCTTTGTTGATGAATTTTTAGATGCACCATTCACTTTAGAAGAGGTCCAGCGTGTTATTGCGAACGCTAAAGTGAACAAAGCTCCAGGCGAAGACCGCATCCCGTTCGAGTACTACAAAAACTGTACAACTGAGTTTGCTGCAGCTCTAACAGAGGAATATAATCAAATTTTTGAAACGGCGAATATCCCAGAAAGCTTTAGAAAAGCGATCATATTTCCTCTACACAAGAAAGGCGAGTATGACAATCCTGAAAACTATAGAGGAATATCGTTTCTAAACACTTCAGCAAAACTGTTTAGCGCGTTATTGTATAACCGACTTACGGTATGGGTGGAACAAAATAAAGTCCTGCATGAATTCCAAGCAGGGTTTAGATCAAATCATTCAACTGTAGACCAAGTATTCACACTTCTTAATATTGCTGAAATATACAAGAAAAGGAATAAAAAATTGTACATACTATTCGTAGACTTTCGTGCCGCCTTTGATTCCATAGCTCGGGAAGCACTCTTTTATAAGTTGCACAGAATTGGAATTTCGAGCAAAATTATTAGGATTCTAAGAGCTTTATATGACAACAACTTGGCGATGGTCTGGGATGGGAAATGCGTGTCGGAGGAATTTCCAACTACAATGGGCGTTAAACAAGGCTGTATATTAAGTGCGTTGTTGTTCATCTTGTTCATCAATGATATAATAGACAATATTGGGAGTGGAATAGAAATTAACCGGACGTTTATTCCTGCTTTAATGTATGCAGATGATTGTGCTATTCTTGCCGAAACAGTGAACAACATGCAGCTTATGATAAATAGATTGTCAGAATACTGCAAAACGTGGTATTTGTCTGTAAATTTAGGAAAGACAAAAATGATGATAGTTCGAAATGGAGGTGGGAGGTATTCGAGGAATGAGAAGTGGACGTATGAAGGGGAAAGTATAGAAGTGGTAAAAGAGTATAAATATCTAGGAATATTGATTAAATCTAACCTGAACATGAGTAACCACTTTGATGCCAAACTATCTGAAGCAAAACGAGCAATCAGTTCAGTATGGGGAAGATGCATCAATAATAAATTCGTAGACCACAGTTCAAAGCAAAAAATAATACGTTCTACTGCAACATCTATAATGTTATATGGAGCTCAGGCATGGGGATACTGCCCATACAACACGGTCGAAAAGTTTATGCGCTACTGCATCAAAAGAGTGTTCAAACTACCGAATAACACCCCGAATTACATGATTTATCTAGAGACCGGGATGGCCCCTCTCTTTCTTGAAACACTAAAACTGCACTTCGACTACATTATAAAAGTCATGAAGATGGAACATCAAAGGCTGCCAAAAATAGTTCTCTCCCACCTACTTTCAACAAGAAGTAACTGCGTGGATGAATGGGATAAGTTAGCAAGTAATTGTGGGTTTAACATATGTATACCAGAAAATGAACAAGCAATAACTCTGAAAACTCAATTTTACAACATATTGGAAAAAACAGGAAACCTTCTTTATGACTCATATGTTAACGAAGCTCAGTCATCGCAACACAGAGCGTATTATAGCAATTTGAGGTACAATCTGAACGAAGCAACTTATTTTACAAACAGTAACTCAACTATGACAATAAACACTATTTTCAAAATGAGAGGTGAACTAATTAACTTAAATTATATACCACACAGACCTGAACTTCCAATTATATGTAGCCTCTGCAATCTAAGAGAAAGAGAAGACGTGTTTCACTTCATCGCAAAGTGCCCTATTCTCGGAGAGTTCCGTAAGACGTTCTTTGGATCAAAGATACTGGAGTTGGAGGATACAATATGCATTCTGAACGGAGAACGTGGCTGGGCGGTGCTGTACAAATTTGCTGTGAAAGCATTACATTATAGGAGATGCATAATTGATGAAGATTTTTAAAAAAAAAAAAAAAAAAAAAAAAAAATGTTTATGTATATATTTAATTTTAACAATATTCTCTCTTCTTTCGTAAATTATTGTAAATGTCAATCTGGTAGACGGCATTACGCCAAACCATCTAGGCTTTAAGGATAATTTTTGTAAGAAATGTATTAATGAAATATTGAGTCAATAAAAACTAAAAAACTAACTATTTAGTTTATAATGGCAATGTAAATATGAAAAATACAAACCCTTACCTTATAAACAAATTTACGGATTGGAACTACTTTCAAACGCAATTGGATCAGAATTTAAACTTTAGCACAGTGCCGTCTAACAAAGCCCAACTTGAAGATGAAGTATTAGACTTCACGGAACAAATACAAAAAGCAGCTTGGAAAAGCACATCTCAGATAAAAAAGAAAGAAACCGGATATAGTTATCCGAAACAAATACTTAATTTATTATCCGAAAAAGAAAATTAGGGCAAAAATGACAACAATCAAGATACCCTTTTTTCAAGTCACAATTAAACAAACTAACGGAAATGATATGCTCCCAATTAAAAGAGCTTAAAAAAAAAACTATTAATCGAAAATTAAGTAAACTAACAGCCGATAAATCGACAGAATACTCCTTGTGGAAAACAACTAAAAATGTTAGACGTCATATTCAACACATCACAAACCACAGATTAAATTAAATAGTTAATTTTTTTTTTTTTTTTACACTGATCAGATCTGTGTCGTAGTGTGCTTAATACAAGCAGCAACCACAAGAAGAGATTTGCCGGGACGAAATATGCATCAACAGGCTCATCATTTAGTGCTGGCGTTAGTGGTTAGGCTTAGTTTCGTTTCATCTTGTTTTGTACATTTTACTTAGTTTTTCCCGTAGTCGGGTTTTAGTTTTTACACTTAATTTTTTATTCAGTTCACGTTTCATAAGGGCCCAATATCGTTCAATATGTCTTAGCATGGGAGTGTTGGGGGGATTGTAGTCCGTGGGAACAAATTGCACACCATTTTCCTCAAACCACTTTAAAGTCTGTCCTGCATAATGGGATGTTGACAAATCTGGCCAAAACAGTTTTGATCCTCTATGACGTCCAATAAAACGTAAAATTCGTTTCTGCCAATACTCCTTAATGTAAACGGTGGCATTGATTGATCCATTTGTAACAAAAGTGTCTGTTTTCAATCCGCATGAGCACATTGCTTGCCACACCATATATTTTACTGTACATTTTTCGGACTTAACTTCTTTAAATTTATCTTAAACATTTCCGTTTATATTCGCGGTGTACAATTCTTTGCCTGGAAGTTAAAATGCAATCGAAATATGGCAGGCAATGCTGATACAATTTTCTCGCTCTCGTTTTTGCTACACCCTGTTGCTTTTCAGACCTCTTCGGAACTTTTTGGGCCACAAATGTCTTCAGCCCTGCATCAGTTATGTATTTTTGGACAGTCGATGCTGAAACTCCGAACTTAACCGCTACATCTCTCATTGAGGTGTTAGGGTATTTCTTAAACTCCTATTGTATATATATTCTTTCGATGGAATTGTGGGCCTCTTAAAATAACTGTGATGAATATGAGAACATGTGATCAAAAGATAGCGATACTGGTATCTCTTATTTCAGTATTGTCAGACCGCAAATGTTCCCGGATTTTTTCTCGTACAGTCCTTAGGTCTGTAGTAGCGGATTATAAGCTAACCCAATTGTATGAAAACAAATTAAAAGTATCTCAACTAAAATATCGTGATCTGAAAGAGCTTTGTGAAAAAAAACTGTCCCGAACGATATCATGACGAATATTAACATTGAAATCTAGCGCCACGATTAAGGATGTTTTAAATGAAATTGACGAAGAAGACCTGTAGATAATTTTTTGTTTGTTTTAGATAACTACTTTCAGGACAATAATGTTTTTGTTTTTTTTAGTAAGTAATGCCTATCCAGTATTGATTGTTGTGTTATTCTATTCCATACAGATATAAAGAAAATGTTATTTTGTTTCCATTAAAATCCTCATTGTTTTTTTTTATTATATCGTAAGCGCCACAAATTTGTTCACAAGTTTGGGAGCATGACAGCGAAAATATCGCAAGCGACAAAAACTGCATATATTTCTGAAAAATAATATCTTATTTAATGTCATCCAATTCAAACCGCCCAAACATGATTGAATGCAGAAATTGGGCCCAATTACTTGTTATGTACAGAAACAAACAAAAAAAAAACGTCTCCTGTAAAATTCAACTTTTGTCGCTTACGATAAACTTGCGGTTAGGGCTCGATATGATCTGTTGAGCTTGTTAAATCTTCTTTTGCATTCGCACATATGCTCCTTTTTTGTTTTTCTTTAACTGAAGTTTTGCTTGCAACACGGATAATAGAGTCTTTTCCGGTTATTTTCCGGCTTTTCCTCTAAGTTTTTCCGAATTTTCTTTCTGCCTAAAAATACAGCAATACGAACAAAACAAAAAAATAATCATTAAAATCGGTTCAGCGGTTCCTTGCAAAACGCAAATTTCGATTTTCCGATTTTCCGGCTTTTCCTCTATGTTTTCCGAATTTTCTTTTTTTCTAGGCCTTCGCGTAGCAATTGCGAACAAACGCGCAGAAGGAAGTATCCAATTTGGTCCAGTCGTTTTTAAGTTTTAAGCATCCGAACAAATCACCATCCATTTTCATATATACAGATAAATTAAGGTACCCGCACCTTTTCAAACGGACTAAAATCATATATTTTCAGGCACCCATACACACATACAAAGATGTTCCTCAAGTTGGCTTTACCAATATAGACTTGGAGACTATTTCCAAGTTTATTTCATATCTAAAAGATGATTACTCTTCAGGTCCCGACGGTATTCCTCCAATTGTCCTGAAAAAATGCAGCGATGCCCTTGCTCTGCCGTTGAAGTCTCTTTTTGAAATCTCAATAGCAACTGGACATTTTCCTAGCTTCTGGAAGCAATCGTTTATTACGCCCGTCTTTAAGCAAGGCGAAAGAAATATTGTCACAAACTACAGACCAATTTCTAAGCTGTCATGCATACCAAAATTATTTGAACAAGTGGTGTGTGATAGTCTTTTTTTTCTTTGTCGAGGTGTTATCTGTAAAGAACAACATGGATTCGTCAGAAGCAGGTCTACTGTCACAAACCTTCTAACATTTTGTCATAACTGTTCTAATGCCTTAGCAAATGGTCATGAGGTGGACTGTGTCTACACTGATTTCTCCAAAGCTTTTGATCTGCTTTCTCATGACATAATTATTTACAAACTCGAGGCGCTAGATTTTCCCCCATTATTTGTTTCGTGGGTTGGCTCTTACCTCAACCAGAGGTCATATCAGGTTAAATTTAGAGGCTTACTTTCAGACTCCTTCTTAGCAGGATCCGGCGTCCCTCAAGGGAGTCACCTAGGTCAACTTTTTTTTTATTCTTGCTATTAATGATATTCCATCAATCATAAAATATAGCAACATTCTTATATTTGCTGACGATATGAAGATTAGTAAAGTAATTACAACCATAAATGATTGTAGACTTCTGCAGTCAGTTATAGATAACTTCAGTACCTGGTGCTGTAAAAATAGTTTAGTCCTTAACACACTCAAGTGTCAGTCCATGACATTCTCTAGGAAACGGGTACCGTCTATATTCAACTACTCGATATCGAATCACCATCTCGGTCGGGTTTATAGTTTTAAGGACTTTGGTGTTTATTTTATCTCTGAACTTGATTTTAAAGGCATTTGGGCTGAGGCTTTTAATATAATTTTTCCAAGCTCTATTTCTTTCATTTCTTAGAGTTTTGAGGTCTTTAGTATACCAAGGATGGTTTGAGATTGCATTTTTCGATAATTTTGTTGGTATAAACTACTTATACAGTCATTTAGGATATCTTTATATATAAAAACTAGCTGACCCGATGTTTCACAATTATTTATGTATTTGGTAATTATTTTTAACAAATTTGGGTGGTAGTACTTTGGCTTTAATTCATAAAATATTTCTTGGATGCCTCTATGATTGTTTCTTAAATGTTCGTTTTTAATTATTGTGAGCATTTGCTCCTTATCTGTTATATCTATTAGTTTAATACCGGACTTAAAAAGCTTTAAATTTTTATTATTTGCAAAATTTTGTACGTAAATATCTTGAAATTTGATAAATAGTTGATTATTATCGCAATAAATGCACATTGTCCCTTTGTCAATCAATAATCCCTTCATTATTTCTAATAGGTTACTACTGTTCTCTATGATAATGTGATTTTGAATTTTTCCATTTACAATTTTTTTATACATTCTTTCTCGGTTGCCTATTTGTAAGTAGATTTGGTTCTTGTAAAGGTTAATGGCTTTCTCGGTGACGTATATGTACTGAGTGTCATCTTCTATTCCACTGTGAATAGTAGCGTCAGTAGACCTTACGTCGTCATTTTGTTTACTTACGCTGCTCATTGCATTATTGAAAATGTAAGGCAACGAAGTTTCTTTTTCTATTTCATAATTTTGATCTTTGTGATTAACATATCTGCTTAAACCGTCGGCAACATAATTTTCTTTCCCTTTCAAGTATTCCATTGTGAAGTCATACTCGTTTAATTGAATTTTCCAGCGTTGTAGTTTCATATTAGGTTCTTTGAGGTTATTGAGCCATACAAGATGTTTATGATCTGTACGCAAAATAAATTTTCGTCCGTAAATGTATGTCCTAAAATATTTAACTGCCCAGACGATAGCGAGCAATTCTTTCTCTATCGTCGAATATTAGTTTCATGGTTATTTAATGTGCGTGAAGCGTAGCCTATAGGGTGATGATTTTGACTGAGTACCGCGCCGATTGCATAATTAGATGCATCGGTCGTTAACGTAAAAGGTTTAGTAAAGTTTGGGCTTTTGAGTATAGGGTCACTTGTTAACAGTAATTTTAATTTATTGAATGCATTGATGTAATCGGGATCTGATCTATTTATTTTCATGTTCTTTTTTAGGTATTTAATAATAGGGTAGTCTTTAATGAACTTACGATAGTACCCGCTGATGCCAAGAAATTGTTTTATTTTTTTGACTGTAGTAGGAAGTTTCATTTTCTGAATAGCTTCTACTTTTTCGTTATTGGGCTTAATACCACCATTAGTTATTATGTGACCAAGATAATTAGTAGACTCGGCAAAGTGGCATTTATCAATTTGAATTTTTAAATTTGCTTCTCGTAATGGTTGCAATATTTTTCGTATTGAAAGTAAATGTTCGTCAAAGCTGGTAGAAAATATCAAAACGTCGTCTAAGTAGACAACACAAATTTTGTTGATAAATTCTTTTAGAACACTATTCATAAGGCGCTGAAAGGTCGCTGGCGCGTTTTTCAGGCCAAATGGCATACGAATGAATTCGTAGTGGCCACTTTTAGTAGAGAATGCTGTTTTAGGACGGTCTCTGGGTAACACCTCGATTTGGTGAAACCCCTTGGCTAAGTCTATACTAGAAAAATAGGTACATTTTCCGAGTTTATCAAATAACTCATCAATGTTTGGCATTGGGAATCGATCGTCAACTGTTTGTTCGTTGAGCTTACGATAGTCAATGACGATTCGCCATTTTTGTTTCCCAGAGTTGTCAATTTTTTTGGGTACTACCCAAATAGGAGAGTTATATGGGCTGTTACTATGTTTTATTATCTTTTATTGAAGCATGTCCTGTATTTGTTTATCGACTTCTTTTCGATGGACTTCAGGGTAACGGTATAATTTACTATAAATGGGCATATTATTCTTTGTTTCAATTGTATGCTGTATTTCATTAGTAAATGAAAGATGATCCCCTTCCTTAAAAAACACATCTCTAAAAGAGAGTAATATCGACTTTAATTTATTAACATCATTTTTATTTAAATGGCTGGCAAATCTTTCAACTGGAATATCGTTCGTGTAGAACTCGTGACTAAAAACTTCAGCTGAATTATCCGTGTATCTACTTTTGGCGTATAATTCTTCTTCTTCATTTAGATAGAATGGTATTGTGGCTGCCCGTGTACGTAGTAATCGTTCTTTATAATCGATTATCGCATCTAAATCAACCAGAATATTATTGCCAATTATGCCATCAAATTTTTCGTGGAATTTGTATTCCGTAAATTGTGCATAATAATTATCTCCTTCGTTAAATTCTTTAAATAAAGGAAAACTATACTGAGTATTAATTCTAATGGTATGATCTAAAACTTTTAAAAAACTGTTAGTTGGAGTAATCTTCCATTTAGGATTACAGATGAAAGGGTTTATTATACTGTGCTCTGAACCGCTATCGATAATAAACTTCATGTCACATATTTTGTTTTTTATTATTATATACGGAAGTTGTTTTCGGGGTCTATCTGAAAATTTTGGTGGAATTCGAGGCTTTGATTTGAATTTTCGTTTAAGGAAACGTCCATTGGTTCTAACATGTTGTCCCGTGGAACATAATTTTGTTGCCTATTGTTGTTAAAGTAATTATTTCGGTTATGGTAATTATTATTATTGTTATAGTGAGGTTGATTTGTTCGGCGCGTTTGCGCACTGGAATTATTATACGATCTATTTGTTTGACGAGTTTGACTACTTTGTGCTTGTTGTCCTTGATTTTGTGTTGCATTATGCACGTACACATTTGGATTAAAAGTTGTGTTATTAATATTCCTCCTGAAGTTATTGTTATTATTATTGGATGCTAGTCCTGTGTTGTAACTATCCCTATTAAAATTATTATTATAATTATTGGATGGGCTTCTGTAAGAGTTATTTTCATTATTATTGTTTCTATGATAATAATTTGCCCTATTCTTAAAATGTTGATAATTTCCTACCTGAATTCCGGTAAAATGCAGGTAATTATTGGACGCTATAATTTGGTATGCATCATGTAAAGTTTTGGGATTTCTATTAATAACTATGCCTCGTACGGGTTCGGGCAAATCATTGTAAAACGTTTCTATAGTAGAATGACATCGGCATAAGGCGATTCTATCTAATAGAGATTCCGTTGATGCCATTTCGCCATGTTTACTAATTAAAATTGCCTTTAGTTGTGGCCATGTATTTATATTACCCTGTGTTAATACGGTTGCGTGAGCTTTACCAACTATTTTTTCCAGAATGAGGCCCAATACTATTCTTTTAAGCTCTACACCTAGAGATTCTACGATTGGTACTAATGATTCAATCCTTTCTATAAAATTGCCTAAATTTGGGCTACCGCCGTTGAATGGAGACATATTACTTATGCATTTCATTGCAAGGTGAAATTTATCAATCTGATTTAAATTTTCCATTATTACAATTTTTTTTTTTTGTTTTTCAGTGCTTTAATAATCCTCACAATACGTGGAATATACGGTTACAGAATAGATAAAATACAATTTTATTAAAATTTTACTCGTAATACTAATAATGCACTTTAAAAAAAATATAAGGGTACTTGCTAGTATGCGCGTGAAACTCGTACATATGCGTTCTTCTTTTTGTTCTGGTCCACTTCCTCCTGAGTTGCTTTTTTTCTTCTTCTATTTTCTTGATTCACTTCTCTGCTGTAGTATGCGTTCTTCTATTTTCTTTTTGTTTTTGTTATGTTTTTCTTCTATGTTGTTATTCACTTTATTTTTTATTTTATTTTTCGTCTTATTTTCTTCACTATAGTAAAGGCGTTCTGTTTTCTTTTATTTTATTTTTCGTTGACTTTTCACTGAGGACAAAATCAATCTTATTTTCGACTGGCGAGTTGTATTTACTCGTATACACTTTGTATTTTGTATTTTTGATTATTTAGTATGAAGAGTTATTTATAATAACACTTGATTAGTTATTAGTTATGATAAGTTATTATTTTTTTCTTTTCAACTTTCAACAAAAACTTTTTTCTTTTCGAAATTCTTCTTTTTTTTTGTTTACTTTTCACGACTGCGCCAGTTATTTGTTGGGAGCGACAACGAAGAAGACGAAATAAAACGAGAGAGTGACAATGAACAACTAACTTAAATTTTTATTTCTCTAAAATCAAAAAGGTATCTATCTTAAACAACGTAATCGTAATTCTAAAGCGGGAATGCTTGCGGCTGCGAATGCTGCAAGGTTGCATTTTTGCAGTGACATGCATCCAGTGCATGGCGTAATATAAGATTAAGGTATGCATCCAATGCATGGCGTAATATTAGATTAAGACATGCATCCAATGCATGGCGTAATATTAGCTTATTATTAAGTTCTTAGAAGAGGAGAAGAATTAATTACTGGAATAGTATTCCAGGAATTATTTATACGTAACAATATGTAACATATGTCCTCGATCAAAACCATAGCCTGGTTATGTATCTCCTTGTTGCATTTCAGAGTAGAGCAACGTCCAAAGCGAAGTCAGAATTACTCATTTATGATCACCAAAAGAAAATTAACGTTTACTCTTTCGAGCAGAAATTACCTTAAATGTCGGATTGAATCCGCGTTCTTCGATAATATCTGCTCCGAATGAAATGGATTTTCTACCCCCTGTGGGTAAAAATATAGGGATCGTTTGGATAGAATCTTTTTCTTTATCGAAATTTTTAAAAACAATCCCTTTCTAAGAACTTCACCGTTTTATTAATAACTTCTTTAACATTCACTTTCTCAGTCTGTTACCCCGTTTATATGATAACTCAATGCGCATTGAATCAATGCGCTTTGGCTCAATCCGCATAGAAAGGTTGCTGTTTACATGAAATTATTCAAAACCGAATCCAAAATAAACGTGAGAAAATTGAGAGAATTTAATAAACAGCTGATTGAACTGACAGTTTGATAAAATAAAAATTAATTAATTAAAAATTACACTATTGAATTGCCTGACTTTAGATGACAGATAAGAGAATGATGAGAGCGTGAGAGAGCAAAATGTTTCAATGCGATTTGAAAGTGTTTATATGATATTTCAATGCGGTTTATAAACAGGAATGAACGAATGCGGATTGAGTATTTCAATTCGGTTCGAAGTGGTGTTTATATGAGCGGATTGAACCAATACGCATCGATTCAGTGCGCATTGAGTTGTCAATTGTCATATAAACGGGGTATGTAATCGCTTTTTAAATTAAAAAAAAATATCAAAAAAAAAAAAAATTAATAGAAATGAGTGACAGTATGAAAAAATAAATTTTCTTCCTAATTTTTTTTTCATGAATTTTTCCGATATTTTAATAATTATTCTGCTATTCGGGGCGGATACACATCCAACAAATCAAATATAATGAAAATTGGTCCAACCGTTTTTGAGTTATAAATGGTTAACTAACCCGACTTTGTTTTATATACTCGTATAAAGATACCCTTTTTGCATAAATTGTAGTATTGATAGGTACCTAAATTTGTAACAACTTTTATTTTCGGAAGCACATATATTTCGCCGTTCAAAGTACATATATTTACTCTGACACTTATGTATATTTAATTGTTATATAATACAGTTTGTTACTTGTTCCATATATGCAGTGAAATATATATAGCCGTAACCCGGTGCGCTTCGCTCTACCTAGCTTTTCAAAATTTTGCCCGCGCACATAGTTATTTTTGTATCTGCCTGTCTATCTGCCTGTGTGTCTGGGTAAATTCGGAAACGTCAAACGACAATCACGTCATAGTTGCGATGGTCATTTGCGGTGCTGTGACATAAGTGCATTAAAATGAAATCGAATCGTTGCGCGATGTTTTGCCATCAGCTGCAGTGGCAATATGTTGACGGACGTATCAAAACGTTTTCTAAATCTTAATCGTGACCATCGTCATGCAATTGACGTTTACGAATTCACCCTCTGTCTGCCTGTCTCTCTATCTGTCTATCTGTCTGTCTCTCTGTCTGTCTATATATCTATCTATCTGCCTGACTGTCTGTCTGCCTGTCTGTCAATCTATCTGTCTGTCTAGCTATCTATCTGTCTGTCTGTCTGTCTGTATGTCAGTCTACCTGGCTGCCTATCTGTCTGTCTGTCTGTCTGTCTGTCTGTCTATCTGCCTGTATGTCAGTCTGCCTGGCTCTCTGTCTGTCTGTATGTCTGTCGGTCTGTCTGTCTGTCTGTCTGTCTGTCTCACTATTTTAATTGACCAAAATGATTAATTTTCACATTTCACCTGAAAATACGACTTTTTTTTAGTATGTGACAGGCACCAAAACCACCAGTTGTTGAGTAGTTTCCGAGTCTATAAAAGACAAACATATACATACATACATACATACATTAATTTTTATAGATTTAATAGCTTGACTCCAGCGCCACATATCGGATCCAGATTTTATAATTTTCTCTTTTGGCACTGAACCAACATATATTGCCTTTTTGGTCCAAAAATATAGAAGTTAGTAATAACTTGACTCCAGCGCCACCTATCGGGTCCAGATTTTATAATTTTCTATTCTGGCACTGAACCAACATATATTGTGAATATGAGCCTTTTTGGCCAATAAATATAGAAGTTAGTTATAACTTGACTCCAGCGAAACCTATCGGGTCCAAATTTTAAAATGTTCTCTTCTAGCACTGAACCAACATAATTGTGAATATGAGCCTTTTTGGTCCATAAATATAGAAGTTGTTGATAACTTGACTCCAGCGCCACCTAGCGAGCGGATTTTTAGCCTATCATCTATTCTGATATGCGCACAACACCTCACCAAAGTTTCATCGCAATCGGATGAGCGATGCGCCCTCGTATAGGGTTCGAACATACACACATTAATTTTTATATAATAGATGAGCTGATCGTTTGATACCTCAGAACTCATAAACTAACCATCCGATTGAGCTGAAACTTACACTATATACTTTTTTTGATGTTTGAAGTGTTCATACATCAAAATATTTCGAATTTTCCGGTAGATGGCGCTGGAACTCAAAAATATATATCTATCTATCTGCCTGACTGTCTGTCTGCCTGTCTGTCAATCTGTCTGTCTGTCTAGCTATCTATCTGTCTGCCTGTCTGTCTGTATGTCAGTCTGCCTGGCTGCCTATCTGTCTGTCTGTCTGTCTGTCTGTCTGTCTGTCTGTCTATCTGCCTGTATGTCAGTCTGCCTGGCTCTCTGTCTGTCTGTATGTCTGTCGGTCTGTCTGTCTGTCTGTCTGTCTGTCTCACTATTTTAATTGACCAAAATGATTAATTTTCACATTTCACCTGAAAATACGACTTTTTTTTAGTATGTGACAGGCACCAAAACCACCAGTTGTTGAGTAGTTTCCGAGTCTATAAAAGACAAACATATACATACATACATACATACATTAATTTTTATAGATTTAATAGCTTGACTCCAGCGCCACATATCGGATCCAGATTTTATAATTTTCTCTTTTGGCACTGAACCAACATATATTGCCTTTTTGGTCCAAAAATATAGAAGTTAGTAATAACTTGACTCCAGCGCCACCTATCGGGTCCAGATTTTATAATTTTCTATTCTGGCACTGAACCAACATATATTGTGAATATGAGCCTTTTTGGCCAATAAATATAGAAGTTAGTTATAACTTGACTCCAGCGAAACCTATCGGGTCCAAATTTTAAAATGTTCTCTTCTAGCACTGAACCAACATAATTGTGAATATGAGCCTTTTTGGTCCATAAATATAGAAGTTGTTGATAACTTGACTCCAGCGCCACCTAGCGAGCGGATTTTTAGCCTATCATCTATTCTGATATGCGCACAACACCTCACCAAAGTTTCATCGCAATCGGATGAGCGATGCGCCCTCGTATAGGGTTCGAACATACACACATTAATTTTTATATAATAGATGAGCTGATCGTTTGATACCTCAGAACTCATAAACTAACCATCCGATTGAGCTGAAACTTACACTATATACTTTTTTTGATGTTTGAAGTGTTCATACATCAAAATATTTCGAATTTTCCGGTAGATGGCGCTGGAACTCAAAAAAAATTTAATTCACCGTACGATTGAGCTGAAACTTACACGATATATTTGTAATGAAGTGAGAAATGTTCTTACATCAAAAGTTTTCAAGTTTTTCGATAGGTGGCGCTGCAGCACCAAAATTTCAAAACCATCCGATTGAGCTTTCAACACAATATATTTGTTATGAAGTGAGAAATGTTTGTAAATAAAAAGTTTGCAAGTTTTCCGATAGATGGCGCTGGATGTTCAAAATTTAAAAACTAACTATACTATTAAGCTGAAACCTACACAATATATAATTGTATGCTATGAAATGAGAAATGTTCGAAAATCAAAAATGTTCAAGTCTTGCCATAGATGGTGCTAAACACCAAAATCTCAAAATTATTACTACATCAATGCACGGCGATAGCTTACAGCTAACTTTCATATAATGTATTTCAAAATGGTTGAGTTAAGCTCTGTCGAAAAAGTTGGATGCTATTGTTTGGGCAGTTTTCTTAAATCCAAATTTGATAGCTCATTCATGCATTTTTCTCAGCAGGCTCAAACTTGATTGACTCCAAATAAGTTGAAGCAGTTCGCTTCAATACTTTCCAAGACCGCTCCCATAGAAACAAAGGCAAACTTTGGTGGGTGCCCGGATATGAGGAGGTTCGGTTGATTCCTTTACCATTTTGCCGTTGTGCAACATTCCAAACTCAGCTATTAATTTAAGAATCAAAAGTTGGAAAAATTTGGACAATACCCAGGGGTTCTTCAGGCTAAAAGAGCAATTAAACCTTTCCACAATAAATCTATAAAACACCTACTCCTCAGTAGGATTGATATCAAGATATAAGTAGGATTTCTAAGAGGGCATTGCCATCTTCAATATCACCTCCACAAAATAGGTATCATTCAGGAAACTGAATGTCGTCTGTACATGGAAAACGACGAAACTGCGGAACATATTCTATGGGACTGCATGGCACTATGAGCCCTCATTTCCACCGAGAAACCTAACTCTCGGAGAAATTCTTAAAGTCTCCACCAGTGAGATCCTCAATTTCATCAAAAGAATTGTACATCTGCTGGTTCTCTAAACGGTACAAAAGATCTTCTAACTCGCAGTGCCTTCCTTAAAAAAAGGTAAATGCTATAATTTCCTCATAGCACCGCCACTGCTAAAATTTTTAATAAAAAATAAGAAAAGAAATGCTCTCATGACTGCTACCGTAAATTCAATTCTTATAAATGTACAAAGAACTAATTAAACAAAATATGATCATAAATTATAACAAAAAATGAATTAATTACTTATGATACATACCATATGTTTTGAATTATCCTTTTTATAAAGCTTATTTAAAAAATATAATTGAACAAAATTTAAATTGATTTATTTATAAAAATATAATTATAGTTGCATACCTACTTAGAATTCATAAAAAAACTCGCTTTCATAGAGTACTGCGCGGTACTGCCCAAAATGATCGAATTATGCTCCCAAGCTAATATGCATAACTGAATTCCAGTAAAAAAATGTCTGTTCAGCTTTATATATCATAGAAATTAGTTGTTTGTTTGATACGTTAAAACTCCTAAGTCTGCTTTTACACTTAAGACTTGTGAGTGTAGACTTTTTTCGAATTTCTCTTTGTTATTTACATCCGTTTGCGCTTTTACGCTTTTACACTTCAGACTTTTTTCCTTGACTCAAATTTGACATTCCTCTTTTGTTTCGCAGTTCTTGTATTGTGCAGATGACTAGGTGGGAAGCAACACAATGATAAAACGAAGAAGAGAAAAGGAACACGTCAAAAAGAGTCGCCAAAAACTTTACCCTCGACTCACAGGGCAAAATATTTTCCTTCTCATCTTTTCGAACTTTCTTACTCTTTTGCACCCATGTGAGTCTAGACTCACCAGTCTAAGTGTAAAAGCAGACTAACTATCCGTCCCCATAACCTGACCAACATAATCAACCCACGTTGACAGCTAACTTTTGACTTACGTGTACTTCTCATTTCATAGTGTTCGTGATTCCATCAGCAACACTGGTTGAACGAAACATAGTTTGTCACTTTTGAAATTAAACCGATTCGCGGTCTCACTCACACTTGTGAGCTGAATATTATTGTTCATTTTCTTTCCTTTTCTTCTTACATTTTTGAATTTATGTTCAGTTGGTTTTTTGGCATTGGACGAATTGGTTGGCTTATCTACAAAATTGTTCTGAAGTGTATTTGAATAATAAAATTAACAACTTTTATTTAAACCCCTGTTTTATTCATATACATTATTTGGTGCCTCCTGTGAGGAATTTTACTTTTGCGAATTAATTATATTTGTGGCTGTGGCATTTTTTACATTAAATTCAATGTCTGATGCGGAGTCCGACATTTTGACGTCGAGTTCATACGGTACACCGGAGCCCCAGACAGCAATGGCGGATCTGAACAAGCGTAGCACTGCATATACCGCAATCGTGCGTATCGCTACGAAAGTAAACAAGGATGACTTCTCTGACGACGAATTTGGCATTCAACAAGAAGAGCGCTTATTGCAAATGCACTTCGAGCGTTTTATGGCTGCTCATGACGCATTAATTAGTGTAGCTCAACCTACTGAAATTGAAGTACACACAAGGCTATGGGATGAAACTGAAGCGCATTATAACACAGCAATGGCTAAGATACATCGCAATACATCCTCGAACTCGGACCCAAAGGCTGCAGCTACGGCTGCTACAACATCAACAACGACTACACCGTCAATTGCAGTGGGACAGGCCCCCCGCAATCATACCTGACTGGATGGCCCCATCAAGACATTCACCATCATCAGTAATCAGTTAATTCTTTTGGCTACAGCATATGGGCAAATAACTAATGGCTTTGGCGAGACACATCAGTGTCGATTACTTTGCGATCCAGGCTCTCAGGTCAGTTTTATGACTTTACGCTTTTTTAATAGTTTGTCTCTCCGTAGAAATAGATGCGAATTGCAAGTCGAAGGGGTGGGAAGTTCCATTTCGACATACACTCGTGGCCGAGCAGTGGTTCAACTCTCTTCGAATGTCGATTTATCATTTTGCATAAAGATTGACGTGCATATCATGGAAACAATCACGTCACCTACACCTGTGGCTAATATTGCGGAAGATTGCTGGCATCATTTGCGTAACTTACAATTAGCAGATCCTACATTCGGCACAACTGGACAAATCGATGCA
This sequence comes from Brachyopa scutellaris, assembly GCA_949775065.1. Taxonomy (NCBI): domain Eukaryota; kingdom Metazoa; phylum Arthropoda; class Insecta; order Diptera; family Syrphidae; genus Brachyopa; species Brachyopa scutellaris. The sequence continues at coordinate 49,914,280 of OX459114.1, read as the reverse complement.
TTACTTGGTGCTGATGTATGGGGTCGAATAATAACACAAGGCATAGTGCGTGGCGGTGATAGAGAGCCATTTGCCCAGTCAACAAAACTAGGTTGGGTAATATTCGGACCTGCCACAATTCACTCTCACACCGTACCCACACTAAGATCATTGACTATTCGTTCACCAATGGATGATCAGCGAGTTGATGATTTACTACGCACCTTATTCGAATCAGATGATATGGCACCGACGTCTACTACCACTTTGGAGGCTGAGCTATGTGAGCAAATATTCAAGCACACTCATACTCGAGAGACAGATGGCCGTTATTGCGTGCAGATTCCGTTTAGGTCTGACGCATCAGCACTAGGCAATTCACATAATTTGGCATTGCGACAATTTCATCAGCTGGAACGTAAATTGGCTTCAAATCCTGACTTACGAGAGAAATATGTGGCTTTTATGAGGGACTATATTGAGCTTGGCCATATGCACACAGTTCTGGATCAACCAGGCGATCCATCGCAATCATATTACATCCCACATCATGCCGTAGTTACTAAGTTTCGTGTGGTATTCAATGCCTCAGCGCAGACATCAACAGGAGTCTCTCTTAATGAGACACAATTGGCTGGCCCTCTCATACAAGAACTATTGATGTGGAGAAAATGTTTCGCCAAGTACTTATTGACAGGCGACACAGGCAATGGCAAAAAATTTTATGGCGAGAATCTTCTACAGAAACGTTACGTACATATCAGCTGGCTACCATCACTTATGGCACCGCAAGCGGACCCTTTTTGGCTATACGTGCAATGCAACAGTGTGCTTTGGATAACTGTAGCAAAATACCAAATGGCAGCCGGGCAGCAGAAGCTCAAAAAAGCATATTGCGAGACTTTTACGTCGACGATTATCTCAGCAGTGCTCCATCACCTCGGCAGGCAATGAGGTTAGCCAGAGATATCGACTTTGTGCTCAAGCAGGGACATTTTCATTTACGCAAGTGGCGATCGAACGATCAAGAGACGTTGGCACAGCTCACAAATACACCAACCACGGATGAACTTGAATTGCAAGTGGCAGAAATAACTGTTCTTGGCCTACACTGGGATCCTATGGCAGACGAGCTGTTCTACAAAATCAAATTGGCAGCTGATTCACCATCAACGACAAAACGACAAGTCCTTAGTGACACTGCGAGACTTTATGATCCCACTGGCATGTTGGCGCCTGTCATTATTGTGGCCAAAATATTCATTCAACAGCTTTGGAAGGCAGGTTTGGCATGGGATGATCCACTACCGAAACAATTACTTGATGAATGGCTGAAGTTCCGTAAGGATTTGCATCGATTGGAAAAAATACGTATACCACGATGGCTTGGCATAACCACCGATATGATTCCACACTTACATGGCTATTGTGATGCAAGCATAAAGGCATACGCTGCTGCGATATATATCAGCACAACTCAGAAGAATGGGCATCGCAGTACGACACTAGTTACATCGAAGACGAAGGTGGCACCTACCAAGGATATGACTGTTCCGCGGTTGGAATTGTGCGCTGCACATCTGCTCACAACAACAATGATAACTACTCGGCAGGCAATGGAACTCAACAATGTCCCATACACTATGTGGACTGATTCCAGTATTGTACTTAGCTGGCTACGCAAAGCACCAACACAACTCAAACCATATGTGGCAAACCGCATCAGCTATATCCAGCAGCATTCGGATGTTTCTAATTGGCATCACATTCGTACGCGATCCAATCCGGCAGATTGCGCTAGTCGAGGCATTAGTGTTGACGCACTTATCACACATCCGCTTTGGTGGCAAGGCCCAGAACCTAACAATCAACAGTTATCTATGGATGGTATTACCCTAACACCAGAGGAGACTTCGGCGATGGAAACTGAATTCAAACCAGTCAAGGTAAAGCTAGCACGTGCTATGGAAAGGCTTCATATTGATACACACTTCAGGCGTGGATCCGAACTCGTCATTATTAATTTGCTTGAACGATTCACTAGTATTGGAAAATTGCTTCGCACAACTGCTTACGTCTTACGTTGGAAAAAATCACATCACAGATATAGGTCACAATCCATTGTCAGTGCAGACGAGATGGAGGAGGCATTACATTGGCATATCCTTGCAGAGCAGCATACATACTTTGGACCCGAGATCATTCAGTTGCACAAAGGCAATAGCGTGGCTGCGTCAAGCAAACTTATCACATTGGCTCCATATTTTGACTCTGAGATGAAAAATATTTTGCGTGTTTCTGGTCGACTTGACCACGCAAGGCTGAACGAATATCGCAGACATCCAATTATCCTACCAAAGGAAAGCACCTTGGCATGGCTCATAGTTTGTCAAACACATCGTGACACACTACATGGAGGCATACAGCTCATGCTACAAACGATCCGGGAGAAATACTGGCTAATTCACGTACGTACCCTTGTAAAACAGTGTATTCATTTATGTACTATTTGCAGAAGACATCAACATACTATGGCTAAACAACGCATGGCATCATTACCGAGCTCCCGAGTATTAGCATCTCCACCATTTTCAATAGCAGGGGTGGATTACTGTGGCCCGTTTAGCATTCGCATTGGCTCAAAACACATCCGTACTGTGAAGAAGACATACGTTGCTATTTTTGTCTGCATGGCTTCGAAGGCTGTGCATATCGAATTGGCAGAGGATCTATCTGCTGAAGCCTTCATAAATATATTCACTCGTTTCGTAAGTCGTCGTGGCCCATGCCATCACCTGTACAGTGATAATGGGACTGCATTTGTTGGCGCTAACCGGATTCTACAACAAGACCTGAAGGAATGGCATAATGCTCATGCTCTGCAACAGTTAGCGAACAAGGGCACACAGTGGCATTTTATCCCAGCAGGCGCTCCCCATCAGGGTGGTCTTTGGGAGGCCGCCGTTAAATCTGCTAAAAAACATTTGCTACGGATCGTTGGAACACATTCAATTTATTTTGATCAGCTGCACACCTTGCTCGTGCACATCGAAGCGTGCTTGAACTCTCGTCCATTGGTGGCTCTACACGATGACATTGATGATCGAATGGCTCTCACACCAGCAGACTTACTCATTGGCCGATCTATTATTGCTGTACCAGATAAACCAGTATTGGAAGTCCCTACACAACGACTTAGTTATTGGCGACAGTTAAGGCAGATGCAACAACATTTTTGGAGGCGATGGCAGGATGAGTACTTATCTACATTACAACAACGTTCTAAGTGGCATGGCCAAACGGACGACATCAAGATAGGCGATGTCGTTATCATCAGAAACGAAAACCTACCAGCAACACAATGGCGACTTGGTCGGATTACGCAGCTTCATCCAGGCGACGATGGCCTCACCAGAGTCGTCACAATCAAACATTTACAAGGCGAATGCACCCGACCAATTCAGAAATTATGCAGAATATTGGATGCTCCTGAACGTACCCGTCCAGCCGGGCAGGATGTTCGTGATTCCATCAGCAACACTGGTTGAACGAAACATAGTTTGTCACTTTTGAAATTAAACCGATTCGCGGTCTCACTCACACTTGTGAGCTGAATATTATTGTTCATTTTCTTTCCTTTTCTTCTTACATTTTTGAATTTATGTTCAGTTGGTTTTTTGGCATTGGACGAATTGGTTGGCTTATCTACAAAATTGTTCTGAAGTGTATTTGAATAATAAAATTAACAACTTTTATTTAAACCCCTGTTTTATTCATATACACATAGCAAACATATTGTGTAAGTTTCAGCTCAATCGGATGGTAAGTTTCTGAGTTTTTAGCACTTAAACGAACAGGTTATTTTTATGATATGAAATAATTATTGTTGTACCAGTTCCTATATCTAACCGAAAAGTTCATATATCCGAATAAATTTGTTTTTTTTTAAATGGGTAACAAATTAAATAAAATTATTTATTTACTGCAATTAATGCACAGAACTTATAAATTAACTATGAATTTTAAAATGTTGACTTGGTGACATCGTTCGATGCACCAAAAAGCAAAAAATTTCAGGATATTTTATGACATAAACACTGTTATCAATAGGTGTAGCGAAGCGCACCGGGTAACCACTAGTGTACTATAAAAGCATTTTACTGCATCCTCGACATTAGGTGAAACATTAATGTTTTGTAAATTGGAGCACCTTAGTCTTTCAGACAGTTGCTGATAATAATTAGCCCGTCGAAAGTCAAAGATATACGAGCCATCATAAGGATCACTATTATCATATATATGACAGCTCAAGTCAAAAAATACATCCAAGGGTAGATAATTTCAATTCAATTCAATTCAATTCAATTTTATTCATTATTCTCAATAACCAAACATTTTTTATAACTTAACTAGAAGTGCCTAATGTAAGTTATGAGAAACGTTTATGGCATTTTTATTTTTAGGAACAAAAATAGAGTTAAAGCCATATTTCATAAAAAAATATTCATAGTTCGTAGTGGGGTGAACAATTAAATTTAGCATTTGAAATCTTAAAAAGTTATGCTACAAGAAAAAAAAAAGAAATTTAAAATAAAAAAAAATGGGAAGATAAATCTACAAATAAGCTATTTAAGTATTCAGCAAAAATCAGTATTCATGAAAAATCAAAAAGTGTAGCGCAACAAAACTTCAATTTCATCAATACTAAATTGTAAAAGCCACTATTTGACTATTTTCAAAAATGCAGATAGGGTTCTGATGTTTCGTATATTTGCAGGGAGTATATCAAATAATTTGCAAGATACGATGGTGTAGGTATTTCTATAATGTGTGGTCCGAAAAGCAGGTAGGACAACCGCAGAGCGAGAACTACTTCTTAAGTTATATGGGTCATAGATGGGACTTTGGAAATATCCACCTCTCATAAAAAATATTTGTAGTGCCTTAAAGTAGAATAAGTGACGAACTGGTAAGATTTTAGTTTGACGAAAAAGTTCCAAGGTGTGAGCTAAACGGGCAGAATTACATATTTTTCTTAAGGCGCATTTTTGCAGTACAATCAATTGATGCAGTTTATTTAGATAGGCACAACCCCAAAAACAAATTCCATATCTCAATTTCGAATGAAATATCCCATAAAAGATAGTTTTAAGGGTATTATTGGAACAAAACTTTCTTTGGTGGTAAAAGCTGCGGATTGAATAGTGAAGATACTGCTTTAGAATACGAATTTGCTTTTCCCAGTTTAGATGATGATCTATTATAACCCCTAGATATTTGAAATGTTCTACTGCTTCAATGTTAAAACAGTTAGCATTGCAGGCGACATTCGGATCAAAAAAAAAAAATTCAGAACTAAGTCCTGAGCAGTTTATGTTACATAAGGTGTGCCTACTGCAATCAGGAGCATGGAACACAACATTAAAATTTGTCGGCACCTTCGATCCAATGTCTATCCAACATACATACTTTTTTTTAGGTTTGCCTTTTATAACAGTACTGACTGATAATCCAAATCTTGCGCTCCAGATTCGCTTAGCTATATACACTGCCGCTCATCTGAATAGGCTCACAATATATGATCTTACTTCTGCTCGCCTCTCTTAATGTATATTAAAAGTACACAACTTTGTTAAGTACATATAGCAAGATTATTTATTTGTACTTATTTTGACCGAGAAAAACCAAACGAAAAAAATAACCGTTATTGTATTATGCTGCTTTGATCTTATTCTTCGAAAAAAATATGCGAATATTTTGGCTCATCAGAATAGGTTCAGTAGCTATAAGTTCAGATAACGTTGAGATAAGCTAACAAATCGTAACGGTTTTTTGGTATTCGATAGTTATAATTATTTTCCACTATGTGTTTTGCAAATGGGTCGCGATAACCCTTTAACGTAGGACGAAAAGGACCAAATCAAAGCGTTTAGTGAATCGGGCCTAAAACACCGTAATTTCGCAAAATAAAGAGGACGAATTCAAAGTTTTCTTAGCAATTATTTGTAAAACGTGTTGAGCAACGGGAAAAATATGAAGGGAGGCACAAATAACACAACTACAGAAACAGATAGGAGAGCCATCATCAGAGATGCGTGCTATTCTCACGCCGCTAATTCGAAAATAAAGGAAACAACCGGTGTTAGCTCTAACTTGGCTATGATAAAACATGTTATACCAACTGCTAAATATCTAAAGAGGCTGAAGCTAAAAAAAAAAACCAGCAACTTATTGCCACTCGTAAAAAAATACGCGTTCATTCCTGATGTGAGCAACTGAAGCGTGCAAGTTCCTTAATAGGACATGCTCCCCACACCACCACACTACCTTCACAGCTAAGGAGATGACTCAAATGATGCTCTCCTCTTCACAATTCATGGAACTAATAGTTATATCCATTTAGCTCCACCAAATTGAACTTATTTTGGTCAGAAAAAACGACACGCTGCCATTCGGTTTTCCAAGTCATGTTCACGACAGAACTTAAGGCGTATTTTTTTACGAGTGGCAATAAGTTGCTGGTTTTTTTTTAGCTTCAGCCTCTTTAGATATTTAGCAGTTGGTATAACATGTTTTATCATAGCCAAGTTAGAGCTAACACCGGTTGTTTCCTTTATTTTCGAATTAGCGGCGTGAGAATAGCACGCATCTCTGATGATGGCTCTCCTATATGTTTCTGTAGTTGTGTTATTTGCGCCTCCCTTCATATTTTTCCCGTTGCTCAACACGTTTTACAAATAATTGCTAAGAAAATTTTGAATTCGTCCTCTTTATTTTGCGAAATTACGGTGTTTTAGGCCCGATTCACTAAACGCTTTGATTTGGTCCTCTTCGTCCTACGTTAAAGGGTTATCGCGACCCATTTTCAAAACACATAGTGGAAAATAATTATAACTATCGAATACCAAAAAACCGTTACGATTTGTTAGCTTTTCTCAACGTTATCTGAACTTATAGCTACTGAACCTATTCTGATGAGCCAAAATATTCGCATATTTTTTTCGAAGAATAAGATCAAAGCAGCATAATACAATAACGGTTATTTTTTTCGTTTGGTTTTTCTCGGTCAAAATAAGTACAAATAAATAATCTTGCTATATGTACTTAACAAAGTTGTGTACTTTTAATATACATTAAGAGAGGCGAGCAGAAGTAAGATCATATATTGTGAACCTATTCAGATGAGCGGCAGTGTATGTATGTATTAGTTCTACAGTGACTCTATTACATACATTCATGTACATTGTACATGTTTGTTGCTCATTGAATTCCAATATTGGATGTCAGAATAAAGTGTGCTGCAAGAGTGTAGTTTGTAATGCTTTGAAAACCGATTAAAAGCTGAGCCGTCACCTATTCATAAACAAAACGTTCAACGGTGAAATCTAAAAAATGTTTCGTTGGGATATTCAAATTAGTCATCTGATTACACTGCAATAAAAAGGGGTTTTGTTTTGTTTTTCTGTTTGTTCTCGAAATAAGCAACATTACTCTGGCTTACTTACATAGGGTCAACACATTAGTCCGTTTCTTAATCATTCGTGGACAAAGGAGTATGCAGTTCAGTTTTGATGAGTTTACATTAAGCAGATTCGAGAAAAGTAAGGATAAAATCACATTAAGGTGCTTGGTTTAAGCGTAGTGTAACGTAAAACGTTAGTAAGCTGTTTGCAGACTAAAGAAAAACAAAAACAACAGTTGCGACAACTCTGTCATAGTGATTAGATGTGTCTTTTGGTACCGTGCATACTTTTATAGTTTTAACTAAATATTCCATATAATTCTATAATGGTGACATTACAGTGTTCTAAATGTGGCCTTAGTTTGGTCGATAGTGACTTTTTAATTTCAAAAATTGAACAATTGCATAAAGAAATTATCGATCTAAAAGACCTTGTATCGAGTTCATTAAACACAAAGTCTCAAGTGATGACTCGCTCGCAAACTACCGGTAAGGTCAATGCACCCTCACGTAACAACTCGCATCAGAATACTTCTGCTTACCAAGTGAGATTAAATAGTCCGCGCACTCCCCTGATTGCTGCTGCGACCGCTAACACAAAATCAAAAAAAAACTCCGCTGCCATTGCTGGGCCTATATTGCCGTCAGAGTCAGACACTGACTCGATTCTCTCCATCACCAATGACGTCGATGTTGTTACCGCTGCTGAGACTGTTGATGTTGTTGTTAACGCTGCTACTGCTAAGACTGCTGATGTTGTTGTTGCTGCTGCAAATGCTGTTCCTACTGCTGAAACAGCTGATGTTGTTTTTCCCGCTGTTGATGCCAGTACACAAACTGTTGCTTCTGATACTAACAAATCCATTTCCGTACCTGGAAATTCAAATAAATCCAATCGTTCTAACAAACATGAGAGAGCGATCATCGGAACTAACAATCACTCTACTATTGGTTTGGAACTAGAGGTTATTACACAGCTGAAATGGTTGCATTTATTGTCATTCAAGCCATCTACAACAACTCAGTCCATCCTTGCGTACGTTTCATCTGTATTTAACATTGACGTATCAAAGCTAAAATGCTACAAACTGATTAAAGAAGGTGCTGATGCACTTAATCATATCAACTTTAAACTGGGAGTTCCGGAGGATATGCAAGACATATTTCTTAATTCAAATATGTGGTTAAATGGTATCCGAGTACGTTCATTTAATTTTGTTCCAAAAAACGAAAAGCGCACTCCAAACCCAACCGTCCAGCCATAGTGAATTCGCCTCCCATTTCTGCTGCTGCTGCTGCTACTATAAATGATTCGCCGTCACCATCATTTTGTTCTCTCTCTCTGTATTACGATAACGTTGGAGGAATGCGAACAAAAACTACAAATTTCTTTCTCGCTGCTGCTGATTATTCGTATTCTATTATTGCTCTGACCGAGACATGGTTGCGTGAAGACATTCTAACAGCTGAATTATTCTCCGACGAATTTGATGTTTACCGAAATGATAGATGTTCCATTCAAACGGGCCTGGAGAGAGGTGGTGGCATTCTGCTTGCTGTTCGATCGTGTTACAAGAGCAAACAAGTTGCATTATCTTATTCCTCGGGTATGATTGAACAAATTTGTGTGTGTGTTGATTTTTATTTGTCTGAAAATACAGACGTAATTCATTTATATTTTTTTGTATCATATATTCCACCGAATGCAGATAATGCAATTTACAGAGCTCATATAAAGAACATTTGTAATATTGTTAAATATATAGATAACTCTTCATATGCCGTAGTGTTGGGTGATTTCAATTTAACTGACATTAGTTGGGTCTGCTCTCAAGATGATAAATATGTTGTTCCACTTAATGTTTCAAAAGAGAAAGAAATCCAAGTTATTGACACCATGTTTGCAAATTATTTTCGTCAATTAAATGAAATTCGCAACTCTATGGGACGTGTTTTAGATTTGATATTTATAAATGAAGAGCTTGAGGCTTCAGTTAGTAGAGCTGATTTTCCATTACTGAATAATAGTGTTTTTCATGATGCGTTGCAAGTTTCATTTAATTTGTCTGTTTTAAATGCATTGGTCGCGTGTAATAATAATGTCAAATTTGATTTTGCTAAAGCTGATTTCAATAATATCAACAAATTTCTAAGCTCAGTAGATTGGCAAAATGTTCTAGACTCGGATAGTCTAAACACTGCCTTTAGTGAGTTTAGAAACATAATTGACTATGCGATTTCTACGTTTGTGCCGATTAAACGTGCTAAAGTTTCACATAACAAACCTGTCTGGTTTAATAATGGTTTATCTAGGTTGAAAAATGCTATGACTAAATTCAATAAATTGAGCAAAACAGATATAACCGCGCGTACTAGATTTTTGTAACTGCGAAGGGAATATGAATATGAATATGAATTTTTAAAGAAATTCTTATATGGACAATATGTTTCATCAATTGAAAGCAATATTAAACGCAATTCTAAAGCCTTTTGGTCGTTCATAAACAACAAGCGTAAGTCAATTGGTATACCATCCATTATGACATTTAATGGGATTAATAGTGATGATTTAAACAAAATTTGTGATATGTTCGCATCTTTTTTCCAATCTAATTTTGTAAATGAGGATGTTGATTGCAGTTCATTTCCTTACTGTGAACGTATAACTGAGTTGGGATTTATTTCTTTAACAGAAGAAGAAATACTTCTTGAATTATCAGCGCTTGACTCAAGTACAAGCATTGCACCCGATAATTTCCCACCTCTGTTTTTTAAAACATGCAAATATAGCATAGTCCACCCACTAAAGATTATATTTAATATGTCTCTTAGGTTAGGTGAATTTCTTGACTGCTGGAAGCATTCTTTTATAACTCCTATTCACAAGTCCGGATCTAAAAGACTTATTAGTAATTATAGACCCATTGCCAAATTGCAATTAATTCCCAAGATATTTGAAGCTGTTGTTAAGAAACGACTCTATGCCAATATCTGCACCCAGATTTCCCAATATCAGCATGGTTTTGTTAGTGGCAGATCAACTACTACCAACTTAGTTATTCTTTCGAACTACTGTCTTAATAACATTGAAAAGCGTTTACAGGTTGACTGTGTTTACACAGATTTTTCCAAGGCCTTTGACCGCGTCCAACATAATATTCTTTTAAGGAAACTTGAAATATTTGGGTTTCATTCTAATATTTTGAGTTGGATAGGCAGTTACTTGGTTAACCGTAAGCAATATGTGAAAATTGGATCGGTTTTCTCTAAGGAAATCCAAAACTATTCAGGTGTTCCTCAGGGAAGTCATATTGGTCCGCTCCTTTTTCTTCTCTTTATTAACGACCTACCATCTTTTATATCGACATCTAAATGTCTTTTATATGCTGACGATTTAACCCTTTCCCTCCCAGGGTAGCCATGTGGCTACCACATACATTTTTATAAATAACCATTACAAAAGAAATCAAAATTCAAGAAATATATTTAATTTAATCTGGCAGGATCATATTCTCCCAGTTTATTGGAAACAATTTTGTATTTTTTATCTGGTAACGATTTTTTTTTGACATTTTGCTCGTGAAAGTCGACTTCTTCTGTTGTGCTGTCGAAACGTGAATTTCGGTCGCGGATTTGAACAGGTAAACATGAGTGATGATACAAAAAATATATATTTTTGTGGAAATAATAATGTTTAAAAATGAATTTTGTAAAATATAAAACAAAATTTAAAAGAAAAAAATATTTTGATTTAGAGTTAGCACCCCATGTAGCCATATGGCTACCATATAGCTACGCCCATCCAATGACTCCCACTAAAAAAAAATGATGCAGTTATCTTTAGAATGTCCATATTATCCCTAAAAACATCAAAGTTAGTTTCTTACCCACAAATTAATAATTTGGGAAGGAAAGGGTTAAAAGTATTTACGTCCGGTGATTCTGTGTCTGACGCGCTAAATTTACAACGAGATCTTAACCGTGTGAATGACTGGTGTTCTCTGAATGGATTATACCTCAACACAAATAAATGCTCGGTTATAAGTTTCCATAGAAAAAAGTCTCCGATTGCTTTTGATTATTGCATCCAAAATAATTTGCTAAAAAGAGTCACTGATCAAAAAGATCTAGGTGTCATTTTTGATGCCAAATTGAACTTTTCGATTCATATGGATTATATTATAAGTAAAGCGAACAGAATGTTAGGTTTTTTGATTCGTAACTCCAAAGATTTTAATGACCCTTACACTCTTAAGTCTTTATATAATTCTTTAATTCGTTCCATATTGGAGTATTGTTGTGTTGTTTGGAATCCCTATTATCGTAACGCTGAATTTCGCATTGAAAAAGTACAAAGGCGTTTTACGAAATTCTCTCTCAGAAGAATGAATTGGAACAATAGTATGCCTTCTTATGAGGCTAGATGAACGCTAATAGATTTAAAACCTCTTACTAAGAGGAGGAAATACTACTATATACTTTTTGCTCACGATGTTATAACCGCTCATATTGATTGTTCGCTTTTATTGTCTATGTTTAGTATTTATGCTCCGTCATGCATTCTTCGACCCAGAAATGAACTTTTATTTTATGTTTCAAGTCACAGAACCAACTATGGTCGCAATTATCCTATATCTACGGCTTGTGTTAATTACAACTTTCATCATAAAGCAATCGATTTTAATATGAACAGGTTACTTGTAAAATGTGCTATTATGAACACACTGTAATGTTATCATTTAAATTAATCAAAATCTTTGTATATATTTTCCAATTTAAATTATAATTAGAAGTAGTCTAGAATAAGGTTGTACTCTTGTAAGACGAAATAAATAAATAAATAAATAAATAAATACAAATGCCAGCATTTTAATTTTACTGTTCTTTATATTACTTCCGAGTTTCCAACGCTCGCTAGAACTATTTAAAAAGTCGTTAAACTGATTAGCAATATCTTAAACGCAGCATTTTTGCTTCTTTAACTTTTTAACTTTTTCTTCATGTGGTAGCTTAGAGTGTTGTGCCCAGTTAGCACTCCTATTAGCATCGACAACGACTTGCTATCTGTTTGTAGGAGTTTCATTATTCTTGTTTCATTTATTTATTTATTTATTATTTAATTATTTAACATCATTCATAATAGACTTAATAACGTCTTTAAGCTATAAATGAGAATCTATACAATTCAAAATACAAAATAAACAATCGAGTTACAATTTAATTATGTTATGTTTAATGTTTTGTCGTATTCTGGCCACAATCTTTTTGATACCTCACAGTTTGTTATTGATTTTTATCTGTTATTTGCTTCAATTACTGATCTTTGTTCAATTTCGGCTCGAAGGTAGCAGAGTGGAGGTTTAACCGTCCCGTCCGCATGTTCTATATCCAGTGATGAGCCATTTCTGGCCAATCCATCTGCGGCCTCGTTGCCTGGTATCCTGCTGTAACCAGAGACCCAGCTGAGTTTTACATTGTGTTGCGTGCTGAGAACCTTCAGTTGTATCATACCAGCAATAACCCAGCTGTGTGTTAGCATTCTAAGGGTATTTAGTGTTTCGTAACACCAATAAAACACAACACTAAAAGTATTACTTAAATTATGTTTTTATTAAATAAAGATACACAGTTGTTTTTAGGTTTTAATAGTTGAAAAGTTAAAAGGCGTCGCTATTTCATCAGAAGGATGACAATTGAGAGAGATGAATCAAAAAATGAATTTTAAACGTATTGTATACTTCATGGTATTGCCAAACAAAAATATTAAAATGAAAATGAACGAATATTAGTATATGTTAATCCATTAAAAATGTATATTCACCACAATATCCCCCACCTAGTTATCGACTAACGATATTTAAGAGGAAATCTAACATGTCTTCCAGATGATGTCTTCTTTGTTTGTGGCTCGTTGTCGGTTTTCGATTGTTTTTGTTTTGCATCATTTGATGTAGTAATATTTTTCGAAGCGATGTCGTTCTTTTGTTCTTTACTGGTTTCCTGTTGAGGTATTGCTGTTGGTGTTGTTGTATCGTCGAATATGTATGCGGCCTTTAAACGATCGATCGATATTTTTGTCACTCGCTGATTTATTTTTAAAACGAAGTATTTTTCAGATTTGGATATTACTTCAAACGGACCTTCGTAGTTGAATTCCAAAGGCGTTTTTACACGATCGGTCCTGATAAACACGTATTTGGCGTCTCTTAATGCTGGCTGCACACAATATCGTTCCATCCCGTGTCGTACTGGTTTCGTCATTGGTAACTCGAGCATTGATTTTCGAAGTAATTCCACGAACTCGGTTTGGCTGGTTTTGCTTTTTCGCGGCATAAGGAACTCACCAGGGATTCGTAGCGGCGCTCCGTACACCATCTCTGCCGGACTTAAACCGATGTCGCTCTTAATGGTTGATCGCATTCCCAAGAGCACTAGTGGAAGCGCTGAACTCCAACAATTCGTCTCCGAACACTTGATGGCGGCCTTTAATGTTCGATGCCAACGTTCTATAATCCCATTAGACTGTGGGTGGTACGGTGTTGTGCGTAAATGTTTGATGCCGAGTATTTGCGTTAATTCTTGAAAAATAGCCGATTCGAATTGACGACCCAAATCCGTAGTAATTCGTAAGGGGATACCAAACGTAGATATCCAACCGCTGATTAGTGCACTTGCCACACTTTGCGCTGTTATGTCTATTAGCGGAATCGCCACTGGCCATCTTGTATATCGGTCAATGCATGTCAGACAGTACCGAAATCCATTTGAAGTTGGCAGCGGTCCGACAATGTCGATATTTATGTGCTCGAAACGGACATCGATGGACGCATAGTCGCTTAAAGGTGATTTCGTGTGTCGATGTATTTTTGCTTTCTGACACGGAATACATGAACGGACAAATGCAGCTACATCTGTGGACATCGAAGGCCAGACATAGTGATCAGCTACCAGTTGTTTTGTTGCTCTGATACCGGGGTGTGATAAAGAGTGAAGTTTATGAATCACTGTTTGACGAAAACACTTCGGTACGTATGGTCTTATTTTGTCTCGCAGAACGTGGCAGAAAATCTCATACGTCGAATCTGGAATGGATAGTTTTGATAACTTTATCGATTTATCGTTACCTTCGCTTAAAAGAGTCTGCAGTTCTGGATCTGTTTGTTGTTGTGTGGCCATCTCATCGAAACTAATTATTTCTTTTTGTACAGTATTAATGCGTGAGAGTAAGTCTGCAATGTCGTTGTCTGATCCTGGTAAATGACGAATGTCGGTTGTATACTGACTTATTAAATCAAGTTGTCGAGCTCTTCGTGGCGATGCTTTCTCACTTTTCTGCTTAAACGCGAAAATGAGTGGTTTATGGTCTGTGAAAACCATAAACTCTCTGCCCTCGAGTGCGTATTTAAAATGTTGAATTGCCTGGTATACGGCTGTTAATTCTCGATCATACGCGCTGTAATTTTTCTGCGCAGGTGTAAACTTTTTTGAGTAGAATCCGAGTGGTTGAATTTGGTCCTTGATGATCTGGTGAAGAACAGCGCCTACAGCATCGTCCGAAGCATCAGTCGTGAGTGTTATTTGTGCTTCTGGTGCCATATAGTTCAATAGCGTTGCATTTGCGAGATCGTCCTTGCAAGCAACGAAAGCGATCTCAGCCTTGGGTGTCCAATTTACAACACTGTTGTCATTCTTTTTGTTGCCATTGACCAATCGTTGTAATATATGTTGATTTTTCGTGGCATGCGGAATAAACGGATGATAAAAATTCAGCATTCCTAGAAATTTCCTTAAATTTTTTGCGACTTTCGGTTGTGGAAAATTTCGTATTGTTTTTACTTTATCTTCTGGCGGTTTTAATCCATCTGAACTGATTGTGTGGCCCAAAAAAATTAGTTCTCGTTTTCCGAATTGACATTTATTAAAATTGATAGCCAGGTGTGCTTGACGAAGACGACAACATACGATGCGGATGTGTTTTACATGCTCTTCTACCGATTCCGATGCGATGAGGATATCATCAATATAAACGAAGATAAAATCGAGACCTTTCAATACTTCATTTATATGACGCTGGAACGTTTGAGCCGCATTTCTCAAACCAAATGTCATATAGAGAAATTCAAATAAGCCAAATGGAGTGATAATAGCTGATTTGTGAATGTCGCACGGTTCCATCGGAATTTGGTGGTATGCTCGCTGTAAATCGATCGTGGAAAAAACTTTTTTGCGATATAAGATACTGGTGACGTCGTGTAAATATGGTATCGGATATCTGTCGGGTACTGTGATATCATTCAACGCACGGTAATCACCACATGCCCGCCACTCTCCGTTCGTTTTTCTTACTAAATGCAACGGACTGGCCCAGTTGCTTTTCGAGGGTCTGCAGATGCCTTTTTCCAACAGATATTCAAACTCTTTTTTTGCCGCTTGTAGTTTATCGGTGGGAAGGCGACGAGCACGTGCATATGTCGGAGGCCCCTTTGTAGTAATATGATGCGTTACTTTAGAGTCGGTCGGTTTCTTGTTGGCGTTAATTGTAGCGAGGTCTTTGAACTCATGTAGTAATTGTGCGTAACGTTCGTGCGTATCGTATGCCACTATTTGTACAACATTACATAAGGTGTTTTTTCCTTTTGATTTGAGCATTGTCATTCGGTCGATAAGTTGGCCTTCCTTAATGTCGACTAACAGATCGAAATGTTTTAAAAAATCGGATCCAATAATAGCACAGCTGACGTCAGCCAGTAGGAACGTCCAGGTGAAATTTCGTCTTAATCCCAACGAGAGTGTTATTCGCTTTTCGCCGTATGTTTGTATCGGTGTGCCGTTGGCTGCGAACAGCTGAGTTGATTTTGTTGTTCTTCGCTTAATGGTGTTATGGGCTGGTAGCACGGAAAGATCCGCACCAGTATCTATCAAATATCGTTGTCTTGAAATGCTATCGTTAATAACTAGGCGGGCTATCCGATAATTGTCTTCAGATCCGCCCGCTTGATCGGAGGACGTAGTTAGTTTTTTGGCGTATTTTTTCGATAAGCACACGGATCACGACACTTGCGAGCGTTTTGTCCGAATTTTTGATGATACCAGCAGAGTTCTTCGTCGGCATGTATTGACACGTTGGAGTGATCACGGGATTTTTGACGTCTAGAAGAAACTGAACGGGATAAGCGTTTGAAGTTGCTATTGTTTTTTATTAAGCTGTTTATTTGTTGTTCAATACGCCCTAGACGCTTGTCTATTTCAGTGTTACCTGAGATTGATGGTTGCACATTCGAAACGACAGCTAAATTGTGAAACTCACCAACTTCCATAATTTTGTCTGCCAATTTTGCTAGTTCGGATAGATCAGCGTCAGATGCTTGTAATATGGCTCGCACTTGTATTGGCAATCGTTGCAGCCATAATGACTTTAAAAAATCCTTGGTTATTTTGTTCTTACCAAGAGCGCTCAACTCATTTAACAATTGTGTTGGTCGTTTGTCACCCAAATCGATGTCAGATAGTAATTTTTTTAATTCGCTCTCACAGAAACGTTCTACAATACACTTCTTTAAATTGACATACTTATCTTTTTCAGGCGGATTAAGGATTGCGTCAGATATTTGGACCAGAACATTCGATTCTATTGCAGCAACTACGGTGTTGAATTTGGATGCATCGCTTGTTATTCCGGCAACATTAAACTGTGCCTCGACTTGTGCTAGCCAAATTTCCGCATGATCAGGCCAAAAAGGTGGAACCTTAACAGCTACACGGTTCACAATTGGGCCGATGTTCATGGCTGTGGCGCCAGAGCCCGTGGACGTAGAGTCTTTATTTTCGTTGTTCTGCGTTTCAATCATTGCAGATTCGGTGCAATAATTACCTTAAAACTACTGGTGTTCGTTTGACGTCGGGGTCACCAATTTAGTGTTTCGTAACACCAATAAAACACAACACTAAAAGTATTACTTAAATTATGTTTTTATTAAATAAAGATACACAGTTGTTTTTAGGTTTTAATAGTTGAAAAGTTAAAAGGCGTCGCTATTTCATCAGAAGGATGACAATTGAGAGAGATGAATCAAAAAATGAATTTTAAACGTATTGTATACTTCATGGTATTGCCAAACAAAAATATTAAAATGAAAATGAACGAATATTAGTATATGTTAATCCATTAAAAATGTATATTCACCACAGGTATTCATATCCCCTTTAGCGTGTGTAGATTATAAAAAAAATAAATAAAAATTTTCAACACAGTTTTAACAACGTCTATTTTTCCGAGTGCTTGGAAAATCACAAAAATTGTATCAATGTTAAAGAAAACAACAACTAGTTTACCAGCTTGGTCTGTAAATAACTCTCTATACCTAAATTCATCCAAATATAAGTGTATCGTTGTCAGCAGTCACATGATTGTGACATACCTGTAGTTTACCTTGGAGAGGAAGCAGTTGAGCTTACAAAGTTAAAAATCTTGGTGTATGGTTCAACAAACCATGTCCTGGGACGTGGAGATATGGTCAGTTTTTTAAACAAGAAGTTTGTTTTTAGTGTTCCGTCCGTACCAAAACGGAACACTAATGGAATCAGTTCGGTGTCTGTCTGTCTGTCTGTCTGTCTGTCTGTCACAGGCCTTTTTCTCAGAGACTACTTAACCTAGACTATTGAAATTTGGAACAGTTGTAGCAATTAGTGGCCTAAACACAGACCAGAACTTAAAAAGCTGAATTTCGACTTTGGGGGGGTAGTTTCTTAACAAATTTTCACAAAACGTTACAACTTGCTGTCCCGAGCTTTTTCTCCGAAAATATCGCTCAGAAAAATCTGAATAAAATCACAAACATTGAGAATAAAGTGTAGATGGAAACATAATTCTCACGACTTCAACCGTTTTTTTTTAATTAATTTTTTAATTTCAACTACCCTACTGTTTACATACCCAGAAAAATATCACAACGCCTAAAAGTAGATACGAGAGTAAAAATTGAATAATTGATGGCAAAAGTGTTATACCCGCAGCGAATTTTCGTGGCATATTCCTACCGGATAACTATTGACCTAAGACTTAAACCAATGATACATAATATAACACATAAAGGAAGCTTGATGGTTTCCTATTATAATGTAGGTGTCTCTACTTTTACTATATTGGAAAAAATTTAATTTGTGTATATACAGCCACAGAGAGGGAGACAAATCGCAAAATACGCAGTTAATGCAATTGAACGAATAACGAGACGAAAAATTAAATCTGATGCACAAGCGTACATTTCTTGTAAATACATATACATATGAACATACTATGTAGGTATATATGTATGTATGTATTATACATGCTTTATTTGTTGTTTTTTTTTTTCTTTTACTTTGTGTGTGTGTATAACTATTCTTCTGAGCAGATGAGAAAGGACATCAGAGACATATGTACATACATACATGCATATGTAGGTAATTTGTTCAACTTACTTGTTGGTATACATTTATGTAGGTACAAATTTGAATTTATTTTTCGCAAATTGTGCTCAATTTATTTGTATTGAAATGTGCTGTGCACCATAAAACTATGTATGTAGGTACACATGTACTTTCTTGTGTCTGCAGATATACAAGTGCATATGTACATATATGTACCTATATATGTTTTTATGTTTGTACATATATGTGAGTATCGAACAAAGTATCATTGTATCTTTAGTAGAAATCGTATCGTAAAGAAAGGGTTCATATAGATCTATCAACATAAATCTATGACATACATATGTATGTAGTTAAAATAACTGATACAGTACGGAACACTTATTGCGCAAGTATAACTTGCACTTGACCGGATTTCTTAAACAAGCATTCAATTTCAGCGCAAAGGAATTGAAATCGTGGACGAGGTAGTACTCTCGATAAAATATCGGCAAGTTAATCGGCAGAAAGAACATGAATTTTAACGGATGAAACATCGTCGATGAACATCGACATACATGTTTGGTTCTAATGTGGAACTCAGGAATACAAATTAGGCGATTTGGTGATCGATCTGTTTTGTGCAAATTTGCATGTCGATCGGCAGGAATGCTTACTGGATTGGCTTCATTAAGTTTAAAAGGATCAAAATTTCCATTTTGTAACTGGTTTGATTTAATTTTCAAAATTCATTTAATTTATAATTTGACTATAATTGCTGCCGCAACCCTGTCATGCAATAAGCAGCGTGGTAACAATAATGTTAATAACTTTTATACTGTTTGTTAATGAATATTTTATTTATCCAATATGATTCTACCCCTAAGCCCTCGACGATGTATGATCTTGGTTAAGTAAATGGCTGCAATTTTACTTTTGCCCAGGTATGTACCATTCATGAATAAATAAGTAAAATAAATAAATTAAATAAATAAAAGTTATTAGACTTTTGGTATTATAATACTATGGCCTATTTGAAAACTTGGATGTTTTTGTAAAGCTTTAATTCAGCGGTGGTCAACCTTTCCAGCAGGTGGGCTAAATTTCAGAAATAATATTTACTTCCGGGCCGCGTATTGCCATACTGCTTATCAGCACAGACATCGGTCGCTCTGCCATTGTTTGTGCTGAACTACATATTGCTCCTTGAATTTCAGAAAAGCTAAAGCAAAATATATGCTTCCAGGGACTGCTCTGTGATCATATGCGGTTTGCTTTTTTAATTAGTGAAAAAGCTGAGGCAAACCATGTGCTACTACAGATTGCTCTGTGATCATATGCGATTTCGCTGTAGATAACTTAGTGATGAACAGAGTTTTCAGAAAATTAAAAATGGAATGAATTTACGGCAGCTATTAGCTTATTTGTTTGTAATTATTTCGCCTTAAAGAAATTTCTGCGTTCACTATTTCGCTTTATTTTATTTGGCAAATTCTAATTTTTAATTTTTAATTTCGCGCGAAATTGCTTACATGTGATAAAATGAAAGCCAAACAAATTAAAAATACAAATTAATATTTGGCCAAATAAAAGAAAGCGAAATAGTGAACGCAGAAATTTATTTAAGGCGAAATAATTACAAACAAATAAAATTATAACTGCTTATAAAATTTAGTGTTTTTTGGCATTTGGTTGATATAAGTTGATACTTGGTAGGGTATAAAAAGAACAAATGAAAAATAACAGTAGAATTCGCATGTAATTTGATTTCGTGAGAACATGACAAGCGACAGGCACACGAAGTGTCTGTTACCGCAGGTACTTTGCTCTTAAATTTCAGAGTAGAATATACATATGTACCTATATCAACTCAGATAAATAGCGTTTGCTCTGATATAGTACATAGTCTGCTTTGCATACTATAATCTATTGCAGAGCAACCGATGTCTGTGCTGCTATAGAGTATGACAATACGCCAGCTTCAACATTGTAATCTGCTTCAAGAAATAATCGTCGTTTACTATGTTTGTAATTTTTATTTTCATAATGCATTACCATCGTACCCCACCATCCCTTTGTCATTTAAATTTAGAGAGCTTTCTTCTGTTATTTTATTGCCATGCTCTGTTTGCATGATTTTTCTAAAGTTTTTGATAGCGTTAATCATAGAATGCTGCGTGGCAAACTGTGTTGATATTTTGGATTTAGTGCAGGATTGAAGAAACTTATCGAAAGCAATTTATCAAATAGAAAAAAAAAGGTAACAGCTGGTCACAATTCCTCTCAGCTACTGAAGCTTTTCCCGCCGCAAGCACCTAAAAAGTTTTTCACAGTGCCCACCTCTTCCGAATGCCTGACTGATTCAAGAGTATCATTTGTCATGTAAAACTTCCCAACTCGCCGTTCGGAGACGGCAGAAAACTGTAACGCCCTTCCATTCGTGCAAAAATATAACGCGCACATACAAATGGTTGCGGGAAGCTAGGCTGGGTTCTACCTAGGACTGCTGAAGCCAAATATACTGAAGCTTTAAGCTGGTTGTCCACAAGTGATCAATCTTGGGCCCGATCCTGTGCTGTTTTAAGTGTTCCGTCCGTACCAAAACGGAACACTAATGGAATCAGTTCGGTGTCTGTCTGTCTGTCTGTCTGTCTGTCTGTCTGTCACAGGGCTTTTTCTCAGAGACTACTTAACCTAGACTATTGAAATTTGGAACAGTTGTAGCAATTAGTGGCCTAAACACAGACCAGAACTTAAAAAGCTGAATTTCGACTTTGGGGGGGTAGTTTCTTAACAAATTTTCACAAAACGTTACAACTTGCTGTCCCGAGCTTTTTCTCCGAAAATATCGCTCAGAAAAATCTGAATAAAATCACAAACATTGAGAATAAAGTGTAGATGGAAACATAATTCTCACGACTTCAACCGTTTTTTTTTAATTAATTTTTTAATTTCAACTACCCTACTGTTTACATACCCAGAAAAATATCACAACGCCTAAAAGTAGATACGAGAGTAAAAATTGAATAATTGATGGCAAAAGTGTTATACCCGCAGCGAATTTTCGTGGCATATATTTTTACCGGATAACTATTGACCTAAGACTTAAACCAATGATACATAATATAACACATAAAGGAAGCTTGATGGTTTCCTATTATAATGTAGGTGTCTCTACTTTTACTATATTGGAAAAAATTGAATTTGTGTATATACAGCCACAGAGAGGGAGACAAATCGCAAAATACGCAGTTAATGCAATTGAACGAATAACGAGACGAAAAATTAAATCTGATGCACAAGCGTACATTTCTTGTAAATACATATCCATATGAACATATTATGTAGGTATATATGTATGTATGTATATACATGCTTTATTTGTTGTTTTTTTTTCTTTTACTTTGTGTGTGTGTATAACTATTCTTCTGAGCAGATGAGAAAGGACATCAGAGACATATGTACATATGTACATACATGCATATGTAGGTAATTTGTTCAACTTACTTGTTGGTATACATTTATGTAGGTACAAATTTGAATTTATTTTTCGCAAATTGTGCTCAATTTGTTTGTATTGAAATGTGCTGTGCACCATAAAACTATGTATGTAGGTACGCATGTACTTTCTTGTGTCTGCAGATAAACAAGTGCATATTTACATATATGTACCTATATACGTTTTTATGTTTGTACATATATGTGAGTATCGAACAAAGTATCATTGTATCTTTAGTAGAAATCGTATCGTAAAGAAGATCTATCAACATAAATCTATGACATACATATGTATGTAGTTAATAGAACTGATACAGTACGGAACACTTATTGCGCAAGTATAACTTGCACTTGACCGGATTTTTTAATAAATTAACTCACCGATGTTTGTTTAATTATATCTCTACACCTACACCTAACCTTTAAAAAAGAGATAACCCCAGTTAAGACCCTACAAATTCGTACGATTTCTCACAAATTCCTGTTTGTTTCTGTCCGTTTCTAAGTGGAAAACAAAAACAAATTGATGAAATTGACGAAATGTCAAAATGTGGTTCAACGCGTCTGGTTACTAGGTCTATTTGGTAACTTTTTGTAGTCAATTAGGTAAAATCTGTCAAATAATAAATAATTTTAAAAGAGTGAAAACGGTGGCGTAGTGGTTAGTGCTTTGGAGTACTATGCATGCTGCGCTGGGTTCAATCCCAGCAAATACTTAAAAAGTTTTTTCACGGTGCCACCTCTTTCGAATGTCTGACAAACATTCAAAGAGTATCATTTGTCATGATGAGATTCTCCACTCGCCGCGCCGTTTGGAGTCGGCAATAAACTGTAGGTCCCTTCCATTCGTGCAAAAAGTATAACACGCACACACAATGGTTGCGAGAAGTAGGCCCTGGTTCAACCCGAACTGTAGCACTACCTAAGGAATGAAAGAAAAGACACAGCGAGAAAATTCTCTCAGGGAGTGGAAAACTTACAAGAAAGATAACAAACGTATTGAGCCACATTTTTGACACTATAATTTGTCAATTGTCAATATGTTTCTGTTTTCCACTTTACAATGAATTGAAGCGCTTAGAACATGAAGGGCCTAAGTGACATTTTCAAACATTATAGTAATCAGCGTTTAGTACATTCTTTCACCGAGTTTATTGAAAAAGTGGTTGCATATAAACCCTTCAACCTTTACTTAGTAGTTATCTAGAGGCGATATAGAAGTCTAGATAATATAGGAATTTTAGTTTTCATATAGGACCTTCATCTGTAAGACAAAGGCAAATTTGAAAAAATATCACTTAAGCCCTTCATCTTCTAAGAGCTTCAATTATAAAAACTAATTATACTGACAGAAACTGGTTTGATAGGTTTTACCCATTTCACCCAAAGAAAAAGTTGGTGTAAGAATTCGCAAGCCTCTCAGTTAAGGGGATATTTGGCTTTATTTTTCACGAATTTCTACAAATTTATTGGGTTAACAAACAGGAACTTGTGACAATTCGCAAGTTACCAAACTGACCTATTTTCTTGCAAGTTTTCCATTCTCTAAAGGAATTTTCGCCCTGTTTGAAGCGGTTACATGGGTTTCGTCGGGTAAAAAACGGCTTATTTTTAACAATTTTTTTTTATATAAAAAATTAAATTTTCATTCAAACTTTTTACTGCCTTAAATCAACACATTTGACAAAGACTTTCTGAAATTTTTGTAGAAAAATATTTAAAACTCTGCCACTGTGACGTCATTTCCGGTGACCACTTGGAAAAAAGGTGCTTGCTTCTGCTGTACAGCAGAACTCATGACAGGATCGACTGAAGTCAAAAAAAAAAAATAAAAAATATGTATTTTAGTTAATACCTTAGACTAGAACTTGGAGGAAGGAAAGAACAACAAAGTGAAAATTGTATTTTTGGCAGACATTTTTACAAAAAATTTAAAAATTTCGGTAAAATTTGCTCTATATTTCTTTTTTAAAAATAGTTGCATTAAAAAAAAAAATCCTTCGCCCAAGTCCTTGTCAATAATATCTCGAGGATGTGTGTAAAATTTCATCAAGACCGGTTCAGTTGTTTTCGAGAAATCTAGACAACCGATTTTGAAAATACAGTTTCGAGAAAAACAAGTTTTAAGTTTTAAGACAATAAAACTGTTTTGAGCGCGCAACTTCCCAAGGCTCTATCTCTGAAACTATTACTCCGATCGACTTGAAAATTTAGGACAATATTCTAGAGATGTGGAGTTTAATAAGACAATAAAAAAATGTTTAAATCCATGGAACCCGTGTAACCCCTTAAAATAAGATATTTATTTTTTGACAGGTTTTACCCACTTGACTATGAAAAGTTACCAAACAGACCTAATTACGAAAAGTGCTGTACTGGGAGTGAACTAAAACTCGCAAAAAACCGGTTTCCTTCTGACAAACATTCGACAAGGTTAACCTGGTGCACCTGTAGTTAGTGTTGATGATATGTTTCTAGCTTTCATTAATTTTCTATTTAAGTAATTTTTGCGTTACCATGAATGTACGATACCGGGATGAGGCAATACAAACATTTTCTATTAATGCGAAAGTGATTGCAATTGAATTAATTATTATGTCCGGCGATAATTACATACAAAACATTGTTAGTTGTAAGACAAATTGGAGTTTCAAAGCAAAATTTCCTAGTAAAGATCTGCCCAAACGGAGCTATTCTATGAAGCTAACGATCGATAGGGGCTCTGTTCTGCTGCTGATGGTCGATCAACGAAGACAACAAACGGCGCCGCATTGACAGTCGGTGGTTTATTTTCACACCACACGCTGCTGATTGAAAAAATTATGAATAAACTAGTCAGTGACAGCACGTGCTTCAACAGAACAGATAGTCGACAAAACTGCTGCTGCTGAGCTAAGGTCGCTCTTCACTCAACGTCCAGATCTTGGCTATGAAACAGAGTTCATTGTGAACTTTTTGCTGATCTCTTGCAGTCGGTGGTTTAATGCGATCGCACCGTGTTTTCGTGAAATTCCGCGATTCCCTTATCCTTTTAAAGTGAATGTTGTGAACTTGCAATTAAAATCTTTAAATAAGTGTTTTTTTTTGTCGTTTTTATCTGTTTCGAAATGGAACTAACGGATGTTTCCACTACTAATCCTGTGAGTTTTTTAGGTTTTAAAATATATTCGTATATATAATTTTTGTGAGTTTTATTAAAATTAATTAAAGTGAAACTGCAAACAGAAAATAAAAAAAAAATGAGAAATCGAAGAGAACAGCATCGTGCATGTGGTAGCTATAAATACTTGTCGAATATACTATACTATGTGCATTTAATTTTGTTGTTGTCATTAGTCGTACGGATTACATGATTTCAAGGCCAATTGTTGCTTCTTAAAATGATTTCGATGAGCTAATGCATTTTTAGAGCATATGGACGAAAACAGTCAGCGTCCAAACAATTAGTGCACATCTTAAATGAGCTTACCTATAGTGAAATGTTTTGTTTTTAAGTTTCGAAAATCAAAAGAAAACATTTCGCAAGAGTTAAGATAATGCAAAATGTGATAATGTTTTTGACTAGGTATATCATAAACATAAACTTTATCTAAATCATAAACGGAGAATATATACATATATGATGTACTTATAGTTAAATGTAAATTTTGAAAAGATTCGAAAATTCAAGATAATGAGTCGACTACACGAATAAAAAAAATCAAAATTATTATATGTACAGTACACCTTTATTATTGGAGCATTTACATTATACATATGTACATACGTTATCATTTACAGTCGACACTCAATCGTCCGGGAAACTAACAATGAAATTTAAGAATCTGACTACTTCTGATAACCTTACCCACGATTATTCTAAAACCAGCAAATATTCTAAAACCAGCTACATATATTTGAACATTTTTAAAATGTTTCGACACATTTGATAATGTATTTTTTGTAAAAAATGTACAGCGGTAGATGAAATAACAAGATTATTCCCTTCCTTTTTAAAAATATTTTGTCGTTTTAAAATACTGCCCAACACCTCCTCTGCGTCCACAGGTATCAGCAGGTATGCTGTTTTCATGTTTGTTCGCA
The DNA here is from genome assembly GCA_949775065.1 of Brachyopa scutellaris. Classification (NCBI taxonomy): domain Eukaryota; kingdom Metazoa; phylum Arthropoda; class Insecta; order Diptera; family Syrphidae; genus Brachyopa; species Brachyopa scutellaris. The sequence continues at coordinate 49,887,870 of OX459114.1, read as the reverse complement.
ATTCTTACGTTCCAACTTTGTGATTGCTGATTCTTCATTTCATAACAGAGATGTGATCCAGTATGAAACTCATTGTTTAGTTTCGGACCGGTACGAAACTTAGCTCAACTCTTCAAATACGGTTTCGTACCGGTCTGATCCGAAACTGTTTGTTACATTTCCAACCATTTCGTGAACTGCTTCTGTGTAGTTTAGTTTCGGATCGTACTTTCGTACCACTTTCGTACCAGAATAAAATTAAAGTTTCTTATGTTTGCTTCTTATTTATTAGTTTTTGCGGAGGTACAATGCTCTGGTTTGTCCGTGGTGCCAACATTTAGGGGCGGCATTTTGTCTATAAGTGAGAGAAAATGTTGATATGTTATAATACCCAATAGATAATTTCACATATCGATTTTTTCGTTAACCAAAAATTTACCGTGCGTAGCGTATTTATTCTACTTATGTATGTAATGTATGTCCAAAAACTAGAAATATGTACAATTCTAGATTTAAAAGAAAGCAAACATAAAAGAGGTATATTTAGTTAAATAAATTCAAAGTAGACTTTGAAAGTCACACGTTTGAAATAGAAACTTTTTTGAATTTTCGTTTTGGAATAATTTTTTTTTTAAATATCTGTACTGAAACTTTCAAATACAGCTTTAAGAGCGCATACTCCAATTTTCGGTCGTAATAATCGTCCCACCAGACAGGCTGTACGTGCTATAGTGGATAAGTAAACCGGTCGAAGTACTGAAAATATCGCAGTCTTAAGTGCTTCAGTTCAAAATCAGTCGATTCCACCCCGTTCACAGGAATTGGGAATCTCTCAGTCGACATTGTGACGAATTTAGCGTACAGATCTTGGCCTTACAAGATCAAATTAACTCAAAAACTGGAGCTTCAAATCTTCTCGGATTGGGCTCTTCAAAAACTTTATGAAAATAATTGAATTTCATCGAAAAATCATCTACAGCGATGTACACAGCTCATTTTTAGTTTAGTGGCATTATTGGACAGCAAGAAACACACATTTGGTTCAAGAAAATTGGATGGCCTTGATATCAATGAAATACAATGTGGTTCCAACAAGATAGTGCCACAGGGGAAGTTCGTGTAATCTCGAGAGATGGTCCGGTCGACTTACCAGCTAGCTCATGCGATTTAACGCCGTTGGATTTACGGTGTTATGGTCATTGGCTTGTGCTAAAAAGCCAACAACATTAGAGGAGCTCAGGAACAATATCGAGCCCGAATTTCCCAACGTTCCGGCCGATATGTGTGGAAAATTGGCTTCAAAGAATCGATAGATGAAAACGTGATCGCGGTGGTCATATGAACGAGATCGAATTCCATACTTGAATTTAATATGTGTGCTACACCTGGGGCCTGTACCACAAAACAACAAGCATTACACAAAAGGCGAATTTTAACAAGTAAAAAGTACTACGAACCTCTTGTTACTTGTTAAAATTCGCATTTTGTACAATGGTTGTTGTTTTGTGGTACAGGCCCCTGGAGTACCCTTTACTTCTCTGATCAGAAAAGCAGCAGCAGAGCGCTGCTACAACTTGTGACTTTTTGTGATTTTGGCGTGGATAATTTTACATTGTTTTGTTTTCAAAATAATGGCATTTTCAACAATACTGAGACTGTTCAATAATACACATTTTTAATAGCATTTAAAAATGAAACTAAATATGTACTACGTTTATAAATATGCTTAAAGGGCGCTTATTTGTCTTTTTGTCCGTGGCGACGTAACCGCTAAAGCGGGCTCTGTTGGTACATGACTTATAGAAATAAAAACCTTCAAATCAATTTCATTTAAATGATCTGTTACATTTAACTAAATATCCTTCATAATTTCGGATGTTTCTTTATATGCACTCATTACATATGCATACCAACCATTTACAGAAGTGAAATTTGTTAACAAAGTTGATAAAGAAAACTGTTACTCTTACTAGCATGAATCCATATAATTTTCGTGATTCAATCATATCGTGAACCGAAACTAAACTATTCACAGCCAGGGTTGCCGCGAGCAAATTTCAAAAAGCGTCCAGAAAAGGGGTCCAGAAGCAAAAAAGGGGTCCCACTTATATTTGTATAAAAAAATGCAATTTTTCGAAAAACTGTATCTTATTGCTGAACTTAAAATAAAATAGATATTGGGAAAAAAAATAACAGATAAAAAAAAGCATGTATGCAGAACGAGTTTTGGGAAGGGAAATTCTGACTATCAAAAATACTTCGTTGATTTCATCACTGGTTGAACAAAATGGATGTGTTTTAAGAGTAAAGTACCATGTTTTAAAAGTAAAAGAAACATGAAATGAAAATAAATTGAAATAAGGGTCCTATATTTTCAAAATGCGTCAAAATCGGAGTTTTATTGAAAAGTGGGGTACCGGGTCCCATCGCCGAAAATGCGTCAAAATGACGCAAAAGCGTCCCAAACGGCAACGCTGTTCACAGCATTAGTACCATACCGAGCAGTTTCGTACCAGCTAATATCGTACCTCAGTTTAGTGTCTAGTTTCGTACCGGTTTCGTTACAGTTTCCGACCATGGTTTCGTGAACCGAAACTGTTTTGAATCGTACCAAATAGTACAATTTCGTATCGGATCACATCTCTGTTTCATAACCTCTACAGATGGGTTACAGTTCCGTGACGAAATAGAAATTGCATTTAAGATCAGGAACTTTATCCTGAAAATATGACTTTGTTAGTTTCTGCTTAATAATCCAGCATGAACTCCCAATTTAGAGACATTTTTAGCTCGGCCTAAGGAAGCATGCCTGTATTGAGAGTTGCAACATTTTTCATCTTAAAAATGTTCCTATACCATTTGTAGAAAATGTCACCATTATAATTTATATATGAGTTAGGATTAAACTTTTGGTGGAGGATCGCATTACCTGCGTAGAATAGAGTTACTGCATTTTCCTCATTATAGAATAAATGGCGCGATAAATGAGCGAATTATTATGGCGCGACGAGTTTGTTTTTTTTATTACATTTAGTGTCTTGGTTAAGATTAGGAAATGGTGAAATGGATCTTACTTTGATTGATGAATAACTTGAACAGGAGGATGTACAAAAAATACCAATGAGCATGATAAATGTATAGTCGTTCGGGGCAATAGTGCGCATTTTGGACTTCGGGCTTAGATTCTGAGAAACTTACAACAGATAAAGAACAAAAGAGCCTGTTATTTGGTAGCTCTATATTTTAGGAACAAAATTATACAAAAATATTTTATATTTTTTCTAATTGTTCATATGTTTGGATCAAAAAACCAAAGTAAGTCAAGTTGCGCACTCTTGCCCCGAAGTCAGGGTAAGAGTGCGCAGATCTATGGGTAAGAGTGCGCTACCATTTTAAGTCACAGTTTTCGTAGTTGAAACTGCGCTTTCGGTCATACCAAGCTCTTCGGCAGCGTTTCATGGGCTGCTCTCGTTTTAAATCAGCTCCTAAGCCTCGCAGATTTTCTTTTGGGTTATTAATTTCCTTTCCGTTTGTGTTTAGTAGATACGATTTTTCTGGAAAAACAAAAACAGAAAAATAGTTCAGCTACGAGCTACCTCCTACCGCCTACGACTGTGATGTGCTCGTTGCATCTTTCGATAGAAGGTAATAGCCTAAAAATCGTTATTATTATAAAAAGTTAAATACTGGGTAAGAAAGCACTGCGCACTCACACAGAACGACTGCGCACTCTTTCCCTAGACGCTACTTTTTTTTTCATTGTATTGAAAATCTAAGAAGGAATAATACTATCCATTAAAATTGTGTCCTAATTCTAACACACATATACACTGTTTATGCCTACATACTACATATGGGGTATCGACTTGCCACGCTTTCCTGACGCACTTTTAAAAATTAACTTTTTTTTAAACAAAATCCGGCTTTTTTTCCTTGTTGATTTTCTTTGTGCTGTCAATTGGAAAATTTTCGTAGAAGTTGTTCTTCAATGGCGGTTAGTGAAGCACACATTTTCTCATTTAGCGATTGCTGCTAATTCTTTCACAGATGGAGAAAATGGCACTGCGTACTCTTAACCGCTGCGCACTCTTACCCCAAATGACTCTACAGTGAACACGGAAGAGTATGGTCAACGGTTGTCCTTGCAACTTATTTATGGTCATCGAAAATGCCAAACGTTATGGAAATTGTAAGCGTTTGAACTGAAATGGTAATTTGAAGTGGATTTCGTCAATATCGACATTTTTAGCAGCCATTTACCATTTTTACCGCACTCCGTCATTTTCTTGCAGTGTAAATATAAAATTTATAAATAACTCGATCACTTAAATATGACTTAAATGTTTCGCCTATCGGGTCCAGATTCTGTGATTTTCTTTTTTGAGACTCAGCCAACATATTTCGTAAATATGAGCAATTTTTGTCCATAAATATAGAATTTATTAATAATTTAACTAGAGCGCTACCTATTTTATTATTTAAATCCTGGCCTTGTAGAGAACGGGGAAGAACATTTATAGAGAAATATTGGGCGCGTGTTTTTGGGTCAAAATCATAAGCAAATTAAAAATTCTCGCGCATGCGTTGTTTAGTAGTCGTTGCATTAACATGCGCCGGACATAAGGCTGTACCTTGTTTCCTCCAAACAAATCGGCGTCCAACAGCCCCAAATAAATTGAATTTTGACTGGTCAATGAAAATTACGTGTTCCAGCACTCTAAAGATTGACGTTCATAAATTTGGGCATATACCAGGTGTTTCTTAATGTTTCTTGCCGACAAGGGGCTCGTTTCGGGGGGTGTAGGCTCTGAAATCCATTAAATGTAAAAAATGTCTAACATCGTATTTTCCTGTAGGTCTTTAGCAATGTCTACGGCAGAAATGTTGGGATCGTTTACGACTAATCGAACAATTTTTCGTTCTATTAAAGGAGTCAACATTTTTTTTGGTTGTCCACGACCACTAGGTCTTTGCAAGAAACCATTTTTTAAGCACTTGATTACATAATGCATTGAAGATCTAGGTTTTTTCACAATTTTGGAAATTTCTCAGAACTTTATTGACAGTTCCTTCGTGTCAATGGATGTTTACTTTTAATCATTTTTTTAAACAATTGGTACTGAAAATTCCTACAAAATTACATTTTTGGTTAATTGTCTATTTTAAAATAACATAAAATAATTTAGAAAAATGGTTTGGATTATTTGGATTAATTAAAGAATCAAGCTTCATTTGCAGTTTATTTGACTTCAATATTCCTACAAAATGCAAGAATATTCAACTTACAATTGCAGTGCAGCTGCTGTCCAACTTTTTTCTTGGTTCACTGTACATTTATTATAAAAAAATTCGAAACAAAAACACTCGACACTTGTTGAACATCTCTCAGATCAAATTCTATTGGCTGATTACACACATGGTTATAACTTAAGAAATAACTCCCTCATTACAACATGGAGTCAAATAGATTCTCGCTAATAACTGTTAAATCATTTAATGACAGAATGCGATCAAACTATGTATGTACATACACAATACACATTATGTATACAGTATACAGTATACGCTATGTACCAACATCAGAATGCATCATCATTTCGATCGGGATTGATAGATTTGAATCAATTGAGTTGATTAAGAATAAGTGACCATGTGTATCAATATAAAATTTTATGCCTTAACAGTTGGCGTCAAAGCTAATGATCACATTCAAGCTATCAAGGAAATGAATCTATAAATAAATTTATTTTCAAATTATTCTACTCGCTGTTTTTTTTAATCGTCATGGATTTTAATTAATTTGTTTTAATTTGAACTTGTTTTAATTTTGAACGAAACCCAAATCAAAAAATGGTTTAAGTAATTTTTTTTAGTGATAACAAAATACGTTTTAATTTTTAATTAATATATTATTATTGTGGGCACCGTAGCGCAAGTGGTTAGTGCGTCGGACTTCTGAGCCAGCGGTCTTGGGTTCGAATCCCGCCGCAAAACACCTTAAAAGTTTTTCACAGTGCCCACCTCTTCCGAATGCCTGACAAGCATTCAAGAGTATCATTTGTCATGTAAAGCTTCCCAACTTTCATTCGTGCAAAAAATACAACGCGCACACACAAATGGTTGCGGGAAGCTAGGCTTGGTTCTACCTAGGACTGCTGAAGCCAAATATATATTATTATTATTTTTGATGATGGAATAAAAGAAAAAAAAAAATGTTCTTATTATCTCTTTGAGACAACACTTTTGGAACCTCCGTTTATATTGTTTGAATTAAGTGAATACGTCTTATGTCTTATGTAGATGAATATTCATTACTGTAAGTTCTTTTTTTTTGTTACCTCCTTTGACTTAATAATAATACGTTTTTTTTTCTATTGTTTTTATGAAATAAAAAAAAAAAAAAAAAAAAAAATGTATTTGAATTTACTATGTCTTGCTGAAAACATTGTGCGGTATGGAAATCTAAATGAGATTTATGAATTTCGGACGAAGATACAAAGGTGAAAAAATTGGTGATTTACCTCTAAAGCGGGACCGAATATGAGTCCCTTCAAGTTTTATTTTACCAAGTTTAACAATTACATTATAATTGTTCAAAACTTTATAATGTTTCAAAAATATTTGTCCATTTGCTTTACCAATGAACTGTGGAAGCTCTTTTTCACTGATAAGGACATACCGTAGGTACATATACATATACGTACAAGAATATACAATTTGTGAAGATTCTTACTTACCTAAGCACAATGAATACATCAACATCACTTATATGAAAAACGTCATATACAGTCCTATTTGGAAAAATGCATACAACTAAGGTGTCAAGTGCAGGTACATATATGTATGTAGGTGTTGCTGAGATAAAAAGACACACTTCGGTCATCTGAGCCATTTGCCACGGTCAGCCACCAGACACCCCCTGCACCGAGACGATATTTGAAACGTGTCATAAATTCCTAAGCTAATGTTGTATTAATTAATTATTTGGGTGTGAAATTTATATCACGTAAGCAAATTATCGGTTTGGGACAAAATTTAAACTCTATATCCGAAATAGAGACAGTAGTGTCTGCTCAATAAGAACTGCCTTACTGTGTGTTATTTTAATCAATTATCGTCGACGAGGTGGTAGTAGTATATGTAGCATATGTACTTCAATGAACATTTGTTTTCAGTATCTTTAGTTATCGAGAAATAAGTTGAAGTTGAATGTTTTTTTTGTATGCGGCTTTGTAGAACGTGGATATAATTTTGTTGCAGATCCCAGCACTGAGGACTAATATATGTTAATTTTTGGTTATTAATCTCTAGAGTGTCTAGACAGTGTTAAATTCTATTTTATTTCACGCTCGTGTATAATCGATTCCGCGCAGGTTAATATGCTAGGATGTTTAATCTTAGACCTCTAACGGGCAAAGTTAAAATAATGACGGAAGATTAATCAATATTTTTGTTTTAGTAAGATATTGGTTTAAGAAGCACAAATTAAGTGACGAGATAAATGATTAATTTAGCCACCAGATAAACAAATTGAAAGGCTGCCACCGGGCAAATGCTTCTGTGCATATGCGGAATTTCGGAATTCCAAAGAGAGAAGAAATTCCAAGAACGTTCAGCCAGAGAATTAGCTTTGTCTTGATTTCTTCGAGCCCTGTTTCAGTCTGGTTTTTTGATAGGTGGACTTGATTATTTTCCAAAGTGAATTGATATTTCTTTATTGAGTTTAGGTTTTTTTTTCTGGTGTTCTTTTCGTTTGACACCCTTTCCTGAGTTTTCTTTTCATATTAATTTTATTTTTTTATTTTTTATTTTTATAAAGTCTGGTGAATACTCGTCGAATGTCGTATGTATTTTACTTTATGTCTGGTGTTGTCTGAAAGCCTACCTCCTTGACACCTGTAAAAAAAACAGCCGATTTGGAACCAAACAGATGAAGATATATGTAAATCTCAGGAGGTTTCTCAGCTCAATTTTGCTTAACCCTTTAACCATTAAGACCATCTACAGAAAGTCATCACTGTGCTGCTGTTGAAAAACGATCCGTTGGCCATCCATCATCTGCCGCACAGTCAACCACCAGCAATGGTGTTGGTAAAAAGAAGCTCATCGATTGGCAAGTGCAAGATTTGACGAAGAAAATCATTTTCCTGAATCGGGATCGAAAAAGTCGTGTAAATTGTGTAAACAATCCGACACACACATATTTGCTACCAAATTAAACCTCCATTTGTATCTTTCTAAAGCATACACTAAGGGTAAGGGCGTGGAGACAGCGCTACATGATGTTGTCACCACGATTAAAAGATCCCTACACTTTAAGGAATACACGCTGGCAGCTTTTCTCGATATTGAAGGTGCTTTTAACAATGTCGAGACGCATGCGATTAAAAAAGCGCTCGAAGATAACCATGTTGAATGCGCCGTGACCAAATTGATAGTTAGCCTTCTAAGTAATAGGCACATCATCGCTGAAATCGGGGGAACCCGTCAAAATGTGATCGCATCTAGAGGCACACCTCAAAGAGGGGTCATATCCCCACTTCTTTGGATCATGGTCATTAATGAATTGTTAACAAAATTTAGATACAGTGGAATAAAAGTAGTAGCATATGCAGACGATGTGGTGCTACTTGTCACGGGGAAATTCCTAACCACTGTTAGTGAACTAGTTCAGCAAGGCTTAAACACACTAAACGTTTGGACTAAACAATGCGGACTGGGGGTCAACACTCAGAAAACCGAACTAGTGCTGTCCACTAATAAAAGAGTTATACCAGCCTTCACGCTACCAAACATTGAGGGTACCCCCCTTAAGTTGTCTGAAAGCGCGAAATATTTAGGCCTCATACTGGAGAGAAAGCTTAATTGGAAGCTGAATATTAAAGAAAGGGTAAGAAAGGCATCCGTCGCTTTCTATACCTGCAGTAGATTCTTCGGAAAAAACTGGGGCTGTAGACCGCAAATAACGCTATGGATGTACTGTTCGATAGTAAGACCCATACTGACATACGGAGGATTGGTTTGGTGGCACGCTGCTGCCAAAACAACCAACCTCAAGGATATGACCAAAATTCAGAGAATTGCATGCACTGGAACGACCGGTGCGATGAGAACAACGCCAACAGCGGGACTGTAAGCAATTCTTAACCTCCTGCCTTTGGATCTCTATATGCAGGAGACCGCAGCAAAAACTGCCCTCAGGCTGGAGGTCAAATGCATATGGGCATGCCAAAATACTTTGCAACTACCCTAACGGACCACATAGTCCCATACTTGGATTTTGAAAAACCCTTCACGTGGGATTTTCCAAGCAGAGAGCAGTGGGAGAGAAATGAAATACCACAGAGCGCTAAGTCCATCTATACCGATGGGTCAAAGATGGACACAGGTATTGGAGCGGGTTGCTTCTCTGAAGAACTAGGAATAAGCGGCTCCTTTCGACTTCCAGATCACAGCAGTGTTTTCCAAGCGGAGGTTCTAGCAGTGACAAGTTCAATTGGTGTCAATGATGACAATATCACGCGAGGATATCAATATTTACATTGACAGCCAGGCGGCCATAAAAGCGGTAGCTGCTACGCAAATAACATCGAAGCTTGTAAAGTATTGCCGCGAAGAGCTTAAGGTTCTCAGTACGCAGCACAATGTAAAACTCTGCTGGGTCCCTGGTCACAGCGGGATAGCGGGCAATGAAGCCGCAGACGAACTGGCTAGAAAGGGTTCAGCCCTAGATAGAGAACAAGCAGACGGGACGGTCAAACCACCACTCTGCAACCTTCGGGCCAGAATTGAACAAAAATCAGTAATTGAAGCGAACAATAGGTGGAGATCGCTAAACACCAGTGTGACATCGAGAGGACTATGGCCAAAGTATGACAAAACAAGAACTAGAAAACTCATACAAAAAGATAGAAAGTCGTTGTCAATACTAATTGGGGTGCTAACAGGGCATAATACCTTAAGATACCACATGAAAAAATTACGATTGAATGATGATGACATATGCAGAGGATGTGGTGACGAAGAGGTACATGAGGATACAACCCATTTCCTCTGTCACTGCCCTAACCTCTGTCAACTAAGAAACAGAACCCTAGGCAAATTCTTCTTCGATCACATCGAGGAGCTTTCTGATGGATCACCATCTAATATACTTGAGTTTGCTAAGGCGTCGGGTTGGATGAAAGCATAGACATTGATACCACGGGTAGGACCACACTATGGGTCCACATGGACCTAAGTATGATGAGGATACACACATCCTCATCAGCCCGAAAACCTAACCTAACCTAACCATCTTTCTAAAGCTAAAAACTGTTTCACAAAGTATCACGTAGGCAAATGATTCATTGTCTATTTAGTATTTGCCTGTTTAGGACATTGTATTGAGCATTCACTTTGAACAAAAACGATTTTTTTGTACGTGAATTTTACAACACATTTTTTTTTTCACCGTCTACAGACGGTCTTTCATCTTTTTCACCAGGTGCCTCCAGGTCAATTTTTTTTTGACAAACGGACTTCGGATTCGTGTTTTCCAGCCCAAAATCATACTAGGACCAAAATTCTCATAACAAAATATTTCGTATTTCGATTCCAGTGGTTAAAGGGTTAAGTCCTCCTTCTAGCTAATCAAAGAACTGGCGGGAAAATCACTAATTATAACTTATTGCTTTTGTTAACATGTATCTGTCAGTGATTTAAGAGGAATCCATGAAATGCTTTCCAGTATGTTTCTTTGTTAGTTTTAGTCGTTCAGTGGTGGTCATACTGTGGCTTGAGTACTCTAGTTTAACAGGGGAATAATCAGAAGAAAATTTTAAAAATGATTTTATTTTCGAATTTCTAAAAATTATGCTGACGATTCCAACGCAATTTTAATAGGCTTATAAGATATCTAATTTATGGTTTTCTGTGAGGAAATTAATTCGTAGAAAATACATACAGACAGAAACAAAAAAGAAAACAAACAGAATACAGAACATATACAGACATACAGACACTCACAAAAGTATCCGTACGGAGTTGATTTTCTTTATTTTTCTCAAATTAGAACTAAAAGTTGCATTTTTTTTTAAATATAACAAAAGTAATCAAAAAAATAACCTTGTTTTCAAATTTTCGAAATCTAGGTACTCTGACACAACTATACATACATACATACTTTTATAAATTAAATAAAAATAAAATAAATAAATTTTTAGTATGTAGTATGGCCGGCCATCTTTGGCTTAAATTACTGTAGAGTGTAGACAATCGGGACGGCATTGAAAAGGCTAAGTTGTGAGTTCTTGCTGAAGCAGGTAATATTACCCTATTCCTCGCTTACAACGTTTTTCAGGCTCGAAATTAATGCTACACGTCTTTTTCGTACTTGTTGCTTCAAATCACACCATAAATGTTCTATGGCGTCCAGTTCAGGAGACTGTGGTGGATTTGCAGTTTAGTTTTAACGTTGGAGAATGTAGAATTGTAGAGCAACCATGCCCGAGGAATGCTTTGGGTCATTAACTTGTAATAACACAGCTTCGCCCTGCAATTTTTGCATTTCTACGCTCGGAAGATAACTGTACTTTAATTACCATACATGTGCTTATCCATGATGCCTTCAATAAACCCTAGAATACCGACACCACTTGGCGCCATGGCGGCCCATACCATGACAGATCCTCCTCCATGTTTTACAGCAGAAACAACATTTTTGGGATCAAGAGATCAAGTGCGGCATTCTTTTTTCGCCATTCTTTAATACGATCATCGATCGTTTCCAAAAAAAAAAAAAATGTCAAATGTCCCAAAATGTAGGATTTGCAAGATGGATATTATGGTACTTCTGGCATAAGCTAAGCGCTTTACCTTTTTTACTTCCCTCAGCAATAGTTTTTTTTTCTTGCTACTCTGCAAAACAGATCCTTTTCCTTTATGCAATGACGAACCGTTTTTGCATTTGCGGACACTTCGTGATCATTTACGATGTCTTTTGTAAGCTTAACAGCGCTCAGCTTCGGGTTCTCAATCATGGATTGAACAATATGCCTCCACATTCTCTCATCCAGCTTGCGGGGTAACCTGAACGTGGCTTATTTTAAAAAGTGGCGATGTCGTTAAAGTTTTTAACTATTGTTTGTACAGTCAACTTAGGTTATGTGCACACATGCGTTTTCAGTCGCACTATTCATTAGCAAAAATAGAAAATATAGCTTTCAATGTTAGTGCATTTTTTTTTCTTTCTTTCTTTCTTTCTTCTTAGCTCAAAGCTCAAAGAAACAGCGATTGGTAAGAGTAATCCTTCGCTTGATTTCCGACGAGATGTCATTTTTTTATGTAATAGCAGAGCCTTTACTACTACGCAATACTTACTTACTTTGGTGGCGCTACAGTCCGGGGTGGACCAAGGCCTCAACCAACAACCTCTTCCAGTTAGCCCGGTCCTTAGCTAACCGCTTCCAGTTGCGCACTCCAAGTTGGTTGAGGTCTTGTTTTACTTGGTCGCGCCACCTTAGGCGAGGTCGTCCTCTGCTGCGCTGACCCTCCGGGTTAGAGTTGAATATTCTCCGAGCCGGAGCGCTGATGTCCATGCGCTCTTCATGTCCTAGCCATCTTAAACGCCCAATGTGCAGTTTTTTGACCAGGCTGATGTCGCTGTACAGCTCGTACAGTTCGTCGTTGAATCTTCTCCTCCAAAACCCGTCAACGCAAACGGGACTGAATATCCTACGAAGGATTTTTCTCTCAAAGCGGCCAAGGAGATCTTCATCCGCTTTCGATAAGGTCCATGCTTCAGCTCCATATAGCAAGACTGGGATGATAAGGGTCTTATATAGAGTCTCCTTAGTCGATCGGGAAAGGACTTTACTGCTCAATTGCCTTCTTAGCCCAAAGAAACAGCGGTTGGCAAGAGTAATCCTTCGTTTGATTTCCGACGAGATGTCATTTTTTGATGTTATGGCAGAGCCGAGGTAGACAAAGTCCTTTACTACCTCAAAGTTGTAGCTGTCTATTGTGACGTTCTGTCCAATTCGTCGATGTTGGGTGTCCCTTTTTGTTGAAAGCATATACTTAGTTTTGCCCTCGTTTACCGCTAAGCCCATTTTGGCCGCTTCCATTTCTATACTCGCGAACGCACCGGTGACAGCTCGCTGTGTTCTACCAATGATGTCAATATCGTCGGCGTATGCAAGTAGTTGAACGGACTTTTGAAAGATCGTTCCTTGTGTGTTGGCTTGTGAGTTTCGAACAATTCTTTTAAGCATGATGTTGAAGAAGTCGCATGACAGCGCATCACCTTGTCTGAATCCTTTTTTGACATCGAAGGTCTCGGTGAGGTCATTACCGACCTTCATGGAGCAGCGAGCTTTCTCCATCGTCATCCTGCACAGACGGATGAGTTTGGCAGGGATGTCAAAACTAGACATGGCTCTATACAGTTCATCCCTCCAGATGCTGTCATAGGCGGCCTTGAAATCGATGAACAGGTGGTGGGTATCGATTTGGACTTCTTGGGTTTTTTCCAGGATCTGCCTGAGTGTGAAAATTTGGTCTATGGTGGACTTTCCTGGCCTGAAACCGCACTGATAGGGGCCAATCAGGTTGTTGACGAAAGGCTTCAAGCGTTCACACAATATGGCAGATAGGATCTTGTAGGCGATGCTCAGGAGACTGATGCCTCTGTAATTGGAGCAGTTGAGAGGGTCTCCTTTCTTATGAACCGGGCAAACGATGCTGAGATTCCATTCATCTGGCATACTTTTATCTGACCAAATCTTAGAGATGAGTTGGTGTATGCTCACTACCAAGTCATCTCCAGCTGCTTTAAATAGCTCTGCGGGTAAACCGTCAGGTCCAGCAGCCTTGTTGGACTTAAGCTTGGATATTGCTATCCGCACTTCGTTTTCATCAGATGGATGGGAGTTTTGGCTATCATCATCTAAGTTGAATGGTTCATTCTGCCTGACAGCGGAATTTTGGTCGTCATCGCCACTGTACAGTCTGCAGAAGTAGTCTTTCCAAATTCTCAGCACCGACTGTGTTTCTACTACGATGTTTCCATTCGCGTCTCTACAGGTTTCTGTACGGGATTTGATTTGCTGGCACATTCTTTTTACCCTCTGGTAAAACTTCCGTACATTGTTCCTGGAGTAGCATCTCTCAATATCGTCGAGCGCACGCTTCTCGTGCTCTTTCTTTTTCCTTCTAAGAAGCCGATGTTCTTCCCGTCTCTTTTGCATGCTGCGAGCAGATCTAGTCCTTCTTTGCAGCGCCGCTTTATACGCTTGTTGTTTTTCCGCGTTAGCTAGTCTGCACTCTCCATCAAACCAGGGGTTTCGTGGTGGTGGTCGTGTGAAACCCAGCACATCATTCCCGGCACTTATGATGGCTTGCTGGCAGTGTTGCCACTGGTCTTCTGTACTAGCTGTTGCTGCGGTAGGACTCGTAGCAAGAGATCGGGATATGCGTTCTCTGTAGGCTCTGGCGGTGTCTTGCGATTGTAGCTTTTTGACATTGTACTTTCTCACAGTATTTCGTTGTTGTGGTGCTGTGGATATCCGCATTCGTACCTTGGCTACAACAGATCCTTGTATACCCCTAGGACAAGGGGCCGGGTACACCGGTGTCAGTAACCCACTACGGGGGTGTGAGCGCTGCCGTTGGCCCACTAGGGGCTCATCCGCCACCAACTCTTTTCCAAGACCCTGACTACTACTTGGAAATCCTTATTGACCTGAGCTCCGAATATGTCAGAGTAGCTCAGATAAGGTTTTGTTTCCGTTCTGGAAATTTTAGCGCCACCGTTGGTTCCATTGATGGAATTCATCCGCTGACGTGAATTATAGTGCTGCTATTTTTCCTTGCTCAGCACTCGCGCTTATAAGTTTAGCAAGTCGTGCCCGGATGGGCAGCGACCAGTACCCGATGGTTACCACTTGGAGGTAAAATAAGCACAATTGATGTGTAGTAACAGTTACAACGCTAGGCTTAGCCAAATTAAAGCCAATCAGTGCCTACCCTATTTCTACAACATCCAACCATCACTACGCAATACTGCCCAGGTTCAATTCCAGCCGGGTTCAACATCTAAAATGTTTCGTTTTCACGTTGTCACCTCTTCCGAATGTCTGACAAGCAATCAAGGAGTGTCATTTGTCAATGATCTTCTCAAACTCGCCTATCGGAGTCGGCAAAAAGCTGTAGGTCCCTCCATTCGTGCAAAAATATAACACGCACACGCAAATGGTTGCGAGAAGCAGGCCCCGGTTCACCCCGAGAGCTCGAGCGGTTGCGCTCACTACGAAAGAAAAAAGCAATTGGTGATGGTGACTTTTCTTTTACCAATTTAGAGAAAATCAAAAAAATCGAGAGCAAGAGAGAGGGGATTACTTATGTGAGTGTGTGTATACTGTATGTTCTTAATTTCAACTGAAATCAACTTTCCGTTATTCTTACAAAATTGCAACTTATTCACCTAATCCATTAAAATCACTTGCGCTGGATATTGCACCACCAATTCTTATATATGCAAATTGATAACCAGTACTAATGTAAATATGATTAGGTAATTAAGGAATAATAGAATATATTAGTAATTCAACATTAATTACGTATGTATGAGTATTTCTATATTCTCTATTTCCAAATGAGATACAGTGAAATCAACCATTATTTTTGACTGCACAGATTGATATCGTATAAAAAGGTTGCTGCAAGTGCATACATGCGTACCTATGTAGATATTATTCTCGATAATAAGTAATTGTATTCACTTGGGTCATAAAAATAAAAACATGCCAATGAACTTATTACCTTATGAATAACACATTTATTCTGTATACAAGTATTCACCAGCTATGTTAATGAAGATTAATCACGTGGTTTTATACTAGATGTTATCTAATATGTTGAATCGCGTGATTCAATCGCACGGGGGTATTAATTGTGCATTTATCGTTTTTATTATTCTATTTTCACTAGAGCCAATTACAATGTAATGCTACAGAGGTCCTGCGTCAAGTTTTGCCTCATCTGGGCGCGGATTTCGTCACTAGAATCTCATAGGTCGGTAGTTATTAAGCCCACTATAATAGATTTAAAATGAATGTCGCTCTTAGTTTTAAATTTGGAACGTGGAACCAAGTGCTGAAATGGTTTTATCTATGATAATTCGAAAAAACGAAAAATTTATTTTATAAAGGTATGTAAAAATTAAATTAGTAAAAAAATCTTGAAAAAGTAGGTGTTCTACAAAGCTACAAAGATTACACGATTGACGAAAAGCGTAAACCTAGCGTCAATAGATTCACGCCCGATTGATGTAGTTTTGACAGAAGCGTAAATAGATATTTCCCCCGATTTACAAGATCAAAGCGTCAATTTTATCAACGTCAACCAAAATATCGATTGACGCAATTTAAAAAAGGGTAAACCGTACAATCGGACCGTTTACACGATTGACTCTTTTTTATGTCAATCGAATTGACTATTGGTTGACGCTTGCTTTCATTAGTGCCAAATGAATTTAATTAATTTATTTCTTTGATTTGAATCGTAGCTTTGTACATGTTTGCAGTGCAATAACAACTTTCTCACGAAACATGTTTTTATTTTCGCCATACTTACATGCATGCATACATACATACATGATTCTACCCCTCTAGCTGATACATACATAACTACTTTCACGAAACGAGCGATAAAGCATTTTCATATCATTCAGTGCAAACGAAAAAACCGGAAAAAACGAAAAAACGAACAAAGTGTTATAAAAACGAAAAAAACGTTTTAAAGAGACATTTCCGATGGCAGGATTTCATTGCAAGAGAAAAAAGAAAAACGAGAAAAAATAGCAAGCCATCAATGGCATGCGAAAAATCCTGATTTTGATGGCAAGCTATCGGCATATGGCGGCAGCCATTTTGAGAGCTTGCAATCTCTTATATTTTCTCTTTTTTTCTCTTCCAAAGAAATCCTGCCACCAGAAATGTCTCGTGGAGATGCGGTGTAACAACGGTTACGTCATTACGAGATGAAAAATCGGTCAATTGTAGGCGTGTTTTTTTTCAAAACTATATAGGCTTAGAACATTTTTTTCATGTTAATTACACGAACAACTAAGCCTTAGGCTTACGAAAACTGGATAATTATCCAGTCTTAGGTGCTTAGCCTGGATAGAAAAATGTGCTACCAAACTGTTTTTCGTCGATAGTTATCGAAAATGTTATCGAAATGTCAAATATGACATGAAAGTGAGGGAGAAATCTGGAGGCCGGTAGCTATCAACCGAACTCTGCTGTCATTTTAAATATAAATTATTTCTGTTCATTTTGAAATGGGTAGAAAAGAAAGAAATACGAATTTATCCGACAAGAAAAAGAAAATTGTAATGAATTAAGTGAACATGTTCCTTATTTTACTATTTAATTGAATTAAATTTGACGAAAAAAAATTCTATCCACCAACTTGTTAATGAGCGCTTGATAACTACCGGCCTTACTTTAGGTGAAAACAATGCCGATGTGAAACTGTCAAACGTCAATTAGCATAGTCCTGCCAAGTCACTGTTTCTCATTTTCCGCTAAGCCTATATAGATTTGAAAAAAACACGTCTTGTGTCGATGGTAGGACGATCTGTTTCCGTTGTGTGTAATTTCTTCAATTTGGGTGAAATTTATGGATCTGCTAGATGATCCGGTCGACCAAGCCTCCTTAGTGTCCGTAACAAAAATGCTTTTCCACGCGAAGTCAGGCGAAACATGCTGAATGGGCAGTACCTACAAGAATGTGAAAGAGCTAAAAACACAAATAGCCCAGGCATGGTTCGAAATCAATGGAGAAGTTCTGCAGAACTTGGCATAGAATTTGCCTAATAGAACAGCCGATGAGGTTTGATAGGTTAAACCCAAAACTTCGTCGTTTAGTGCTTCAAATTCTTACTGTCAATACTTACAATACTTTTTTTGCAGGAAAAATTAAGGTTTTTGGAGTTCATTAACGAATAATTGGGTTTTAGAGTATTAACAGGCTAATACTTGATGTTGATGTTTATTTGTATCGTTTCTTTTTGGTACTCCTCTCTGACACAAAGTACTCCCCTGTGAATGCTCCAATTAGAATTTTCGAAACGGCAGCCCTGGTTATGATTTTCACAGTTTGTTTGTTTGAATGTAAGGATGTCACTTGTACAGCCTAAACTATAGACCCGATTTCAACAAATGAGGTGCCGTTGGACTCGTCTTGATCCGGAGTGTCCTTGGCTGTGATGTCACCGAAAATTCAATATGGCGGACGCACGTACCAAGATGGCGGATTACCTTTTTTTTGTTTTGTCTTTTTATTTACAACCACCTTGGTAGTGGTATCAAATGAAAGGGCTTGGCAAGTAGAATACAATACGCTATGACATCATCTCAAATTCAATATGACGGACGCCCAAAAGATGGCGGATTACAGTTATCTTTACTACCTTAATACGGGTGTCAAATGAAAGGGTTTGACAAGTAGAACACGAAATTGCGCCCCATGTATACATACTTTGCTTACAGTCTATCAAAAAAAAAGTTATTGGAATTAAGCTCGTATACATAAATGCGTCGACATTACATTGGATTATTGGCATGGCTTTAGTCTTATTGTTTCGAACAACAGTTAATAAATGTGCTGTATAGGTTAATTTTGAGAATGCGGTTCTAATTAATGGTTGCTATGAAATAGGCAACACTTACAACTTGAATTATGATAAACGATCTAGTTGTGGGATATAAATATCTATCTAGTCTTTAAATCTAGCTATGTATGTGTATGTAAATCTTTAGTTGCATTTATTGGTACATTTACAATCGGCGGCATTTGATTTATAGGTGAATTAATTCACTTAAATTATAAGCGCCGACATATGTATACAGTATATCAAAATGAAACTCGTGCAGCATACTTTTTCCCATTGTTAGCTGAAAAACTAAAAACCTGAGTAAGGATTTTAAAAAGAAAATGCATATTTATTTTGAACACATATTTTTCTTTAATTGTAACTTAAAAACTTTAATTGAATTCATAACGATAATATAAGAATTAAAAAAACATAAAATTAATCAAGAACTTATCGCAGAGTGAAACTCGTCGAAATAGCTTATGGTGAAATTCTGTTGACTTTTCTTAAAGTAACGGTAAGTTTAATACTTCGTAGGTAGTCCTTTGGATTTGAGTACCGCTTTCAATCGTCTTGGCATTGATGAAACCAACTTTTCACAATATGATGGTTCAATTTGGCTCCATTCCTTTTTTAGGGCCTGAACAAGGTCATTTTTGTTATTAATCTGGTGGTCCTTTAGTTTTTGGTCAAGATGTTCCCATAAGTGCTCAATTACATTGAGGTCCGGTGATTGCGGGGGGGTTTCCATGACGTGACGACAGTTGAAAAGTAACCACATCCTCACTTTGTGCGCCTTATG
The DNA here is from genome assembly GCA_949775065.1 of Brachyopa scutellaris. Classification (NCBI taxonomy): domain Eukaryota; kingdom Metazoa; phylum Arthropoda; class Insecta; order Diptera; family Syrphidae; genus Brachyopa; species Brachyopa scutellaris. The sequence continues at coordinate 49,868,449 of OX459114.1, read as the reverse complement.
TTTGTGGTCGTTGTCCTGATAGAAATAAAAATTATCTTCGATCCCCAATTTTTGAACGCTTTCGCGAAGATTAGCACTAAGAATGTCCAAATACATATTTTGGTCCGTTATGCCTTCAATAATATGTAGCGTTCCAGGGCCAGCTGCTGACATAGACCCCCAAACCATAACCGAACCTTTTCCATGTTTCACCGTAGGACGTATGTTTTTTTTTAGAAGCGCTTTGTTGGGTTTTGCGCCACACATAGACCCGACCATCAGACCGAAAAACATTAAATTTACTCTCGTCCGTGAAGAGAACATTTTTCCAGAACCCGAAATCTTTATCTTCATATGCTTTGGCAAATTCTCTTCGTTTTTTCTGATTCACTGCTGAAGTGAATGGTTTTTTCCTGGCAACACGACCATGAAGTGAGTGTTTTCTTAGAACTGATCTTATTGTTTCTGGATGCGCTGTTATGTCTGGATTATTTTTGACCAATACAGCCAGCTTGGGGGCGCTTAGAAAAGGATTTTTCTTCATTTCACGAACGATCCATCTCTCGTCAGATTCCGAAAACTGCTTTTTTGGGCTTATTCTTTTCTTATTTTCCACCGATTTTCTTTGTTTAAAACGTTGTATAATATACTGCACAGTACTTCGGCTTCTATTTACACAATCTGCGATTTCACGTTGCGTTTTACCGTTTTTGAAGTGTGTTATGACGATCTCTCTAAGCTGCACTGACGTTTGACCACGTTGGCGTCCCATTTTGCACTAAGCTTTATTTTTTACACGAAACTGTAATGCCATTATCATTATTATTATTATTATTATTAAATTGAACATTATCAACAAATGGCTAGGGACTACCTACAAAGTATTAAAAGTACCGTTATTCCAAGAATAGTCGACAGAATTTCACCATCCAGCTGATGGACGAGTTTCACTCTGCGATCATTTCTTCACTTGTTTTATGTTTTTTTGAGTTCTTATATCATTGCTATGAATTCAGTTAAAGTTTTTAAGTTACAATTAAAGAAAAATATGTGTTCAAAATAAATATGCATTTTCTTTTTAAAATCCTTACACAGGTTTTTAGTTTTTCAGCTGAAAGTGGGAAAAAGTATGTTGCACGAGTTTCATTTTGACATACTGTATGTACATTTATTCATTCGATTAATCATTATACCTATACATAACAGCACTCGCAGTTATTAGTAATTATAATTAATGCATACATGTTTGTTTCATGCAATGTAAAATGAAGTGCCGCAAGCAACTGCTTTTTTATTTTTTGCGGGTAATATTTATAATTAACTAGTTGGCCCGGAGCGGTGGCAGACGTTGGTCTGCCCTTTCCTGTATGTTGTGCGTGAGTTTGATTTCTTAATTACATTTAGAGTCTAAGTTAAGATTAAGAAAATATGAATTTGATCTTACTTTGATTGATGAATGAGTGAAGTAGAAGAATGTACAAAACACGTTTCTGATTTCACTATAGAATATATTAACAATAAATACATACATTTGTACAATGTAATATGATAAGTATTGATTGATATTGATGATATACAGGGTGTCCCAGTTATCTTAATTGATAATGGATAAAAATTAAATATCATAAATGAGGTAAATAACGGTTGATTCTTAAGTCTAAAGAATATTAGCTGTATTTTATTATGCCCGTGATCTGATCCGGATCAGATCAGAATAATAAAACAAACTGGATCATAAGCGCAGACACAGACATTTAGCGCAAACTTGCCATTTTACTACACAGATTTTTAGCGCAGACACAGACATTTGGCACGAAGTTACCATTTTACTACACAGCTTTTTAGCGCAGACACAGACATTAAGCGCGAAGTTGCCATGCAAATGAATATTTTCTTTTAAGAGAAAGTTAAATGCGCTTTTTTTATTGTTAATTCTTATTAACAAATACCAAATGAGAGTAATATTTTGTAGCTATAATTTCGCTTTCACATCGTTAACATATCAATATGAGCAGAATACTAATTTATTCAAATATAATAATATTTAAAAATATTTTGACTGCCCATAATTATTTCTTATTCTAATCTGGTAACAGGCACCATTGACAATCGTATATAATAATTACAGCAACATTCATACACAATACGAAAATGTATCCTAGTGAGAATAATTTTTGGATCACCAAAATTGATCCTGATAAAATCTCGTATTTTTGTTGTAATGCACAATGATTTGTTCTGATCCGGATCAGATCACGGGCATAATCAAATACGGCTATTATTGTTTTAATTTATAGTAATCAATTTAAATTTAATGTAGTGCGATTTGGTGAACAATATTTTTTGCCAATATGAATAGATTCTTCGGTTAACCAATACGTGAGCCTGAGCAATGAGCATGCAACGTATAATTGGCCATGGGAGAAAAATGGGTTTTCTAAGTCCAGGCCACAAATGCACATTGTCTGCCCTTGTGATTTGTTGACTGTCATTGCGAATGCCAAACGAATCGGAAATTGAAACCGTATCATTAGGATACGTGGCAACAGAATGATTTCTCCCCTAAACTTTCCGTTCCAAATGGTTGCTTCAATAACATTTTCGGTGATTCGTTTGATTTCCAAACATTTGCCGTTGCCTGAACTGGGTGAGTTTAAATTACGAGACAGAATTATCAGCGAACAAATCTTCATATCATATATATCTTTTGTCACTTAGCCAACATATTCTTTTTTTATAATCCACTCACGCTAAAGGGGATATGAATACCCTTTTAATGTTTACGCACTGCGCGAGCATATGAAGAACAAGAACGAGAGCCAACATATCTCATTTTGGTCAATAAATATAGAATTTGTTAATAACTTGACTCCAGCGCCATATACTGGGTCCAGCTGGAACTAACCATATGTACACATTCACAAAATTTCATCGAAATAAGTTGGACGGTTGGAAAAAAAAATTATTAATTTAGCCACCAGATAACTTATTTTTGCTTTAGAGCAGCAGAAATGGAGATGGCATTTCGAACAAATGTTTGTGATATTTTGCAAAGTTTGCATTTTGTTTACCTCCATATAGATTTCGAAAAAGCTTTCCATACAAAAATAAGACTGGATAATTATCCAGGCTAAGGTTTTGTTGTATTTTACATTGAAAACATGTTGCGGAAACATGTTTAGCCTATATAGGTTTGAAAAAAAACACGCCTATTATATTAAAAACAGTATGTTTTTTATAATCGCTTGTCATGAGTGGTGGATTTATGAGCATTTCTTTTTTAGCCTTCCGATTGTACCTCTTATTTTTACGGTAGAATGGATGTGGTTACACTGTAGCTTCTGAATTATCATTTTATCTGACAACCACAAATTCAGCCGTTTCATCGAAAGCAAAGTCCCCTATTTCCTTGGATTTTAGTAGCGGGCATAACGGTAATCTATTCTTTCGTATTGTGCCTGTCGCATAAAATCCTTTCTCTTTCAGCAAACTGAAGAGATTATAGGAAGAAAAGAAGTTGTCGAAGAAAATTTGGTGGCGACTGGGATTCAAAATTACACTCAAGTTTTACAATATTCAGGTTAGCCCCAGCGTATGGGATGAATTGAAATAAATAGCCATCGGAACTAAAACCAAATCCAAAGCTTAAGACCAAATCTGACAGGCTTTCCTTTTATAAACATTTTTACGGAATGCCGACCAAAATACGGTACCATTTCTTGATCTACGTACATGTTATGTGAAAGAATACCAAACTGAAAATTTATTTTATTGATTTCAATAAAAAAAAAAGGACCTAGTTTGGCGAACTTATCACTTTTATCCAAACACTTGCTTTCCGACAGATGCACATTTCGCTTGATTGGTCTAAATCGGTTTCGGCAATTGAACTTCGCACTTTTTCGAGACCCTTATCTTCATCTTTTGACCAATACTTATCAATTTGTGGTAAATGGTAATGTGTGATATCCAGATAATATCAGGATATAAATAAATCGTTTTAATGATGATGTCGAATAAGAAGTCATGACGATTGCTTTCCTGTGCATATTTAGTGGAGTAATCAGCTATAGTTGATAAAAGTTCATCACCGAAGCAAAGTCAAAAGATTTCTAATGGAGTTTTACCAGCACACTTTTTTGTCAATAGCTTCACTGTGAACATTCGCTACTGAAACTGGTAGGTAATGTTGAAAATACCGGGTCGCATTTTATTCACTCTGATTTCTTAGATAATTTAACTTTTTGTAATGATGGTTCCTCTTCTGTTGAACGTTGTTGGCATGTATCATTTTGATTACGGCGCAAATGAACTTTAAAAGTGCCTGCTATATCACTTCTCAATTCTTCCAAAACGTTTTCGTCCAAATCTTCTTCATCGGTAAGGTCATCAACAGGTGGTGGAACATATAAATCGTCTACACTCTCAGCTTCCAGTATGTCATCGTCCTAGTGAGCAAGTGATTTTTTCTTGTTTCACGGTATGATATAGTACATATATGTGGTTCTTCAGAAAAAAACAAAGCTCCATGATATTTCCATCATACACATACCACCATTTGTAAATTAAATTACATCTTCAAATATTGTATACCTATGATTTATGATCTACCAAAATTAAGTTGCAGAATAACATTTTCTATCAACAGCCAACAGTAATTTAAATGACAACTGACATAATAAGACAATAAATAGGTCTGTTTGGTGTGCAGTAAATTTACGTAAATTTACTGAACCTGTCAAAAATCAAGAGAATAGAGAGCCAAATGAGAGTGTCAAAAAATTTCCCCTTCTACGAAATCGTGCTAGACCACATCCATGTAGTAGTCCCGGGACATCTATCAAACAGCCATCTGACAATTCGTGAAATGTCAATCTTCATTTTTGTTTGTGTAATTAGAAGTTTCTGAGAGGATTTTCCCCCACTTTTCAAATTATTAACTATTTGACAGATGTCGTTTACGCAACTTTATTGTCTATGGTCAATAAATATGCTCCCGCTAGACATTTGTAGTAGGGACATAGCAGCAAAAATTGCGTTGCGACTTAAAGAAACCTCACAGTGGGAACCTTCCAACTTAGGGCACGCCAGAATACTCTCAATCAATAATTTAAATACAGGAATGACGGAGTACATAACTCCGCTCTTAGATCTCAACATAAAATATAGGACTAATATTCCCAACCGACAGGAATGGGTAGGAAATATCTGTCTAAATGACAAATGTGCATTGGAGATCTACACAGATGGGTCCAAGACAAGTGATGGTATAAGAGCGGGTATTTTTTCGAACCAGCTCAGCATAAACTTGTCCCTGAGGCTGCCAGATCACTGTAGTGTCTTCCAAGCGGAGGTGATGGCTATTCGTAAGCCGCTGAGTGGCATCAAATACATCGAAAACAATCGCAACATTTTCATTTACACCAATAGCCAAGCAGCTATAAAAGCACTCGAATCACCAATTAAAAGATCAAAATTGGTTAGGCACTGCCGCACATCTCTAAACGAGATATCGAGCAGATGCATGCTCACGCTGTGCTGGGTTCCTGGTCATTGTGATATACCAGGTAACTGTGAAGCAGACGAACTAGCCAGAAAAGGTACAAAACTGAGAAGTTGTATCACGGAAAGTGAACCCCTTACCAATAGAACCAATAAAACAGACAAAATCTCTACGCAAGCTCTACAACAGGCTAATGAAAGACAGATTTGGCCACAGCTAAACCAACGTAAGACTTGCAGCCTGCTAAAAATTAACAGAGCATACATATATAGGCATAATAGTTGGCGTACTGACAGGTCATTGTGCAATAGGCAGACATGCCAACAGGTTCGGAATCCTCGCCAATGAAGTTGCCCAGCTCTCTTCTCCTTCAGAAATGAGATTCTGGGAGAATACTTCGTTATAGACCTTCAGGATATTTCCTCAACGGATATCCATAAAATACGAAAATTCATCCAACTCTCATGTGGAAACACAATGGACCTACTTTGGTCTAAGTAAATCCTACCATTTGTGGGGATAGCCACCCAACCTAACCTTACCTTAGTTTGGCCATAACAATTATTTTCTAAAAATGTCCAAGAATATTTTATGTCAACGTTTTTAAAAACGAAGAAATAGTATGCAAATAGAATGAACAATTACAGTGAAATTTAAAGGTGCGTATACCTTTGGCCAAAAACTGGTAAAAATGGTTTTTCATAACCATACATTTATGTTAGTCCACTTAGTGCCTAATTTGGACGATTCATCAATTTTGTAAAATTAATAGCAGAAAATATTGAGATACATATGTATATGTACATATATACAATATACAGTAAAAATCGCTTACAACGACATCGGTTATAATGACATATCGGTTATAGCGACCAAATTCTAAGGTCCCGGTTGAGCTCCATTATAATCCCATTGAAAAACAAATCGTTTACAACGACATCACTTACAACGACATATCGCTTACAGCGACCCTTTTTCCCCTTTTTTTGAAACAAAATATTGGTTATAACGACTAAAATCGATGCAACTATTGGTGCGACTACTTTTTTTTTTTGAACGATCTAGATGCGACGTACATACATATCTGTGTACAACGAATTTCGGATATATTAAAGCTTACCGTTTGTTGATGTTATTTTTTTTTGTTTATCTTTGTTTTTGAGTTTGTTCAACAGTAAGTAAGAAAATCACTTAGTGCCTGTTTCAGTGTAACGAGTGGTCGTAGAAGTTTTATTTTATTCGAAAAATCTTTACAATTGAAGAGAAAAAAGGTTTAATTTTTGCTGGAGATTAAAATTAAAATAAAGACCTTGCGAAGGAGTATTGTGTTTCACACTCCAATATAGTTTAATTAACCTTGATATCGGTTATAGCGACCTATCGCATATAACGACCAAATTCGTCGGTCCCTTGAAGGTCGTTATAACCGATTTTGACTGTACATGCACAATTGCACATGTAGGTACATATGTAACTGAAAACTTTTAACTTAAAATAAGTAAGAAGAACTTAAATTCCTTTTTAATTTAATTTTTATTAAGCACCGTTCGTGTGCTGCTGTTAAGTGAGTTCGATGAAAAACTAAAATACAATTTCATTACCCTAAGCTTCAGTCCCTACGATTCCCCACTTCAATGATGTGCTGACTATGCAGCTCGTGCAAGATATTAAGTTGCCCGCTTCCGTTGATCGTCGTTGGCGACGACGAATGTTTGCAAAGCAGCTGAGTAAGGAAATCCGATGTTGTGTAAGGCAGCTGTATGTGGATATTCGATGTTGATGACCGCTTATGGAGTTGCTAGATCAGCGGTATGTGGCTGTTGCGAACCCATTGTGTTAACTCCTCCCTTGCTTAAGTGAAGGCCGTCCTCGGTCTTTCCCAGGGCCTCGACTACCTTCTGAAGGTCAAGCTGTTGTCGTTTTTTCCTTCGATGTTGTTTTAGTTTGAGGGTGGCATAACAGATCGCAATTAATGCGAGAGTTACGCAACAGGCCAGAACTGGTTGTGTTGTTATCTTCGTCCTCATTTCGTCAATGTAGCGCAAGTTTTCTATATTCATTTTATGCAGAAATGGTAGGCTCAGTACTTCTTGGTGACCAGTGATATTTAATAGAGCTACTGAGGTGGTACCTGGACGTCTCCTCTGAATGTTGTTGCGATTAACAAATCTGGATCCATTGACCCAGACCTCATCGTCGAAAGTGAGTAAGTATGTGCCGGTGATAGTTCTCTCAACATCATTAATCTCCTTAACTTTGGCTGGACTGTCGTTGATTATGATGATACCGTCATCAACCACTACTACAGGATCCAGGTGGTTAGGTTGAGTGTTGCAGTGTGCTACGCCGCCAGAGTACAGTTGTTGGGCGCAGGTCTTATTTGGTGCCTCCTTGCAGAATGTTGATGTCGTTGTTGGGCTGCAATCGTCAACCGCAAGCACCCGGTTGTCGCATTCTGCTACTATGTTGTTATCTGTGAGGTGGAGAATCGTTCCGCCATGCGAGACGGGGAAAATGCTAACTTTCTTACATACTAACTTAGGTTTAGGGTACTTTATAAGGAAATGCAAGACATTATCATTTTGTAAGATTTTAATACTAGCTACTTCCATTAATTCTGTCACACTAATATTTGTGAATTGCTCATTAATTATTGATTTTAAGTCATTGTCGTCAAGAATTGTCGGATTAATTACGTTAATTTTAGCAAGTGTTATTGAGAGCATTAAATTTTCTATTTCAGTGATCATGATTCTATTTCTAGCCAACAATATTTCGTAAAGGTGAGCAGTATCGATGTGCTCCTTTTTAGAGCTTGCCAGTATGGTATTTACGGTGTCTGTAAGCTTATTAATTTGCTCCTGAGTTTTTGTGTTTATTAATACCTGCCTATTGTTTGATTCAGTGAGTTGAGTCTGTGTGAACTTTATCCTCTCAAAGTCATCAAAGTCGGGAGTCCCGGCAATCACCTTTAAAGCCGTGCCTAAAAAGTTTAAACTTCTCGCGTGCCTATGGTGTATGTTTATAGCTGCAAAGAGTGTCCCCAAATGTCTGGCGTCTATTTCCAAAATTTTCCTCATGTGTGTTTGTGGGAAAAGGTCAGTCATGTTGATCGTCTCGTCCATAATTTCGGAGTTCGCAGTCAAGTTAGTTGTGTGCCTAAGGTAGCCATGGTCCTGCCAGATTATGACACCTCCGTTCAAGATTGGAATATAGTCCGAATGAGTGTAGTCCGTCAGTCTTACAGTTACTGTCGTCGAGATTGAAAGCAGCATGAGTAGGATCCTGAAAAAAAATGTTTTGTTTCCCTTAATGCGATACTTGTGCGGGTCTAACAAATGATAAAAAATGGGGATATTTCCCTGCTCTATACTATCCTACCTTAGATTTACTCTATTCTATCCTATCCTACCTTAGGTTGTCCTTGTGGACCATCCTCCCTTTAATGAGAACTGTTGTCCCCAAATCAGCTTCTACTCTTTCTTCCACGTACAGTGGGGTAAGTTTATTGCCCAACCTTCTGTTGGTCTTTACCAATACCTTTTCTCCAACTCGGAAGATCCTGTTTCGCCTTGACTCATTGTGCTTTTGCAATAATGCCTCCTGTGCCTTTTGAACCTTATTTTTTCATTTCCTCTCTAAACTCGGCTGGAGCCGAGTGAATGATATCAAGTGGTTTTTGGTCCGTGACTGAATGGATGGTCCTATTGTATTCTATAGTAGCTTGTAATATCAGGTCAACCGTGTCGTCGATTTTTCTTTCTAGCTTAAGACATCTTGCAATTTCTAGTAGAGTGCTGTGCAGCCGTAGCGCAAGCGGTTAGTGCGTCGGACTGCTGAGCCAGCGGTCTTGGGTTCGAATCCCGCCGCAAACACCTAAAAGTTTTTCACAGTGCCCACCTCTTTCGAATGTCTGACAAGCATCAAAGAGTATCACTTGTCACGATTGAGCTTCTTAACTCGCCGTTCGGAGTCGGCAAAAAACTGTAGGTCCCTTCCATTCGTGCAAAAATATAACACGCATACACAAATGGTTGCGAGAAGCAGGCCCAGGTTCACCTCGAGCTGTAGCGCCAACTAAGTAAGTAAGTAAGCTGTGCAGCCTCTCCACTTGACCATTAGACGTGCTGTGTAAAGGTGGGGCGTTGACTATATGGACATTAAAATGATTCAGTAAAATTGACCTTATAGTCTCGGAATTTAATGATGCCTCGTTGTCACAGAAAATTGTTTTTGTTTGAGGAAAAAAATTCATTAGCTGCAGAATTGGTGTTTTCACGTCCTCAATCGTACGGGACAATATCGGCTGGACCACAGCGAATTTGGAAAACTTGTCGACGCAAGTTAGGAAATATTTTTTATCTGTGGAAAATATGTCAATGTGCAGCATTTCGCCTGCATATGATGGGATTGGCGTCTCGCCGATTAGTTGCTTCTTTGGGTGTCGGTCATACTTGGCCTTTGAGCATGTTTTGCAGTTCGCGACAATCTCATTTGCTAATTTGGTCATTTTTGGAAAAAAGTAATCACGTAAAACTTGTTTTACATTTTCCTGGGCAGCTCTGTGTGCCCGATTATGTTCTGTAATTATGATTTCTTTTTGCTCAGTTTTATCGAAAATATCTACCACGAATTCCCTAGAATATCGAAACTTTGTTGCTGGGAACAACTCGACGAGCCTATGCTGAATATGGGCCAAAATTGGAAGTTCACAATGAATTGCGTTGACCACATCTGGTTTTACCATATCTTTTACTGTTTCTGTAAGTGTGTCCCTGTCTGAAAAATACACGAAGTGCCTACTTTTCTCCCCGAAGATTATGAAGCTGCGAGTTGAGGCGAATGCTGCCTCTTCTATAAGTATTTGGTTTCTAAAACAATTTACTGGTTTATCCGTTGCCTCGATAGTATAAGTCAGGGATAGTTCACTATGGATTGTAGCAACGTCGGAATCTGCTTGATCCTCTAGAGCATGAATGTTTTGTCGTGACAGTGCGTCAGCAACATGATTCTCTTTTCCTGGTTTATAGAATATGTGAGCATTATGCTCGTCAATAAATGCTTTCCAGCGCTTTATCTTTGCATTCGGGTTTCGGTCTGAAACCGCAAATGTGAGGGGTTGATGATCAGTGAAAATGTTTAGAGTTTTTACTCCATAGAGGTAGCTACGCAGATTTTTCAGGGCCCACACAATGGCCAAAAGTTCCCTTTCGTTGGTCGCAAAATGCAATTCCCTGTCTTTAAATGTCCTCGAAATCATTGTTATTGGTTTCCCATCTTGGGACAAGACCGCTCCCAGCCCATGAGACGAAGCATCCGTGGTTAGGTCAAAAGGCTTCCTGAAGTCTGGGTATAATAACGTAACATCTTCCGATATCAAGATGTTCCTCAATTTGTTAAAGGCTTGTAGTTGCTTGTCATCAAATTTGATCTTAATTTTTTTTGACTGGTGGGCACTTACCTTGCCGTTTTCACCCTTCAAGGTGTCAGACAGGGGTCTAGCTATGGATGCGAAATCCTTTATGAAACACCTGTAGTAGCTGGCCAGGCCTAAAAAGGATCTCACCTCGAACAGTGTCGAAGGCTCTGTGTAATTTTGAATTGCCTCCACTTTTGTCGGACTCGTTTTGATACCTCCTCTTGATACTGTGAAACCAAGGTATTCCACATCTTCCTTGAAAAAGTTTGACTTTTCTCGTGAGACCCTCATGTTGGCCTCGTACAAACTTCGTAAAACCCAGTCAATGTGCTTGACGTGGTCCGCCTCAGTCTCAGAGAAGATGATTACATCGTCGACGTAAACGTAGCAGGTCTTTCCGATCTGCTCGCGAAGAACATCATCTATAGCCCTCTGAAAAATACTGGGCGCATTTTTTAACCCGAATGGGAGTCGGCAGAATTCATATTTCCCGCCGTTTACGGAAAACGCAGTTTTTTCCCGATCTCGCTCTGCGAGTTCGATTTGATGAAACCCTGACCTTAGGTCTAGGGTCGTAAAATATCTTGCTTTACCCAAATTTGACAAAATCACCACAACGTTAGGAATGGGATACTTGTCGTCTATTGTTTTTTGGTTGAGCTTACGAAAGTCTATTACCAGACGTTTCTTTTTATTGCCCAACTCGTCAGTACCCTTTTTATCGACAACCCAGATGGGGTTATTATAAGGGGACTTAGATGGTCTGATTATGCCATTTTTCAAAAGATCTTTTACTTCATTATTAACGAAATCAGCTACACCCATAGGGTATGGGTATAGTTTTGAGTAAACGGGATCGTTACTTTCGGTGCGAATAGTAGCGACAATGCCTGTGTTAAATGGCAGCAACTCGTTAGAGTCTGCAAATGCCTTAGCTCTATTACTCATCATTTTTTGAAAATCAGCCCTTACCGATGGGGGGACCTCTATATCGTCTATTCTTGTAAAATTTACGTTCTCGCATTTGTAGAATCGAATTCTTTCTGATCCAGAATCGAAGCGAATTACATTTTGTCTTAAACAAATTGTAGCATTGATTTGCGTTAGCAGATCAAGGCCAATTATTCCATCAAAGGTCGTAAGACCGGGAAGTATGAAAAAAGGACTGTTCTTTCCGAACACAGTTATAAAACATTTGTATCTAATACTATTATAGCCATGAATTGACTTAACGAGGAAAGGGGCGTCAACAGGAACGATATTTCCTATCTCTTGCAGCGGTTTGATGTAATTTTTTGAAGCCCCAGTATCAATTAAAAGTCTCATAGGTCTCCCCGCTATAGTTCGATGTATGAACGGAAGCAGGGAGTTTCCCCTAAAAAATGTACGCAATCGGAGGCAGATGCGTCTGCTTCAGCTTCGGCTGCTTCTGACTCAGCCAAGACTTCATAGTCATTATACCCTTCTTGATCTCGTGAGGAATTTTCCTGCGACATATGATTAATTCTTTGACGTCTTTGCCCCGAATGCCTTTCCGAGCTATTAGGTCTCTTAAATCTATACCCCTGTCCCTGATTGTAGGCATTACTACCGTAGCTTTGGCGTTGGTGGTCGGTAGACTGTCGGAAACGCGACGATGTGGGATCCACATCCATTTTTTCAACCGGCTCGTGCCTGTTAGGGCCACGATAATCATTTCCTCTTGTTTGGTTGTCGTAACCATGTTGTCTACTATAATAGGGGTTTTTTCCCTGATTGTCCGGGGTGATAGTTTGGCTATTATACCTATTAATATTGACATTGGTTTTATTTTGCGGTCGGTTTTGTGATCGCTGGTACTCAAACCTCTGTGTTTTCTCTCTGGCATAGTTCGTTGCGAACATGTACCTCTCGTGGTTAGACTCAACTTCTTGAGCCAATGCCAGAGCGGCTGGCAAATCGGACGGACGGGCTGAAAATAGGACGTCGTTTAATGATTTCTTTAAACCAGATATAAACACACGAAGTGCATCTGTTCTGTATTTCTCGTTAATAGAACTGGCTAATGTGGTGTCGAATGTCATTATAGTCTTGTTTGTTAGCAGTGTAAGCTTCCTCTCAATCTCGTCATAGTACTGCATGATAGTTAGGTTGCCTTGTCTCAGAGTACTTAATTCCTGTTCGATCAGGTATATTGGCCGCTTGTCGGCATATGTAAAATCTAACCTAGCTATGATGGCCTTAAAATTTAAAACTGTATTGAACGAGGCCAAAACGGCGTCGGCCGGACCCCTAATCTTGTTTCTCACTATAGCTATTGCTTGATAGTGTTTTGAACTACCGTCGTATTTCTCGAAAAGTTTGTAGGCGGAGTGTGCTGCCTGTCGCCAGGATACATAGATTTCCTGCTTGCCATCAAACTCCGGTAACGACTTGACTATGTCGAGAGGCTCATCACATTTAACACCTTCAACTATTTTCGCTTCCTGATATACTTCCACTTCCACTGGCTCGTTCAAGCTTGCGCTTGAAAGTTTTTTGGCTACATCATCTAATTTCTTATCGAATTCTAACCTTTGAGTCTGGAGTGCGCCGCGCACCGCGGATTCTACTAAAACCTGCAAATCTACAGCATTCATTTTTATTTTATTTTCGTTGTTTATCTCGCTAATACTCAAGTACCTAAGGTCTTCCAGCACTCGACTCAGTTCACATTCACTATCACTCATTAATCTTTAAACTACCCAGCTAACGAACACCGCAACCTTTGGGTCTATCTTTAGCTTGCAAAAATATTTCACAGTAACAATATTTTCTAATTTTGAATCAATAATGGGCAATGAATAACACGACAATTCTTGGCACAAAACTTATTTAAGTAATTTTATTTAATAATGAGAAATAATTAATGAGCAATCACTTACAATTTCTCCATTTCAAAAATGATTAGATTATTTCTTGATATCTTATTGGTGTCAATTGCTGAGGCTTGTAGTCGTGTGCGTCGCCCACAGTCCGTGTCGATTGCTTCGGTGAATTTCGTCGTAGTCTACGTTGTTCTGATGGCGATGCTTCCAATGGGTTCTGGTTCCTTATAGTTGTCGTGTGACACAAAAATGTTTAATGGTTTTTATTTATTTTAATTCAACAATGCCCCACGTTGGGCGCCACTGAAAACTTTTAACTTAAAATAAGTAAGAAGAACTTAAATTCCTTTTTAATTTAATTTTTATTAAGCACCGTTCGTGTGCTGCTGTTAAGTGAGTTCGATGAAAAACTAAAATACAATTTCATTACCCTAAGCTTCAGTCCCTACGATTCCCCACTTCAATGATGTGCTGACTATGCAGCTCGTGCAAGATATTAAGTTGCCCGCTTCCGTTGATCGTCGTTGGCGACGACGAATGTTTGTAAAGCAGCTGAGTAAGGAAATCCGATGTTGTGTAAGGCAGCTGTATGTGGATATTCGATGTTGATGACCGCTTATGGAGTTGCTAGATCAGCGGTATGTGGCTGTTGCGAACCCATTGTGTTAACTTGTAGTAAATCAAATGTAGAAAAAAAGCATTCGCTTAGCAAAATAATACCGCCGAAAAAGGCAAAAAAGCCATTTAATAACACTGTGTGCCGTTTTTCAGGTCATCGCCTCGGGCTTAAGATTTAAGCATTGATCCAAAGATCTAGCCATGAGAAAGTGCTATGAGAAAGTGCTCAAAATAAGGTTTGAGCCAAAATATTCATGAGGCTATAAAATACGTTAGGCAGCCAATCTGGCAAAATGAATGATACAGATTTTCTATTTTTGGTAAGTACTTTCAGGATCAATGCTCAAATTTTAGGCCCGAAAAAACTGGTTCACTGTGTAATAAAGGTTTTTATGTGCAAAAATATAACACGCACACACAGCTGTAGCGCCAACTAAGAAGTAGTGCGATTTGGTGAACAATATTTTTTGCCAATATGAATAGATTCTTCGGTTGACCAATACGTGAGCCTGAGCAATGAGCATGCAACGTATAATTGGCCATGGGAGAAAAATGGGTTTTCTAAGTCCAGGCCACAAATGCACATTATCTGCCCTTGTGGGCACCGTAGCGCAAGTGGTTAGTGCGTCGGACTACTGAGCCAGCGGTATTGGGTTCGAATCCCGCCGCAAACACCTAAAAGTTTTTCACAGTGCCCACCTCTTTCGAATGTCTGACAAACATCAAAGAGTAACATTTGTCTCGATTGAGCTTCTCAACTCGCCGTTCGGAGTCGGCAAAAAACTGTAGGTCCCTTCCATTTGTGCAAAAATATAACACGGACACACAAATGGTTGCGAGAAGCAGGCCCAGGTATAATTGGCCATGGGAGAAAAATGGGTTTTCTAAGTCCAGGCCACAAATGCACATTGTCTGCCCTTGTGATTTGTTGACTGTCATTGCGAGTGCCAAACGAATCGGAAATTGAAACCGTATCATTAGGATACGTGGCAACAGAATGATTTCTCCCCTAAACTTTCCGTTCCAAATGGTTGCTTCAATAACATTTTCGGTGATTCGTTTGATTTCCAAACATTTGCCGTTGCCTGAACTGGGTGAGTTTAAATTACGAGACAGAATTATCAGCGAACAAATCTTCATATCATATATATCTTTTGTCACTTAGCCAACATATTCTTTTTTTATAATCCACTCACGCTAAAGGGGATATGAATACCCTTTTAATGTTTACACACTGCGCGAGCATATGAAGAACAAGAACGAGAGCCAACATATCTCATTTTGGTCAATAAATATAGAATTTGTTAATAACTTGACTCCAGCGCCATATACTGGGTCCAGCTGGAACTAACCATATGTACACATTCACAAAATTTCATCGAAATAAGTTGGACGGTTGGAAAAAAAAATTATTAATTTAGCCACCAGATAACTTATTTTTGCTTTAGAGCAGCAGAAATGGAGATGGCATTTCGAACAAATGTTTGTGATATTTTGCAAAGTTTGCATTTTGTTTACCTCCATATAGATTTCGAAAAAGCTTTCCATACAAAAATAAGACTGGATAATTATCCAGGCTAAGGTTTTGTTGTATTTTACATTGAAAACATGTTGCGGAAACATGTTTAGCCTATATAGGTTTGAAAAAAAACACGCCTATTATATTAAAAACAGGATGTTTTTTATAATCGCTTGTCATGAGTGGTGGATTTATGAGCACTTCTTTTTTAGCCTTCCGATTGTACCTCTTATTTTTACGGTAGAATGGATGTGGTTACACTGAATTATCATTTTATCTGACAACCACAAATTCAGCCGTTTCATCGAAAGCAAAGTCCCCTATTTCCTTGGATTTTAGTAGCGGGCATAACGGTAATCTATTCTTTCGTATTGTGCCTGTCGCATAAAATCCTTTCTCTTTCAGCAAACTGAAGAGATTATAGGAAGAAAAGAAGTTGTCGAAGAAAATTTGGTGGCGACTGGGATTCAAAATTACACTCAAGTTTTACAATATTCAGGTTAGCCACAGCGTATGGGATGAATTGAAATAAATAGCCATCGGAACTAAAACCAAATCCAAAGCTTAAGACCAAATCTGACAGGCTTTCCTTTTATAAACATTTTTACGGAATGCCGACCAAAATACGGTACCATTTCTTGATCTACGTACATGTTATGTGAAAGAATACCAAACTGAAAATTTATTTTATTGATTTCAATAAAAAAAAATGGATCTAGTTTGGCGAACTTATCACTTTTATCCAAACACTTGCTTTCCGACAGATGCACATTTCGCTTGATTGGTCTAAATCGGTTTCGGCAATTGAACTTCGCACTTTTTCGAGACCCTTATCTTCATCTTTTGACCAATACTTATCAATTTGTGGTAAATGGTAATGTGTGATATCCAGATAATATCAGGATATAAATAAATCGTTTTAATGATGATGTCGAATAAGAAGTCATGACGATTGCTTTCCTGTGCATATTTAGTGGAGTAATCAGCTATAGTTGATAAAAGTTCATCACCGAAGCAAAGTCAAAAGATTTCTAATGGAGTTTTACCAGCACACTTTTTTGTCAATAGCTTCCATGTGAACATTCGCTACTGAAACTGGTAGGTAATGTTGAAAATACCGGGTCGAATTTTATCCAATCTGATTTCTTAGATAATTTAACTTTTTGTAATGATGGTTCCTCTTCTGTTGAACGTTGTTGGCATGTATCATTTTGATTACGGCGCAAATGAACTTTTAAAGTGCCTGCTATATCACTTCTCAATTCTTCCAAAACGTTTTCGTCAAAATCTTCTTCATCGGTAAGGTCATCAACAGGTGGTGGAACATATAAATCGTCTACACTCTCAGCTTCCAGTATGTCATCGTCCTAGTGAGCAAGTGATTTTTTCTTGTTTCACGGTATGATATAGTACATATATGTGGTTCTTCAGAAAAAAACAAAGCTCCGTGATATTTCCATCATACACATACCACCATTTGTAAATTAAATTACATCTTCAAATATTGTATACCTATGATTTATGATCTACCAAAATTAAGTTGCAGAATAACATTTTCTATCAACAGCCAACAGTAATTTAAATGACAACTGACATAATAAGACAATAAATAGGTCTGTTTGGTGTGCAGTAAATTTACGTAAATTTACTGAACCTGTCAAAAATCAAGAGAATAGAGAGCCAAATGAGAGTGTCAAAAAATTTCCCCTTCTACGAAATCGTGCTAGACCACATCCATGTAGTAGTCCCGGGACATCTATCAAACAGCCATCTGACAATTCGTGAAATGTCAATCTTCATTTTTGTTTGTGTAATTAGAAGTTTCTGAGAGGATTTTCCCCCACTTTTCAAATTATTAACTATTTGACAGATGTCGTTTACGCAACTTTATTGTCTATGGTCAATAAATATGCTCCCGCTAGACATTTGTAGTAGGGACATAGCAGCAAAAATTGCGTTGCGACTTAAAGAAACCTCACAGTGGGAACCTTCCAACTTAGGGCACGCCAGAATACTCTCAATCAATCATTTAAATACAGGAATGACGGAGTACATAACTCCGCTCTTAGATCTCAACATAAAATATAGGACTAATATTCCCAACCGACAGGAATGGGTAGGAAATATCTGTCTAAATGACAAATGTGCATTGGAGATCTACACAGATGGGTCCAAGACAAGTGATGGTATAAGAGCGGGTATTTTTTCGGACCAGCTCAGCATAAACTTGTCCCTCAGGCTGCCAGATCACTGTAGTGTCTTCCAAGCGGAGGTGATGGCTATTCGTAAGCCGCTGAGTGGCATCAAATACATCGAAAACAATCGCAACATTTTCATTTACACCGCCGAATCACCAATTAAAAGATCAAAATTGGTTAGGCACTGCCGCACATCTCTAAACGAGATATCGAGCAGATGCATGCTCACGCTGTGCTGGGTTCCTGGTCATTGTGATATACCAGGTAACTGTGAAGCAGACGAACTAGCCAGAAAAGGTACAAAACTGAGAAGTTGTATCACGGAACCAATAGAACCAATAAAACACAAAATCTCTACGCAAGCTCTACAACAGGCTATGAAAGACAGATTTGGCCACAGCTAAACCAACGTAAAACTTGCAGCCTGCTAAAAATTAACAGAGCATATCGGCATAATAGTTGGCGTGTGGGCACCGTAGCGCAAGTGGTTAGTGCGTCGGACTACTGTGCCAGCGGTCCTGGGTTCGAATCCCGCCGCAAACACCTAAAAGTTTTTCACAGTGCCCACGTCTTTCGAATGTCTGACAAGCATCAAAGAGTATCATTTGTCATGATTGAGCTTCTCAACTCGCCGTTCGGAGTCGGCAAAAAACTGTAGGTCCCTTCCATTCGTGCAAAAATATAACACGCACACACAAATGGTTGCGAGAAGCAGGCCCAGGTTCACCTCGAGCTGTAGCGCCGACTAAGTAAGTAATAGTTGGCGTACTGACAGGTCATTGTGCAATAGGCAGACATGCCAGCAGGTTCGGAATCCTCGCCAATGAAGTTGCCCAGCTCTCTTCTCCTTCAGAAATGAGATTCTGGGAGAATACTTCTTTATAGACCTTCAGGATATTTCCTCAACGGATATCCATAAAATACGAAAATTCATCCAACTCTCATGTGGAAACACAATGGACCTACTTTGGTCTAAGTGAATCCTACCATTTGTGGGGATAGCCACCCAACCTAACCTTACCTTAGTTTGGCCATAACAATTATTTTCTAAAAATGTCCAAGAATATTTTATGTCAACGTATTTAAAAACGAAGAAATCGTATGCAAATAGAAAGAAAAATTACAGTGAAATTTAAAGGTGCGTATACGCCAAAAACTGGTAAAAATGGTTTTTCATAACCATACATTTATGTTAGTCCACTTAGTGCCTAATTTGGACGATTCATCGATTTTGTAAAATTAATAGCAGAAAATATTGAGATACATACATATGTATATGTACATATATACAATATACTGTGGGCGTCAAATGTGAGTAAACACCCATATGATTTTTCGAGTTACATGTAATTTAAACAAAAAAATTAACAAAAATTAGATTCCAATGATGCAAAATAAAAGCTTTATTCAATAACAATAAAACAGCGGAAAAAATAAATCAATTAAAATAAAACTAATAAATTTTTTCTAATAAAAACTAGCCATACTCCATTTTTTACGCGTCAAAAGTAAGTCAACATTATCAATTTCTTTAAGAAATTCATAAATTTAATAGCTTAAAAATAAATCTCAATATTTAGTTGGACCACGTTCAGACTTAATAACTACTTTCAGTCTGCGTGGCATGGATATACCAAGTTAATTTGTAACATCAGAGGTTATTTGGAACCATTCTTCTATAAAAACCTTTTGTTAGGTGCTCTTTTGTGGGCACCGTAGCGCAAGTGGTTAGTGCGTCGGACTACTGAGCCAGCGGTCTTGGGTTCGAATCCCGCCGCAAACACCTAAAAGTATTTCACAGTGCCCACCTCTTTCGAATGTCTGACAAGCATCAAAGAGTATCATTTGTCACGATTGAGCTTCTCAACTCGCCGTTCGGAGTCGGCAAAAAACTGTAGGTCCCTTCCATTCGTGCAAAAATATAACTCGCACACACAAATGGTTGCGAGAAGCAGGCCCAGGTTCACCTCGAGCTGTAGCGCCAACTAAGTAAGTAAGTAGGTGCTCTTTGCTTTTAATAGTCTTTAATAGTATTGGTGGGCACCGTAGCGCAAGTGGTTAGTGCGTCGGACTACTGAGCCAGCGGTCTTGGGTTCGAATCCCGCCGCAAACACCTAAAAGTTTTTCACAGTGCCCACCTCTTTCGAATGTCTGACAAGCATCAAAGAGTATCATTTGTCACGATTGAGCTTCTCAACTCGCCGTTCGGAGTCGGCAAAAAATTGTAGGTCCCTTCCATTCGAGCAAAAATTTGTTTGTTGATGTTATTTTTTTTTGTTTATCTTTGTTTTTGAGTTTGTTCAACAGTTAGTAGGAAAATCACTTAGTGCCTGTTTCAGTGTAACGACTGGTCGTAGAAGTTTTATTTTATTCGAAAAATCTTTACAATTGAAGAGAAAAAAGGTTTCATTTTTGCTGGAGATTAAAATAAAGACCTTGCGAAGGAGTATTGTGTTTCACACTCCAATATAGTTTAATTAACCTTGATATCGGTTATAGCGACCTATCGCATATAACGCCCAAATTCGTCGGTCCCTTGAAGGTCGTTGTAACCGATTTTGACTGTACATGCACAATTGCACATGTAGGTACATATGTAGTAAATCAAATGTAGAAAAAAAGCATTCGCTTAGCAAAATAATACCGCCGAAAAAAGCAAAAAAGCCATTTAATAACACTGTGTGCCGTTTTTCAGGTCATCGCCTCGGGCTTAAGATCTAAGCATTGATCCAAAGATCTAGCCATGAGAAAGTGCTCAAATTAAGGTTTGAGCCAAAATATTCATGAGGCTATAAAATACGTTAGGCAGCCAATCTGGCAAAATGAATGATACAGATTTTCTATTTTTGGTAAGTACTTTCAGGATCAATGCTCAAATTTTAGGCCCGAAAAAACTGGTTCCCTGTGTAATAAAGGTTTTTATGCATTATTTTTAAAATTGTAACCCAAAACAGTTTGAAGTTCTCTAGTATGTAACAATCCCTTGCGATTATCTCTCAGGAAAGCCTTGAATGAAATAAAGGACCTTTCAACATAGCCAGAGCCTAGTGGAGCCAAGATAAGAGATGTCACGTCCTTGACCCTAATATTTCCAGTCCAATTTAGAGTTTGCAGCGCCGTTTCGTTGTTCAGCTGGGGTGGGTTCGGGAATAGAGTGGTGTATTCACAATGAATACGAAGTTAAATTAATTTTAAGGGCGCCACCCAATTTTTGAATGAAGGGATTGGGAAACCTTTTACGAAGTAAACACAAGTAAACCACCGGTGATTCTGAAATTCGACTGAATGGGAAAAATGCAAAGACGAGGTGAATTCTTTTTGAACCACGTTATAAATAACTTGGTCGATTTATTAAAGTCAAACGAAATGGAAGTGAGTATTATTATGATTATGACCAAAGCTAGGATTTAACTTTAGGGTGGAGTTGGAAAAAATCTACCGAGGTAGATGAAAAAAAACCAACTCAAGACCAGGAAATAAAGATGGCTACACCGAATATATGAAAGTTAGCGATATTAAATATTAGATATAAATTAGATGTAAATGAAAATCGATGTAAGTTAAATGAAATTAGGTATGGAAATTAATATATACATATATATATATATCGGTGGCCAACGGAATAGCTTCCGATTTACCTTACGGTTCCAACTAGGGTTATTGGACAGTTCCAGAATGGAACGGGTCGCGAGCCGTTAATAGTGGCAGATTCTTTTACTGCCGTTAATTACGCGGGGACAAAGGTTTATTTCTACTAATTTAAAATCTATTCTTGCGGAACTCTATACTACCAATCTACTAAACAATTTCTTCACTTTACTTATCTTATATCCTTTCGACTCTGGGGCTTATGTATCCTTCAAAGGCTATCTCCTGGGGTGATGGGGAAAGATAATTCTCCGCCACAGTCTCTACCTCAATCTGTCGTATCTCCAAACTTCTCGTTTTCTATCTTCTCGTATTTTTGTCTTAATGTGTAGTATCATAATTTGCCTTTCGTTTGTAAACTTCTTTGTCTATTGTCCTCTAAATATGTTTCTCTTTTCCAACAATAGTCTGCTATCTCTCAGACGGTCAACCAAGAAGTGCTAGTAGCCGCACTGAGAGCTTTAGACCGCCATTCACATTTCACACACACATACGCACACATCCATAGCATGCGAATTCAGCCATCTCGCCTTCGTTAAGCTCTCATTGAGAGCACTTCACCAACACTTCCTGACGCACTGTCTCTTTGGCGGGAAAGGTTTAGTGGTGTTAGTGATGATGAATTCGCCTTGCCATTGTTAGTTGATTCAGCTGCCAGAACAAAGGGAATCACATCCAGAGTTCCAGAGCTCTGCAATTTCCAGTCACACTTCCAATATTCGCAAGTTCTAGTTCTGTTTGTTTTGAGGTACTAGTGACTGTTTTGGTTCGCATCTCTACCCGCCCACAATACCCATTAATTAACTTTTACACCCAAAAATGAACCTGACTCGGAAGTTAAGTATCTTTCGCGGATTTTAACAAAGTAAACCTTTGGGTAGAAGAAACAAGGGGCAAAGAGAACCCAGGGAATCAGAAGATATTCCTTACAAGGGTTTTATTGCTGGTTGGAGAATTTGGGGTTTACAAAATGTAATTTCTTTAAAGGGCAAACAGTCAGGTTTAGGGTGGGTGCACGACCTTTAGATTGATGATTGAGTTTCCTATTGGGGCGTTTTCAGTGCGTTGGGGACGGTCCATCCCTTAGAGTTTCCAGTTCGCCGACTGGCTCTGAGTCCGGGGTACCTGCTTTGCTAACTTCAAATGGCATGCGCAAGCGAAAGCACAGGCGTGAAGCCCAGTAACTTTCCACAAGCGTGTTGCTCTCTGAAGGTAGCGGAGTGAAGAAAAATAAGAAAAAGGTGGGAGCGGAGAGAAGGAACGGAACGGAGCTTTTGGTGCGATTTTTGAACGCAACAAATTTGGTTAAAAAACCGCGTACAATTTTTTATCTCATCTTCAGCTACGGGCCCTTTACCTTGTTGTAATTTCTCCTCGAGTCCGTTCAAAGTCTTTAACACCTCTTCTTCTAAATACTACGCATTGCACTAAGATCAAGTGCTCAAATTAAAGTACATGAAACTACAGGAGTCACCTGTAATTTGTAAACGCTTATATGTGTTGTCTTTCAGGTTGACTAAAAATCTTTTTTTCCAATTTCACCACCATCTTTAAACGGGTCTTGGGGCATTTTCACTTTCAATGACAAGCAACAAAATATTTTGGGAACAGCACGCATTTAAGCAGATGCAATATTCAACAGACTAGCACTTAGTATAACCAGTATGTCACAGAATATCAATCTAGATGAAAAGGCGCACAGTTACGAAAAAAATACTTCGGTTTTTGTCAGATGAAAAGATGGTAAATAAGACTGCGGCGAAGAAGAAGCGCATGTATGTTGAATTGATACAAATATATTTAGGGTTGTATTGGTGTGTAGGGATTTTTTTATGCGCGCTAGTGTAAACAATGCGTGCAGTTATGTGCATGTTCATACGAGAGAAAAATATGCTCTCACACGTGTGGACACTGAAATTTATTTCGTGTGAGCAAGGATAAATCGTTTAGTTAAGAAGAACGTGCACAGCTACTTTGATAAATAGTACCAAAAAGGCAAAAAAGGCAATATGAGTAAAAAAAAAAAAAAGGCAAAAAAAGGCAAGTCAACAAAATCCGTTCTCTGCTAGTGCAACACGTAGCGCGATCACATGATAAAAAGACAAGCAGAAGGACAGACTGATCAGCGAAATTGTAAACATATGTATGTTTACATATACATATGTATACAAATTAAACTTTTTATTATTTACTTAACATAAAAAAAACAATTTTTTAGTTCCGATGAGGAGAACCTCTTTTATTTAAGATTAAAAATGAACTAACTTAGAAACTAACAATATGAAAACTTATCACCTAACTTACGTGCAGGAATGCGGGAATGTGGGAGCATGGAATGTGGGATTGGGAAGGTGTCGGATGGACGGCAGACGGTTAGTCAGCGTCTTATTGCTGTAGCATGTTCAAGTGCATGCAGGTGTCGGGTGATGACGATGCGATGGTTTCGTGTGAATATATTTGCGCTGGAGGTCATCGTATTTTGTTGCAACTTATAATGTGTTAACTTACATGTACAAACATATGTATGTACACTAACATGCAAAAAACAGTCGCACTCAAGTAAATCAGAAATGGTTCACTTTGACCTGCTCTGTTTCCTGTTTTTTTTTTTTTTTTTTTTTCATTTAACGGGAAAACCAGTTTCATTATCCAGTAGTTAGGATTCTTAATAGTTAGTTTAGTCCGAGGTTTCCTTGTTTTTGAAGTTGTTCTGATTTTTGAATCGTTTTTGTAAAGTGAAGTGAAAAGTACAAAAGTACATTGCATGTTAGTGTAGTGTATATATGAATGTACATATGTATTGATCTTGAACGTAGTTCCAGACATATTACGAAAGAAATTTTACTCAATAATTTGTTTTAAAAAACTCCAGAATAGGGAAATACATACATATATAGCGTAACGACTACAACTATTGGCATCTTCCGTAAAAGGAGTATCTAATATATGATTAGAGTACGACGGTATTGCATACTGAATAGGCGGTGCAATATTAGCTGGGTTCAAAAGTTTCTGGAAGTGTGCCCGTAATGAATCAGCAGTGAGCTCAATACTAATCTCGAGTTTTTTCCCATTTAAACCCCAAATTTTTGACCCAACTATTGGCACCCCATCATTCAACAGCGATTTTCTTATTATCCTGTAGTCCAAACAAGTCCATTTAAGTTTTTTTTATTTTTTTCAAAATCTACATCTATTCCTCACATTTCTGTGTCATTATTTTAATGATAGCGATTTATCTTTAGTAGCAATTTATAAGTGAAACTTTGTGCACGTAAAAAGAATAAAATGCCCGAAATTGAGAGTGTTTTGGTTAAGGACATATAATTTGGTAAGCTATTGTTGACCATTTATGTCACTATTTTTACGGCGTCAGCAGTCCTACACAGAACCAAGCCTAGCTTCTCGCAACCATTTGTGTGTGCATGTTACTTTCACGAATGGAAGGGACCTACAGTTTTTTGCCGACTCCGAACGGCTAATATAAAAATGTTTATCATAACTCAAAAAACAGTAAAGTTGTGGCCAATCAAAGTCAACATTTCCTTAAGGGTGCCAATAATTGTAGTCGTTACGCTACATACATACATTACATATTTCACGTTTAGTAATAGTTCAACTAATGTTGGAAGAAGATTTTATTGACACGAAAGGAGTTTTAATGAGGGAGCTTACTATATTATAACCGTTTCTAGTGAATTTACAGAGCCTTAGAGTGCACTGATTCGCCATCCGTATGTAGGTATCAACATCAAAAAGACTTCTAATGACTTCTAATTAGCATTATTACATCCACAGTTTTGTATTGTAATTAAAATTTGAATAAAATGATACGGTTAACGTACATTTTCTTTGCACACCTTGTTGCTTTTGCCCCTTATTTGTTTTTTCACTGCAACTTGTCTTTTATAGAAAGTACTTAGATCATAAATAAATTGACGCAACCACAGCAACATTGTATAAATATTTATAAAAACCTTATACATCTTGTCGACGATTATTACACTCAAATAATCACGAGTAGTGTAAATTACAATGAAAATTGCACGTTAATCCATTACACTAAGCCCAACTAACGACTTTTTCCAAAAATGCAAATTGCTTTATACGCTATTTAATAATTGCTGCGCAATCTGTCTAGTTATCATTCGATATGGAAGTTATGCACACTTTGCTTATAAAATGTTTAATAGATCGTATAGGTTGATCAAATTACTATGCAACACTTCAAAGAATTAATAAGACACGAGCTGGCTGACTTTTGCTGCCTCCGCGTACTGCAAGACTCAACAAAGTATTTATCTTTGATAGAATAGGGTTGTATATAATCGTTAGTTACCTGCTAGAATATGTAGAAACAAGTTCTATTGTGGGTTTTTCAAATTAATGTGAATCAAAATAATTATTATTATTTGTGGTCGCCGTGGCCGTGGTGGTTAGTGCGTTGGACTACTACGCAATGCTGCACGGGTTCAATTCCAGACCGGGCTTAACACCTAAAGAGTTTTTTCACGGTACCACCTCTTTCGAATGTCTGACAAGCATCAAAGAGTATCACTTGTCACGATTGAGCTTCTCAAATCGCCGTTCGAAGTCGGCAAAAAACTGTAGGTCCCTTCCATTCGTGCAAATATATAACACGCACACACAAATGGTTGCGAGAAGCAGGCCCAGGTTCACCTCGAGCTGTAGCGCCAACTAAGTAAGTAAGTATTATTATTTGTAGGTTATTGCTACTTGCGTTGCTTTCCTATTTGGACTGCGAAATGTGAAATTAATGTGCGAACATAAACTTATCTTGTCAGCACTGTGGTAACTATTCCCAACCGAATTGTCAGTATAGGGGGCCTATTCTGGTACACGAGTCGAGTGAGACAGCAAGAATGAGCTCACTGTCGAGTCGAATACGTTTTGGTATTCCTGAACTCGATCGAATGCCTCTCACTCGAATGCAATTTGAACACAGTCCTTAACCATACCCAATCCAGTATGCCGATTTGGCATTTAATTTCTACATTGGGCGTGTTTTTTTTTTTCTAATCTATATAGGCTTAGAAAAATGTTTCCATGTTAAATATGCTAACAACTAGCTAAGCCTATATAGAATGACGAAAGCTAGATAGTTATCCAGTCTTAGAGGTCCTTAGCCTGGATAGAAAAACGTGCTACCAAATTATCTTTTGTCGATTGTTATCGGAAATGTTATCGAAATGCCAAATATGACATGTAAGTGAGACATTTGTAAACAATTGCGGTGACGAAAACATAGATTCCAAAGAGAAAATGTAAAAAATTAACAAAATGGAAACTAAGAACTTCGCAAGGCATTCTTTGACGCAACACACAACCTTTTGCACCTGGGTCCTTATCAAAGACTAGATCGTCCGATTCGGATCCCCTTTTCAAATCACATCTGATCTAGTCGATCGTACCACCGTACATTTAATTGAACTGCGAAGGCCGCCATCAACGGCGCCGATTCCTCAGGATGGCAGCAGATTTAGCTACGGCACAGCGCTCGGACTTCCAACCGACTACACAGGGTTTCGTCTAGTACATGCTAACTGGACAAAATTCATTGTCGCGATTCTAGGTAAAACTGATTGCAGATCATTAAAAAAGCCCCACGAACTCGTATGGTAAAACTGGTTTTCCTGAAATACCATTATTATTGAGTAAAACAATGTCAAAGTTGAGTAAAACGGTTAGTGCATTTTCATATGGACTTCCATCAGCTACAATAAGCGATAGTATTGTATGAAGTTCATTTTATTTTAAAAGCGAATTTGTTGTTTTGAGATTGGCTTTAGTATTCGATGGTAAGTGCTATTTGCGTGTGAAAAAAGATAAAATAAATATTTTCTTAAGTGTTGTAAAAAAAAATTTGTGAACAAAGGCTTAGGAATAAGAAACTGTTTTTATGATTTATGAAGTTTACTAGACTTTTTTTTTAATGTACCTTCATATACCCAGGCTAAGTGTTACATATATGATAGCTTCATCAATAAACTTCATATTAATGCTTGTCATAGCCTGCACTACTCAGTACAAGTATTTTTATTTCCTTTATGTGCCAGTACCACACGTGCGATTTCTAAAATCGAATTTTTCAATGAATGGGTGAAATATTCAAAAGAATTGAGGAATACTGAATTGTTTCAGTATATATCAATGTAATTTCATTTGCATGATGTTTCAGAAGAAATATTGAGAAACATCCATTAAAAATTACCTAGTTTTTATGCAGAATTTGATAAAAATTGGTTGTGAAGTAGAAAATAAAAAAAGCATAAATGCAAGTTTCATACTAGGAAGCGGTCACGATATGCCACAAATTATGATTTGTTAAATATGCTACTGATTACATCCGAGCCTTTTGTTACAAATTTACGAGAAATACGCAGAAAACAGTTTGATCAGTTTCCTCAAGATCTGCTTAACCTGCTTATGCCGCCTAGTAGTCCCTCTAATAGTCGATTAATACCGGTCAGCCAGGATGATAATATAGCGGACTCGACAGATCATTATGATTCTGATACTGAATCAGATGATTTTTTTTACGTAATGAAAATTTTTATAAATTGTTGGGAGTTTTCTAGTTTTCTTATAATTTTTTTTTTTATTTATGGATTTTTATTTTTGTTTTATGTTAGTTTATAGTATAAATGTTTAATTACTACTATAAAAAATATTTAATTTTATTGATGTGCATGAAATGTTACGCTTTTGAATTTTTTTGTTCAAAATTTTAATTTATCATTCAAATTCAATAATATTAATTCGATTATAAAAAAGTGTAATATATTTCAGTAAATTACGAGATAAACACGAAAAAATAATTTTGTCCAGTAAGCATGTACTAGACGAAACACTGAGCGACTTGCTGGTACTGTCGCTAGATAATCGATTATAGCGCGAACTCTTTATTTATGCACAGTTACAGATAAAACAATAAGATCACCAAACACCTCTTGGAAATTGAATTAACAAAGTCAAATTTTCAAAATTTTTTGTGCAATTTTTTTCTTTTTGTTTTCCTTATCATAAACAGTAAACTAATTAATAAGGAAAAACCCTATTGAAAAACAGCCGTAATATTGTGTAATCTGTGTGGTTTGTTCTGTTTACCAGAATGAAATTTTATCTGACCACTTTTTATTAAATGGCTTAGCTCTGATCACCAATTAAGTAGTCAAGAATTACCTACTATAAAATTAGACACCCTGTAATATTTTATGCATTTTAAATAAAACTAGCTCAGAACTATAAGCGCAAAAGGTAAGCGAATAAGCTTAACATTTTAGTCATTGCAGACAATAAATCATGCCACCCGTAACAACATTTATTATTTATATCCCCTTAATGGAGAATAATTGTTTAAGAGAATCATCTGCTTACGTCGTTCGTCGGCAGACCTGGCCAATATAATTCCGCAGTTTATTCATATGGTTAGATCACGAATGCGGTTTTCTTTTTTTCTCAGAGAGCGTCAAAGATAAATTATTTTATAAGAAAGCAATTAAAGTGTTTTGTAATTGCAATTGAACTAATCTTGTGGTATTAAACTTTCAGATCGATGGGAATAACCACAAGCCTGATGCAACTCACGAAGAAAAGGCACCACCCAAGCTGCTCTATGGTATAAACGACAACCCACCATGGTATCTGAGTATATTCCTGGCCTTTCAGCATTACCTAACAATGATCGGTGCAATCGTATCGATTCCATTCATCCTAACACCCGCACTTTGTATGTCCGATGAGGATCCCAACAGGGGAGTTATCATCTCGACGATGATATTTGTCACCGGCATTGTGACATTCTTTCAAGCCACCTGGGGCGTTCGCTTGCCAATTGTCCAGGGCGGTACTATTTCTTTCTTAGTACCAACTTTAGCCATTTTAGCACTGCCACAATGGAAGTGTCCACCAGCTGATGAGTTAGCGATAATGGACGAGGATGATAGGAGTGAACTCTGGCAAGTTCGAATGCGGGAGTTGTCGGGTGCCATTGCGGTGTCGGCACTTCTACAAGTGTTCATTGGTTATACGGGATTGGTGGGAAAAATCCTGAAATTCGTCACTCCACTGACAATCGTGCCGACAGTCTCTTTGGTCGGATTGACCTTGTTCGAGCATGCCGCTTCAACGGCGTCCAAACATTGGGGTATTGCGGTGGGGTAAGACCTGATTGGATGACTTAAATATAGGCTTAATAATTTATTACATTTTATGATTCAAGAACGACAAGTATGCTGACTCTCTTTTCGCAAATAATGGTGAATGTCAGTGTACCAATTGTGGCCTACAGAAAAGGATCAGGACTAGAGATTCGACAGTTCCAGTTATTTAAACTGTTTCCTGTAAGTTTTTCGGATTTCTTCGGATTTAATGCGTTTTTTAAACTTCTCACTAACATTAAGGTACTGCTGACAATTGCGCTTATGTGGGGCTTGTGTGGCATCTTAACTGTGACGGGAGTTTTTAAAGAAGGGCATGCAGCTAGGACTGATGTGCGTATTAAGGTTTTGACAGATGCTTCATGGTTCTACATTCCGTATCCTGGTCAATTTGGATTACCGTCTGTAACACTTTCAGGTAAGGTTTGGTATAAGGCGAAGAATTAGGAAAAGTTATATTTTATTTTCTTTTGAAGGTGTCCTGGGAATGATGGCTGGCGTTTTGGCATGCACAGTTGAGTCAATCAGCTATTATCCAACAGTTTCACAGATGAGTGGTAAGTGACGATTGATTACTTGTTTTTAAGAGTATGCATGCATTTCCAGAGGTGGCCATGTAAACCTGGTGTGTCAGACTCTAATCACGTTCACCCTCTCCACCTTCAGGCGACTCAATCCTGGAATTGCATTATTTTGGGGTGCTGCCAATTTTTCTAGCCTCTGAAGTCCTCTGAAGTTTTAGGACCGTAAAATAGTTATGTGGTGTTCTCGCGAACGAGCGAATTCGGCTACAAATTTCTTCTATCGAGTGCATCATCGTGACTATATTGTCTAGCGGGATTTCACTAACCGCCGTTACCAGTCTGTGTCTCTCATGAAGTCATCTGCTGCATTTTTTTTTTTATAATCTACACACATCGTTTTGGGCTGAGTCGCCATACTGACATGCTTGGGCTCCCTATTTTTCCCATCCGGTGTACGTAGCTACTGATTAAAGAACCCATGTGCGGTGAGTATTTAGGTAAAGAGGAAAATCCCCTCTTCATGCTTTCGATTTTTTCAATCTGCAATGTTTGTAATCAGTATTGCGGTCTATCTATCTGTATAGATGTAGAGGCCAATTTTGATGCCAGGAGCTTTGCTACTCATGAGTATAAAAAGAAAAAGGTTTTCCACGTTTTTTGTGCTAGGTCACTAAGATCGTCGAAGAAGTATTCTCCTAGGTGCAGTTTTCTACTACGAGAAACAGCTGGACATGATCAGAGGAGATGTGTTGGCTTCTCTTCTTGTTCTTCGTCTCTG
Source organism: Brachyopa scutellaris (assembly GCA_949775065.1). Lineage (NCBI taxonomy): Eukaryota > Metazoa > Arthropoda > Insecta > Diptera > Syrphidae > Brachyopa > Brachyopa scutellaris. Next base: position 49,837,237 of record OX459114.1, on the reverse strand, counting down.
TAAATTTTACAGAGGTAATTTGAAATTATGCCAAGCGTAGTTGCATTCTTGCCTAAAAGGCAACGTAGAAGTGTAACGACTTGTCTGATGTAGTTCCCAAGTCATCACAGAAGGACCTGTTGGGAATAGTGCGCCACTAACGTGCTAGTCTTTGTACTTTCCACAGGCTGTCGCGATGTATGGCTATGTTTAGGGCGGTCCACCAGACAACTACGCCATACATTAGAATCGGTTTGATAACAGACACATAGATCCAATTGGTTATTCAGGGTTGAAGTCCCCATTTGCTGCCAATGGCTTTCTTGCTATGGTCGCTTTCTTTACTCTTTCCTGGATATTGAGTTTCCAACTCAGTTTTTGGTCCAGGATGAAACCTAGGTACTTTGCTTTGTCGGTGAAGAATACTTTGGTACCGTATAAAGAAGCGGTGTTTATCTGAGGGATTTTGTACATCCTCGTGAAAAGAACCAGTTCCGTTTTCTGAGGGTTAACCCACAGTCCACATTTCTCGGTTCTGTTCGAGAGCTAATTTAATGCGTTTTGCATGAGTTCATTGATCGTGTTAAGATGCTTGCTGACGTCGTCAGCATTTGCGATTACTTTACATCCCACACCTTCCAGGAGTAGCAATCATTTACTTCAAGGTTCCAAGGAAGGGAGGATAGGACGCCCGATTGGGGGTTCCTCTGCTGACAAATCTCCTGAAAGAGCCTTCACCCAGCCTAGTGTTTATAATTCGGCTAGTGGCTAGTAAATTAATCAACTTGCTAACCGACTTCTCAAACTTGAGTTTTGAAAAGGCACCTTTAACATTACCGAAGGCACCTTCTATATCTAAGAAGGCAACCATTGTGTATTCTTTGCATGATTAAAGTTCTACGTGGAATTTAAGAAGACGACCAAATCAACTATACTTTTTTCTGAAGGACGCAAAGTATTATCATCTGAGGGGAAAAAAGGCTGTGTTGTCTTTTGATCACATGAGTGTGTATCACATAAACAGTGTTTTACACTGGTAGACTAAACAAATGCTCTCGTATCTCTGGAGCTTTGTATTCTTATTTAGTTTTGGTGCTTAGTAAATGTTTTAGGTAAATTCTGAATCTTAACCTCGGAACACTTCTACCAATGCTCGCATAACATGACAGACGCTTAGTGGTTTATTTTTAATGTTATGAGTAGTGTTAAGTTCGTTGCGTCTAAAACACATTCATGTTTTCTACCTTTTACCTTTTTTGCCTTTAAGAGTAAATGTCATACCACGGGGTGAAGGCCTTTGCTTAAACGCATCTTAGCGGTACTAAAAATATGTTTGCTTCTTTCAGGTGCGGATTCGCCTCCACTTCATGCGATCAACAGAGGTATAGGAACTGAGGGTCTTGGCACCATGTTGGCCGGGTTATGGGGTGCTGGTAATGGAACCAACACTTTCGGCGAGAATGTTGGAGCAATTGGTGTCACTAAGGTAACATTAATTAAAATGATTTTATAAAATTTTTGACATCTTTGACATCTTTGCATATTTTAGGTCGGAAGTCGTCGTGTCATTCAATGGGCTGCCTTTATAATGCTTCTCCAAGGTGTTATCGGTAAGTTTGGCGCCGTTTTCATTATGATTCCTGATCCAGTTGTTGGTGGCATATTTTGTGTGATGTTTGGAATGATAACCGCTTTCGGTCTGTCCACCCTTCAATATGTCGACTTGAGATCAGCCAGAAATCTGTACATTTTGGGTTTGTCGATATTCTTTCCAATGGTGCTATGTAAATGGATGCAGGAGCATCCGGGAGTTTTAAGAACTGGAAACGATACGGTAGACTCGACCCTGTCCGTCCTGTTGGGAACAACTATTTTAGTCGGTGGACTTTTGGGATGTTTCTTGGACAATATCATTCCAGGTATAAAACTGTCTTGAAAAAGCATAAAGGAGCTTGAACCATCACATTTTAAAATTCCAGGAACACCCGAAGAGCGTGGCCTTATTAAATGGGCCAAAGAAATGCCTTTAGGTACTGATGAAGAGAAGACAGAGCATTCACCGGACTATGACTTCCCATACGGAATGAGTACCTTGAAGAAGTAAACTTTCATATGCAATTTATACGATTGCAAGTTGTTATTCACCCTTTTTACTTCTATTTACAGATGGAAATGGACTTACCACGTACCATTCCTGCCAACATATAAATTAAAAAAACAAAATTAATTAATAACTCGTTTTGTAAGATATTTGTTAATGTACTTAGCTGTTTTTTTTTTTTTTTTTTTTGTTAAAAACAGTTTACAACAAATGCATAATCAGTTAAGAATAAAAGCATATTTTTTTTTATTTTGCTACGTTTTTCTTCTATAGAAACTAGCTGTTTCACGGTTCCATTTTTGCTTAAAAGCAAAACCATAACTCACTGCACCCAACTGTGCGAAAATATAAAAATAATAATAATATGTATAAAGTAGGGCATACACGGTCAGATCGGTCTGCCGATCGTATTTCTTTTTGCCCACACACGATCCGACCCGAAGACGGTTTGTCAGACTTTACCACACACGGAACGACAAGCAAAACGACTTCAGGGTTCGTTTGGCTTTCGTACACTCAGGGCCAGACCTTACATAGGAGCGAGTGGCGCAGCCAGGCGCTAGAAAGCAAGAGGCGTAAAAACTAAAACAAATTACTATCAAAAAAACAGATCTACTTGTTTGCTAATATGTATTTATATTCTTCACAAACAAATATTTCTAACCGTACTTCTCAAATAAAAATACACACATTTCAATCACTGTACTTTTAAAAATACACACACATTAAAATCACCAAATTTCCATATACAGTCATGGACATTAAAATAGAGACATTGAAAAAAAATTGAATAAGCTTCAAAATTTTGAAATACATAAATCGGAGGTTTGTGTTTTTTTAATTTTTATTTAGATTTATTTGAATGTTATTAAAAAAAAAACAAAATGAGCTTATTCAGTATTATCTGATAAAAATAAAACTAACAATTCATAAAAACAGGTGGACAATAAGATAGAGACACTTAGGGACTAATACAAAATTAATTATTTTTACACATTTCTTTGGGAACAAAATAAAATTAAGCTCAATATTTAGTTGCCTGGCCTTTGTTTTGAACCACTGTATAGCATCTATTCGGCATGGACTCAACTAAACGTCGGCATCTCTCAATTGAAATTTGAGACCATTCCCTTTGGATTATGTTCCATAATTCGGCTTTGTTCTTCGTACAATGTTTGCCGACAGCCTTTTTTAAGTCACCCCATAGATGTTCTATGGGGTTCAAATCCGGTGATTGCGATGGCCATTCCATTAAATCAATATTTTCATCCACAAAAAACTTTTTGGCTAACCTGGATGTATGCTTGGGGTCATTGTCTTACTGCAAGACCCATCTTAACGGCATATTTTCTTCCGCATAAGACAGCATTGTATCCCTTAAAATGTCCACATACTGATGCTGGTCCATGTTTCCATCAACCAAACGAATCGCGCCAACGCCGTACCAAGCCAATGACCCCCATAGCTGAATGCATCCTCCTCCATGCTTCACCGTTTTCACAGTGTATTGTGGCTTGAACTGCTGCAATGGTGGCCTTCGAACGGTTTTCCTGCCGTCACTTCCGAGCAAATTGATTTTTGTTTCGTCAGTCCACAATACGTTTCGCCATTTTTTTATTACTTCTGGACCGCTCCAATTGAGGTGAACTTTTGCGAATTTCATACGAAGTTTGATATTATTTCTGCGCAGTAAAGGTACCGCCCTTGCTATTCTTCCATGTAAATTTTTTTCGACCAGCCTTCTGCGAATAGTTCGTGAAATCTGTAGTCCCAGCTCAAATTTGATGTCATTTGGAGACATAAAAGGATCAAATCTCGATAGACGAGCTATTTTGCGGTCTTCATACGGAGTGGTTTTCCTAGTTTGGGCTAATTGTTTCTTAGCAATTGGTGTTTTAAGAGAATTTTCGACCATCTTCTTTGATCGGTTAATTTTCTGCGCAATTTGCCGAAGTGACTTGCCTTCATTCCTCAGGGACAAAATAACGGCTTTTTCCTCTACCGTGCAGTGTCTTCCACGACCCATCCTTTTCTTGAAATGTTATAATTTTTACACTTCTGAATAGTAATAAAAAGCAAAATGATCAATATATTGTTCTAGAAGCACATAATCAACTTAAACACTTACAAAAAAATCGAACTTCAAATATTTTTGCTTCATTTTCTAATAAGAACGTAGTTGTCTCTATTTTAATGACCAATGTTGTAATGACTCTATCACAAATGAAATGATCATGAAGCAAATGCTAAACCGGAAATGACAAAAGGTGGTTGCATTTTTGTAGACAATGAATGGCCACATTTAAATAACACTAGGAGTTTGACTTACTCCAACTATTTTGTTTAAAATTGGTAATAACATAACTACCACCTAGATGTCTCTATTTTAATGTCCATGACAGTATATATGCACATAATGTTTTTTTTTTCTATCCCTTCCCGTTCCCACAACATTTCATTCTCTTTCTCTCCATAGCTGCTAGCTAATTGGTATAACAGAATAGTTAGCAGCATTTTTATCTGTACCCAACTACAACCAGAGACAAACATTTGTCTCTGCTGCAACCATAGTAGGCTCTGTTGTTTCATATTAAATATCCAGTCCAATTCAGCCCATTGCCAAAAACGAAATTTTCACTGCCAACACGCTGTGGAGCAGTCTTATCATACCGCTCCATTTGCGCCTACCAAAATCCATACAAATCAACAAACATGTCGGAAGTTGTGGAGCAGGATTAAAATTTCGCGCCAAGGCAATGCGCCTACCTATTTGGTTTCACAACCTTGTTCGATGTATCAAAACGTTCGATTTGACTGAAGAGAAAGAGAGTCAAACTCAGGTCATACGCAGGGCTGCCGAAGTGAGTACTAAGGGAGTATTCGTACTACTCTCTCAAGCACTGTACTCCCGTGCTCCCCTCGTCCTGATTGTACTCCCCTATTAAATATTTCCATTTTTTTTTTAAAACAAGTAGTACTTTGAGTACCTTTGTCTTTATTGAATAGTACTTTGTTAAAATACTAACACGATAATGAAATACAGTGGCCGCTATAAGTATAAAGACAGACATTATCAAAATGTTCAAATGTTTGATATACAGACTGAACTACTAACTAAAGAAGCCATGCACAAGAGGCGAAATACTTCAGTATAAAAACATTGTGTTTACCTTACAATATTTCAGATGATTGATAAGTATTTTTATATTTAAAATATTTTAAAGGTAATTTCACAGATGACTCGCACTCCTAGTAATTCGAAATGATAATAATTATTCAACCTCTATTTAGCCATGCCTCATAGGTATACGACATAAGTATGTATATCGGAGGATATTGAACACATTCTTTGTGGTTGTCAGGCTATTGCTCGCTCTCTAGAGAATTTTTTAGGGAATGACTTCTTTAACACACTGGAAGAGACTGGCCAAACTTACTACAATAAAATTTAAAAAGGGAAAAAGGGAAAAGTTTTGGTTTAGGTACCATCATACGATGGTCCCATTATGGTGCCTCGTGTTTTGTGATGGCTTAGCCTCAGAACTCCCGACAACCTAACCTAATCTAACCTAGTCGTGCCCCGCGGAACCTATTTGACCCTGGAAGGATGGGCAGTTATTGCTATACAAAGAGAGCATGAAAAGCGGTCAGTTGCATCGAAGATAGGACGATCTGTTTCCGTCGTGTGTAATTTCCTCAATTTGGGTAAAAATTATGGCTCTGCTCTCTCATCTAGATCCGGTCGACCAAGTTATTTCACGCAAATTCAGGTGAAACATGCCGAATGCCCGTCAGGTAAGGCGCGAGTTGGAACTTCCCGTAACTGTAAGAAGAGTGCAGCAACTGTTGAAGCAAACTGTCCCGATGGTTTAAGTTTTTATTGGCATCATTTGCGAGATGAAAAAGGAGTGAAAATGACCCGGCACTCCGGAGGTGGAAGTGCAATGGTTTGGGATCCCTTTGGGTATCATGGAAAAATCAATTTGATATGACTACCACCCAAAATGAATGGTGTGAGATACAGAAAGATGCTCGAATATGCTTAAGACGAATTTGGAAAAATTCCGGCAGGCGAAAACTTTATTTTTCCAACAAGACAATTCACACGGCAAAAATAGTCCGCGAATAGTTGGAAGTCAGCGGAACAAGATGTTTGCCGTGGCTATCATGTAGTCCTGATCTGAAACCAATCGAAAACATGTGGGGGATCATGGCTTGAAAAATGTATATGAGAGGCAGTACTGGAAACAGCCCAGGCATGAATCGAGATCAATGGAGAAGTTCTGTAGAGCTTGATAAATTCCATGCATAATAGAATTTTCGAAGTTATGTAGAGCCGAGGAGGTTGTACGAAGTACTGAGTTTCAGTTTGATAGGTAAAACCCAAGACTTGGTTATTTTAATGCTTAAATTTCTTACTGTTATAGTTTTATACAATATTTTTTTTTTAATGTTTTTGGGGTTCATTAAATCATCATTTATCAAAAATTTTGTTTTTCTGTCGCTTTGCTATTTATTAAAAAAAGCGAACTTTTTTGAAAAAAATCTTGAGGCTGCAGTCCAAATAAAATAATTAAGTTTTAGAGTTTTAACAGGCTAATGGTTGTTTTTGATATTGGGTTTGTATCGTTTCTTTTTTGTACTCCCCTTAGACACAAAATACTCCCCTGTAAACGTCTAAAATACTCCCGTTCGGATTTTCAAAACGGCAGCCCTGGTCATACGTATTAAAATTTATTGCTTATGTATGTACAGATCGCGACAGAAAGATAGCACATTTGCTTTTTTTTGGATCCCTTTTGCATTGTCGTGTTTTCAAGCAATAAAAAACATTTTCTTCTTATATGTTGTGCATTTAATATTTAATTGATAATAAAACAAGACTACATGAAAAAATGCAACCTGCGGTTACGAAAACAAAAGATATTTTTCAATTCAGAACACTAGCACTTTAAGTGGTAGATAGCACATTTTTAAAAATATTGAAAATTAGTATGTTATAATTATATATTAAATTTTCCCTGCGTTTATTAATGCCTTGATTCTCCTTGGCTTCGAATATAGTAGATTGTACGCTTGATATACATACATAAGAAGAAAGGAGCAATTAACTTTAGTAGTTAGAATAGTGGACCAAAATACAAAAAAGTTTAAAATTAGAGAATATTTTTTGGGATTGTTGTGAAAAAAACAACTGGGTCTGGCTTAACTGATTTAGTTTTGAATGAACTTGCTGATTTGGATATTCTATTAGTGAATTGTAGAGAACAAGGGTATGATAATGGTACTTATATGAGAGGGAAACATTGTGGTATGCAAGCGAGAACTGAGGTTTTGGAACCTAGAGCATTGATGATGTTCAATGCTCTACTGATGCAGTTGCATTCTTCGATAAAGTTGAGAGTATACATATATGTTTTCTATTCAAGTTCTGTAGGCAGGTGGTCGGTTTTAAAAAAAAACATCTTAGTAGTTTGACTTTTAGGCTGCGGTTATATATGTAGCAAGCGTGTAATACAAGCGCACTTGCTCGCGCTTACTCGCGCTTGTAAAAATTTGTTACACAACCACCATGCTCTAATAAAATGCATTTAATTTAAAGCGCGAGCAAGCGCTTGTATTACACGCTTGCTATATAACGGCAGCCTTAAGCAGAATAGATGCAATAAAACCACTAAAACTATACTTGGGAAATGTTTATAGGCTTTTGTTGAAATTTCAGAAAATTATGATCAAAAAGTCCAAAATATGCCTCAATCTCTTGGTAGTAAGCTAAGCGAATTTAAATTTATTTGTTGTGTTGTTATTTGGTACATAATATTAGACACAAAGCAGTATTTGTGTGGTCGCCGTGGCCGTGGTGGTTAGTGCGTTGGACTACCACGCAATGCTGCCCAGGTTCAACTCCTGGCCGGGTCTAACACCTAAAAGAGTTTTTTCACGGTACCACCTCTTTCGAATGCCTGACAAGCATCCAAGAGTATCATTTGTCACGATTAAGCTTTTCAATTCGCCGTTCGGAGTCGGCAAAAAACTGTAGGTCCCTTCCATTCGTGCAAAAATATAACACGCACACACAAATGGTTGCGAGAAGCAGGCCCCGGTTCACCTCGAGCTGTAGCGCCAACTAAGTAAGTAAGCAGTATTTGCCTTAAGCTTGCAGTTGAAATTTTGTGCTCAGTGAAAAAGTTTTTAGTCGAACTAAGAACTAATGACAATTTTTTTTGAATTTTTAGATAAGGCGAGACTTAAAGCAAATGGAATCAAAGTTCCTTTTCCAGCAATTTCAACTTAACGGTCCCGAAAAAAAGTAGTTCAGTTTTCCTATGAGAATAGGAATGAGGTAATTTTAGACCATCAAGAAAGATTTAGGGTTGAATTTTATGTTGAAGTCAACGCGTCAATTACTCTCTTTCTTCGGGAGATGTTGAAAAGATCAAACATTTTTTAAGTTGCTTTTGGGGCGCTTATTTTTTTTCCTGCGCCAGGCGCCAAAACTGTTAAAACCGGTCCTGCGTACACTCAATAACGAAAATGGATAATTCGATTGATGTTTAAGTATAAATAACTAGCTGGCCCACGTCGAAAACGTCGAACATTTTTACAGAGCTTAATGGGCAAAAATATATGTAAGTTAGGAAAATAACTGTGTAAATTATAAATAAAACCTCAGTGTAGTTAGAAGATTCAATGCCTACCTCTGAAGATAAACAATTCACTATTCATATGTACAGTAATGTCTCGCTAATCCGAATTGATTATTGCAAGGTGGTAATCGGATTATCGAATTATACGGATTGGGGAGTACATAGTATGTCATAGGTTAGAAAAAAAAACTCTTCTGTTTTTAAAGAAAACAAATCGTATTTATTATTCCCTTACATACAAAAATTAAATTAATTTAATTAATTAAATATTTGTTAGCATTTTTTCCAGAAAAGCTAAAAGAACAATCTGTTGGAATAGAAACTCAGACGCATATGTGTTTAACCAACGAGAAGAGATAGATACCTACTGCACGCATGTTCAGATGTATTTTGTATGTCCAGGTATGCATATAGAAAGAGTAATGTGACAAAATAACTGTAAAAGCCATCTGTATTCTTAGGTAATTTTTGTAGAATTCGGATTGTAGAATACAAAAATTGAGAAGGTTCGGACTGTAGAATACATAACGGGAAAAAAAAGGTCATTCGGATTAGCGTGGTATTCGGATTAAAGGTGATACGGATTAGGGAGACTTTACTGTACTTGTATATTCCTTCGCGTGCTTTTAAGACCCGACAGCGTTATATAAACTGAGTTTGAATTCATAGAATAAGCTATAACCCAAAATTGAATTGGCAAGAAAAAGACAACAACAGCACCATCATCTGTTAGGCCCACAACATTACCATGTTATTTTTTCCGACAATATCCTTCTGGTGCAAATCATGCTTTCGTTGTATGCGCGGTAATTTTGAATTTGAAAACGATAGAAATTTAATTCAATCCAAACTCAATCAATCTTATATACCTACTTTCAGCCCTATTATTGGCTGTAGCTAAATAAATATTTTTGAAAATTTCGTTGCACTTTTGAAGAATTTGTTCCTCAAATTTATTTATAAGACGGATTGTTTTCTTCTTTAACCTAACCTAATTCATATGCATCCACTTTCATACCGAATTGTATTAAAAGAGGAGCAAAACATTCGAGGGATATAATGTACATACATAAGTATGTACACCCAAACACGTTGACGTTCTTTTCACATTACATGGTAGTTCTTATTGCTATTTCCTTTTTAAGCGGTTCACTATATGAAAATCGGTAATACCGATCGACTGAGCAATATCCGAAAAATACCCATTTTTAGAAAATCGGTTAAAAAGTCAAGTACCGTTGTACAACTTTTTAGGCAAAAACCTGGTATGACATTTGATAGCATGTATCTAAGATAACCTAAATATGAAATTTTAACAAAATCGCTGGTGCCGTTTTCTTGAAAATCCGCTTTTTATAAAATCGATCCCAAATGAATTATAGGTACCTTCATTTTTGGGGCTAGAATGAAAATTTCAAATTGGTCATGTGGTATAGTCCCACGGACCGCAGGTATGAAGTTTCAAGCAAATCCGCCTAACCGTTTAGGCTCCAGTCGGAGATACAGCCGTGCTTACAGAATGAACGTTACTACTGAACGTTACTTACATGTATAGTATGATAATAAAAGAAATTTAGTATAAATTAATATTATAAATAATGTGTATAAATAATAATAAATAAATGTACAGCATTTCCAAATAATAATAAATAAACAAATAAAATAAATAAATAATATAATCAATAAATTCGTTGATAAACTGCGAATTTGCTGACATTTTCAGCACCCGTATATTTATTTAGCCGTGAACACAACACGACCTTATCCCTTCAGCATTAAAATTAAAGTGAACAGATTTCCCCACACACGTACAGTCGGTCGTCAGACTTGCTAAGCTCCGCCCCAAAATATCAAATGTTGTTTGATATTCACACGACCGTCTGACATATAAGGTAATCTACATGTGTATACAAATCGTACATAATTACATATATTTGAACGCATTGACATATTATACATATGTATATGAACTGCTAGTACCCAACTGTTCCAACATAAGCATTAGCATTAGTTTCTTAGCGGAGAAACGTGGAAACTTATAATTCTGTTTCAATTCCGATAAGCCGTTGCTTTGTGATTTAAGTATTTTTTTAGTAAATTGTGATAAGTTGTACAAAACAAAATATTAACCAACACATTAAATTCATTCGAAATAAATTTGCCATATTTATCTAGTTTATGGGTCACTAAAGAAAAGTAACGGCTATTTTCAAATTCTTTTTTGAAATATTGGTAGTGTTGGTACCAACGCGACAACCATTTGAAATTTAACGTATTTTCGCAGTAACTCGTACCACAGTTTCTATGTAAAATTTGCATGATGGCGGATAATTGTTTCACTTTGCCACCCCTACGAAACACGCGCTAATTATGCTGGAACCAAATTGTCCGCAGACGTTGTATGAATGTGACATTTCACTGGCATATAATTTATCAATGTTTGTACCTATTTGCGGTGATAAGTTTCGTTAACTTTTTGGTACCTAACATTTTGGGCGAACGTTGACAAGAACCGTTTTTGCGTACTATACTTTTAGTCCCATCGTGTGGCGCTCCCATTTGACCGATTTAAATTTGATATTTTGTTATGTTGGTACAACTTCTTTGACGCTATTCCGAGACCTTTTTGAACAGTATGTATATTGAATTTTACCGTATTTTCTTTTGTTAGCATGATTTAGTAAAATTTAATTCTACCTTATGTTTCTCCAATCGCTGTTTGGTACGCTGTTACCTCAGCATTATCTCCATAATTGACAAGATTGTTGTGGTATAAGATAAGATAAGATCCTATCCAACGTACTGTGTGAACGTCTGAAACCTTTCTGCAGCACACTAATCGGCACGTACCAGTGTGGCTTCCGGCCCGGCAGATCGACGATTGACCAAATTTTCATACTGAGACAGATCCTGGAAAAGACCAACGAATTTCAAGTCGGGACTCACCATCTCTTCATCGACTTCAAAGCCGCATATGATAGCATTCATCGTGTTGAGCTCCACAAGGCGATGGCCGAATTCGGGATCCCGGCTAAACTGATCCAGCTATGCCGCGTGACGCTGGAAAACACGCGGTGCAACGTGCAATTTGGAAACAGATCCTCCAAACTATTCCAAACATGCACCGGATTTCGGCAAGGAGATGCGCTGTCATGTGACTTCTTCAATCTTGTGCTGGAACAGATAGTGCACAGGGCAGGTGTAAATACGGAAGGCACTATCTTTCACAAATCTGTCCAGCTACTGGGATACGCGGACGACATCGACATCATCGGTCGCTCCCTGCGCGCGGTCTTTTACGGCAATTGAAGAACAGGCGAAACGAGTTGGCCTTGAAGTGAATGAGGACAAAACCAAGTACATGTTGTCAACAAACAAAGAAACATCTGTCCACCGCCTAGGACAAAACGTCACTGTTGGCAACAGTAACTTCGAAGTGGTTAAGGAGTTTACCTACTTTGGAGTAAGCATCAACTCCACGAATGACACCTTAGTGGAGATTCGACGAAGACTTACCCTACGAAACCGCTGCTACTTCGGTTTGGCAAAACAAATGGGTTCAAAACTCCTAACATTAATCCTGCCAGTTCTGCTGTATGGAGGCGAGTGTTTTACGATAAGCAGGAAAGCAGAGCAGATTTTAAACACTTTGGAGAGGAAAATTCTTCATCGGATATTCGGTCCCGTATGCGACGAGGGCGAATGGAGGAGAAGATACAACCGCGAACTCTATGAGCTGTACCAAGGTGTGGATGTAGTCCGAAAAGCCAAAACACGTCGACTACACTGGCTCGGCCACATCGAGCGAATGGACAACAATGCTTCAGCAAAGAGGATCTTCGAATCACAGCCCCCAGGTTCGAGACGACAAGGAAGACCGAACCTCCGGTTTAAGGACCAAGCTACCGCGGATGCCAGTGCGCTTGGTCTAGACGACTGGAAGCAGCGTGCCCGGGATCGAAGAGAGTGGAAGGCTGCCGTGTCTCAGACAGAGACTCTTCATGGGTCGGGAGCACGTTAAGTAAGTAAGTAAGTAAGTTGTGGTATGAGTACAAGTTTCTGGACTAACCTTTTTCTGTTCCAGTAGGTCTCTAGTATACAAACGATGCAGGATTGGGGACAAACTTTAGGAGTAAGGACAGAAAAGGGAGGTTAAGTTGTTCTTACATTTTACCATTCTATTATCAAAATGTTATAACGGACTATTATAATATCTAGTATAATATAATAGAAACATTAGATGGACCTCAAAAAGAAAAATAATTCTTACAACGGTGACGTTTGGGCAATTTCATGAGATTTTTAAAAAACATCTCTCAGCATCGCCGATTCAAATGCTTTATAGGGTAGGTACCCTAGATCAGCGTTTCCGAAAAGATGGTTCGCGGAACCCTGGAGTTCCGTGGGAGGGTCAAACGGGTTCCGAGTTCCATTCGAGAATTAACTTAAGCGTTCGTAGAAAACAGTCATAAGTCTTCTACACACGGAAAAGTTTTACCCAGATTATTTGAATTGCGCAACGAGCTTAAGTTGTTCTTCGCCGAACAGCCCATTTCTGCATGTGTGTTATATTTTTGCAAGAATGGAAGAGACCTACAGTTTTTTGCCGACTCCGAACGGCGAGTTGAGAAACTCCTCACCTCATGACGAATGATACTTACTCTTTGAATACTTGTCAAACCTTTGAATCAAAATCAAAACTAGAAATATCTATATATCTGTGTAATTATCCAGCCAGGTTTCAGATAGAAGCATTATGCATGTACCTATTTGAAAGTTGTACGACTGACTCAGTGAGGTCTTGTGCGTGAGCTGGTAGATTTCTGCAATTGAAAGAGAATAATGAGAGTCCTTTTCTACTGATGTGATGAATTCCCTTATTACCCGACTACGCAGAGGAAGGGTTATGATTTTAACAGGCTGGGTTTGTTTGTTTGTTTCTTTGTATGTATGTATGTAAGGATGTCACCTCGTACAGCCGAAACTATGAGACCGATTTCTACAAATGAGGTGTCGTTGGATTTGTCTCGATTCGGAGAGTGTCCTAGGCTATGTGACGTCACAGAAAAATTCAATATGGCAGGCGCACCAAGCAAAATGGCGGACTACCTCTTATTTTTTTTTCTTTTTTACCCGACTAGTCTTTACAACTGCATTGATAGTGGTATCAACTGAAAGGGCTTGGCGAGTAGAATACAAAATTTCAGAGTATAGCCGTGGTCGCATGCCGTTACAATAACCTATTTATATAATAACGCATTCGTTGTTGTACTTTGAAAATCATTGTTTCGTTTTATCTTGTTTCGTACTTTTTAGTTGGTTTTTCCCGTAGTCGGGTTATAGTTTTTTAAACTTTTTTTTTCACTGCTATTTGTTATCAATGGATTGATTGAAAGTCTATGAAATTCTTCTTGTAAATTGATCATTGATACTGATATCCTTCGTCCGTGGTAATAGGTCTTATCGTTGTTTTCCAACACTATATACAATACTTGTATACATGTAACTCTAGACAGAGCTACATATACATAGAATGCGTTTTACGATACTCGTAAATTACATTCCTCCGTCAATTTACTGAATCACATCACTACCCACACTATGACTCACCCACTGCTGCATGACTATTGGCTGCGGTCTCCACTGATGGAAAATTTGTTGGCGATGATTTCATGAATTGTTTTGAGCATAGCTCAGCTTCAAGATAACGCAGATGGATGATTTATAGCTCCATTCAAGCAGTGGAAAATTTACTAAATCCACCTATTTCTTTGTTTTTCAATCCGATAGTCCAATTTTAGTTGAATTAGAAGCTGAGTAAAGACAAAAAATTAGCTTTTTACTCCCTTTCTGTCTAGCAAACCGATTTTGACCAAACTGCACAGAAACACTCTCAGGAAAATACCAAAGATCTCCCCAAGAGATTTGAGTTCAATTGGTTCGGAGTCTATAGCATATGTACATACAAGCAATGCTTCATTTTTAGAGATATATATACACCCCTATCATTAAATCCGCCGAGGGGAATGATTCACGAAAATTCGAAAATCGGTATCATTGAATCCGTTCGCAAGAAAATCGTTGCGGAACTGGTGCTTTTGCTGTGGGATTGGCTAGCATTTTCGTTTAAAAACTTTGAACGGTGAAAGTGCAGAAACAAACAAATGGAATCAGAAATAGTGCGGCATAACATCCACCCTTGGGTTGATCTTATTTTCGGCCAAAACCAAACGGGACAGAATGCAATGTAATGCAAACGGGACAGAATTCCAATCTTCTCTGGTATGGTCACAAATCGGGAAGGATAAGTGTGTATAAATGTTCAAGTCTGGACTCGACGTGTATCGTCAAAAGCCGCCAAAGCTATGTAAAGGGAATCAAGTTGTATAACTCCGCTGTTCGTAAGATCAGCCCCAAGAGTAGTTTGAAGATGGAGAATCTAGAACACGCAGCAGAAGTTCAAAAGAATGGTACTGGCACAGCGTTGACCTGGTCACTGCCAAAAACTTTGAACGTTGAAAGTGCAGAAACAAACAGATGATGAACTAACTTCAACCATACGTAGAATACATACACAGATCATTAGACAAAAAATTCGACCAAAACAAGGAAATTTTAATTGAAATAAATGTAAATACAAGAAACGTTAAAATTTATAAATAAAATAAATGAAACATGACATCGGAATGCAAAATATTCCAAAACAAAAGCTTAAAGTAAAACCCAAAAAGTATTTATTTATTACTAGCTGATGTGCCCGCTTTGCTGCTCCTGCAAAAATATTCTCTTTGTATGTAGATATGTGTATTTGTAATAAATTGTCTACTGGAAGGAGACTTCCAGCTGAATGCTACACTCGTTCTTGCACCTTAAAAGTTGGCAAAAATACTTGCTTCACAATTTGCTTAGCACCAAACGACTGAATGAAATTCTTGAATAAAGGATTTTCCATAGACTATCAAAGAAAAAACTGACGCAGATGGGTTAGGAAATTCTTCCAATCTAAATTCTCCGCTTTCTTAAATATTACAGCACGTTCTTACCGCCAAAACGTCAAAACGTAATACATACATTTATCTGTATCTGTTCCAAGCCCTGCATATACTTATCATAAAACAAATTACAACCAAATTTATCCAGTTATTGGATTAAAGTTAATCGAACAATTACAATACATATACAGTGTCGAGAATAATTTTTCATACACGCCTACTTTGAGTAAAACATTCTCATTTTATACATACAAATATAATGTAAATTTGAATTCTAAATACGGAGTTCAATAAAAAAATACATCATGCAAATTATTTACGCACAAAAAGTGAACAAAAAGGTCAGTTAAAAAAAAATTTACCACTTAAATATTTGCTTGCTCCGAAATGAATGAGAAAAATTTTTCATACATTAAAGGATTTGGCAACGTAAAAATGTACTGTTAGTTCCATGTATGAATATTTTATTGTTTTTGCACAAATTTACAAATTCCTACATCGTGCTTGTACATTCTGCATAGTTCTGCTCGAATAAATTCATCAATAAGCTTAAGGCTGTGCTTTGTCAGAAGTTTGGATAAAATAGTAAAAACTCACGGAAATACTTCGATCGATAAGCGATCTCAAGTGATTTATCACAGAGAATCGGGAAAACATAACGTGAACTCGGTAATTTATCAGTGTTAACCCATTCAATAGTGCAAGGTATTTGTTATCGCTATTATAGAGAAGGTAGTTTAGAACATAAGAGTGGTACTGGGCGAAAAGAAAAGATTAGGCCATTCGATTAAAAGTTTCTGAAGAGAGAAACTAAATCGAACCTAAAATTACAGCTATTTTTGGAAAGAGGAAATTAAAAGATTTTAGTGCAACAACGTTTCGGACTCGGCAATACACAAGAAACTAAAATTTCTAGGGTTCAAGTGTTGTGTTGCTTGGCGGAAGCCACTTTTGAGAAACGAACATTTTAAACGAAGACTTGATTTCGCAAACTTATAAAAAACGAGATGATTGATTTTTGAAAAAAAATTATTTTCTTAGACGAAAGTATGTTTAAGATCTTTAAACGCGAAAGAAAATGTGTGTAGAAAAAAAGAACCAAACGATGCAACCAAAACATGTATCGCCGATAGTTAAACCCGATGGTGGGAACGTTATGGTTCGGTGGGCGATGTGATTATACGGAGTGGAAATCTTGTATTTGTGAAAGGAAATATGGACACAAGTTGTATTAAAATATCATCAAGCTAAATTTGGTCGCTTTTCCTCAAAAAATAATTGCACACAGAATGTTTATTTGTACCAAGATAATGTAGTGATATTATCCACCCTGTACAAATAAAACTTAATGTAACGATCACCCGTTGAACATTCGATAGACAAATACCAAATTTCACATTCAGCACTTTTCATTTTTATTCTTTCATTTATTCATGTACGATTCGTAAGCGCCGTTTAATTGCTTTCGTAATATGACGCGCGCATTGCTTTAATTGCTTGACCCAGTTCCCCACTGTGCGGTCGCCTCAAAGGTGAACCACCGGCGGTTATGAAATAATTATACTTTTTGTTTATCGAATGAATTCGGCAGAATCGAAACGTCTGCAGAATTCATTGTAATGCAGTATTGTAGTAGGTTTTACGTTTAGTATATAAGACACTAATTTTGTCAAAATAAATCATTCTTGATACTCAAATCGATCATCAAGTTTCATTTAATATCGGCGAACTCCTAGAGGGTAGCCACAATTATTAGTTCGGAATTGAGGAGCCTCAAGCCCTCTAAACTATAGGGAACGTTAGGAATCTTCTCCTTCACCAGCTCATCTTCCGTTACATGGCGATCCTGCCAAACAATTAGAAATAACCCCCCACCCGCGGTAAGGTATTTCAATTGCTTGAGCTCTACATCAATGAAGACTTTAACCGAAGAACTGCAGTCCAAACAAAACGGCCAGGGCAAGGCAAAAGAAGACAGCACCAACTCCAACCAACCATAGGAAGAAAAAGCAGAAGCGAGGCGGCGTAGCAGTTAAAGCACGACAAGAAATAGCCAACCTCTATAGACTGGCCGCCCTAGCGACCAAGAAAGACGAAAAAAAGAGATTCATCGAACAAGCCCGAATAAGGAAGACAAGATGGGAAGAAAGCAGACTAAGGAAGAAGTAATAGTAAACAACGAAAACGCCAACGCGAACGTCGACAAGACCAGAATAGACCCGAACACCAGAGCCGAGATGTTAACAGCTATACTTATATTGATCTTACTAATTATAATTACTGCAAAATACATTAAACAATTTCTCAACAAGAGAATACACAAAACCGTTAAAAACGAAATAGCCAAAACAATAGTGTAAAATTCAAATTTTTTATCATCAATAAAAATATATTATTAACCATCAAACTTACTGTTCTCATTCTGTTTCTTAAAAATTAATATTTCATTAGCATAAAGACATGTTATTACAAAAATTAATAGAGATAATAGAAGCATTAGACTACAAATATAAGAATTTTGCGAAAACCCCAAACAGAATATATACCGAAAACCACATCAATAAGGAAGAAAAGAAATTAACGTACTAACAGAAAAATTCAAAAGAACTTATACAGAATTAGCTAAGGTTTCAGCGCAAACTGAGCTGAAAGAAAAATTTAAAAATTCAAGAGACAAACTAACCCTAGTACTTAAAACAAAAAGAGATCTCTTAACAAAAGACATAGTAGCTGAAGTATTAGAAGAAGAAATAACGATAGAAAAAGTAGAAGAAGAAATAGTAAGAAAAGAAATTACATCAATAGAACAAGAGGAAAAAACTAAAATCAGATTAGACAACCAAAACACGGTAAAAATGGCTTCATTTGACATTTCAACGACTCTAAAAATAATCCCTGTGTTCACGGGAATTCCAACAGATTTTACCAACTTTTTAAATCTAGCGAAATTTGTCCATGACTCACTAAAAGATGAAAATGAGAAAAATAAGCTCATTGACTTCATTTTAAAAACCCGTATTTCGCAAAACGCGAGAATAAAACTTTCAACCTGCCCCACACCAAAAAACCTTTAACGAACTAGAGGAACAATTTAAAAACATATTTCGTACGCATAAAACTCCGCTCAAAATCCAAAATGATCTTGCAAAAGTAAATCAAGGAAACAGGAGCATAGTAAACTATTCTGAACGAATCGAATCCCTAATAGCAGAACTAAATCAAATACAAATAACAGAATTAGGAGAGCCACACAGAGAAGTCATTATGAAATTAAACGACCAGACAGGACTAAATGTCTTTACAAATGGTCTAAACGAACTCATTAAATCGACAATATTCGCGGCACGACCAAAAACCTTAAACGAGGCAATACAATTAGCTTCGGAGTTCAACTCCATGACCAACACAGTTCAAATCAATCACTTCAGTGCTAGGAATAAAAATTATAGGGCCCAGCCACAAAGATATCACAGCTCAAATAACAGATTTAACAATAATCTCAATGACTGTAATCGCCGAAACTATTCGAACACTAATAACAACAACTACAACAACACTTACAGAAATAACACTAATAGAAACCACGCTAATAGAAACAGAAGCAACAACAGCAACCATAGCAATAATTATAATAACAATAGAAATCCAAGGTACTCAAATAGAAATAGACAAGCGAGAATACACAATTTAAACAATGTAACCAATTCGGGAAACGAGAATACAGTCCCCGAAGGTTACAATTCGAGGGACTCGCAATACCAGGTACAAAACCAACAGTAAGAATCCTTAACCTAGACAATCATTTGACTAACTACATATCAATAGACACAAAAATTACACAATCAAAAACCACATTTTTAATAGATACAGGTGCGGACGTATCAATCATAAAAATAAATAACATCAACCCCGCTCAGATAAAGAACGAGACTATAGACATTACAGGAGTCACGGACTCCAAAACTAGTTCATTAGGTTCATTATATACAGAACTTATAATAAAGAACAAAGACATCCCACAGAAATTCCACGTAGTCCAGAACAATTTTCCAATACAAACAGATGGTATTTTGGGAAGAGACTTCCTAATAAAAAACAAATGTATAATCGACTATGACACGTTTACCATATCAATATATAATGAAGATTCTACCATGCGATGAAACTATACTAATACCCGCAAGAACCGAAATAATCCACCCCATCAATTTAAACATTATTGAAGATAGCATAATTCTCAATGAAGAAATAAAAGAAGGAATTTTCATTGCAAATACAATAATACCAGCAAAAGGAATTGCGCACATCAAACTGCTAAATACTTTAAACAATGACGTTAGAATCAAAGCAATTAAACCAAAAATAGTCTCCCTATGCGATTACCACATTGTAAAACCAAACAGAAATACTACTCACAACAAAGAGGAACGATTTAAAAAACTTCTAAATGAACTGAAAATAGATAACCTAGATGAAGAAAGGAAACGTTCGATACTTGAAATCTGCAAGGAATATGCAGATGTATTTCACCTGACCGGAGACATTCTAACGGTAAACAACTTTTACAAACAACAGATATCACTACAAGACACTACACCAGTGTATATAAAAAACTACAGACTACCACAGACACAGACTGACGAAATCAATAAACAAGTAGATGCATTAATAAGCGGAGGGACAATAGAACCATCAGTCAGTCCATATAATTCACCTTTATTAATAGTACCTAAGAAACAAGACGGTGAGGACAAAAAATGGCGACTTGTAGTAGACTTCAGACAATTAAACAAGAAAATTGTAGATGATAAATACCCCCTGACAAGGCTTGACGACATTCTAGACAACTTAGAAAGAGCGAAATATTTTTCGACTCTAGACCTAACAAGTTCATTTCACCAGATAGAGTTATGTAAAAACGCTAGACCACTGACAGCCTTTTCGACAAACAAGGGACACTATCAATTTAAAAGCCTACCTTTCGGACTGAAAATATCCACTAACAGTTTCCAAAGAATGATGTCAGTAGCACTGGCTGGATTAGATTCAGAAGCATTTCTCTATGTGGATGATGTCATTATATTTGGATGCTCTTTGAAGCATTTATGATGTAAGTCTTAGAAAAACATTTGAAAGACTTAGAAAATATAACCTTAAACTGAACCCACTTAAGTGTAACTTCCTTCAAACACAAGTAACATACCTAGGACATCTCATAACAAGTGAAGGAATAAAAACTGACCCAAAGAAGTATGACTCCATAAGAAACTACCCAACACCACAAAATGCGGAAGAAACCAAGCATTTTGTAGCATTCTGTAACTATTACAGACGGTTCATAGAAAACTTCGCAGCCATAGCTAAACCCCTTAACCAACTCTCTAAGAAAAACATCGCTTTCAAATGGTCAGAAGAATGTTTAAAACGCTAAAAAGTAAATTAATAAGCCCACCCTGCAGTACCCTAATTTTGAACAACCATTCATCGTGACCACAGACGCCTCAAATTTTGCGCTAGGAGCAGTACTATCTCAAGGCACTATAGGGAATGACCTGCCAATATCATATGCAAATAGAACACTAAATAAGCATGAACTAAATAAGCCCATTATCGAGAAGGAATTATTAAGCATACATTGGGCAATAAACTTCTTTAGACCATACCTCTACGGTAAAAAGTTCATAGTGGTTACAGACCACCGGTCATTAGTAAGCTTATTCACGCACAAAAACCCAACATCAAAACTAACAAGAATAAGGTTAGACCTATCAGAATACGACTTTGAAATAAGGTACAAACAAGGCTCGATAAACACTAACGCAGACGCACTTTCGAGAATCAAACTGGGTAGTGAAATGTTGAAATCGATGATACCGACTGTTGAGGTTAAAGTACTGACATGACAAATGACCAACAAATTGAAAAACGAAAACAAAGATAGAAAGAAGATCACGGACCCCGATCAAGGGACTGATCAACCTTACATCCGGGAATGTACTTCGATATCTGAAACAATGAATATAAGATTGAAATTTAAATTCGCGAAAACTAATAAAAATCAGGTGCTTATGAATAGGTGTACGTACGAAAGAAAAAATAGTTTGCCAATAATAAAGATCTACAAGAAAGAAATTATAGTAGAATTCAGCGATAATCTACGTGTAAATCTAGATTTCATGCTTGAGAAGCTGATATTCGAAATGTTGAAAATAAATGTTAATAAATTAACTATAGCAAAAGATGATGATGTTTTTAAAACAATAACGGTAGATCAATTTAAGAAATTATATAATAAGTTGCAACAAAAGTTAGTGAAAAATAGGCAAACGAATCTAGAGATATTAATATATGATGCACCAATAAAAATAAATGACGACGTCACAAAACTGAGTATAATAGAAGAATTTCACAATTCGCCTCACTTCGGACGACACTCAGGTGTCAAGAGGACGATAAATAAAATAAAACAAAGATACAATTGGAAGAGTATGAACAAAATGATCAAAGAATACGTTAACAAATGTTAATTATGCGCGCAAAACAAACAACATAGACATACAAAAGAAAAACTTGTAAAAACAGAAACACCGACTAAGAGTTTTGAAACAATCAGTGTAGATACAGTAGGACCCCTACCACCATCTAAAGAGTTTCGTTACATACTTACCCTACAATGTGACTTAACCAAATATGTGGAAGCAATACCGATTATTAACAAAGAAGCAAAAACAATAGCAAGAGCACTAGTAGAAAAATTCATTTTAAAATTTGGCACATTCAAAAAACTAAAAACGGATATGGGTACAGAATTCGTAAATGAGGTTATACGGAACATCTGTGCATACTTCAATATAACACATGTAACTTCAACACCTTATCATCATGAAACTCTGGGATCTATAGAACGTAACCATAGAGTTTTGCACGAATATTTATTGTCATTCACAAAAGATCAAAACTGGGAAGAATGTATACCTTATTTCACTTTTTGCTATAACACAACACCACATACAGACACAAACCTATCACCATACGAATTAGTTTTCGGACGACTTGCAACATTGCCAAATGAAATTGAAAATAATAACATAACCCCACTGTACAACATTAAAGATTACAGTAAAGAGCTAAGATATCGTTTAGAACAAGCACACAAGACAGCTAGGACACTTTTAGACATAGCAAAGAATAATAGAAAACAAGTAGTAGATAAAAACACAAACCCATTAAATATAAAAATAGGTGATCTAGTTTGGTTAAAAGTAGGAAACAAAAAGAAGTTAGACCCACCATATAAGGGACCTTACGAGGTCATAGGAGTAAACGGTGTAAATTCAAAAATTAAAATAGGAAATGAAGTTAAGGAAATTCATAATAATAGACTTAAGAAACAATACTATTAATAATTAAGAGAATACTAATTTAATCTAAAATATTTCAAATTTTATTATGATTATAAACACTGTAAGATAAGATATTAAATCAACATTAAATTAAATTTCAAAATTTTATAAAAATTATAAACACTGTAAGCTAAGACATTAATTCAACATTAAATTAAGGCATATGTAATTTAATAAAAACTACAAACATTGTAAAACACAAAAAAAAAAATTTCATAGATCTATACGAGTATGTTAGATGTAACAAGGTAATCAGAAAGCTTAAAATAAGTGTACTAATAAATAAAATTACGTAAATAAGTAAAGACTGTTAAGAACAAAAGATAATATAACCATAGACAAAAAAAATTTCTCAAAGCATATCAAAATTTCTTTTTAGTGATATTATCCACCCTGTACAAACAAAACTTAATGTAACGATCACCCGTTGAACATTCGATAGACAAATACCAAATTTCACATTCAGCACTTTTCATTTTTATTCTTTCATTTATTCATGTACGATTCGTAAGCGCCGTTTAATTGATCTCTTAACAAAAGACATAGTAGCTGAAGTATTAGAAGAAGAAATAACGATAGAAAAAGTAGAAGAAGAAATAGTAAGAAAAGAAATTACATCAATAGAACAAGAGGAAAAAACTAAAATCAGATTAGACAACCAAAACACGGTAAAAATGGCTTCATTTGACATTTCAACGACTCTAAAAATAATCCCTGAGTTCACGGGAATTCCAACAGATTTTACCAACTTTTTAAATCTAGCGAAATTTGTCCATGACTCACTAAAAGATGAAAATGAGAAAAATAAGCTCATTGACTTCATTTTAAAAACCCGTATTTCGCAAAACGCGAGAATAAAACTTTCAATCTGCCCCACACCAAAAAACCTTTAACGAACTAGAGGAACAATTTAAAAACATATTTCGTACGCATAAAACTCCGCTCAAAATCCAAAATGATCTTGCGAAAGTAAATCAAGGAAACAGGAGCATAGTAAACTATTCTGAACGAATCGAATCCCTAATAGCAGAACTAAATCAAATACAAATAACAGAATTAGGAGAGCCACACAGAGAAGTCATTATGAAATTAAACGACCAGACAGGACTAAATGTCTTTACAAATGGTCTAAACGAACTCATTAAATCGACAATATTCGCGGCACGACCAAAAACCTTAAACGAGGCAATACAATTAGCTTCGGAGTTCAACTCCATGACCAACACAGTTCAAATCAATCACTTCAGTGCTAGGAATAAAAATTATAGGGCCCAGCCACAAAGATATCACAGCTCAAATAACAGATTTAACAATAATCTCAATGACTGTAATCGCCGAAACTATTCGAACACTAATAACAACAACTACAACAACACTTACAGAAATAACACTAATAGAAACCACGCTAATAGAAACAGAAGCAACAACAGCAACCATAGCAATAATTATAATAACAATAGAAATCCAAGGTACTCAAATAGAAATAGACAAGCGAGAATACACAATTTAAACAATGTAACCAATTCGGGAAGGTTACAATTCGAGGGACTCGCAATACCAGGTACAAAACCAACAGTAAGAATCCTTAACCTAGACAATCATTTGACTAACTACATATCAATAGACACAAAAATTACACAATCAAAAACCACATTTTTAATAGATACAGGTGCGGACGTATCAATCATAAAAATAAATAACATCAACCCCGCTCAGATAAAGAACGAGACTATAGACATTACAGGAGTCACGGACTCCAAAACTAGTTCATTAGGTTCATTATATACAGAACTTATAATAAAGAACAAAGACATCCCACAGAAATTCCACGTAGTCCAGAACAATTTTCCAATACAAACAGATGGTATTTTGGGAAGAGACTTCCTAATAAAAAACAAATGTATAATCGACTATGACACGTTTACCATATCAATATATAATGAAGATTCTACCATGCGATGAAACTATACTAATACCCGCAAGAACCGAAATAATCCACCCCATCAATTTAAACATTATTGAAGATAGCATAATTCTCAATGAAGAAATAAAAGAAGGAATTTTCATTGCAAATACAATAATACCAGCAAAAGGAATTGCGCACATCAAACTGCTAAATACTTTAAACAATGACGTTAGAATCAAAGCAATTAAACCAAAAATAGTCTCCCTATGCGATTACCACATTGTAAAACCAAACAGAAATACTACTCACAACAAAGAGGAACGATTTAAAAAACTTCTAAATGAACTGAAAATAGATAACCTAGATGAAGAAAGGAAACGTTCGATACTTGAAATCTGCAAGGAATATGCAGATGTATTTCACCTGACCGGAGACATTCTAACGGTAAACAACTTTTACAAACAACAGATATCACTACAAGACACTACACCAGTGTATATAAAAAACTACAGACTACCACAGACACAGACTGACGAAATCAATAAACAAGTAGATGCATTAATAAGCGGAGGGACAATAGAACCATCAGTCAGTCCATATAATTCACCTTTATTAATAGTACCTAAGAAACAAGACGGTGAGGACAAAAAATGGCGACTTGTAGTAGACTTCAGACAATTAAACAAGAAAATTGTAGATGATAAATACCCCCTGACAAGGCTTGACGACATTCTAGACAACTTAGAAAGAGCGAAATATTTTTCGACTCTAGACCTAACAAGTTCATTTCACCAGATAGAGTTATGTAAAAACGCTAGACCACTGACAGCCTTTTCGACAAACAAGGGACACTATCAATTTAAAAGCCTACCTTTCGGACTGAAAATATCCACTAACAGTTTCCAAAGAATGATGTCAGTAGCACTGGCTGGATTAGATTCAGAAGCATTTCTCTATGTGGATGATGTCATTATATTTGGATGCTCTTTGAAGCATCATAATGTAAGTCTTAGAAAAACATTTGAAAGACTTAGAAAATATAACCTTAAACTGAACCCACTTAAGTGTAACTTCCTTCAAACACAAGTAACATACCTAGGACATCTCATAACAAGTGAAGGAATAAAAACTGACCCAAAGAAGTATGACTCCATAAGAAACTACCCAACACCACAAAATGCGGAAGAAACCAAGCATTTTGTAGCATTCTGTAACTATTACAGACGGTTCATAGAAAACTTCGCAGCCATAGCTAAACCCCTTAACCAACTCTCTAAGAAAAACATCGCTTTCAAATGGTCAGAAGAATGTTTAAAACGCTAAAAAGTAAATTAATAAGCCCACCCTGCAGTACCCTAATTTTGAACAACCATTCATCGTGACCACAGACGCCTCAAATTTTGCGCTAGGAGCAGTACTATCTCAAGGCACTATAGGGAATGACCTGCCAATATCATATGCAAATAGAACACTAAATAAGCATGAACTAAATAAGCCCATTATCGAGAAGGAATTATTAAGCATACATTGGGCAATAAACTTCTTTAGACCATACCTCTACGGTAAAAAGTTCATAGTGGTTACAGACCACCGGTCATTAGTAAGCTTATTCACGCACAAAAACCCAACATCAAAACTAACAAGAATAAGGTTAGACCTATCAGAATACGACTTTGAAATAAGGTACAAACAAGGCTCGATAAACACTAACGCAGACGCACTTTCGAGAATCAAACTGGGTAGTGAAATGTTGAAATCGATGATACCGACTGTTGAGGTTAAAGTACTGACATGACAAATGACCAACAAATTGAAAAACGAAAACAAAGATAGAAAGAAGATCACGGACCCCGATCAAGGGACTGATCAACCTTACATCCGGGAATGTACTTCGATATCTGAAACAATGAATATAAGATTGAAATTTAAATTCGCGAAAACTAATAAAAATCAGGTGCTTATGAATGTGTACGAAAGAAAAAATAGTTTGCCAATAATAAAGATCTACAAGAAAGAAATTATAGTAGAATTCAGCGATAATCTACGTGTAAATCTAGATTTCATGCTTGAGAAGCTGATATTCGAAATGTTGAAAATAAATGTTAATAAATTAACTATAGCAAAAGATGATGATGTTTTTAAAACAATAACGGTAGATCAATTTAAGAAATTATATAATAAGTTGCAACAAAAGTTAGTGAAAAATAGGCAAACGAATCTAGAGATATTAATATATGATGCACCAATAAAAATAAATGACGACGTCACAAAACTGAGTATAATAGAAGAATTTCACAATTCGCCTCACTTCGGACGACACTCAGGTGTCAAGAGGACGATAAATAAAATAAAACAAAGATACAATTGGAAGAGTATGAACAAAATGATCAAAGAATACGTTAACAAATGTAAATTATGCGCGCAAAACAAACAACATAGACATACAAAAGAAAAACTTGTAAAAACAGAAACACCGACTAAGAGTTTTGAAACAATCAGTGTAGATACAGTAGGACCCCTACCACCATCTAAAGAGTTTCGTTACATACTTACCCTACAATGTGACTTAACCAAATATGTGGAAGCAATACCGATTATTAACAAAGAAGCAAAAACAATAGCAAGAGCACTAGTAGAAAAATTCATTTTAAAATTTGGCACATTCAAAAAACTAAAAACGGATATGGGTACAGAATTCGTAAATGAGGTTATACGGAACATCTGTGCATACTTCAATATAACACATGTAACTTCAACACCTTATCATCATGAAACTCTGGGATCTATAGAACGTAACCATAGAGTTTTGCACGAATATTTATTGTCATTCACAAAAGATCAAAACTGGGAAGAATGTATACCTTATTTCACTTTTTGCTATAACACAACACCACATACAGACACAAACCTATCACCATACGAATTAGTTTTCGGACGACTTGCAACATTGCCAAATGAAATTGAAAATAATAACATAACCCCACTGTACAACATTAAAGATTACAGTAAAGAGCTAAGATATCGTTTAGAACAAGCACACAAGACAGCTAGGACACTTTTAGACATAGCAAAGAATAATAGAAAACAAGTAGTAGATAAAAACACAAACCCATTAAATATAAAAATAGGTGATCTAGTTTGGTTAAAAGTAGGAAACAAAAAGAAGTTAGACCCACCATATAAGGGACCTTACGAGGTCATAGGAGTAAACGGTGTAAATTCAAAAATTAAAATAGGAAATGAAGTTAAGGAAATTCATAATAATAGACTTAAGAAACAATACTATTAATAATTAAGAGAATACTAATTTAATCTAAAATATTTCAAATTTTATTATGATTATAAACACTGTAAGATAAGATATTAAATCAACATTAAATTAAATTTCAAAATTTTATAAAAATTATAAACACTGTAAGCTAAGACATTAATTCAACATTAAATTAAGGCATATGTAATTTAATAAAAACTACAAACATTGTAAAACACAAAAAAAAAAATTTCATAGATCTATACGAGTATGTTAGATGTAACAAGGTAATCAGAAAGCTTAAAATAAGTGTACTAATAAATAAAATTACGTAAATAAGTAAAGACTGTTAAGAACAAAAGATAATATAACCATAGACAAAAAAAATTTCTCAAAGCATATCAAAATTTCTTTTTAGTGATATTATCCACCCTGTACAAACAAAACTTAATGTAACGATCACCCGTTGAACATTCGATAGACAAATACCAAATTTCACATTCAGCACTTTTCATTTTTATTCTTTCATTTATTCATGTACGATTCGTAAGCGCCGTTTAATTGATCTCTTAACAAAAGACATAGTAGCTGAAGTATTAGAAGAAGAAATAACGATAGAAAAAGTAGAAGAAGAAATAGTAAGAAAAGAAATTACATCAATAGAACAAGAGGAAAAAACTAAAATCAGATTAGACAACCAAAACACGGTAAAAATGGCTTCATTTGACATTTCAACGACTCTAAAAATAATCCCTGAGTTCACGGGAATTCCAACAGATTTTACCAACTTTTTAAATCTAGCGAAATTTGTCCATGACTCACTAAAAGATGAAAATGAGAAAAATAAGCTCATTGACTTCATTTTAAAAACCCGTATTTCGCAAAACGCGAGAATAAAACTTTCAACCTGCCCCACACCAAAAAACCTTTAACGAACTAGAGGAACAATTTAAAAACATATTTCGTACGCATAAAACTCCGCTCAAAATCCAAAATGATCTTGCGAAAGTAAATCAAGGAAACAGGAGCATAGTAAACTATTCTGAACGAATCGAATCCCTAATAGCAGAACTAAATCAAATACAAATAACAGAATTAGGAGAGCCACACAGAGAAGTCATTATGAAATTAAACGACCAGACAGGACTAAATGTCTTTACAAATGGTCTAAACGAACTCATTAAATCGACAATATTCGCGGCACGACCAAAAACCTTAAACGAGGCAATACAATTAGCTTCGGAGTTCAACTCCATGACCAACACAGTTCAAATCAATCACTTCAGTGCTAGGAATAAAAATTATAGGGCCCAGCCACAAAGATATCACAGCTCAAATAACAGATTTAACAATAATCTCAATGACTGTAATCGCCGAAACTATTCGAACACTAATAACAACAACTACAACAACACTTACAGAAATAACACTAATAGAAACCACGCTAATAGAAACAGAAGCAACAACAGCAACCATAGCAATAATTATAATAACAATAGAAATCCAAGGTACTCAAATAGAAATAGACAAGCGAGAATACACAATTTAAACAATGTAACCAATTCGGGAAGGTTACAATTCGAGGGACTCGCAATACCAGGTACAAAACCAACAGTAAGAATCCTTAACCTAGACAATCATTTGACTAACTACATATCAATAGACACAAAAATTACACAATCAAAAACCACATTTTTAATAGATACAGGTGCGGACGTATCAATCATAAAAATAAATAACATCAACCCCGCTCAGATAAAGAACGAGACTATAGACATTACAGGAGTCACGGACTCCAAAACTAGTTCATTAGGTTCATTATATACAGAACTTATAATAAAGAACAAAGACATCCCACAGAAATTCCACGTAGTCCAGAACAATTTTCCAATACAAACAGATGGTATTTTGGGAAGAGACTTCCTAATAAAAAACAAATGTATAATCGACTATGACACGTTTACCATATCAATATATAATGAAGATTCTGAAATATGCATACCAATATTAACAAAACTACCATGCGATGAAACTATACTAATACCCGCAAGAACCGAAATAATCCACCCCATCAATTTAAACATTATTGAAGATAGCATAATTCTCAATGAAGAAATAAAAGAAGGAATTTTCATTGCAAATACAATAATACCAGCAAAAGGAATTGCGCACATCAAACTGCTAAATACTTTAAACAATGACGTTAGAATCAAAGCAATTAAACCAAAAATAGTCTCCCTATGCGATTACCACATTGTAAAACCAAACAGAAATACTACTCACAACAAAGAGGAACGATTTAAAAAACTTCTAAATGAACTGAAAATAGATAACCTAGATGAAGAAAGGAAACGTTCGATACTTGAAATCTGCAAGGAATATGCAGATGTATTTCACCTGACCGGAGACATTCTAACGGTAAACAACTTTTACAAACAACAGATATCACTACAAGACACTACACCAGTGTATATAAAAAACTACAGACTACCACAGACACAGACTGACGAAATCAATAAACAAGTAGATGCATTAATAAGCGGAGGGACAATAGAACCATCAGTCAGTCCATATAATTCACCTTTATTAATAGTACCTAAGAAACACGACGGTGAGGACAAAAAATGGCGACTTGTAGTAGACTTCAGACAATTAAACAAGAAAATTGTAGATGATAAATACCCCCTGACAAGGCTTGACGACATTCTAGACAACTTAGAAAGAGCGAAATATTTTTCGACTCTAGACCTAACAAGTTCATTTCACCAGATAGAGTTATGTAAAAACGCTAGACCACTGACAGCCTTTTCGACAAACAAGGACACTATCAATTTAAAAGCCTACCTTTCGGACTGAAAATATCCACTAACAGTTTCCAAAGAATGATGTCAGTAGCACTGGCTGGATTAGATTCAGAAGCATTTCTCTATGTGGATGATGTCATTATATTTGGATGCTCTTTGAAGCATCATAATGTAAGTCTTAGAAAAACATTTGAAAGACTTAGAAAATATAACCTTAAACTGAACCCACTTAAGTGTAACTTCCTTCAAACACAAGTAACATACCTAGGACATCTCATAACAAGTGAAGGAATAAAAACTGACCCAAAGAAGTATGACTCCATAAGAAACTACCCAACACCACAAAATGCGGAAGAAACCAAGCATTTTGTAGCATTCTGTAACTATTACAGACGGTTCATAGAAAACTTCGCAGCCATAGCTAAACCCCTTAACCAACTCTCTAAGAAAAACATCGCTTTCAAATGGTCAGAAGAATGTTTAAAACGCTAAAAAGTAAATTAATAAGCCCACCCTGCAGTACCCTAATTTTGAACAACCATTCATCGTGACCACAGACGCCTCAAATTTTGCGCTAGGAGCAGTACTATCTCAAGGCACTATAGGGAATGACCTGCCAATATCATATGCAAATAGAACACTAAATAAGCATGAACTAAATAAGCCCATTATCGAGAAGGAATTATTAAGCATACATTGGGCAATAAACTTTTAGTGTTTCGTAACACCAATAAAACACAACACTAAAAGTATTACTTAAATTATGTTTTTATTAAATAAAGATACACAGTTGTTTTTAGGTTTTAATAGTTGAAAAGTTAAAAGGCGTCGCTATTTCATCAGAAGGATGACAATTGAGAGAGATGAATCAAAAAATGAATTTTAAACGTATTGTATACTTCATGGTATTGCCAAACAAAAATATTAAAATGAAAATGAACGAATATTAGTATATGTTAATTCATTAAAAATGTATATTCACCACAATATCCCCCACCTAGTTATCGACTAACGATATTTAAGAGGAAATCTAACATGTCTTCCAGATGATGTCTTCTTTGTTTGTGGCTCGTTGTCGGTTTTCGATTGTTTTTGTTTTGCATCATTTGATGTAGTAATATTTTTCGAAGCGATGTCGTTCTTTTGTTCTTTACTGGTTTCCTGTTGAGGTATTGCTGTTGGTGTTGTTGTATCGTCGAATATGTATGCGGCCTTTAAACGATCGATCGATATTTTTGTCACTCGCTGATTTATTTTTAAAACGAAGTATTTTTCAGATTTGGATATTACTTCAAACGGACCTTCGTAGTTGAATTCCAAAGGCGTTTTTACACGATCGGTCCTGATAAACACGTATTTGGCGTCTCTTAATGCTGGCTGCACACAATATCGTTCCATCCCGTGTCGTACTGGTTTCGTCATTGGTAACTCGAGCATTGATTTTCGAAGTAATTCCACGAACTCGGTTTGGCTGGTTTTGCTTTTTCGCGGCATAAGGAACTCACCAGGGATTCGTAGCGGCGCTCCGTACACCATCTCTGCCGGACTTAAACCGATGTCGCTCTTAATGGTTGATCGCATTCCCAAGAGCACTAGTGGAAGCGCTGAACTCCAACAATTCGTCTCCGAACACTTGATGGCGGCCTTTAATGTTCGATGCCAACGTTCTATAATCCCATTAGACTGTGGGTGGTACGGTGTTGTGCGTAAATGTTTGATGCCGAGTATTTGCGTTAATTCTTGAAAAATAGCCGATTCGAATTGACGACCCAAATCCGTAGTAATTCGTAAGGGGATACCAAACGTAGATATCCAACCGCTGATTAGTGCACTTGCCACACTTTGCGCTGTTATGTCTATTAGCGGAATCGCCACTGGCCATCTTGTATATCGGTCAATGCATGTCAGACAGTACCGAAATCCATTTGAAGTTGGCAGCGGTCCGACAATGTCGATATTTATGTGCTCGAAACGGACATCGATGGACGCATAGTCGCTTAAAGGTGATTTCGTGTGTCGATGTATTTTTGCTTTCTGACACGGAATACATGAACGGACAAATGCAGCTACATCTGTGGACATCGAAGGCCAGACATAGTGATCAGCTACCAGTTGTTTTGTTGCTCTGATACCGGGGTGTGATAAAGAGTGAAGTTTATGAATCACTGTTTGACGAAAACACTTCGGTACGTATGGTCTTATTTTGTCTCGCAGAACGTGGCAGAAAATCTCATACGTCGAATCTGGAATGGATAGTTTTGATAACTTTATCGATTTATCGTTACCTTCGCTTAAAAGAGTCTGCAGTTCTGGATCTGTTTGTTGTTGTGTGGCCATCTCATCGAAACTAATTATTTCTTTTTGTACAGTATTAATGCGTGAGAGTAAGTCTGCAATGTCGTTGTCTGATCCTGGTAAATGACGAATGTCGGTTGTATACTGACTTATTAAATCAAGTTGTCGAGCTCTTCGTGGCGATGCTTTCTCACTTTTCTGCTTAAACGCGAAAATGAGTGGTTTATGGTCTGTGAAAACCATAAACTCTCTGCCCTCGAGTGCGTATTTAAAATGTTGAATTGCCTGGTATACGGCTGTTAATTCTCGATCATACGCGCTGTAATTTTTCTGCGCAGGTGTAAACTTTTTTGAGTAGAATCCGAGTGGTTGAATTTGGTCCTTGATGATCTGGTGAAGAACAGCGCCTACAGCATCGTCCGAAGCATCAGTCGTGAGTGTTATTTGTGCTTCTGGTGCCATATAGTTCAATAGCGTTGCATTTGCGAGATCGTCCTTGCAAGCAACGAAAGCGATCTCAGCCTCGGGTGTCCAATTTACAACACTGTTGTCATTCTCTTTGTTGCCATTGACCAATCGTTGTAATATATGTTGATTTTTCGTGGCATGCGGAATAAACGGACGATAAAAATTCAGCATTCCTAGAAATTTCCTTAAATTTTTTGCGACTTTCGGTTGTGGAAAATTTCGTATTGTTTTTACTTTATCTTCTGGCGGTTTTAATCCATCTGAACTGATTGTGTGGCCCAAAAAAGTTAGTTCTCGTTTTCCGAATTGACATTTATTAAAATTGATAGCCAGGTGTGCTTGACGAAGACGACAACATACGATGCGGATGTGTTTTACATGCTCTTCTACCGATTCCGATGCGATGAGGATATCATCAATATAAACGAAGATAAAATCGAGACCTTTCAATACTTCATTTATATGACGCTGGAACGTTTGAGCCGCATTTCTCAAACCAAATGTCATATAGAGAAATTCAAATAAGCCAAATGGAGTGATAATAGCTGATTTGTGAATGTCGCACGGTTCCATCGGAATTTGGTGGTATGCTCGCTGTAAATCGATCGTGGAAAAAACTTTTTTGCGATATAAGATACTGGTGACGTCGTGTAAATATGGTATCGGATATCTGTCGGGTACTGTGATATCATTCAACGCACGGTAATCACCACATGCCCGCCACTCTCCGTTCGTTTTTCTTACTAAATGCAACGGACTGGCCCAGTTGCTTTTCGAGGGTCTGCAGATGCCTTTTTCCAACAGATATTCAAACTCTTTTTTTGCCGCTTGTAGTTTATCGGTGGGAAGGCGACGAGCACGTGCATATGTCGGAGGCCCCTTTGTAGTAATATGATGCGTTACTTTAGAGTCGGTCGGTTTCTTGTTGGCGTTAATTGTAGCGAGGTCTTTGAACTCATGTAGTAATTGTGCGTAACGTTCGTGCGTATCGTATGCCACTATTTGTACAACATTACATAAGGTGTTTTTTCCTTTTGATTTGAGCATTGTCATTCGGTCGATAAGTTGGCCTTCCTTAATGTCGACTAACAGATCGAAATGTTTTAAAAAATCGGATCCAATAATAGCACAGCTGACGTCAGCCAGTAGGAACGTCCAAGTGAAATTTCGTCTTAATCCCAACGAGAGTGTTATTCGCTTTTCGCCGTATGTTTGTATCGGTGTGCCGTTGGCTGCGAACAGCTGAGTTGATTTTGTTGTTCTTCGCTTAATGGTGTTATGGGCTGGTAGCACGGAAAGATCCGCACCAGTATCTATCAAATATCGTTGTCTTGAAATGCTATCGTTAATAACTAGGCGGGCTATCCGATAATTGTCTTCAGATCCGCCCGCTTGATCGGAGGACGTAGTTAGTTTTTTGGCGTATTTTTTCGATAAGCACACGGATCACGACACTTGCGAGCGTTTTGTCCGAATTTTTGATGATACCAGCAGAGTTCTTCGTCGGCATGTATTGACACGTTGGAGTGATCACGGGATTTTTGACGTCTAGAAGAAACTGAACGGGATAAGCGTTTGAAGTTGCTATTGTTTTTTATTAAGCTGTTTATTTGTTGTTCAATACGCCCTAGACGCTTGTCTATTTCAGTGTTACCTGAGATTGATGGTTGCACATTCGAAACGACAGCTAAATTGTGAAACTCACCAACTTCCATAATTTTGTCTGCCAATTTTGCTAGTTCGGATAGATCAGCGTCAGATGCTTGTAATATGGCTCGCACTTGTATTGGCAATCGTTGCAGCCATAATGACTTTAAAAAATCCTTGGTTATTTTGTTCTTACCAAGAGCGCTCAACTCATTTAACAATTGTGTTGGTCGTTTGTCACCCAAATCGATGTCAGATAGTAATTTCTGTGTTTTTTTTAATTCGCTCTCACAGAAACGTTCTACAATACACTTCTTTAAATTGACATACTTATCTTTTTCAGGCGGATTAAGGATTGCGTCAGATATTTGGACCAGAACATTCGATTCTATTGCAGCAACTACGGTGTTGAATTTGGATGCATCGCTTGTTATTCCGGCAACATTAAACTGTGCCTCGACTTGTGCTAGCCAAATTTCCGCATGATCAGGCCAAAAAGGTGGAACCTTAACAGCTACACGGTTCACAATTGGGCCGATGTTCATGGCTGTGGCGCCAGAGCCCGTGGACGTAGAGTCTTTATTTTCGTTGTTCTGCGTTTCAATCATTGCAGATTCGGTGCAATAATTACCTTAAAACTACTGGTGTTCGTTTGTCGGGGTCACCAATTTAGTGTTTCGTAACACCAATAAAACACAACACTAAAAGTATTACTTAAATTATGTTTTTATTAACTAAAGATACACAGCTGTTTTTAGGTTTTAATAGTTGAAAAGTTAAAAGGCGTCGCTATTTCATCAGAAGGATGACAATTGAGAGAGATGAATCAAAAAATGAATTTTAAACGTATTGTATACTTCATGGTATTGCCAAACAAAAATATTAAAATGAAAATGAACGAATATTAGTATATGTTAATTCATTAAAAATGTATATTCACCACAAACTTCTTTAGACCATACCTCTACGGTAAAAAGTTCATAGTGGTTACAGACCACCGGTCATTAGTAAGCTTATTCACGCACAAAAACCCAACATCAAAACTAACAAGAATAAGGTTAGACCTATCAGAATACGACTTTGAAATAAGGTACAAACAAGGCTCGATAAACACTAACGCAGATGCACTTTCGAGAATCAAACTGGGTAGTGAAATGTTGAAATCGATGATACCGACTGTTGAGGTTAAAGTACTGACATGACAAATGACCAACAAATTGAAAAACGAAAACAAAGATAGAAAGAAGATCACGGACCCCGATCAAGGGACTGATCAACCTTACATCCGGGAATGTACTTCGATATCTGAAACAATGAATATAAGATTGAAATTTAAATTCGCGAAAACTAATAAAAATCAGGTGCTTATGAATAGGTGTACGTACGAAAGAAAAAATAGTTTGCCAATAATAAAGATCTACAAGAAAGAAATTATAGTAGAATTCAGCGATAATCCACGTGTAAATCTAGATTTCATGCTTGAGAAGCTGATATTCGAAATGTTGAAAATAAATGTTAATAAATTAACTATAGCAAAAGATGATGATGTTTTTAAAACAATAACGGTAGATCAATTTAAGAAATTATATAATAAGTTGCAACAAAAGTTAGTGAAAAATAGGCAAACGAATCTAGAGATATTAATATATGATGCACCAATAAAAATAAATGACGACGTCACAAAACTGAGTATAATAGAAGAATTTCACAATTCGCCTCACTTCGGAGGACACTCAGGTGTCAAGAGGACGATAAATAAAATAAAACAAAGATACAATTGGAAGAGTATGAACAAAATGATCAAAGAATACGTTAACAAATGTAAATTATGCGCGCAAAAAAAACAACATAGACATACAAAAGAAAAACTTGTAAAAACAAAAACACCGACTAAGAGTTTTGAAACAATCAGTGTAGATACAGTAGGACCCCTACCACCATCTAAAGAGTTTCGTTACATACTTACCCTACAATGTGACTTAACCAAATATGTGGAAGCAATACCGATTATTAACAAAGAAGCAAAAACAATAGCAAGAGCACTAGTAGAAAAATTCATTTTAAAATTTGGCACATTCAAAAAACTAAAAACGGATATGGGTACAGAATTCGTAAATGAGGTTATACGGAACATCTGTGCATACTTCAATATAACACATGTAACTTCAACACCTTATCATCATGAAACTCTGGGATCTATAGAACGTAACCATAGAGTTTTGCACGAATATTTATTGTCATTCACAAAAGATCAAAACTGGGAAGAATGTATACCTTATTTCACTTTTTGCTACAACACAACACCACATACAGACACAAACCTATCACCATACGAATTAGTTTTCGGACGACTTGCAACATTGCCAAATGAAATTGAAAATAATAACATAACCCCACTGTACAACATTAAAGATTACAGTAAAGAGCTAAGATATCGTTTAGAACAAGCACACAAGACAGCTAGGACACTTTTAGACATAGCAAAGAATAATAGAAAACAAGTAGTAGATAAAAACACAAACCCATTAAATATAAAAATAGGTGATCTAGTTTGGTTAAAAGTAGGAAACAAAAAGAAGTTAGACCCACCATATAAGGGACCTTACGAGGTCATAGGAGTAAACGGTGTAAATTCAAAAATTAAAATAGGAAATGAAGTTAAGGAAATTCATAATAATAGACTTAAGAAACAATACTATTAATAATTAAGAGAATACTAATTTAATCTAAAATATTTCAAATTTTATTATGATTATAAACACTGTAAGATAAGATATTAAATCAACATTAAATTAAATTTCAAAATTTTATAAAAATTATAAACACTGTAAGCTAAGACATTAATTCAACATTAAATTAAGGCATATGTAATTTAATAAAAACTACAAACATTGTAAAACACAAAAAAAAAATTTCATAGATCTATACGAGTATGTTAGATGTAACAAGGTAATCAGAAAGCTTAAAATAAGTGTACTAATAAATAAAATTACGTAAATAAGTAAAGACTGTTAAGAACAAAAGATAATATAACCATAGACAAAAAAAATTTCTCAAAGCATATCAAAATTTCTTTTTAGTGATATTATCCACCCTGTACAAACAAAACTTAATGTAACGATCACCCGTTGAACATTCGATAGACAAATACCAAATTTCACATTCAGCACTTTTCATTTTTATTCTTTCATTTATTCATGTACGATTCGTAAGCGCCGTTTAATTGCTTTCGTAATATGACGCGCGCATTGCTTTAATTGCTTGACCCAGTTCCCCATTGTGCGGTCGCCTCAAAGGTGAACCACCGGCGGTTATGAAATAATTATACTTTTTGTTTATCGAATGAATTCGGCAGAATCGAAACGTCTGCAGAATTCATTGTAATGCAGTATTGTAGTAGTTTTTACGTTTAGTATATAAGGCACTAATTTTGTCATAACCTAACTAATTTTGTGATAACCATAAAGTTCAGACGAACTTACAACTGGAAGAGGCTATCGACGAAGAGTGGAATAAGATGGACCCAAGCAGAACGGATAAACTTGTACAGTCAATGCCACGTAATTCAAATGTTGTATTTAAAAGTAAACGCCTTCATACTAAGTACTAATAGATTAAAATTAACATTTTAATATAAATTTTATACTTTGTATGAAAAATTGTTCCCACTGTAGGAAGATAATGTACAATAAATGAAACGCTTCTCTTCACTACACTAAGACTTACTTTATTCAATTTAATTAAATATAGGTTGGTATAAATGATTAGATTTTTGTCGGCTGATCGGATGAGTGGCCACGTGAAGACTGCGGAAATCATGTCGGAAATTAATCGCATTGATTGTGGAACGAAGTATGTGGATTGCAATTAAATGGGTGCATTCAGATGCCACAGTACTCCCCCCTTAATGAAAGCGATTATGAATTCGTAGCTTTAAATTTTACCTTCCTGCCGTATCGCGTTATATAAGGTAACGGTTCTGCTTCAATCTTTGCTGCGGATCCTTCATCGTAGCCCTCGTTGGTGTACGCTGCTTTAAGTCGATTAATTGAGATGTTGATGTGTTTTCCTTCCTTATCGATGGTGAAATATTTGTCCGTTCTGTTGATAATGCGATAAGGTCCATTGTATGGAGGATGCAAAGGTGCTTTAACAGCATCATTACGAACAAACACGTGAGACGTCGTTTTTAAATCCTTTTGCATGAAGAATTGTTTTTTTGAATGCGATGAAGTCTGCGAAAAACGGATGGTAGCCATGGAATCTCTCAATGACCTGACGAAATCTGCTTCATTGATGTCCCGATTGTTTGGAGATACGTCGAAAAACTCGCCTGGTATGCTAAGGTTCATGCCGTAGAGCATCTCGGCTACGGTTGCGTTGATATCCTCCTTGTGGATAGTACGGAGTCCTAGTAACACCGTCGGTAGCACATCGACCCAATTTGTTGAGGTATGACACCGTATTAACGCCTTTAGAGTTCGGTGGATTCGGGGTGGTAGGCAGTCGTCCGCAGATGCTTAATACCAAGCAATTTCGTCAGCTCACTAAAAAGATTGCTCTCAAACTATCTACCTTGATCGGTAGTGATTCGCTGTGGGACTCCAAATCGGCACATCCAATTTTCATACAGAGCTTGTGCGATAGTTTCCGCTGTTATGTCCTCTACTGGGATAGCTTCCGGCCACCTTGAAAACCGATCGATGATGGTGAGGCAGTAGCGGAATCCTCTGGATGATGGGAGAGGGCCAACTAAATCGATGTTTATGTGTTGAAATCTATGGTCCGTCGCGTTATAACTGCCTGGTGGCGTAGAGTTGTGTTTATGTGTCTTGCATCGTTGACACGACACACACGATTTCGTCCATCGCTGACAGTCTTTCTTTATACCTGGCCAGACAAATCGGGATACTATTAGTCGTGTTGTTGCACGTATACTGGGATGAGCCATTGCATGCACGCTATCAAACGCCGTCCGTCTTAGCGCGCTGGGAACAAAAGGTCTAATATGATTGGTTGATATGTCACAGAATACCTTGTTTTTGTCGTTTCCAGGGACAGCAAACTCTTTCAGCTGCAAAGATGTTGACTCATTGCGTATTAGTGTCTGCAACTCTTCATCCTTCCTTTGAGCTTCGGCCAAATGGTTATAGTCGATTCCATTAACCGCTGTGATGGAATTAATGCGAGAAAGTGAATCTGCGACGACGTTGGCAGTCCCTGGAATATACCTCACGTCTGTAGAAAATTGGCTGATGAAATTGAGTTGCGTGCGTTGGCGCGGAGAGGCCTTTTCAGGTTTTTGGTAAAATGCGAAGGTTAATGGCTTATGGTCTGTAAAGATGATAAAACTACGACCTTCTACTATGTGTTGAAAGTATCTTACCCCCTCATACGCACTAAGCAGCTCCCTGTCGTAGGTGCTGTATTTCGTCTGAGTTTCGTTTAGTTTTCTGGAAAAAAATCCTAATGGCTGCCAGGACTTATTGACGAGCTGTTGCAATGCAGCACCTACGGCAGTGTCTGATGCATCAACCATTAGGGCGAGTTGACAGTTCGGCTTCGGGTGAGCGAGTGTGATTGCATCTGTAATGGATTGCTTGCACTTTTCGAAAACTACGATAGCCTCCTCCGTCCACTGAATTTTGCTGCGATCGTTCTTTTTGTTACCCTTGAT
Organism: Brachyopa scutellaris; assembly: GCA_949775065.1. Taxonomy (NCBI): domain Eukaryota; kingdom Metazoa; phylum Arthropoda; class Insecta; order Diptera; family Syrphidae; genus Brachyopa; species Brachyopa scutellaris. The sequence continues at coordinate 49,796,068 of OX459114.1, read as the reverse complement.
GAGGCACTGAAGGTTGCTTTGGGTTTCGACTGCTTTCGGTATGAATCTCCTATAAAAATTGATCGTTGCAAGGAACCGACGAAGCTCACAAATTTGCTCAGGACGCTTGAAATTCCGTATGACATCTACTTTTTCCGGAAGTGGTTTAATGCCCTCAGTGCTGACGATATGACCAAGAAATCGTACTTCTTTTTTCCCAAACTGACACTTGTTCACATTGATGACAACTCCTACTTGTCGGAAACGCTCGAATATCTGTCTGAGATGTAATAGGTGTTGTTTTTCGTCGTAGGAGGCGATTAAAATATCATCGATGTACGCGTGAGCAAAATCGAAATCTCGGAGGATGTTATCGATGAATCGCTTAAATGTTTGTCCAGCATTCCGGAGTCCAAATGTAATTTTACAGAATTCATACAGTCCAAAAGGGGTTATAATGCAGTTTTGGCGATGTCCTTGTCCTCGACGGGGATTTGATGGTATGCGCGCTGTAGATCCAGTGTCGAAAAAAGGTTTTGGCGGTCTAGGAAATACGTAAAATCCTGTATATGCGGAACAGGATACCTGTCGGGTACAGTTGCAGCATTTAAACGACGAAAATCCCCGCAAGGACGCCATTCTCCATTCCCCTTAGGGACCATATGCAGGGGGCTTGCCCATGGACTTTTAGACGGTCGGCAGATGCCCTGATCCAACATGATCTGGAACTCGGCTTTTGCTATTTGAAGCATCTTCGGTGACAGACGTCTCGCTCGAGAAAACACTGGTGGTCCTCTTGTAACTATGTGGTGAGTTGTGGAATGTGTGGTGGTTTTCGGATGCGGCCGCGGTCGTGTGATGTCCTTAAATTCTGAAAGTAGGGAATTATAAGGATGTTCGCAACAGATATTTGTTATTCGAAGAGAATTTATGCGAGCTACACTACCACTGGAAGCCACTTCGGTTTTGGTGTCGATTAGTCGTTTGTTTCGTAGGTCCACCATTAGCACGTAGTGTCGCGGGAAATCGGCTCCTAAAATTTCTCGGTGCACATCAGCGATTGTGAACGTCCATCTGAAGCTACGTCGCAGTCCTAAATTTAATAATAAAGTTTTTTTTTTTCACGTTGTTATTTTTGTGTTGTTCGCCGCAAAAAGGAAATTCGAAGCGATATTCTGACGTTTCTGCTGTATTGTTGGTGGTAGCACTGAAATGTCAGCGCCGGTGTCGATTAGGAACTTAATTTTTGTATTGGGATCGGTGATAAATAAGCGGCAACTGCGAAGGCTACTGTCACTTGCTGCTTCGAGTGGCCTACTAGTTTTCCTGATTTTTTGATTTTTTATTGAACGAACACGGAGTACGGCAGATCCTGGCCTTGTGGCCGTATTCGTTGTGGAACCAACAATAGTCTTCACAGCGTGATTTTGATCTGCCATGCGAAAAATGTTGACGTCTCGATCGAGACCTTGAATGTCTTTCACCGCCATTACTGATTGCTGACACACAACATTTTAACTGTTCGACTTGTTCTGTGAGTTGAGCGATTCGAGTCTCGAGGTCTGACATTGGTGCGATCGAGACAGATGCTGGTTTCTTTTGTATAGCGGATGCATATGGAGTCTCTGTCATCTCCGCAACTTTGTCAGCTAAAACTGCTAGACGGGGAAGTTCTTCATTGCTGATGCTGATGATACCGCGCATGTCTTGCGGTAAACGCTGAAGCCAAAGATATTTTAGGAGACCAGCATTTACAGACTTTCCCGCCAATTCTGTCATTTCCCTCAGTAGATGAGACGGTTTTCTATCGCCCAACTCAATTTCTTGTAGAAGCTTGCGCAATCGCTTATGCTCGGAATCGGCGAATTGAGTGATAAGTCTGTCCTTGAGGGTAGCGTAAAGCTGTTCGGTCGGAGGATTGAGGATGATGTCACTAACTTGTGACAAGATGCTGCTTTCAACGGCAGCTACTACTGTGTGGTATTTCGTGGTGTCGTTTTTTATACCAGCCGTGTAAAATTGCGATTCTACCTGTGAAAACCACAGATCGGGCTGTAATTTCCAGAAAGGTGGGACTTTCACATAGACTTTTGACACTTCGGCGGTGTGCTGATGCATGGGCTCTCGCTTCGGCTCCGCGCCGTCGGGTGTTTCTGACTCGCTGATGGGACGGTGTACTACTATCTGTGGAATATTAAGCTCATCGTCTGAAGCCATCTTTCGCGCGCGTTAGCTTTAATTATACTTATGAAATTTTTTGAGTTTTTATTCTCGGGGTCACCAATTGTAGGAAGATAATGTACAATAAATGAAACGCTTCTCTTCACTACACTAAGACTTACTTTATTCAATTTAATTAAATATAGGTTGGTATAAATGATTAGATTTTTGTCGGCTGATCGGATGAGTGGCCACGTGAAGACTGCGGAAATCATGTCGGAAATTAATCGCATTGATTGTGGAACGAAGTATGTGGATTGCAATTAAATGGGTGCATTCAGATGCCACACCACTAATTTTTAAAGAAGATTCAAATTATTTTAAGTATCTTCTTAAACTTTTTACTTTCATTTGTTTTTGTCATACAGTTGTTCTCGAAAAGGTTGCTTTAATCAAATATTAAATATGAAATACAAATTACGTTCTTTTTTGGTTAAACAATGCTGTTGATTTATTTAATATCGATCTGTATGAAAAATTATTCCCAGCACTGTACGTTAGCACGAAGCAATCCCAATTACTTATACTACACACATGCTGCCGCTGGTGCAGTGACGGTGGCATTGGTCTCTGATCGTTTTCGCGAAAGCATACAAACAATATTTCTTTATATTATCACTTTTCTCACAGAAAATGTACAAAGAAGATATATAGGTATATCAAAATCTTTGTTGTGAAATAATCTAAGCAAATATGTAAATTTGATTTTAATACGTTTTTTAAGAACTAAGACAGAGCGAGATAAATGCTCAAAAGTAAAATATAAACTTTTCTTTTTCTCATTAAGAAGTTTTTTTTTGAAATATATTGATTTTTTTTTATCCATTTTATAGATTTAATCCAACCAGAATCGATTGCAAAAACCGCATTCAAATCCGTTCAGTAAATTTTCTGTTTTTGCGGCACATACATACAGACATCTCGTCGGGAATCAAACGAAGGATTACTCTTGCCAACCGCTGTTTCTTTGGGCTAAGAAGGCAATTGAGCAGTAAAGTCCTTTCCCGATCGACTAAGGAGACTCTATATAAGACCCTTATCATCCCAGTCTTGCTATATGGAGCTGAAGCATGGATTTTATCGAAAGCGGATGAAGATCTCCTTGGTCGCTTTGAGTGAAAAATCCTTCGTAGGATATTCGGTCCCGTTTGCGCTGATGGGTTTTGGAGGAGAAGATTCAACGACGAACTGTACGAGCTATACAGCGACATCAGCCTGGTCAAAAAAACTGCACATTGGGCGTTTAAGATGGCTAGGACATGTAGAGCGCATGGACATCAGGCACGGAGAATATTCAACTCTAACCCGGAGGGTCAGCGCAGCAGAGGACGACCTCGCCTAAGGTGGCGCGACCAAGTAGAACAAGACCTCAACCAACTTGGAGTGCGCAACTGGAAGCGGTTAGCTAAGGACCGGGCTAACTGGAAGAGGTTGTTGGTTGAGGCCTTGGTCCACCCCGGACTGTAGCGCCACCTAAGTAAGTAAGTAAGGCACATACATACATACTTTTTTTTAGACTTTATTTTATAAAAGTAGTGATTTTTTATTCCTTAGATTTTTGTTTTTACACCACAATCGCCTTTGTCAAGTGTCAATTCAGAAAACAGCTGATTTCGAAATCATAAAAAGCGATGTAGATAAAGTAGTGTATCCAGCGGATTTAATGATCACGACGATAAGTGAATTTGAATAGAATGAGTGAAGGGAATCTCAGATCCGCCGAATTTAATGATATTTACGAAGCTAACTTTGTCTAGTGCTGTCCAACAGACTATAGTCGTTCGGGGTAAGAGTGCGCATTTTGGACTTCGGGCTTAAATTCTAGAAAATTTACAACAGGTAACAAACAAAAAAAACCTATTATTTGGTAGCTGTATATTTTAGGAACAAATTTATGCAAAAATATTTTACGTTTTTTTTAATGTTTCATATGAAAAACAAAAAAACAGAAAGATAGTTCAGTTATGAGCTATGACCTACCACCTACCACTTATGACAGAAGGTAATAGCCCAAAATTGTTATTATCCTATTTTTATTCTGATCAGCATATAAAAAATTAAATACTGGGTAAGAAAGTACTGCGCACTCTTACCCACATAATGACTGCGCACTCTTACCCTAGACGCTACTTTTTTCCATTGTATTGAAAATCTATGAACGAATAATACTATCCACTTAAATTGTATCCTAAGTCAAACACACATATACACTCTTTATGCCTACATATTGCTTATGGGGTATCGAGATGCCACGCTTTCCTGACACATTTTTAAAAATTTACTTTTTTCAACAAAATCCGGCTTTTCTTTTCTTGTTGTTTTTCTTTGTACTGTCAATTAGAATATTTTCATAGAAGTTGTTCTTCATTGGCGGTTAGTGAAGCACACATTTTCTCATTTAGCCATTTCCGCTAATTCTTTCACATATGGAGAAAATGGCATTGCGTACTAGCAGCTAGAGTCAATAATTTTTTTTTACCATTTTTATACGAAAGCTGTTCTGACATTTTTATGGCAACAAGAAGATACAAACAAAAATGTAGCGACACGTATAAAAAGGTCTTACTTTACATTTATTCTTGACTAATTTGTATTTACTAAAAATTAAAAAAAAAAATGTATATTAAATAAAATTGTCATCGAGCGTTCATTGTTTTTTGTCTATTAATTTTATTGATTTAATTTTCATCCGAATTTAAAGTGAATTATAGTTTTAAAAACAGAGTTAACTAGGTGCACCTTAAGGTCGACCGATGCGATTACAACCCTGAGTTTAAACAATCATTGCAATTGTCTCTTTTTCTCAATTGCAATAATTTATCATTTGAAGTATTAAAGAAGTCACTGCAATTGTCTCTTTTTCTCAATTGCAATAACTTATCGTTTGAAGTAATAAAGAAGTCATTGCAATTATCTCTCTTTCTCAATTGCAATAACTTCAATGGTCCACCATTAAAGTAAATTTAAAAAAAGCACGTGAGCGGTTGAGCTGAATGGAAGCCACATTTAATGAAGGATTTAATCTTAAAATTGGTTTGTTGAATTTATTGAATTCGAAATTTGAGGTATAAATATTATTTGAATTACAGATTAAAGAAAGGGTTGTAATCGCGGAGATCAAGTTGTAGGTAATAAAGCCGGTTCAAGGAGTGTAAGTAGCTTCTTTACATTTAAACATATCCTTTGTATTAATCTTAAGTTTTCTCAGAAAATAAAATCATTTAGTACATCGAGATTGATGTTTATTACCCAACAAGGATCGGCCACATACAATTTGAAGTGAAATACAACAAAAATCTTAGGTTAGTATTCGTTGAAATAAATAACTACAGCTTCTATAGTACAAAAGGGAGATTTACAAAAATAATCTATTTACACTCTAATTCTAGTCCTTACTGGCTAGCATTAATACTACAATTCAGTTGTCTCCAATTTCTTAACCAATATATGAGCATTGTTTGTTAATTTATCGATCTGTTGATAGACATTAAAGTGTCGATTTAAATCGTTCGTTTGTTCGAAAATTTTGCAGTTCTGCTTAAAAGAATTCTGTTGTTCGGCTGATAAAAAGTTATCATCGAGTGAGTCATGTCCTCCTTGGCTGAAATTAAAAAAAAACGGTGTTCCAGGATCTAAACAAAAACATTAATAGTTATAACTCACCTTATATTGTCATTATTCTTAAACCATTCATTTTCGTATCCTTTCAGCCATATAGGATTGGAGCCTTCAACACTGTGCTTGTTGGTATTCGGTACTGTGGTACTTGGGGGTTCTGGCCCATTACGAACGTCTGTTATAGAAGATCGATCTTAAAACAAAATAAAAACATTAATTATGATAATTTGCATCTGGCCATATTTATTTGAGTGCTTACGAAATATGTTAACTTTAGCCGCTCGTAGTTGCCTTCTGTAACCATTCCTTTGGGACGCACAGAGAGCCAAAGTTACCACCAACAAAGTAGCAACGAATAGGTTTGAAAACACCAACCACACAAACATTGGAGCTTTTGCTTGTCCAGCAATTAGAAGCTGAGCTTCAGCTGGTTGTGTGTCCAAAACATTAAACTCTTTGAAAAGGCCATCAAGCTTTTCAATGTTTTGATCGATTAGGCGCAGAACTTCAGGTACTTCATAAATGGAATTATCCTTTCTCTCAACTAAATGCATGTACAGATCGGTTTTGGTCTTGTCCACAGAGCCGTCCCGATTCTCATGCACTTTATATTCGTCAATATTCACAATTGCGTTCGTCACGTTACTCATCTTGCTGTTAAATAATAAGGAAGAGTTTATTAGCGTATACGTCGACATGAAAATAAATTTAAACCAACGATGAGAAGTATTAATACATTAAATCTTATGATTTCGGTCTTTATTCGGTATAATAGATCGTTTGTGAACCATCAGCCTATCAGGTGGTAAGGAGAGAAGTAAAACTGATTCAAAGGAAACATGTAGCACCCACTACGAATTCAAAAGGCATTGGACGTAAATCTTTTCCTGAATTGCTTCATCTTTGGTTCCGTAGTCTTAATTTATATAGTTCTGCTATTGGCAAATATATGGGCCAATTCCTATATCTAACCGAAAAATTCATATATCCGTATAGATTTGTTTTTTTTAAATGGTTAAAAAATTAAATAAAAGCACAGAACTTAAAAATTAGCTAATTATTAATTTTTAAATGTTTGAGTTAAGCTCGGTCGAAAAAGTTGGATATCATTTTTTGGACAATGTTCTTAAATCCAAAATAGTGTTGCCGGCATTTAATTCTCCACCAGTCATTACTATTGTTAATGTCGGGAAAATTGATTCAAAATTATATTTACGTACATATGTAAATTTATACATCAAACAGACGAAATTTAAATTCGTTCAAATATATTTAGGTTACACATTCGATTCCAATCACTCTTTGAACAACATTTGCAAATACATTCGTGCTTCTAGATGACATCGTTCGGTGCACAAAACGTTACTCGAAAAAATTTCATTATATTTTATGACATAAACACTGTTCTTAATGGGTTTAGCAAAGCGCACCGGGTAACCACAAGTAAATATTAAATAGTAGAGCTGTATGGAATCTGGTCTTAAAAACCTTTTTGAAAAATGCACCAAAAATGCTATCGGGCATGTCTTCGTCGCGGACTACTTGGTCTCCATCAATACCTCAAATCGGAAATCCGATTGCTCGAATAATCGTACACCCTTCCTAATCTTAGCGTCACATTCAAGATAGAGTCACTTTCGGTGTATGGCGGACAAACAAGAACATACCCTCGTCCGACAGCATTGGGCCGAAAAACCGTGAGTGTAAAGGGCTTCCCCTCACCTGGTGCCAAATGTGGACTATTTCCTAGTCTAACTGGTGATATACGAATACGACCATATCACTCTCACTTTTTATTTCGATTTTATAAATCGACGAAAATATCAATACAACGCTAAGACGTTATTCTTTCAGAATTCTTAAACCTCTTACTAGAATGACAATGGGCAACACTAACTGTTGCTGTAAGCTAAGATAAAGTATCACCTGGCATTTAGTTCGGCGAAAAGGGACGATGATTATCATATACCGTAAAAAAGAAGTTGTTTAATATTTTTGTTCCACTTACTCTTTAAATGTATGAATCTTTTCCCTCAGCTCCGATGGCTGCAGTCTGAACACAAATCTGACCTTTTGATCTTCCCTCAGCAAATAGATGAAAACATGTGCGGAATCCTTCAGACCACCTGTATCATTTGCCAATACCATAAAATCAAAATAACCCTTCATGCCTTTCTGTGGGTCGAAGTTCAATTGAATATCACCCGTTTCGCGGTCAACCAGAAATGGATATTTTTCAACATTCTCCAGCCCCTCCGATAGGGTTTGCCTCACCTCACCTATTTGATAGTACGAAATGACCGCATTTTCGCCATCATCAGCATCAAAGGCTTCGACTTTCATGAATTTAGTTCCGAAATCAGCGGTTGTGGTGAAACCACCAGTGAATATTTTTGAACTAAATTTCGGTGGGTTGTCGTTTATATCCAAGACTCGAACCAACACGCGTACAATAGTGCCGTCGGACATTAGATCTTCGTCCTCTAATAACGGATCATTTTCATTGGTTGTATGTTCAGCGTTTGGTAAACTCGCCGAGTTGTGTGACTTATCAAAATGATCGCTTTTAATTCCACGTCCTGGCATTTGCATGATATGAGGCGAATCGACTCGACGATTTGCATTATTTGCGTCCAAAGTACTTGTCCCGAAAGAAAAGTCAGCACAATTTTCAGTTGCCCGTATATAGAGGGTGTGATTGACCTTTAACTCTCGGTCCAACTCCTTGTCGACTAATAAAATGTGCGACTCTGGATGTAGCGCGAAATAACCATCCTCATTGCCCTGCACGATAAAATAGCACACCGAACTGGGCGGATCGTCTAAATCGTCGACTTCATCTTTGTCGATGGTGTCAGGAAGTTTAACCTTTTGGGTTCTGGGATTATGTTCTGTGAAATAGAAAATATAGATAAAAATTGTTAAATACATACTTGTACAGATTGTAAGCAGATAGAAATAGTTAAGTTTAAATTTAATCACAGGGCCTCAACCAGCAACTACACACTTACCAGTGGCGTGGCGTTTTAGATTCAAGATGGGAAGCCGAATCAAGAAAGTAAAAACTCCAATTATTTAAAGTTAAAAAGACGTGTCAACAGTTATCCTATCCGTATCTTAATTTATATTCCAGACTAGGGTTAGCAGATTCAAAATGACGAAAACGGGGACCTCGCGAGACAAAATATTTTTTTTAAAAAATATAGCACCAGCGTAAAAAAAGTCAAGTAAGAAAGTTAAAGCGAATTAAATTTTTGTTATCCACTCGAAACACTTTTCCCAGCACTGATTATAATTATATGCTCACTTTCTTTCTTATTCCCTTTTTCGGGCATTTTAGGTACCTACTACTAAACGCAAACGAAAATAATTTGTAAACAAAAAATGACAAAGGACAGATAGCAGCGCAAATCATATACTGACAGATGACGGAAAACTTTTGCGCGTGAAATGATATGTAGATCACTGATGCGTTCAGTTTTGAAAGGATTTTGAACTTCAAAGGGATGTTTACAGAGAATCTTTTTAAAAATACAGTAGGAACTCGATTCTTGCAACTAATTGAAACCGACCCTGTTGCATTCATTGGATTAGTTGCTTCTACTGAATATCTAATTTAGGTAAAAATATTTGGGTTATTTAATATAAGAAGGTGGGCACCGTAGCGCAAGTGGTTAGTGCGTCGGACTACTGAGCCAGCGGTCTTGGGTTCGAATCCCGCCGCAAACACCTAAAAGTTTTTCACAGTGCCCACCTCTTTCGAATGTCTGACAAGCATCAAAGAGTATCATTTGTCACGATTGAGCTTCTCAAATCGCCGTTCGGAGTCGGCAAAAAACTGTAGGTCCCTTCCATTCGTGCAAAAATATAGCACGCACACACAAATGGTTGCGAGAAGCAGGCCCAGGTTCACCTCGAGCTGTAGCGCCAACTAAGTAAGTAATATAAGAAACATACAAAACTTAAAGGCTTTTATTCAATCTAACGTATAAACACAAATTAGGTTTAAAATACATGTACCATGCAACATACCATATGGAAATGAAAAGATAAAAAATTAAAATGTCGTCATTTCAATCAGACATGAATATCATTTGTCAAGCAATTCTATTATTTCCGTTTTTTGTTTAATCGTCAACACTGTTTTTTTCCACTCATTTTTAGAAAATAGCTACGCAGAAAACTTATTTCGTAGAAGTTAACACAATCTAAACTTATTTGCACCAAATCGAACAGAAAAAAATATCCAGAAGCGTATGCATTGTACATACATACTTACATAATATGTACATGAATTTATCTGTTAGTTCAAGTAATGATCAACCATAGCAAGAACGAAACAAAGAGAGCAAATTTAACGGGATATTGTTTCAGTTTGCCAAGGAATTTATCAATTCCTTTTCTGGTGTTGCAAGAATCGAACATAAAATTTTGTGAACGTTGCAATTATAAGATAGCTAATGAAAACTTTTTGGGGGTTGCACTAACTGAGTAGTTGCAACTATAGGGGGTTGCATGAATCGAGTTCCTACTGTATTTAGAGCCCCCGCACACTACAGACTTTCTATCGGCCGATAGTTTGATCGGGTTGGGCCGGTTGGTGCGCACCCTGGGCCGATGAAATAGTCGGGTTGGTAGTGAGTTCGCACACTAGACAAACAATCGGCCGACTGTTCTCGAACGATTTGGTTTTGCTAGTCGTTAAACACATTTTGCAGAGAATAGTCGCTTAATGGTAGTTAGTAAAAAATGTTCCAGAGAGGTAATCATTACTCTACGCCCAAATATGTCCATAATTCCATATTTAAATACAACGAAAAATCCAGATCTTAAAGAAAATTAATTTAAAATTCAGAGCAAACTGAGCTATCGAAAAAAATCGGCCGACTTTATAGTCTGTAGTGTGCGCACGTAGAAGAGCGCCGAGTTAACACCAGCATTATGAATCGATCAGCACATTTCATGAATTCTCACTTCATTCAACCATCTCAGGGGGATCCATTACCTGAGTCATACATACCAGCGATAGACACAGAACGTGGGATACGAATAATTATGATCGATTCATTCTAAGTCATTCTAAGCTTGACCACGAGAGTGAAAGGATCCAAATTGTTGAAATCATTGTATATTAATTAAATAAAGTTTTTTAAAATACCATCTGTGATTTGTAATTTGTAATTGGCGCCCGAGCAGGGACAATATTAAAATTCGTAATAACATAAGTAATAATAATAATAAGTAATAAGTAATTTAAAAAAGGTAAAATTACACCTTACTTGTTGTGAATAAATAAGTGCATCCAAAGTTGTGAAACCGAACGTAACGACTAGCACCAGTGGCCCTATAAAGTGGAAAGTTTTAATTTTGCCATAAGTGTAAGGCAACCAATTTGTAAAGTGGACAGAATTTTAATAAAAAAAATTACTGAGAAGCTTTAAAACACAGAGCCGTAGTTCTATCCGACCTAAAAACCCGGAAGACAACAATAGAGAATCCTCTATACACATCAAGAGAAGTACGTACATCAGTAGCGGAAAATCCAACAACCCAACAAACAATAGTGAAAGAGATTAAAAGAAGATTTTTAAAGTGAGAAATTTTTAGGTGAGACTATATTATACATTTTATTTATTATAGCATATATATTAAAGAATACTAAGAACATAATTTAAAACAAAATGGCAATGACTACCGAACAGATAACCGCGTTAGTTACTCGCACAGTCGCTGATTCGACACTTGTCTTACAAAGGCAAATAGCAGATTTGACAGGGCAATTGGCTTTGCTTACCCCTGTTAAATCCTGCTATAGGAGGAGGAGAAGGATTAGAGGTAGCAAAGTCATTACCACATTTTGATGGAAATAATTACGTTTCTTGGCGTAGTGCAATGAAGGTATATGAATCGTGTAAGGGTGGAGCTAGGTACTATTCCGTAGTTAACATAGTTAGGAACAAAATCATAGAAAAAGCTAATGACGTATTGACAAGTCACGGGATACCACTTAACATAGACGCAATTATAGGACGATTAGATTTAACATATAGCGACAAAAGACCCATGCATATGTTAGAGACTGAACTTAGTAGTATGCGACAAGATAGAAAACCCATACAGGAATTCTATGACGATGTTACTAAAGTAATGACCCTTATTATTAATAAAACCATAATGAGCTATGGTCCAAGAATGGCCGAGACCGACTGCCTGACAGACAGAGCAAGACAAAACGCATTGAGAGTCTTTGTAACTGGTTTAAGCCAACCGATCAGTAATATCGTATTTTCACTAAACCCCGGAGATCTTCCGAATGCTCTAGCGAACGAAAAAAGAATTAAGACATTCACTGAAAGACAAATAGTTCCAAGGTCGATGCCACAACAGCCAAATGGTAGAACATATTATGCTCCGCAAAACAATTATAACAATTACCGTACTCCAATGAGAATGGATACGACTAGTGGACATTTTCGCCCAAAACCGCAAAATAGTTATAATAATAATAATCATAATTACCAAAACCAATTAAATGTTAGTAACCAAAATCAACGACAGAGATACAATAATGAAATCAGAAATAACAGCAATCCTTTTAAGCGTGATAGACCACTTAGCGACCAAGTTCAAGCTAAAAACCCAAGATTAAACAATCTAAACGAAGGAAATAATTTTTTAGATTAAGGAACGACTTGCCCTTTATTAAACGGACAGATCCAAGGACAGGTCGTGTTTTTAAAATTTTAATAGATACAGGAGCGACACATAGCTATGACAAGCCAGGAATATTTGAAAACAAACATTTAGAAATAACAACCATGGTTAAAAGTGTACATGAAACAAGCATAATTAAAACATACCAAGAAATAAATATTTTAGGAATAAAAGACATTTTTTACGAACTTAATGAATTGACGGAATATGATTTGATAATAGGAATGAGAACACTTAAGAAAATAAAAGGAAAAATAAATGTACTAGATAGTACATTAGAATATGAAAAAGGCATAATACCTTTACTATTTAATGATGAACTAATAAACAGTTTAACAATCTGCATGAGTACAGAAGAAACTTATATTGAAAGTTTAAAAGAATTATTAAAAAAATATCAAGGTTTTTTTTTACAGATAAACCTAGTTATCTGCCTTATAACACAAATATTGTAGCAACCATAGATACTACAAAAGATGAACCAATATGGACAAAGTCATACCCATATCCTCAAGCGGTTAACGAATTTGTGAATAATGAAGTTTGTGACTTATTAGAAAGTAATATCATAACACCTAGTAGATCGGCATATAATGCACCAGTATGGGTGGTTGATAAAAAAGGTTTAAATGAAGATGGATCAAAAAAGTACAGATTAGTCATTGACTACAAAAAGCTTAACGCTTTCACAAAAACTGATAAATGTCCAATGTCAGATACTTCCGTTATTCTATTCAACCTAGGAAAATCAAGATTTTTCACGACATTAGATTTACAAAGCGGTTTCCACCAAATCATGATGAAAAAAAGGGACAGAGAAAAAACAGCATTTAGTGTGAACAATGGAAAATACGAGTTCCTTCGTCTACCCTTCGGTTTAAAAAATGTCCCATCGATATTTCAAAGGGCAATGGATGACATCCTTAGACCTTACATTGGCAAATTCTGGCACGTCTATATTGATGATGTCATCATATTTTCTGAATCTGAAGAAAAACATTTGGAACATATCGGAATCGTAATTAAAGCTCTTAGTGAAGCCAACATGAAAATTAACTGTGAAAAAAGTAAATACTTTATGCAAGAAGTTGAGTTTTTAGGATATGTTATTTCCTATAATAATATTAGAACAGATCCAAAGAAAGTACAAGCAATAAAAGAAAACCCAGAACCGAAAACATTACGACAGCTAAGAACATTTTTAGGCCTAAGCGGTTACTATCGTAAATTCATAAGAAATTACGCCATGATTAGCAAGCCTTTAACTAAATATTTAAGACAACAAGACAGTAATGCAAGAAGCAAATTGGTACAGATAGACTTGGACGAAGAAGGAAAAAGAGCATTTAAAATATTAAAAGATAAATTGTTTTAAACCAACCAGATTTTAAAGAGGGATTTGAATTAACAACCGATGCTAGTAACTCAGCCATAGGCGCAGTACTTAGTCAAAATAATAAACCCATTACATTTATCAGTAGAACACTGAGTAAAACAGAGGAAAACTATGCTACGAATGAGAAAGAATTGTTAGCAATAGTTTGGAGTTTGAAAAATCTGAGGAACTACCTCTATGGAACAAGTGGCGTCCACATATATACGGATCACCAACCATTGACATTTGCTATGTCAGATAAAAACCCTAATACGAAGATGAAACGATGGAAGGCATTTATTGAAGAGTACGCTCCTATAATTACATATAAACCGGGTAAAGAGAACGTAGTGGTAGATGCACTAAGTAGACAGGAATTAACCCTGATGGATTTCAACATAGCTACAGTTCATAGTACCATTGTATATAAAAGACATAGTAGTGTCACTTGAGGAATTCGATGGTGGCGCCTCAGACGAGGAGTTGGCCGATGATTTTCTGTTTTCTATCATTGACAACAACCACTCAAATTCCTCTCCAAGTGAGAATAAGAATAAAATAACCAAAGAAGAATCGAAGTAAAAATCTCGGTTTCCATAGAAACGAAAACTCACACTTGCACACATACTCGTATATACCTATAAATATGTGTAGTATTGCTTTTTTCTGTGTTTCAGTCGCAGAGTGAAAAGAAACAAATTATGATTTTTGAATCTGCGGCAGTGAGGAATGAGGATAGCTTTATTTCAGAGTGAGATGAGAAATTAATATGTATTTACATACAGTGTAAAAATTGGCTTGTGTAAATATATGTATGTAGGTATATAAATTTGTGGCAACAAGTAAAAACATCATAAGTTGTTTTTTTTAAATTTTACAGGAGAGCAGTGAAAAGGTTCGACTTGCGTTTACAAAAAAACTACATTATATAGATAGATATATCCATCAGAAAGGTATAATAAAGTTCTTGACTTCTGTGTCAAAGATGGGAAGAAAAGATTTTTATTAGTCTTGAAACGAATATTCGGTTACTATTCGGTATTCGGCCGAATAGTGAAAATGGGCCGAATAGGCGTTACTATTCGGCCAAATACCGAATAACTAAAAATAGGAGTAGAAAATAGCAAGGAACATTGCAAAGTAACTCTTAATAATTTCTCTATTTTTACAACAAAAACAATGAGGTATTTTCTTCTTTAAAGCTAATAATAATAAAAAGATATATACACAGTTGTGTATGCACAGTTGTTGAAGAAGGTCCACTTGCAAAAAAGAAAGAAATTTGCAAACGATCATTTACATTGGGCGCACTTCAAATCATGCTCTCTTACGCAGAATGGAATATGCCTTTCACATGGAATCTGCAACAACGGCCCAAACCATACCAGCAAATCGGCTAAAGAATTTTTCGCAACGAATAAGGTTGAA